>JARZZO010000004.1:10197500-10888750 GCA_030544215.1 Zantedeschia hybrid cultivar | reverse complement strand
CAGTACCTCGACAAGCAAGCCGAACACCGGGACCCACAATGCACGGGCTCTAAATCCCAAGAAAGCTAAGCCTAACAGGACCGACATCTCAGTCGGTTAGCCCCGAGACCATTGGTGTTTCGGTAGTAGCTCCTGAGTACTGAGAGGAGCCTACCCTCTCGGTAACCCAAAGTCTTCGCTTCAATAGGGAGAGGCCAAGTGCCTAGACTCAAAGGTCACTGCCTCCCCACTGTTCGAGAGAGTGAAGGCCCCCAAGGTTGATTCATAACTCTACCCCGCCATCAGGCGGATCTCGCAGCTTAATAGCATAATCGTCCTCTTAAGACAGGATTTCTACAATCTGCTCTCTCGATCACGAGAGGAGATCTCTCCTTCTAGTCTAGAATCCCACGATCCCCTTGATCAAAGGATGTGGATCATAGGTCAATTAACTCCCCGAGGGCAATGGCCCCCATGATGTCGTACGAGCCATGGATTATATATATCTTTGGCTCTCTCCTGAAAGAGGTACGTCCAATACTAGACTGAACCCTAGAGAATTCTCCATCTTCTGAAGAATCTGACTTAGGCATCGGAGGGTCTAGCTCCCCAAGAGAATGGGGGGCCCTTTGATGTCTCTCATTTCTTTTGCAAGCTCTACCCTGGACGTTTTCAGTTCTACAAATTCTATCGAGTAGCCAGAAGATCTAATTGAATGGTCATCATCATCTGACCAGTTTTTTACCGTTACACGATTGGCGTCGTCTATGAGAAGCGCACAAAGAGCCATGGTAAGAGGAAACAAGAATAGTCATCGCGCCGGAATAGCTTCGCAAGTCAATGACACTGGGGTCGACACCGGTGCTAACAGGTCCCAGAATGAGTCTTTAAGGCCCTCGCAGAATGGCGGCGATCCCATAGGAACAGTCGCCTAACAGCTTGGGGTCTTGCTCACCTTGATGCAGGAGCGTCTTCCTGCACCCCAAGCAGGTGCTGAACCCCACATGGGTGCTGCACCCCAAGAAGTTCCTCAAAGGGAAGTTCGACAACCGCCAGCAGTTGTCGGTTGGCGGCAAGGTGTGCAGAGCGCCGGTAGTCATTTCCTCATCCTCGATGGAAAAATCTGATGCAACAACCTACAGCCCGCTACATCTGGAGTCGCTGGCTCAAACAGCTCCTCCCCCAGGAGGAAAAGCAGTCGTAAGAAACCGAGCCTTCGCTCCCGCACATCAAGGTCTCAGTCTCCCCAAGAGAGTCCAGCCGTCTACCGACGTATCGACGAATTGGAGAGGAGGCTCAGCGAACGGGAGCGCCTGTTAGAGCACCGAGAGAGGCGTCTCAAGGATCTCCTTTGAAGGAGGCAATCGCCATCTCTCTCCAATGAAGAAGGGGACCTCTCTCCCTTCTCTACCGAGATCCTAGATGTTCTGGTCCCCAGAAAGTTGTCCGTCAACAACCTCAATACCTATGAAAGGCAGGGGACCCAGAGACACACTTCAACAACTTTTAGTCTTACGTAAGACTGCAGAGGGTCCCGGATGCCATTTACTGCTGCGCTTTCGCCACCACTCTGGTGGGAACAACGTGAGTATGATTTTCCTCCTTGGCCCCAGGATCCATATGCTCTTTTGGGTAACTCAGGAAGTTGTTCCGAGACCACTTTGCCGGCGCCCATCATAAGAGATCGTCGGCCAACCTAGTGGCCATCAAGTAGAAGCAAGGAGAATCCCTCAAGGATTACATCTCTCACTTCCATGACGAGGCCCTACGAGTTCCAAAACTCGCGGTGTCCTCACCCGTGACAACCCTCACCCAGGGCATCCAAGATGATGCCCTCTGAAGGGCTCTTGTCCTCCAGGCGCCTAAGACCTTGAATGCCCTCATCAACCTAGCACACCGGCATGCTGATCTGTGAAGAAGTGGTAACCACTTACCACTTTCGGGGAGAGGAGAGCGATCACAAGCGCTCGAACGAGAGACCTCTTCCCAAGAAGAAGAAGTCTTGATGTTTTGAGGGAGAATCCAAAGGTCCTGCGGCATTCGGACCTTACACGCCATTGACTACTCCCATTTTTGAGATCCTACAGGATATCGAAAATAAGGAAGAATCCCTTATCCGACGAGGCTATCTCGAGAAGTACGTGGTGAAGTCTAACCAGGAATACGAAGCCCTTCAGATCCAGAATCCCCCTAATGGAATGGAGATCCACATGTTCTCGAGCGGCCCAGCATCAGGAGGAGATAGCTGCCAAAGGAAGAAGCAGTATGCCGCCAGGTGAACCTAGTAACTCTTGATCCCAAGCGCCCCAAACTCAAGAAAAGCATTGTAAGGGACTGAATGAAGGATCTCATCATTTTCTCAGACGAGGACTTAGAAGGAGTGATCGTTCCTTACGACGACACACTTATTGTGACTGCAACAGTCAACAAATGTAAAGTTCCCCGCCTCTTGGTGGATGGAGGTAGCGGCCCCAACATTATCAGTTACGATTATTTTCTCCGAATGGATACTAATGTCCTCCCTATACGACAGATGTGCACACCATTATTTGGCTTTTCAGGCAATACGGTACCTCTGGTTGGTGTGGTAGCGTTGGCGTTGACTTTCGGTACCACTCCCCGAAAAGTTACCTTCATCGTCGACTTCGTCATCATCCGAGAGATGAGCACTTACAATGCCATAATCGGAAGAGGGATCATCAGAGGAGTGACGGGAGTCCCCTCATATCATCAGAAGCTGAAGTTCCTGACTCCCTTTGTCGTCGGGGAGGCAAAAGGGAACCAAGAGGAACCCCGTCGGTGCTATCTTATTGCCTCCAAAGGACAAGACAAACAAGCAGCATAGCTCCCTCAAGTCTAGGAAAAGAGCCAAAGGCCGCCTCCCTCACCGAAGATCTCATGAACATCCAGCTAGGTGAAGATCTTGACCGAATAATCTGCTTTGACTCAACTCTCTCAGCTCCGCAAGTGGAGGAGTATTGATCCTTCTTATCCCGATACAAGGACGTCTTTGCCTGGTCCGAAGAGGATCTCTCGGGCATACCTACCGAGTTGGTAGCACATCACCTCAACTTGCTTCCAGATAGGAAGCCAATCCAACAGTGGAGAAGGAGATGCACGTCCGAGCGGTAGGAAGCAATCCAGGAACAATTCACCAAGGTGCTGAAAACTAGTCTACTCAGACCTATCCAGTACCCCCAATGGCTTGCCAATGTGGTCTTAGTCTGAAAGGCTATTGGGAAGTAGCACATGTGCGTAGACTTCACCGATTTAAATAAGGCCACTCTAAAGAATTTCTATCTGCTGCCAAATATCGATCAGCTGATCGATTCAGCATCAGGAAATGAGATGTTGAGTTTTCTAGATGCATATCGGGATATCATTAAATCAGGATGAACCCATCCGACGAGGAAAATATGGCATTCATCACCGACTTATGCATCTATTGCTATCCCAGGATGCCTTTCGGCCTTAAGAATGTTGAAGTGACGTATCAGTGTTGGGTGAATTCCATGTTCGACTCTCAACTCGGGAGAAACATAGAGGTCTACATCGACGACATGCTCGTGAAAAGTCCGAAGGCCACCAATCACCTCTCCGACTTGATAGAAATCCTCAACACGCTAAAGAGGTACAACATGAAACTAAACCCCTCCAAACGTGTGTTTGCTATTAAGTCGGGAAGGTTCCTAGGGTTCCTCGAAGCCAAACATAAGGGCTCGAATACTTTGAGGTAGTCCAGATACTGAGAGAGGAGAATGGCAAAGCTAATTCCCTATCCCGATTAGCATCATCTATCGGGTTAGTGCCCCCTCGATCGGTACTTATTGAAGAGCTCGAACGATTGAGCATCCAAAAATAAGTCGTACAGGCTATTGAATGGACTCTGTCATGAATAGAGCCAATAGCAGAGTTCCTGGCTCATGGCGAACTGCCAAACGACCGACTAGAGGCGAGAAGTGTCAAGAACATGGCCCGATGGTTCAACATGATAGGTAATACCCTATACCGAAAGTCTATCTTCCAATCCCTGCTCAAGTGCCTCCATTCTGACGGAGGCTCTAAGGGCTATAGAGGAAGTCTACGAAGATATGTGTAGAAGCCACCTGGGGTGTTGGGATCCCTGTGTCGAGATCCGACCGAAAACGCTACGGAATAAATTTTTCGGGATCAGATCCATCCCGTTTCGAACGATTAAAATAATACCGGAGTAAATCGAATTTACCTTGCGCGGATTCGAATCCGCGTTCGTTTTCCGGTTCCGTCGGAGCGATGCCGCAAGTCGCGCAGATGCCCGACCTCTAGCGGTATCCACGCGGTTCTCCTTGCGATGGATTGTCCTCGCTTCCTCGCTCGATTCGACTTTCGTGGATCCCGTCTGGCTACGCGTAATCCGCCACGACATGCGGATTCATAATCTCCCGTTGGACGGAAGGCGGAGCGGTCGGGAATCGAAGCGGGAGCCTCCAGAGGGCCGGCCTCGTGTCGTGCGTCTGGAAGAGAGGATAGAGATGGAACGACGGCTAGGTTAGGGTTGCTGGCCCCCGACGTAGCGTCCGTTCTTTTATAATAAGTCTGTTTACGGTTTTTCGTAAAAACCCAGACTTATCCAAAACTCTGTCGGATTATCCATCGACTTGAAAACTATTTGTGTGTGACCCTCTAGGCCCAATTACCAGTCCAGTTAATAGCCCATTAAGCCCAATAATCTTTTACTGACCCACTGAATTAATTAATATCCTCATATTCAATTAATCAGCCGAATTTAATGTCCCACAATAAATTCGGACGGACTTCCGATCACGTTGGATGCCAAGCAACAACGCGTGATCCTGGATGGCACTGGGGTTATCGCAACTCTCTATTGGAACCTTTCCGTCATCGGTTAGCGTGCGGATATAATCCTTCATCCGTACAATGTTCCTGAATCGACCTAGGGTATGGTTTACTGTTAAATCCTATTCGGTCGATTCACTTGAATCAGATGCCGCTAATCTGAATGCGATAAGTCATTATCGAATACAGAGTCCGCCCTGGCCAGGGACTTTAAGCACATCATTCCCGGAACATTCTCTCTCAAACTACCGAGAGCGGATGATCCCGTATTGAACACACAATTACCTTCAAAGGCATTTTCTTGAACCCGATCACTTGACTTATTGATAACCCGTGGTTAGGGATTCGTTAGTCAAGGTCAAAGTCCAGAAACCTACCAGTAAGATATCTTTGGCGTCTCAGGTCCAATGATCATCTACGCAACCGTGACAAAAGAATCGAGCTGGTTAATAGTGAGGTGTTTACCATCCAGCGATTCATAGTCGGATCAGTTCAGTGAACTCATTCGCCAATGAGCACCTACAGGTCTAGCATAGTGTCTCCACACAAGTGACTTATAAGATCAGTCACCCTCATCATATGAGCTGAAGTAACCTATACTAGTCTATCTGGATGTTCGATGTCCTATCTCAAACATCCTATGACTATGAATAATTAAGAACATATGTTTATAAGTCTTCGGTCCCGTAATTATGATCTTATCATAATCCGAAGACTGTTGCACATGTTCATGGACTTCATCGTGATACGATAAACATAGATCGAATTAATTACACACAATGAATTATTGCTATTTGTTAATAATCTGAATCAGTACATAGTATCGGATTGGCTTTGAGACCATCTAATACTAACATGGGGGGCCGTTCATTAGCCAGCATACTGCTTCGACAAGGCTATTAGTGGCCCACCTTACAGAAAGACGCGCTGGAGTACGTCAAGAAGGTGACAGATGCCAACACTTCGTGGCAACTCATCACCAACCAAATGTCCCCATGACAAGCCTCCTTGAGCCATGTCCTTTTGCAAGGTGGGAATTTGACATCCTAGGCCCACTGCCCATAGCACTGGGACAAAGGAAGTTTGTCATCGTGGCAATCGATTACTTCTCTAAATGGATCGAGGCAGAGCCACTGACCAAGATGACCGACAGAGCAGTCTAGAACTTTGTATGGAAATCAATCATTTATAGATTCGGTATCCCAAGAGCCACAGTCGCGGACAATGGGAGGTAGTTTGCTAGCGCATATTTCCTAAAGCGATGCGAACAATTGAAGATCAAAAGTTGCTACACGTCGGTAACTCATCCCCAGGCGAATAGTTTAGTAGAAAATGCTAATCGAACCTTACTCCATGGAGTTATGACTCGATTAAAGGGGGGCACAGGATCCTGAATAGAAGAGCTACCTAACATTCTATGGTCACATAAAACAACCGTCCGAGCAGCAACAAGAGAAACTTCCTTTCACTTAGTGTATGAAGAAGAAGCCATGGTCCCTCTGGAAATAGGGAGCCCCTCGCTACGGGTTGAAGCTGTTAGGTTTAGGTGGCCTACAAGCCAATCTGACTATGTAAATCTCGTTCATTTATTAATATAATGGCATAATATTCATTATGTGTAAATCGCATTAATTATCGTTTCATAATGAAGTCCGTGAATATGTGCTATAGTGATCAAATTATGATGAGATCATACTAATGAGACTGATCACTTAAACACATATATTCTTAATCGTTCCTAGTCGGTAGATATCCGAGAAGGACATCGGATATCCGGTTAGACTAGTACAGATTACTCCTGCTCATATGATGAGGGTGACTGATCTCATAAGTCACTTGTGTGGAGACACTAAGGCGAATTTGTAGGTGCTCATTGGAGAATGAGTTCACTGAACTGATCCAACTGAATCGCTGGATGGTATTGTACCTCACTGTCAACCAGCTTGATTCTATTGTCGCCGTTGCGTGGATGGTCCTCGGACCTGAGACACCAAGGATACCTTGTCGGTGGACTTCTGTGCTTTGACATTGGTTTACGAATCTCTAGCCACGGGATTCTAATACGCCAAGGATTGGGTACAGCGGAATACCGTCGAAGGGAATTGTATGTCAATAAGGAATCATTCGCTCTCGGTACTTAGAGAGAGAATGCTCTAGGAAGGATGCGCGGAAGTCCCTGGCCAGGGCGGACGATAATATCGAGAAAGGAGTTTTCCAATATTTATCAGCGGCATCCAATCCAAGTGAGTCGACCGATTAGGGTTTGACAGCACGCCATACCCTGAGTTGACTCGAGAGCATTGTACAAATGAAGGATTATATCCACGCAGTAACTGTCGGCAGAAAGGTTCCAAGAGTGGGTTACTTAACCCCAATACCTTCTGGGTTCACGCGGTGTTTCTTGGCACCCAACGTGATCGGAGGCCCGGTCGAATTCGATGTGCGACATCAATTCGATTGATTAATTAATTAATAAAGGGTTATTAATTGATTAATAAAGCCAGTGAGGAGTCACTGGGCTTGTTGGGCCATTAACTGGACTGGTACTTGGGCCTAGAGGGTCACACGCACATGATTCTCAAGGCGATGGATAAATAAGTGGGTTTTATACAAATCGGGGGTTTTTATGAAAAATCGCGCGGTTAGTATAAAACATAGCGAAGGGGCTAAGCAGGCCAAGCTGCTGCTAACCCTAGCCGCCCCTCCTCTGTTTCTCCCTCTCTCTGGCGTCCAGACAGATCTAGATCTACTCCGCCACTTCTCCGAATCCCGTTCAACGGGAAATCGTCCGCACGTTGCGGCGATTATTGCGGCGACCGGCAGAGGTTTCGTGGACTGCAAAGAACGAGGAACGTGAGGATATCCGACACGAGGAAGATCGCGTGGACTTCGCTAGAAGCCGGGCGCTTGCGCGGCTTGCGGTGTCGCACCGACGGAACCGAACGGTTGCGGATTCGAATCCGCACACGGTGACAACTTCGATTATCCGATAATCGATTTTTGATTTTCGAAACGGGAACGGATCGCTGTTTTAATATTTTATTTTCCGCTGCGTGAGCGATCCGGAGAAACCCGAGAAAACCCAACAGTGGTATCAGAGCCAGGTTCCACTGTTTCTCGTCCCGTTTCGATCTCCGATTTAATATTTCTATGATTTAATTCCATGCACAGATTCGATTGATTGTTGGATCTGTGTTCATATGAAGAACACAATTGATTAGATTAATTTTTAATCCTGCAAATCGGAATTTTTGGGGTTATTTTCGTGTTCTTCATGTGATGAAGAACGGGGTTAATGGCGGCCGCATTCGGGCTTCCTAAGCGTTGGGATGAAGGCCCGGGACCCTGGATCCTTTGGGGATTGTCACCCAGTGTTCACTGGGCTTCTAGCCGGCGTCGGATGGGCCGCTGGAGATGGCCAGAAGGATCTCCCACCTCCTTCCTTGCCCACGGTTTGAACAGGAACCAATTTAAAAAGGGGGCAATACAAGGGTTAATACCAGGCTTACAAGGGAACCGCTGGCCACCTTACGGCACCAGGCAGGTCGCCGATGGTGTGGGCTCCGCCGGCGAGGCCTGGCGGGCCCCGGGTGCTCGCCGGCGGCGGTCTGCAAAACCCCAAACCCGCCGGCTGCAAACTATTGCAGTTTAGGGTTCTAGGGTTTTCTATGGCTGGAGAGGGAGACCGGGCCGTCGCCGATGGCTAAGGGGGTCATCGGGCGGGGCCTGCGGCGCCGGGGGCCAGCCGGGCGGTGGCGCCGATAGCCACCACCCAAACCTGCAACGCAGGTATTAGGGTTTCGGGTTGGAAGGGGAGGCCGGCCGAGCCTGCTCCCTCAACCGGTCCCGATGGACTGGGCCGGGCCCCGGTTGGACCGGGCATGGGGCTGGCTGAGTCAAGGGGCTGAGCCCTGGCTCGGGCCCAGGGGCATATAGCCGAGCCCTGGCTCTGTTTAAGGGCTGGGCCCTTTTACTTTCAAACCCAAACCCCAATTAAACCATATGCCCAATTAATTAAACTAAATTGGACTTAATTTAAATTTTAAAATTGTTTTAAAATTTTAGATTATTGTTCAATTTTATTTAATTAACCCTTTTATGATTTTGAATCATATTAAACCCCTTTATTCATTGTTAGCCCATTTAATCAAATTAAAATTGGATTTTAATTTAATTCAAAATCTGTTTTGAAAATTTTTAATTATTATTCAGTTTTATTAAATTGGGCTTTAATGATTTTAGAATCATTATTATTAACAATTGTTGTTAATCGATTAAAGTTAGTTATTAATTTAAGTGTTAAATTAATAGTTAACTTTAATTAGCTAATTTAAATGTGAAATTAGTACTTATCAGTTAATTAGAGTTAATTGTTAATTTTAAGTGTTAAGATTAATGATTAATTTTAAGTTAACTAATCTAAGTGTTAGATGAAAATTATTAATTAATTAGTGTTGATTAATAATTTAAATGTTAAATTACTAATTAACATTAATTAACTAATCTAAAAGTTAGATTAGTAGTTAATTAATAATTAGAGTTAATTAATAATTTAAGTGTTAAATTGTTAATTAACTTTGATGGATTAATCTAAGAGTTAGATTAGTCTTTAATAGTCTAATTGTTAGATTATTAATAGAATTTAATCTAAGTGTTAGATTATTAGAATTGTTCTAATTTGTATGGAATAATCTGGAATTATTAATTCGAAGTGTGTGCGCATGTGATGTGTGTTTATTGCTTTTAAATTTAGATTTGATTGCATGTTAAATTAATTATAAGTGTTTTCGAAATTCAAATACCAATTTTGATTGGATCCCAGCTTTCTGAAAGCCAAAAATTATATATTTTGAAAACTCTTTTATTTTAGCCATGTGATGCGCTAAATCATGTGTGGGATGTTTAAAACACACCGTGGTCATGGATATGCACTCATTTAATTATTCACGTGATGAATGGATTGTGTGGATCGTGGATGTATGATTGTTTATTAATTGTTAATAAATAGATATCTGCGTATCTCTCCCTCTCTCATTTTCTGATGTATTTCTACCTCCCTCACTCTTGTACTCGCCATAAGGCCTTTTTCAATTTACCTGTAAATTCTAGAATTTATTGTAATATGATCGAGGCAACCGAGGAAGGAGCGAGGACAATCCACAGCTGCAACCAGGAAGGCGAAAAGATGGAGATCTCTTGTCTATATGCTTGCAGGTTATCTAATATAATTGTTGTGTTAGATTGTGTGTGCGTTTGACTGTTGGCTCCAGTCAAACCCACTGTCCTATCTATGACCACACTAAAGACATGTATGAGATGTATTGTTTTTCTTTTGATTATGAATCAAAGCAGGTATAGTATTTAGTAAATATATACGATATATTTATATACTATCACCTAGGAGAGACCAAGATAAAAGTTATCTAAATACCTTTAGATAAACTCTAAGCCGTAACGCGAGTAGTTAAGAACTTACCGCGTGGTCCACCATCGTTATAGTCATAGGATTCTAATCACTTTAGGCAGGTTTGTTGTGCTATCCACACGACCTGTTTAATTGGGAGGAGAAACTGTGGCTATGGCATTAAATGCCTATAGATCGGGGTAGAGGAACCATGTAGCTTTGTTGTGCTATCCACAAGGGCTGCATGCAAATCTATGCTCGTCGCGTAATGATGGTTAGCTTAGACCAGGATTAATGGTTTGTTGTGCTATCCACAAGACCATTAAATCTCTGGAGACCGAAGCTATGATCAGATATTGCAAGGAGTTGCAAGTCCCATGAGTTTGGTGCTCTTTGATTGTATTACAGTTTGTTGTGCTATCCACAAGGCTGTAGTGCAAGTCATTGAGATTCTGATTTCCACTAGGAGACTGTCGGCGTCTCCCGTTCTGTATAACTGAGGGTTATAGTGGGAGTTAAACTTGAACAAAAGACCATGTCTTGTTTTAAATTTTAATAATTGAACATCTGCTAAATAGATTTTACTTATCTCCTGTAGGAAATTATGTCGTCGAATAACCCACTCCGTGGTATATTTGATGCCCTTTTAACTTACCTGATCTACTCGGATTGGTTCAGAAACTTGAAGAATGTCTTCATATTTGAGCACATTGAATTTGTCCCTGGAGCTGATCCTCCTGCTGAATCGGCATTAGATGCCCCTGAAGCAGAGATGATAGCTAACGATAAAAGATCGAAGGACAAAAGCAAAAGAGTAGTGAAGGGTAACTGGTTCTACTATAAGCAGTATGGTCACTGGAAGAGGAACTGCAAGGAGTTCCTTAACGATAAAGCTCATAGAAAGGTAAAGCTGTCTGAAGCTTCAGATATCTATATAATAGATATCAACCTGTCAGTTAGAGATTCCACATCTTGGGTATTAGATACCGGATGTGCTTCTCATATCTGCTATGATGTGCAGATGCTGACAAGTAAGCGGAAGCTGAGACAAGGTGAGGTGGAATTGAGGCTAGGAAACGGCGCAAAAGTTGTGGCAATTGCTGTAGGGACAGCAAACCTCAGGCTTCCATCAGGAGACACCTTACTATTAGAAGATTGTTATTATGTTCCTAGCATAAGAAAGAACATCATATCAATATCTTGTTTTGACAAGATAGGATATAGGTTGACATTGAGAATAGAAGTTGTTCGATTTATTATGGTAATAAATCAATAGCTTCAGCATCTTTAGTCAACGGTCTATATCTGTTAGATATTTCTTATTACAATCTTCAAATTGATAATGCTCTTCAGAAGAGCAATAATTGTGTGAACCAAGCCTACATGTGGCTTGTAGACTTGGGCACATTGGCGAAAGCAGATTGCAAAAGTTGCACAACCATGGTTATTTAACAGCATTCGATTATGAATCGTTTGCAACATGTAAATCCTGCCTTATGGGAAAGATGGCAAGATCTCCATTTACTGGACATGGAGAACGTGCCAAGGACATTCGGGAACTAATACATTCGGATGTATGTGGTCCCATGTCTACCCAAGCCAAAGGTGGCTACTCATACTTCATCACATTCACCGATGACTTCTCAATATTCGGCTATATGTACTTAATGAAGTACAAGTCGGAAGCATTTGAGAAGTTCAAGGAGTTCAAGAATGAGGTAGAGAAGCAGTTAGGAAAGAGTATTAAAGCTCTTCGATCAGATCGAGGAGGAGAATACTTGAGTACTAATTTCACACAATTCTTAAAGGATAATGGTATCTTTTCTCAGCTAACCCCTCTATATACACCACAGATGAATGGTGTATCAGAAAGGAGGAATCGCACCTTGTTAGACATGGTGCGATCCATAATGAGTTTTTCGGGATTACCAATGTCCCTCTGGGGGTATGCTCTAGAGTCAGCAGCATACCTACTGAACAGAGTACCCAGCAAGTATGTGGCCTCTACTCCATATGAGATATGGAAAGGCAGGAAACCAGAATTTAAACATGTTAAAGTCTGGGGTTGTCATGCTCATGTAAAGAGGCATGATCCAGACAAGCTGGAATCACGAATTGATAAATGCAGGTTTGTGGGATATCCAAAAGAAATCTTTGGATACTATTTTTTCCATCCTGATGAACAAAAGGTGTTTGTTGCCAGGAAAGCTGTCTTCTTGGAAGAGGAATACCTTCTCCAGGAGGACAGTGGGAGTAAAATAGTACTGGAAGAGGTTCCAGAACCCCAAATAGCTGCATTATCATCAGATGAGATATCAGTTCCTGAATCTGTTCAGGTACACACACATGAGCCTCGTAGATCTAGTAGATTACCTAGACTACCGGAACGATATGTGGGACATATCGCTGAAGGTGAGTCTAAGGTAGAATATAATGAGGATGATGATCCTAAAACCTACCAGGAGGCCATAGAAGGCCTAGGAGCCGGGAAATGGCGAGAAGCCATGAACTCAGAAATCCAGTCCATGTACACCAACCAAGTTTGGAACTTGGAGGACTTGCCCGAGGATATTGTACCCATCGGTTACAAGTGGATCTTTAAGAGAAAGATCGGTGCTGATGGACGGATCGACACTTATAAGGCAACGTTGGTGGCAAAGAGATATCGTCAAAGGCAAGGAATTGACTATGACGAGACTTTCTCACCAGTTGCCATGATAAAGTCGATCAGAGTTCTATTCGCCATTGCTGCACAATTTGATTATGAAATATGGCAGATGAATGTGAGGACTGCCTTCCTCAATGGTAACCTTGAGGAAGAGGTGTATATGATACAACCAAAATGTTTCACATACAAAGAATCTCCAGATAAAGTGTGCAAGCTTCAGAGGTCCATTTATGGACTGAAGCAAGCTTCCCGAAGCTGGAACATAAGATTTGACGAGGCTGTCAAATCTTATGACTTCATTAAGAATGAAGATGAGACTTGTGTGTACAAGAAGACCAGTGGGAGTGCAGTCACTTTTCTAGTTCTTTACGTAGATGACATACTACTCATTGGGAATGATGTAGCTATGATGTCATCAGTAAAGATCTGGCTGTCGAAAAACTTCTCCATGAAGGATTTGGGAAAAGCATTCTACGTATTGGGAATACGGATCTATAGAGATAGATCAAAGAGGATGCTTGGAATGACCCAATCCTTGTACATAGATACCATAGTCAAAAGGTTTGGCATGAAAAATTCCAAGAGAGGTCTCATACTGATGAGACATGGAATTAGTCTCTCAAAGGAACAGTCTCCTAAGACTCATAATGAGAGGACATTCATAGATAGAATACCCTATGCCTCTGTCATAGGATCTATCATGTATGCCATGCTATGTACACGGCCTGATGTTGCATTTGCTCTAAGTGTTACGAGCAAATTTCAGGCTGATCCAAACGAAGAGCACTGGAAGGCAGTGAAATGTATCCTTAAGTACTTGAGAAGAATTAAGGATATGTTTCTTGTCTATGGAGGAGGTGACTTGAAACTGCAAGACTTTACTGACTTGAGTTTCCAGTCAGATCCAGATGATAGCAAGTCTAAATCTGGATTTGAGTTTACATTAAAGGGAGGTGCAGTGTGCTGGAAGAGTTCCAAGCAAGTAACCACTGCAAATTCGACGACTGAAGTTGAGCACATCGCTGCAGCTGAAGCTTTCAAGGAAATAGTGTGGTTGAAGAAGTTCATCACCGACCTTGACATAGTTCCCGGTATCTTTGATCATGTTCCGCTGTTGTGCGACAACAATGGGACTATTGCACAAGTGAAAGAGCCGTGGTCTCATCAGAAATCGAAAGATGTTATGAGGCGCTTTCATCTTATCAGAGAGATCATATCCAGAGGAGATGTAGTAGTGGAAAGAGTTCCATCCGTCGACAATGTAGCAGATCCACTGACAAAGCCGTTGGCTCAAATTGTGTTTGAACGTCACCTAGAGTCTATAGGCTTATTGTATAAAGGTGATTGGCTTTGGTCCAAGTGGGAGATTGTTAGGTTTAGGTGGCCTACAAGCCAATCTGACTATGTAAATCTCGTTCATTTATTAATATAATGGTATAATATTCATTATGTGTAAATCGCATTAATTATCGTTTCATAATGAAGTCCGTGAATATGTGCTATAGTGATCAGATTATGATGAGATCATACTAATGAGACTGATCACTTAAACACACATATTCTTAATCGTTCCTAGTCGGTAGATATCCGAGAAGGACATCGGATATCCGGTTAAACTAGTACAGATTACTTCTGCTCATATGATGAGGGTGACTGATCTCATAAGTCACTTGTGTGGAGACACTAAGGCGAATCTGTAGGTGCTCATTGGAGAATGAGTTCACTGAACTGATCCGACTGAATCGCTGGATGGTATTGTACCTCACTGTCAACCAGCTTGATTCTATTGTCGCAGTTGCGTGAATGGTCCTCGGACCTGAGACACCAAGGACACCTTGTCGGTGGACTTCTGTGCTTTGACCTTGGTTTACGAATCTCTAGCCACGGGATTCTAATACGCCAAGGATTGGGTACAGCGGAATACCATCGAAGGGAATTGTGTGTCAATAAGGAATCATTCGCTTTCGGTACTTAGAGAGAGAATGCTCTAGGAAGGATGCGCGGAAGTCCCTGACCAGGGCAGACGATAATATCGAGAAAGGAGTTTTCCGATATTCATCAGCGGCATCCAATCCAAGTGAGTCGACCGGTTAGGGTTTGACAGCACGCCATACCCTGAGTTGACTCGAGAGCATTGTACGAATGAAGGATTATATCCACGCGGTAACTGTCGGTGGAAAGGTTCTAAGAGTGGGTTACTTAACCCCAATACCTTCTGGGTTCACGCGGTGTTGCTTGGCACCCAACGTGATCGGAGGCCCAGTCGAATTCGATGTGCGACATCAATTCAATTGATTAATATATTAATAAAGGGTTATTAATTGATTAATAAAGCCAGTGAGGAGTCACTGGGCTTGTTGGGCCATTAACTGGACTGGTACTTGGGCCTAGAGGGTCACACGCAAATGATTCTCAAGGTGATGGATAAATAAGTGGGTTTTATACAAACCGGGGGTTTTTATGAAAAACCGCGCGATTATTATAAAACATAGCGAACGGGCTAAGTAGGCCAAGCTGCTGCTAACCCTAGCCGCCCCTCCTCTGTTTCTCTCTCTCTCTGGCGTCCAGACAGATCTAGATCTGCTCCGCCGCTTCTCCGAATCCCGTTCGACGGGAAATTGTCCGCGCGTTGCGGCGATCATTGCGGCGACCGGCAGAGGTTTCGTGGACTGCAAAGAATGAGGAACGTGAGGATATCCATCGCGAGGAGGATCGCGTGGACTTCGCTAGAGGCCGGGCGCTTGCGCGGCTTGCGGTGTCGCACCGACGGAACTGAACGGTTGCGGATTCGAATCCGCACACGGTGACAACTTCGATTATCCGATAATCGATTTTTGATTTTCAAAACGAGAACAGATCGCTGTTTTAATATTTTATTTTCCGCTGCATGAGCGATCCGGAGAAACCCGAGAAAACCCAACAGAAGCCACGGAAGCATAAAGCCATCAGCAGCTGAAAGAAAACCTCCACATGCTCCCGAAAGTCCGAGAAAATGCCAGGCTGAGAATGGTGGAGTACCAGCGAAGGATGGCCAAGTACTAAAACCTCCGAGCGAGAGAAAGACAGTTATTCTTGGGAGACCTAGTCTTAATAAAAACTGAAGCATCAGCGCTACAACTTGCCACAGGAAAGCTGGCCCCCAACTGGGAAGGCCTTTATCGTGTATTATAAACTTTCAGGAAAGGCTCGTACCGACTCTCCACACTCAATGGCAAGGAGGTACCTACACCTAGAACTCTGATAACCTAAGAGTCTATTATTGTTAAGACTATCTTGTTTATCAGGTTAGCAGAATCTCCTTTTCTTGAGCAAAAAGAACTTTGAACTTTGTACTAAAGTTGAGAAATAAACGATAGTCTTTCATCTCCTAATATGTCGGTGTTAAATCTTTCCCCCGAGCACTTACACTTGGGAAGGGCTCTTAAACCTATCTTTTCCTCGAGTGCTCACACTTAGGAAGGGCGGTTAAGCCAATCTTTTCCCCGAGTGCTCACACTCGAGAAGGACTCTTAAGCCTATCATTCCCCCGAGTGTTCACACTCGAGAAGGACTCTTAAGTCTATCTTTTTTTCTGAGTGCTCACACTCGGGAAGGGCTCTTAAGTCTATCTTTTCCCCGAGTGCTCACACTCGAGAGGTCTTTGAGCCTATCTTTTCCCCAAGTGCTCACACTTGGGAAGGACTCTTAAGCCTACCTTTCCCCCGAGTGTTCACACTTGGGAAAGGCTCTTAAGTCTATCTTTTCTTCAAGTACTCACACTCGGGAAGGGCTCTTAAGTCTATATTTTCTTCGAGTGTTCACACTCGGGAAGATCTCTTAAGCTTATCTTTCCCCTGAGTGCTCACACTCGGGAAGGGCTCTTTGGCCTATCTTTTTCCTGAGTGCACACACTCGGGAAGGGCCTTAAAGCTAATCTCACAACCAAGTACTCACACTCGGGAAAAGTCAAGTGTCTTCAAATTTCACCCAAGGGAAGTAAGCAGATTGCTCGGTTATCGACACCAAGACATAGGCAACACAACATTGAGAGAAAACAAAAGTTTCTATTTCATTCGAAGGAGCATCCAGAGGGCTACATCATAAGATTATGTCCAAGGCGCTTACAAAATAAAAAGAAAAAAAAAAATACACAACCTATAATGGATTGGCTGTCTCGCTCCCTAACGGGACCCTAGAGACAATATGGGGCAATCCGGTATGAAACAGGAAAAAATGAATGGTTGACAATTTTAACAGTGTGCCCCGAATACCTTATCGATTAACATTTATCCGGTCAGGATCCGGAGAAGGAAAACGGCTAAGGGTCAACAATACCCTCGACAGCAGCGGTAGTGTCCTCGGTGGTGAGCTCCTGGGGGCTGTTGTGTGAGGCAGTAAGGTCGACAGCTTTGGGACTCTCCCCATCAGCTTCCTCTGGTTCGGCCCCCAACATGTCCTCATCGGAGTGGTAAGCCAGGTCGCTTTGCTCGAGCACCCCCAAGCCCTCGATGTTTGGAAAGAGCTCTTGGGCCCGAATGACTGCACCCCGAAAGCCAGTGGAGAAGCCTTTCACAGTACTCTTGTCGTAGCCGACCGTATACTACTCCAGGCTAAACTCGACCTTCTAGTCAAGGCACTCGATCGAAGACTTGTACCGGCTCACCGCTTCAGAAGCCATCATTTCCAACGACCATGCACGAGCGTGGGCCAGGTCAAGTTCCTCCTCAACCTTCTTCTTCCGCTCCTCCGATTCGACGACTTGGGCCAAAGTTGCCTTGACATTGGCCTCCAGCTCCTCCTTCGCCTTCACCACCTACTGAGTCTCTACTCGAGACTCATCCAAGGCTCGCTGTAGATCTTGTTGTTTATCTTCGAGCCTTTGCCTATCCTCCTGAAGGTCATCAAACCTCTCAGTCAAGCGGTAGGTCTGGACGAGTGTCCTTAAGTCCGACTACAGGGCTCAAATGGAGATCTCTGAATCAGGCCTCCGCTCTTCTTAGGACCGCTCCATGGGGATGCACATAACCAAGACCAGGTCATGCACTAAGTCCCCGTCAGCGAAGGTGCTATCAGTGTACACCCTCCATACGGGTGGGTGCCACGGGACTGGCTCTCGAGCTGTGCGGTCAGGGTGCTTCAGATGACCACGCCAGCCACCAGCTGAGGGGCTTTAGCAATGGCCTCCCTTTGGCCGCTCGTCATGGGGCATTCTCTGTGTCCGCCCGATACCTCTTCCGCCGGGCATTGCCTCCCTCAGCAGCTTCACCGCCTTGAGGTTTCCGCTCGATCGCCCTCTTCCGTCGCTGCATCTCCTCGAGCCTTGCAGTCACGTCGGCACCGCCCGCCATTGCGTCCGCCAACGGGATGACCTTAGGAACATCACAGTACTTAAGAGAAGGGCCGACGTCAAGCCCTTGTATCTCCGTAGGAGGCGGACCTATCGAGGTTGCCTCTCCATCTTCGCCCTTGGCCCGAGCCTCTTCCTGTGCAGCAAGGGCGGCGCGAACGAACGTCTCGACTGAAATACAAAATTCATGATTAGTACACGATCGAGAGCAAAAACATGGCAAAGAAATCGAGGAAGATACTCACCCCGAGACTCCCACAGGGTGAGGCCAGCCGCCAACAAGGCCCTCTCGGTAACTTTGAGGTCGGCGTCAATCACGAGCTGGGCTTTGAGGCCCGCCTTCCTCGGCTCCACATCTGGAAGAATCCAGTAAGGCAACGGATCCTCCCGTATGGGAGTAAAATTGAAGGTAGTGTGGAAGTCCCAAGGGAGAATCACCGTGAGATCTCAGGTCACAAAGAAGAAGTGATTCTTCTACGATTTGTGGCTCTAGGCGGTGGAGCTTAGTCGGAGGAACAAGTTACGGGGACGAGCCTTCACGAAGAAGAACCCATCGTCGATTTAAGTGCGAGAAAGAAGCTAGAACATGCACTCAAAGAGAAGGGCCGAGGGATTTACCCTTCGCTCATGATAGACAAGGAGGAAGGCGTAGATGTAGAACCAGGCGCTGGGGTGAGCTGGGCAGGATCCAGTCGATACTGTTGAAGGAGACAAATGAAGCGGGAAACCAAGAGATGAAAACCAGTAATGAACATCTCTTTGTAGGCGACGAAGGAGTTGGGGGCCTCAGAGAAAAGTCAGTCGTCCGAACTGGCCTCAACCAGACGGTACCTATAGGGCACCATGTACTCTTCCATTAATCACCATGTACTCTTCCATTAATCTCCCTTACATTGCCTATTTAACTACGTTATGGCTATGGCGGGCCAGGGCAGGAGCCCTCCTCTCAGATTGGCCGGAGGAACTAGCAACCTTGCCAAAGGTCATGATGGAGGTCTCAGAAGAGCTCTCGGACCAAAAAGAGGAAGACTCGCTAAGCGAGGAAGAAGAAGAGTCCAGGGACCAGAAAGTGGACCCGGAGGAAGGAGGAGGTGGAGAAGAAGTCCTAAAGGACTCTGGAGAACCTACAAACTTGGAAGACATGGTTGACTCACCATAGAAAGTGCAGGAGATGCCCAGACGACGGAGGATCTCCTCTTCCCCCACTTCGGCGAGCGACTTCGTCGACGTTGTTTTTCTACCGGAAGACCTAGAGGTAACTATTGAGACTTCAGACTATCTGGATACATACTTCGAGAAATGGTTCATACATGTTTGTTACCAGGCGCAATAGAAAGATTCATTCTCTTCATAAAAAAGAGGAACAACCGGATAAAGACAACTCGGCAAGCCAGTCTCCATCGTAGAATTTTTGATACAATGTTTTCGTTTGAGGATTGCAACACTGAGAGATGCCAAAACGGTCTGTCATGATGACTGACCAGGCGCATCATCCGAAGCCGAAGGGACGTACCCCATCATGACGGCTCAAGGCTTCTTGTCACCCACGAGATGACGCCACGCAGACAACCAACACATCTGGGATTGTTTGGAAATCGCGAGCGGCAGGGGGACGTCATCTCCTTCCTTAAATGGGTGTCCTTCGAAGTACAACCGGCACCCCGTTTTCCACACATGCAAGTCTTATCAACCTTCTTTGGGCTTCCCGCTCAATGTCACTCTCACGTTCGAATTTCGAATTTGAGAGTGAGGGGGCCAATGATGAGGGGTGATTGAGATCCGGCCCAATCAAACCCAACTAGTCGAAGGCCCAAGGGCCCTTGGCCCACAGGAACACATGCATCGGCGTCACATAAGTTCTCCTGGTACCCCTACAAGCAAGTTGGAGGCTGGGACCTAAAATACACGGGCTCCAAATCCCAGGAAAGTCAAACCTAAGAGTATCGACATCTCAATAGGTTAGCCACAAGATCATGGTGTCTTGGCCATAGCTCCCGAGTGCTGAGAGGAGCCTATCCTCTAGGTAACCCAAAGTCTTCGCTTCAACAGGGGGAGGCCAAGCACTTAGACTCAATGGCCACTGCCTCCCCACTGCATGAGAAAGTGGAGGCCCCAGAATCGATCCGTAACTCCACTCCGCTATCATGCGGACCTCGTGGTTTACAGCATAACCGTCCACTTAAGGCATGTCTCCACGATCTACTCTCTCGATCACGAGAGGAGATCTCTCCTTCCAGCCTAGAATCTCATGATCCCCTCGATCAAGGGACGTGGATTGTGGGCCAATTAACTCCCCAAAGGCAACGTCCTCCATGACGCCACATGAGGCAGGGATTATATATATGTTCCTAGGTCTTTCCTGAAAGAGGTACGTCCAATACTAGACTAAATCCTAGATAATTCTCCATCTTCTGAAGAATCTGACTTAGGCATCGGAGGGTCTATCTCCCCAAGAGAATTGGGGGCCATCTGATGTCTCTTCTTCCTCTTACAAGCTCTACCCTGGACGTTTCCGGTTCTATAAATTCTATCGAGTAGTTAGAAGATTTGATCAGACGGTCAACGTTGCCTGACCAGCTTCTGACCGCTACACCATCCAAAGTGTAGACCATCTATTTCCGTCATGTTATAACAAGTTAGAGGCATGTCAATGCAACTTATCATATACCAATATGTCATTTCAGTTGCACTTGAAATGGTGTCAAGGAATAACAATGTTCACAAACGGTCTATAATTTAATTTTGCTCTTTAATTTGCGATATTACACAAGGAGCATTGTCGGTGGGTGCCCTATGCAGCTATCGAGAGCCCAACGTTAAATGCCATGTTCTTTGATAATTATATCATGGAAGAAGGTGTCAAGAACTCCATGCGATGCAAGCCATAACTATCCAAGCCAGGACAGCAACATAGACCAAGAAGAAAAAAAATACATACTGAGGTGAGGAGATGTTTAACTCTCCCCACCAAGAGTTGGGCACCTTACATAGCTACATTGAATGCCATCCAAATAGATTTATCCCTCCAAAGTTTGGAAGAGCTGAAGGGATTCTAGTCCACTTACCATCAATGCCCCCTTCTTATTTTCTATCTCCAAACACACAATTAATCTTCCTCTAGCTTTATCTATATGACTCTTCTCACAAGACAAAATCTCACATGGGTGGGGGTGTAGAAGTACCAATTGAGAAGACTTTCGTTTCGTTTGGTTCATTAATAGAAGACGTGTGCAAGTGTGTGTATGTACGTGTATTAGATTAAGTTTGGGGCGCCGGTGGTAATTAAGAGCACCCTCAAGTCAATGTAGTGTGCATTAATACCTATGGCTCGTCTAATGAGTCCCTAACAATTAATATTGATTCATATTAAATTGGGTTTGATACAAAATCGTGGTGGGTGGTGGGAAAGCTTAACTATCTAATTAGGAAGCTTAACTATCTAATTAGTTTTCCCTGCCTAAACATATTGGCTCTCTTAATCTGTGTAACTAGCATTTTATGTTGAGCCATGCTCATTTCTATTATTCACAATTTAAACAAGAAAAATGCGTAAGTTTACTTGCATCCTAAAGTTGAAGAATTAAAAGAAGCATAGGTGTATCTACTTATCTAGTTGTTAATATCACATAATTTTGGACACCAACAATTAGGAAGACGTCAATTTGGGACACCAACAAATAGACAGACGTCATAATCCATATATTGCAGAGTGTTACTTTCATAAGGTAGCTGTTTAAATCTTTGTTATATCGAGCAAATGACAGGAATAGCCCATGCACAATCAGAATTGACCTTGGTACATGTGATGTAACCCTAGAAATAAGACCCCTTTAGTGCCAAACCTGAGGAAGAAAACTCTTCTTAACAAGTTCAGACCCAAACTTCTTCATATGCATTCATGTACAGGCAAAGGAAGAAACACATAAAACTAAAACCCTAGTTTAGTTTAAATCCTTGAAGAACTTTAGAGGTCAACTCATCATTTAACCCATCTATTTACTGAGTCACCACCGGAGTGTCTCTTCTTAAAAACTGGACTACCATTCACATGCATCAAAACAAGAGACTTTAATGTGCGCTTATCAGATCATATATATCTAGAAAACAAGATGGCGTGCCTACACGACTCAGTAGCCTTCACTACACCGGCAGTGAAGACCCATCCACTAAAAGCCGTCTCCATTTAAGACATTTACTAAGCTAACCAGGATCCATTTAATTCTCATTTATACAAGTTCTTTTGGATCCACTTGAGGAGAAAAAAAAAAAAAAAAAAGTTCCATAATGTCCACGCTACATACTACATGAAGGGTGGTTGATTTGCATTTACAAAGCTAAAGTTAAGACGACAAAAATGAAAAGATCTATATATATGTCTATATGATCTCCTTTTTTAAAAAAAAAAAATTATTTCTCTGTGGGTGATGAAGCTCTTCTTTCTCTTCTTCGGAAGTTCTGCTATACTATGATTTTGTGTAGGCCCATTTTTCAGTCCATAATAATAATAAAGGAAGAAAGGCTAGCAACCAAAAAGGGAGAATTGGGGATTTGGAGGTCAGGTACCATAAGCAGAGAGAAATCTTCGATACATAATTTTTATGAGAAATATTTGTTACAATACCTCTTAGGTATTGTAATACAACTGCCATCTAATCAAATCAATCAGATGACATGCATCATTTTAAGATATGCTACACCTACAATGCAGCAATTGCGCATCGTTTGATCGACCCGATCGGACGGGATCATGTTGTAACACTTAGAGGGCATTGTAACCAATATTTCTCAATTTTCATAGTCGATCATTGTCTCATCATAATGCTATGTGAACTACGAGCATCCACAATTCTCCTTTTCTTCCATCATTTCATTTAAATGGCAGTGAATAAAGAGAGGAAACTTAACAATGCTCTGTCTTATCGTCAAAAGTTGTGATCAAATTCCTTAAATAATATATGTTCGGAATTTTAAATATGTATAATTTTTAGCATACGAGAAGGGTCATCTGTTTGTTTGTATGTTATTAATATTTTGCCAGGAATCTTCGACACGTTTTGACTCTAGAGAGCAGAGACACGTTCACGGTGGCCATTTAATTCTCTCGTCTCCACCCATGCATTCACCAAAATCCACTTTATAATGCAATAAGTAGGATTTGCGTTAAACAACTCATGAAAAATAATTTTACGATTACATGGAAAACTAGAAAGGATTTATATGTTTAATGACATCTTTGATCAGAACGATATTGCTTGGAAAAATAACATATTGTGAAAAGCTCAATTCAATTCGAGATAACATATTAACATCCATCACTATTGTGAAACGTGCAAATAAGTACTTATGCCCCTCTTTGGTTAGAATATTACTTTTAACATGTTATTAGTTCCAATGTCACCAAGTTGAAATTCAGGAAAAAAATCAATATGAGAAAAAAAAATCTCAAATTGATAAAGAATCTAAAAGCTTCATGAAAATATCGTGAAAGATAAGTTATTTTTTAATATATAAAATACAATTTTAAGATACAATATGAAGATTTAAAAATGTGTAATGTAACAAGGAGTGAGTTCCTTTTAGGAAGATATACTATTTGTGAAAAATTCGTGATTAAATAGCTACTTTTTGACTTTAAGAAGATTTTAATACTTTTAGGCTCAGTTAAATTCAGAATAGATGGGTAAATAAGGCTCGAATAAGTCTTGAACAGAATGCCAAAGCTGATCCCTCGTTAATCATCTACCATTGTTTATTTATGGAATGCCCTTGCTGTTGGTACGGGTAATTGATGCAACAAGAGTTATTTGATAACGCTATTAATGGTAAATGTTTGATTATATTCTATTAGTTGTAATACTTATATATTAAAAGAATTTCTTATTATAATAATTCTAAGATAAGTGTAAATTTTAGTCAAAAGTATTAAAATTCGTGTTTTGAGAGTCTTTATGACTCCATCTCTTCTCCTTCCTTCATTTCTAAAACTTTTCTTTCTCTTTAACTGCCATGCCTCTCCTGTACCAATT
The DNA here is from genome assembly GCA_030544215.1 of Zantedeschia hybrid cultivar. Lineage (NCBI taxonomy): Eukaryota > Viridiplantae > Streptophyta > Magnoliopsida > Alismatales > Araceae > Zantedeschia > Zantedeschia hybrid cultivar. The sequence goes on along the minus strand of JARZZO010000004.1, from coordinate 10,864,511 downwards.
TCATTATTACTATTTTGTACTATAAAAATTGTTAATATTAAAACTAATACTCTAACCAAATAGAACACAGAACATTAAGAATTTAACATAAAATGGTTAATATTAAAACTAGTTCTCTAACCGAATAGAACATGTATAAAACATTAATGTTATAATTGACATCATAGTAGTATGTAGTGCTGTAAGTGAAGATGGATAGGGTTAGAAGGAAAATAAGGAGAGGAGAGTGAGCCTTTAGACTCTCAAAATGTTAATTGCCATTCTTTTTATACAAGTCCAACTATGTATTAACTTTATTATAACATCAAAGTTTAGAAATAAATTTCAAAATGGAGAGAACATAATCAAATGTTTACCATTAGTAATAATATTAATACTGCTTGTTAATAAGTATTTGATAAACAACCAAGCACCTCTGTAACTAATGCCTATTTAAGAATTTAAATTTATAAATTCATGCGGATGTTGGACATTGTCTTGCATGTCATTAATATTTGGCTAAGAATCTTTGACAGACGGACGATAAGATGGTAGAGACAAGTTGAAAAATGAGAGACATACGCTCGGCTGTGATCCCCTATCTTGATATATGGCCATTTAATTTCTTTTGTCATTTTTCACTTTAATGGACTTTAGAAGTTCCTCTGGGATGCAAACTAGGGATTTCTTTCTCCACCCTAAATTTTAGGATGCATATTCTTTTATGCATACTTTCAAAAGGGAGTATATATACACCATACATAGAATCTGCATGTTTCATATATACACAAAGAGTCCGATTTCTATCAGTGCAGATTTAGTTAGGACCCGTGGGTGCAGAGAGGGGAGGAAATTTCTGAAAATCATCTCTCCTTGGAAATGAGAAAAGAAGTGCACGAGAAAGTTTTTTTTTAAATCTTCCCCTCTCTGCATTGACTAAGTTCAATCTAACCTTGTATTTAGAAGATCTCTACTCACATACAAAACTTTAGTTTTCCGACTTAATTGTGTTTTGGATGTTTTCTTATAGATTTTTCACTGGCTAGCAGAAAGGCAATGAATGAGGGGAACCATGCACCTGTAATTGCATACAGTAACTCCAACTTCCTCTCCCCCTCCCCCCCCCCCCCCCCCCCCCAACACTGCAAACAATCTTGGGAAGTTTTACTTCACAGCATTGCCTCTCCCTGTCCTCAATTTAATTACACTCCTCTCCCACAGAGGCTTCAATCCCATTCAATCTCTCTCTCTCTCTCTCTCTCTCTCTCTCTCTCTCTACACAACCCACTAATACCACTAATTAAGGATAAAAGCAGAGGGATATAAGAAAAGAAAAAGAATTTAATATAACTCCAACCCTCCTCCTCATCTTAATTTCTCTGTCGTTCTCTCTCCTCGATCTCCAGGCTCTTTTCCTCTATATAATGAACACTGGATGGCAACCACCAAGAACAGCAGCAGCAGCAGCAGCAGCAGCAGCAGCGGCAGCAGGGGGGCCTCGAGCGGCCGGTGCTGTTGGTGGAGAGGCCTTTTTAGGAGTGGTGGTCCTGCTGCTGCCGGCATCAACATCAGCAGCAGCTCCGCAGGACCCGCCGGCGGTGCCTCCAGCTTCCCCCTCCCATTCCGGGCCACCTCACCTCCCTGCACAGCCGCCCAACAGAGGTAACACCTCCACCGCTCCCCCCATGGCGCCCCCTCCCTCTCCTTCCTCCCCCTCCAACTCCTCTCTTCACCTCCCTACTGTCATCAACGACGAACAACTAACCGCAGCTAATTCTATCCTCTTCTCTGTCTTCTCCTCTCTCTGTAGGTCTTCTTCGAGGTCCTCTTGGGCGACATGAGCCGCCATGGGAAGAGCCCGAAGCTGGACCTGAGGCTGAACCTGTCGGCGCCCCGCGGGGGGCCCTCGGGGGTCGCCGGGGGCGGCTCCGGCAACAACAGCAACAATCACCACCGCAACAATAACAACAACCACCGCAACAACTCGCCGCGCCACTCCTCATCGTCGTCGTCGCCGACGTCACCGCCCAGCTCGTGCGTGTCATCGGAGACAGAGCAGGGGAGGTGCAGCAGCAGCCCGGAGGCGACGTCGATGGTGCTGGTGGGGTGCCCGCGCTGTCTCATGTACGTGATGCTGTCGGAGGACGACCCCAAGTGTCCCAAGTGCAAGAGCACCGTCCTGCTCGACTTCCTCAACGACCCCAAGAACGCCCCCGCCACCTCCACCACCAAGGCCAGGAAGAAGTGATCACCGCAGCAGGCAGCAGGAGGAGGAAAGCATAACAAGATTCGTGACCTCTCTTTCTCTCTCTCTCTCTCTCCTTAGGTGCTCTTTGTATTAGACTTTGTTTCTTCTGCTTTATTAAGAAGTCTTTCTTATGTTAAGTCTTAGCGGAAAAAGAATTGCTAGCTTACTCTCTTAAGGTACTCCTTTGAGGAGCTCCTCTAAATCTCATATCTCATGATGAGAAGAGAACATAGGGGGGAAATGTAAGGAATGTCCTAACGAGGAGAGTACTCTAAGGGAGTAAGAATAGCATTGATCCATGTCTTGAGTGGTCCTATTGCTTGACAATGTAAGAGGGCTTATTCGCCAATCTGCCCTAATTTTCTCAAATCAAGGTTTACATAGTCGCAGTAAGAATCTTCTTTTGCGTCTGTTACTGAGTTTGAGGTGGGTCTTATGTTTCTTTTCTCCACTATATCATTGGCTAACTTGTGCCTGAGACCCTTCTTTTTATGAAAACGCTTGCATAATATATGATGACCAAGCAGACACTGTGGCGGGAAATCTAACGGTTGTGTATGTCTGAGAAAGAAGACAAAGAATTGAGCCTAGTTTGGCACACAGACTATGAGACCTTGATGTGGATCGCCCGGACAGCTGAGATCCACGTGATATGTTCTCATTCAAAAATGCAAATAGACAAGCACATCTTACAGCACAGTGGCAAGCGCGTACACGTGTGAGAAGAAGGCCCAAGTGAGAGGATGTAATCTATTAGTAAGCTGTTTACTAAGTCATGGATAGGAGATTAAGGTGCCAAATCTAACTGATCAAGTAGTGGTAAGCAAGAGGAAGAAGAGAGTGGGGAACAGGAAACATACAGACTCTTGCCCTGAGGCGGATCCCGATCCCCTAGACTCTTAGATGGACCCTTAAACCTAACTTGAGAAAAATATTGTTTTTTAATAGAGTAAGTCTTTTTTATTAATGAGCAGTATTTTCCTTCCAATAAGATTTAAGGGCTTATGTAAAGATCCACAGAAAAGGTACAGGTGATCTCAACCCCCCTGTGCCATGATAGACCCACCCAATGAAAACGTGTCACAGAAACTCCATAGATTAAAAACCTGTCAATAAGGACTGACATTTTTTCAATTGGGCAGGCGCATTGAACCGCAACATAAAGGGTCCCATCTCGAGAAAGTGTAGGGTTTTGAGTGGTTACTAGACAGAGGCACACAGAAAGGAAAGAAAAGAACTATGTTGGATTGAAATCCCATAAAAACAAATAAATGCACGAGTAATAGGGGCAGTTGAGAACAATGAAGGGATACGTCCAGATGATAAATACCGATTTATTTCCATCGTCTTCCCCTCCTTCAATCGGCGATCCATCATCATCACGCACAGAATACAACCCCACACTTAAATGCGTTGCTACATTTCGGCTATTATGCACACAGCTTCTTACTTTATATGCGTGCCATTTCATCGTTGGTGGCAACTTCCGTTATTAAATTGTCTTGAGAAAGTAACAAGAATAGTTTTAAAAAGTGTTATGTGTAGTGATCTAAAAAGCTACGACTGATGTACGGCCTGAATGGGTATGGTACATTGAGCATCTCAAAAAGTTAAAGGAATTTGCACATATACCTTCATAAAGAATCTTATGTTAGTATGTATGTGAAATGCACTGTATATAGAGTTCGTATAAGTGAAACCGGAGAAATGTGTAAGATATCGAAACCTCAGGGGAGTGTTACAATGTGATCTTTTTGTTACTTGGTCCAGATATTGGAGACGTCAAACTTACGTCTAGTAATCTCATTTAATTGTTAATTCAGAAAGTGAGAGATAAGAGTGGCAGAAAAAGTAATACCGTAGCAAAGCATCATCTCTTTGCCATTACTCTGCTCAACTAGACACCATGGGACCAGTCAGAGAAGTGGCATGAGAGATGAGATTTCTAGGAAGGCTCTTATATGTATTTAAATATCAAAAACTTTTTACTATAACATCCATTCCAGACTTGAGTGGAAGAGAAAATGATAAATACCCGCCTAACGAACAATACTCGTAGAAGCCTTAACCCTATCTTCCAATGTGAAGAGCTTGCGCATTACATTGGCAAACTCATTGAGACCCATGTACACTAGGCACATGAGTCACCTTTCATGTTCTATAACGGGTTAAACGATGTGCCGTAAATTGCCATATTTCTTTCGAAAACGGTACAATGACACCATTTCTTAACATTAACTTTTGACGTGACACACACATTGGAAGAAAAATGTAAAGATCTCACATCTTTAACATTGCACCTTCCGATGTATGTGTGCCAACAGAGCTGTGTCAAAATTTGTATTAGGAAACAGTGTCACTATACTATTCTCCTATTTCTTTTAAAAAACTTAAAACTTCAACTTACCATAATCTTAAGTGAAAATAAAATCAACAAAAAACAATATCACGGCAGCCGACTATGGAATAAAATTCAAATATTCATATCATTCCAAACATCAACCAAACACTAAAAACAACAATATCGCAATTCACATCACTTTGAAGCACACGGGTGCGAATATGGAATACCTCCCCTAAAATTATGACTCGTCTTCCAAGCCCAAAATTATGATTTGCCCACTATATTGTGACTCATACCTAGTCAAACAAGTCAGCTGAAGGTGCATTTGGTTACACGTATAAGCATCTCAGAAAAGCTGCTCATAAAAATTATCTAGTGATTTAACTTTAGACATCAGAAAATATACCCGCTGTTTTTAACTCTGACTTTAATCCCTGTATTATGATTAATGGATCCTTGGTTTTCCAGCTCAGTATTAAGTCAATCGTACCATTCATAATGAGTGCGTCTATTTCACTATTTTAGAAAGGTTGGAGAACTTGATCCACCTCACGCGAGTCGCCAATGAGTCGACTGAAAAAGAAAAAAAAACGGTTAAGTTCTATCGTGTCTGCCCTTTCCGCTCAAAATTTCACATTGCTTTCGTCAAATGATCACCTCGTCTGCCAATAGACTTACTAAGCACCTACAAGCCAGAACCATCTCAAGCAGCTGAATCCTCTGTTCAAGCTGTTTCTTGTTTTCTCCCCTTTTCCGGCAGAGGCAGATCATCTATGAACTTGAGTCAGCTAATCTTAATTTCCTTTTTGGTGGTGGCATAAACTCACAAATGTCCTATTGAGGATATTTATGCACCCTATGCAATTATATCACCTAATTAGGTGACTATTCCAAGACAACCACATCACTAAAGAAAGAAGCCATACGGACCACATCCTCATGTGAGTTGCATACACCTCTAGTAGGAGGTGAACCTATGACCTCCCCTCAATGGAGAGGCCATGAAATACCAACTAAAGTTAGCCAGATTCAATTGTTAGTAAGGTCGAGCAGAGTCAATACATTCTGCAAATTTCTGCATAGAAGTCATTAAGACCCGGAGCCGTAGATCATCCACCCTCTTCTCTGCCTCTGTGCTCAAGTAAACATGCCCCCGAGTCTCCTTGGCAGACTATTGACCAAACTCACTACACGTGATTCCTTGCCAACAGAACACTGCAAATGTAACATCACTGCCATGGGGAGAAAATAAGTACCAACAAGGTCCCCATCAAATCCTTGAATCAAATAAGACTAAGCAGACAGACGCTAAGCATGTTTTTGTTGCAAGAGAAAGAAAAAAATTTCATAGATTCAAGATCATGTTCAAACTCCCAATGCATAGTAGGGGATGGACTGGATCCTAAAAGAGAGATCATCCTTCAATGAAAAACGTGTAGACAGGCAAAGATGGATCCAGCGGATAATCTTGGTTATCTTAAGGGTGACCTAGACTAAAACCCTAGTCTGGTCAGTGCATCATGGCCTTCCCTTGTGGAGAAAAAAAAAAGAAGCCCAACATCCTTCGCCATTTTTTCCCTTGTGGAGAAAAGACCGACTCTTATGGCCCAGAGTACACGAGCATACACAGTATGTAGCCAGATAGCCTACAGAGCAATCTAGAATTCAAACTGCCTACATCTAGAATACCTGATGAGTCTTAACCAGCAAAACTTCAATGCATATGATGCATCCATTCACCGAGTTTAACCATCTTTCAATTTGAGAAATACTTCTTGACTTGCTCACCCAAAAACCCATATTTTACTTGACATCAGAGCACAACCAGAGCTAAGGGGAACTGCATAGTACCTATTGCTTGAAAAAGTGATGATAAAACAAATCAATGTTCTCAGCGGAATATCAGAAACCAAGAAAAATGCATTTGCATATAGTTTTTCACCATGCTGATCTACTGTTACAGGAAATGCGTCTTGAGCTCCACCTGACGATGTGCAAGTTTAGAGGCACCAGATAAGCAAAAGATGATCAAAACATCAAACTGTGCAACAACAATTGGTGAGATTCAGACATGCGTGCCTTGACAAGCCTGGTGATGATCCAAATGTCATACATACCAAAAAGACATTCCTGACGATCAACAATTCAAGATACATATTCATTAGCAATCATTCAATAAAGGACAGCATATATTAATACAAAGGTGGAAACCTAATTCTTATTAATGCAACAATGGTGGAAGCCATCTTTAATTGAAGAACATGACAGTTAAAACCAAGGTTAAGAAACCCGGGATCGGATCCCGGATCGGCCGGTCCAAAACCGATCGGATCGGCCGATTCCGATCCGAGTCAGCCCGATCCCGGCCGATCCTGGCTGAGTCAGGCTCGGCTAGTTCGGATAGCAGAAAAAAATAGAAAAAAATATGAAAAAATGTGGAAAAAATAAAAAACACAAATCTAATGCATAATTGTGTTGAAATACATTGATTTGAAGTACATAAGATGTTGTTGGACAAAAAAACCTTGAATAAACTTACATATATGATTATAAACTTACATTTATTCCAAACGTACATTATACTGAATGAACATATGGCTAACATACTCAGCCCATGACATATAGCTCTGATAGTATTGTTCATATTGCATCATATACCGGCTATAGTCATCCGTATTTGTATAAATGACTGACAATTGTGGATATTCTAGACAACCCCCTGAATAGTCGGATGTATCAGAATGTTGAGGGTAAACTACATATCCAGTAGGCTGACTATACCCTTCGTATGGAGAATATGATGATGCATCTAATAGTTGTTCCTGATATTTTCTCTCCCTCCTAAGTTCTTCTTTGGCCTCTGCACACTGAAGAGCTTTACCTTTGTCCTTCCTCCTTGATATGCTGAATGTTTGAATGGAAGATTCTTCACGTCCTGCTTTGCTACCATGATATTCATCTTGGGTAGCATGTGTGTATTCTTCTTCTCCAGTGAATTGAATTGGTGGAGCTGGAGCTGGGGCACTGGTAGCATCTCCGCCATCCTCAGAACTGTCGGAGCTCGTCTTTGATGTCGAGTCATTTGAGGTTTGATATTGGACCTCATCACTTGGTTCTGGCGTTTCATCATCTTCCTCGATAGTCTCCAGATCAGCAATCTGAATTCCAGTACCACTCTTCCTTTTGCTTGGTGCTTGTTTTTTGCTCTTCTTCTGACGTTTTGGAGGAGGAGGTTGAAAATCAGTAAGTAATGGAACATTATCTAACTCACCTTCCGCCCATTCCCAATCATTTGGGTTGAATTCAGACTCATTTGAAGTGCTTGCATCCCATGCATTTAGTGGATGTTGCTCCTCGAACAGCTCATCCAAGTCTATGGGTTCTTCTGCATGTGTCGTCTCCGTGGCTTGTCCGGAAATTCTCTCTTTCTCCTGCCTTTGAAGGTTCCTTATGAGCTCCAGATTTTTTAACTTCAACCTCATGTTATAATGACAGAATACTGGCTTCTCTAGACGGCTCGACTTCAATCTATTCCTTTGCTTGGTGTGAATCAAGCCAAAAGTGCTCCAGTTTCTCTCACAACCTGATGAAGAGGTTGTTTGACTTAAGACTCGAATTGCAACATAAGCTAGATCTTCATACCCATATGATTTTTCATGATCTAGCCACCAGTCAGCTGTAAATAGAAAATTGGTCATGTCAACAATGTGCAAGCTATAATTAAAAATTAAGTTGAACATCTAGTTAATAATTTTCAAACCTGAACTCAAAATTTTAGCAGCTCTTTGAGCAGTACTTGTCCCAAAGTGGTATAACATCATTCTGTAATCATGCATTTACTTGCATGCCATTATTACTCTGTTCTCATCTACAAGCATGCGCTTAATAACAGACTTAGCCCCCATCAACATTTTCGAGCAACTATCATAGTTATCCTTCTTCCCATCAGTTCTAAACATGTATTGAGGGTTGAAAAAATAACTTAAATAAATAAGTCGAAGTTAGTTATTACTTAAGAGAAATGTGTATACAAATAATACATATAGAAAATTAGTAGCTTACCAACTGCATGAAGATTGTGATGTAAAGTGTGTTCCCAACGTCTGTCTATTATGTCCCACCACTTCACATAGGTTGTTGGATTGTTAAGTTGAATGAGCTCCTTAGCTTTGTCCATAGCTTCATATAAATATCCCATATCCGATCTTCTTTCTCCATCACAAGATCGCAAGACACGGACAAACGGTTCTACAATATTTAACACCGCTTGCACCCCCCTCCAGAAGGGTCTAGACTGAATTAGATCAGCCACCTTCTTACCTTTCTCTCTGACCTTAATTGGTACATGCCGCAATATGTGATTCTCCCAATCTTCCGATGCCACCATCATAATTAAGTTGTTCTTTTGTTGACTTAAACTATCTAGAGAGATATATTGAGATACAAACCTGGTGGCTCCTAGACAAAACAACTCTCTTCCATGAATATGTGTACGCATGATATCCAGAATGTTGTTGTGCTTGTAGATGAATGTGGTGATAAATCGACCACTCTTGACCACTCCATCTACCATCGGATCAGAGCAAATGTCTTCCAACATCAAGTCAATACAATGAGCAGAACAGAGAACCCAGTATAGATGTTCTCTCTTCTGCATCAACATTTGTCCAGCTAACTTGAACGCCGCTGCATTGTCCATAACCACTTGGACAATCCTTTTTTCGCCCACTTCTTCCACCATTTGATCCATTAATTCATATAGGTACAGGGCATTCTTTATTTTTTCAGATGCATCAATAGACTTCCAAAATACGGTTCTGACTTTGCAGTAAATTAAGAAGATGATCATACTTCTTCTTGTTATCCCTGTAAAGTTCCAAACGTGATAAAAAATCAGAAAGAGACTCATTCTGATTAAGAAAAAATAAAGATAAGATAAGAAACTGAAGATAAGATTTATGTACCTGTCCATCCATCGCACATTAAAGTGTATTCATACTCATCCCAGATCCTTTCAAATGATTTAATGTATGTTCGGATGTCATCAACTTCCATATCCAAGTACTTGTTGTATATCTCATATGGAGAAAATCCCTCAACCCCTTTGCCAACTTCTTGTATAGTCTCGATCATGAACTCATAATATGGCCCCTTGGCAACATTAGCAGGGATACTGTTATAGAAAAACCACCTAGATGTAGCTCTCCCTATCTTCTCCTTACAAAGTTTCAAGTTCTTGAATGCAGCACTAATAGAAGGTTGTTTATCCCTCTTCTTGGTATGCAAGGGATCTATTGGACCTACTCTAGGATCTCCAGCTCTAGTGAACTCCTGAGGCAGCTCCTCGCATATATTAGTGCTCATGCCGGCGCTAGTGCTCTCTTATGCAGAAGGAGTGGAGCCACTTCCTTGTCCTCCATATCTTCCAGTTTGCCGAAATAAGTCATCATCTGCAAAGGACTGCCGGCTTGCTTCCATTGCACGTCGCAATTCAGCTTTAAATGTAAAAGAAAAAAAAATTAATCTATTATAACTATTTGTCTGAAAACGTTAAATGAAGAACATGAAAATAAGTTAAATAAGAAACTTACTTGTATCCCAATCATCAACATTTATAGGTTGATTACTTCCACCAAGCCGAACTCCTGCATCAGACCTTCGCACTAGTTCAGACAATTCCTCTCGAATTTTCTGTCTTCTTCTTACAATACTTGCTTTGCTTGATTCCTTCTCCTTCATATAAGTTCAAAATTAGATCCTAACCTCTGAATGAACTCGAGCACATGCTGCAACTTCACTTTTTATTCCAGCAAGATGTTGTTTGAATCGGTAGACCCCGCCAGAGACGACCTGGTTGCAATATTTACATTGTACCTTTCTTTGGCCCATGTCTACCGGTGTGCAATGACCCCAAGCAGGATCAACGCTAGGAGGATTCCCAGATGACCGCTCAGCAGCACCTTGAGATGCCATTCCTTCACAGCACAAGAAGATGAGAGATCGCGGAGCTTGTAGTAGACTAGAAGTGACCTCGTGGGAGAGATGGAGAGAGAATTCTATGATCGAGAGAGTGGGAGAGAGAGCAAGAACGTTAGGAGGCTCAAAAGAAATTTGTGGAGCCTTAGGAGGGCCTTGGGGGGGGTTTAAATAGACCCCCAAGGCCCAAACTAGCCGTTGTTGGCCGTTTGAGAAAGGCCAGCAACGGCTAGGTTGACCCCCAATGGCTAGTCAAACTAGCCGTTGGGGGCCAGGTCGGGCCGATCCAAGCCGACCTGGCCCGATCCGGTCTCGGATCGCCCAATCCGGCTCGGATCGGACGATCCAAGTCCTGGACTCGGCCAGGTTACTCGAGATCGGCACGAACGGCCCAAAACCGGTCCGACTCGGCCGATCCGTGCCGATCCGAGCCGAGTTTTTGAACCTTGGCTAAAACTACAGACGTAATACAACTTCCAGTAATGGACTCGTTATTTCTAAGAAACCAAAACTGTTACGGACAAAAGAAAGATTATAAGGTCCTCAACCCGAGTGTCGTCAATGTCTACGAATATATAATCTGAAGATGTATGATCCACAAGACACAAGTGCAAATTTACCAAAGATTCTCATCTTAAAACAAAACACCAAAGGTGCCATACAATCCATGATATGAGTCACGATTTAGTACCAATTTAACTCCTTGAATGAGTTACAATCTGATACCAATCCTGAAAACTTTAGCCACCACCACCTGAATCTACTCAAGGCTGTCACGATGAACCTTAACTAATCTCTTGTGGAACAAAAAAACATCAGTCTTCAAGGATTATTTTAAAAGCGCCAATGGTCCAAGGAGGTTGGAACAACATATCATGTGAGGTTATTTTAACCATGCAAACTGATAACAGTTCCCAGAATATGATGAAAACTTTTCATTTTAGTATCCTAAGTGGCACCCTCAACATTCTAAGAAGCACCTTGTAAGAAACACGTTTAGGTATAGTCCTAATCAAAACAAATAACAGAGTGTCAGCAGCAAGAATAAAAAATACATAAGACAATAAAAAATGCTAACGTCCCCAAAGGCAGCTAAATAGCCCGAGCCCCAAAAAAGCAAACAATTCACATCTGCTATTTCCATTTTCCACACTATCACCCACTCCCAACTCACAAGCAAACAGAGATCCTTATAACATCTGAAAGATAAACATGCTTTGAACTTTGAAACCCGTCTGTTGTACATGCTAAACAGCATACAACTTCCAGAAAGTATAAACAATGGATGCCACCCACATGCATTCTAGAAAAGCAAAACAAAATTAGATTAAATTTGAGGGGATTCTGCAGTTTACCTCTTCATAAATGTGCATCCAGAAAAGCATTTGAAGATTGTATGGATATATTTACCATATTGGCATGCATGGCAAACCAACAAGGAAACACATTGAGATGAATACAAAATACCCCATCATGTATCATTTGGTCCACTCTCTCCCCAGCCACTACTGCTTCTGATGTATTTATCAACAATACCAAATTCTTTATTTTGTGCAACTCGTCTGGCATAATTCTCTGTAGTGATTGGACCTTTCTTCAATCGTCGATAATAAATCATTTCCCATGGCCATAGGCGTGCAGCACCGAAGTATGTGCCAACAGATAAGCCTGGCTCACTTTCTTCTGGTGCTGCGAGTCCATAGTGTTTCAGAACCGTGCACATTTCTGGTACTGACATTTTAGCATATCTGCAGTCTGCAACATGAATCTGAGGACTAAGCCTCTCTGACTGAGCTTCACCAAGGTTGCCCTCCTTAAGCCTCCCTGACTGAGCTTCACCAAGGTTGTCCTCCTCCCCAAGATTCTCTGAGGATTTCCCCGAGGAAAATGAAATTTTCTCAAGCATATCCATGGATGATTCTTTCTCCTTATGCCTAGTGTTCAAATCAAAAAAGTTTCCATCCTCGCAATCATATCCTGTACTTTGTTCTTCGTAAGTGTCAGCATCTACTTTGGAAGAGGTAAATACATTTTCATCTTTGAATAAGCCTTTCAGCTCTGAATTTGAATTTGCAGCCAATGGCTGTTTGGATTCTGGGCTTGAAACAGGCATCACTTCACCTTTGGCAGAGGCATCAATGACATCAGCTGCATCCTTTGGAGAAGAGTTCCGATCCAAAGAAACAGACAATGACCTAGTCCTTGACCTAGTCATTGATCTTGATCTAGAGCTTCTAGACCCAGAGAAAGATGATGAAGACCTTGAACTAGAAGATTTAGACCGTGACCTAGAAGATGCTGACCTTGATCGTGAACGAGAACTGATACCAGAAACAGATCTCGAGGATTGTGATTTTGACCTTGAGCTACTGGCAACGGAGTCTGAATGCAGAGATGATGAGCGTGACCTTCTTGTGCCTCTTTTCCTTAGTTTTTTCTTGGTGGTCCCACTTTCATGTCTACCTCTTTTTCTCCTTCTAGGTTCTCTTCTAACTCTGTGGTGATGATCTTCCATACTCTCTGGAGAACTTTCTCTTCTGTCCATCTTTATCTGCTTCTGGGATTGAGATCCTTTCCCATCCCTTGAACAGGGCATTGATAACATAGGATCTCTTCCAGCAATGGGCCTTCCCCAGGAGGTCGGTTTTCTTCTCTTTAATCCCCTTCCACTTCTTGCTGTGAAATTTGCTTCATTGTCCCTCCTCTCAAATCTGTCGGGTTTGTCTTGCCTTGACCCATCTCCTCGAGGGCAATTACGCATCTTATGACCTGCCAATCCACAAATAAAACATGTCTGTTGTTGTTTCAGATTATCAAATTGCTTACGTGCTGCATCACCGGATTGCTCTCTCCGACCTTTTTCTGGCGAACTTGCCCGCACAGGTGAACCATCAGAACTGAGGATTTGATTATGTTCGTTAGCATCTCTCCTGTCAAAACCTCGGGAAGGTTCATACCGCTCAAATTCAGCTTCCTTTTCTACACCATTGCCATCTGATGAGCCATTATCAGGCTCCCCCCACCGGCCATTCCCTGCATGGTTTGGTTCAACAGCATCACCTTCATTGAGAATCCTCTCCTTTAAGCCTGGACCTTTTTCTTCTCTGAGATTGCCAACGCCCTCACGAGTATAATCCATATCATCAAAGCGATGACCTCTATGGCCAAATGTTGGACGCCTCCCACGTCCCATTGCAAAATTTCTATGAATATATGGATCCTTGATCCTCTCACCATTGTCTTCATCTCGAAAATTCCTTCCATGATATGGTTCATAGAACCTCCTAGGTCTTGAGAATCTTTGGAAAGGCCCTGGTTGCTTTTTTGACCAATCAAGAGCTATGTTCTCACCACATATTTGTTTACCCCGCAATGACCTAAGAGCTCTCTCTGCATTTTCAGGAACTTCAAAGATTGCAAATCCATATCCATCTTTCAGCTGTACATCACATCGTCCAAATCTCCGGAATACCCTTTCTAGTTCCTCTTGATGAATGTGAGAGGACAGATTGCCCAAAAACAATGACATCTGCATGAAAATTTAATGTGTTAGTGATGTACAAAAGTTTTTGCACCAGCAGGATACGAAAGTAAATGCAGGCATAACGCTTGTCTGCTCAAATGCCCACAAAGCCCAATGTGGCAAAGCTCACAGCATAGCACAGTCATTGTCAAGGAAGGCCAACACGGGGATCGGACTTGGATTGGTCTGATCCCCACCGAGCGGAGTGGCCGATCCAATCTGATCCGGTCCGGGCGAGCCAATTAAAAAAAGAGAAAAAAAAGGTCTAAAATCAGAACAATGAGAAAGAATGACAGAGACAAAAAGTAGAGAGAGATATGTTAAAAAGAGATTAAAACCTTAAAGAGAGATAGAGGAAATAATAGAGAGAAATGTTAGAGAAAGCAAGGGTAGGTGGGGTTTATCGGCCAATCTAATACAATCCGGCCTATCCCAGCACGTTCGGTTGGGGCCCCGGGGGGGGTTATAGGCTATTGAAGGGGCTTAGAAGGCCCTTCTAGCTGTTGGGAGCTTGGATTGGCCGATCTGATACAATCCGGCCTATCCCAGCCGACCCCCATCCCAGCACGTTCGGTTGGGGCCCGGGATTGGATTGGTCTGGCGATTTCCAATCGGCCGATCCGATCCGATCCCGGCTGATCCAGCACACCCTGGTCATTGTGTTCATATCGGACTTCACTGCACAGTTTGCAATTTTGGATTTGAGTCGCCACTATACTATTTTGATTGTCACTGTGGGGGCTTTTTTTGTGGTGGAGTTCGGTGATGCATTTGGGTTAGGGGAGGGGAATTCTTCCACATAAAAGAATATCAAATCTTCTATAGGGACCCCCAAAACAACTGACCATGTAAAATATCAACCAAATGGAACTTCTGGTAAATAAATGTGTTTCTAAGACAGACCTAAATAAATGAGATTGGAAGACATAGAGACATTGATCAAAATCGTAGTTACTGGAAAACATGTGTTTAGACCTTAAACAAAGATCAAATCTTTTCTCTCACCTTAATTTGTAATTCAAAATGTTACAAATGAAATGTTTCTCACTCTTGTCACATTCTGCTTCCGGTCCATCCTGGAAACTATGACCAAAATTGCTATACAATTTCTTTCTTTCTTTCTTTTTTTTTCTTTTTTTTTTTTTTTTTTTTTTTTGGGGGGGGGGGGGGGGGGTTGTTGTTGTAGGGGTAGAGAGGATCCGGATTAAATGATACAGTAACAAAACTATATATGGAACATGGAGCTCAAACTCTTTTCCTCAAGAAGAACTGAGCAAGTAAAAATTTCATTAAAAAATAGACACATCAAAAAAAATGCAGCTTCTAGTTTAACTATGCACGCCAACAACAGTAACACGTTGAACCTTAAAAGAAAAAAGTTAAGAAAAATATGAAATCTTTGAATTCAGCGCTAAAATATAGCATTTACAAAATTGACCATTGCAATATTGGAATCTCAAATCCAAGGAATTGAGATCCAAACCAATGGCCTTAGAAGAATCCCATTATTACGATTCCGATAGAATCGGAATATATTGTGTCCGATTTTGTTCCATTTTCAATTTTGTTATCGAAATCCAAATCATTTCCGATAATTATTGGAACTGTTGAGAAAGACATGTTGGTTTTAACTTCACTCATTCTAGAAAAAGATCAATGTTAGATTTTCTTTTGAATTCCTCAGGGCTTCTTGCAAAAGTGCTGAATCCAAAAAGGCAGAATTCTAAATCATACTTCTTAAACTCAAAAATGCTGCAAGCCGTGAAGATTATACAAGTTTTTGAAAAAGTTACATCTCCCATCTAAATATAATCTTACAACATTACAAAGCTTGACTTCTTCCACCCATTCACAGGAAACACAAACAGTAAACTAAATAAAAACAACTTGGAAGATGGTTTCTTTCTTATTAACTTGCAACCAGAGAATCCAGAAACCCAACGACTAACAAACCGATAGAGGAAGAGGAGGAAGAGAGTTGACTGACTGGAGTGTGAGGTGGTTGGGGAGGAGATCCGGCCTCCGGCCGACACGGGAGGATGCGAGGGGTGTGTCCTGTCTACCTATTCGGGCCTCTGGCCAGCATGGGGGAGTGCTGGGGAGGGGACCCTCTGACCAGTGCGAGGAGGACCCGGTCAGGGAGTCTTCCATCAGCGGCACGCCAGAGGGACAGAGCAAGAGCAGGGACTGCATACGCTGGATGGAGGGAGCAGGGAGGGTTCCCCTCCTCTGGGGCAGCAATGCATTATGAGAGAATGGAAGTAAGAAAGCTTGAGAAGTTATGGTTCTCATCTTACACATTTATACGTGTGATGATGGCCATTGGATTTATTTGCATCGATGGTTTAAAATATTTATAATAAAAATCATTCAAAAATCAGAAATAGGATACGGAACTAATAGGTTCCGATAGTGGAATTGAAATCAGACATAGGTTACGGAACTAATAGGTTCCGATTATGATTCCGTTATCTTATCGGAAAATTCCAATTCCAATATCGGAAGCATATTTTATGTATCCGAAACCGTTAATATATATCGGAATCGGGTTGGAAAATCCGAACTTTGAGTTCCATTTGCAACCATAGTGCCTACTAAGCAAGAGGCAATTCCACCTATGTAACAAGGATTGGCTTTGAGGCTTTGCACGTACTAGAATGACCAATATTGAAAAAAAAAAAGATGATGGTCATAATTTTTACAGAGCCGATGACAGAGTCGGGATGTGAAGTGTATCCTGAAGAGAAAAGGTCACGCAGGACAATCTCAGATGAAAAGTTTTCCAAAGAAACTCTCGGTGGCAAAATGTTGGTTCTATAATAGGAATATTATAAAGCAGGCAGAAAGTGAGCAAGAAAGTTAAGGTTCCGTGTTCTATCAATAGGCTTATGTTATCATACCACTAAACCTTTTCGCCTCTTGGTGCTTTCCGCAATTTCACCCAACCTTCTCTGACAAGCTATATTTAAGCCATTACATGAGTGCTTTGACAGTTTGTTGAAGAAAACATTCCACCTGCCAAAAAGGATGTGCACCTAGGAGTTTGGAAAGTGAAATGAAAATCAAATTGTTCTTACTCACTTTGCATTCACATGCAAAATTGCCTAGACTTCATCCTGGCCTGGTTTGGTGCATCATTCAAGGGGTTTCATGAAGCCCCCATCAAAGTTGGTGGTCCTTTGGGAATAGGGTGAGAATCTGTCGCTTGGGCAGTGGAGCATGGATGGTGTTTACCCTCACTTCTTGGGGGGAAAAAGGAAAAAACTGTTGCAATTATTTTGGGGAAACTAGGCTTGCAGTTTATTGCCAAATGCAAGACTTGAACATGACCATGATTAAAGCAAATTCTAAGCTTACATACAACAAAAACAAGAATGAAGTTGATAAGGAGGACAAAGATGCATCAGCAGTAACCAACAAGTGTGATACACGGGGAACTATATTAAAGATCCTCCTGAAACTTTTCGTATGACACACTTTCAATTATACAGCTAGACAAACGTCTTCAAGATGAGTAAAAGTTCTTAACCAAGATATGTCCCCAAAGGGGTTCAAATAAAACTGAGCTCATCTTTTACGAAGAAAATGGAAAACAAGGCTTTCATTAATTTTCAATCATATTGTAGCAAATACTGAGGAAGATGTGCAGAACTGCAGGCCCATTTTACTAACCATGATGGCAGCAAGTCAACTGCTGTTTCATGTTTATGGCTGGCTGTCAACTGAGAAAATCCATGCTTTTGTGATGAATTCTAAATTCTTTCTCCAATGTCTGACACAAGTTTGGAAACATACTGTTATTGTCTTTTCTTGTTCCAGACTAACAGCCCATTCAGATTGATTGAGTTTATTAAAAAAAAGTACAAGTCATAAGAAAGGGACTTAAACAGGAAAAAAAAGCCTCCATGTATGTGTAGGAAAAATTCCTTTACTTATCATACTTAGGAAAAGTGACCCTTGGAACCAAGATAAATTGGAATTTCCCCTCCAGTCATGTTATTCAACAAAAACCCCATGTGAAGATTTATAAAAATATCCTTTCCAGGAAAAGAACAACATAAAACTATTACATTAGTTCCAAGAGGCCTTTTTCTAAATATGCAGCTTATGATAGTGTTATCCTAACGATTATGATTATTCAAATTTTCCTTTAAAAAATGATGTATGAAAACAAAAGAATAAAAATGGCTATTTGACTTCAATGATTTCTCTAGTTTTTTTATTGAATCATTGGGTTTCGAATAAAGTCCGTGCAACTTCAAGAACCATGCCATTTCTCAAAAGGGTCGAAAAGTTCTAGGAAATGATTCAGACAGGAAACAAATTTGCTAGAAAGTGTGACAACAAACAATGGTGAAAACAATTGCCATGTGATCAAGGTGTTCCGTATCATACCGGATCGGGTCAACTTGTACGAGTCGACTTGTATCTGGGCCGACCCGATCCACTGGCGCAAACCAAGTCGGACCAGATCGTACCATCTCAATATAGCCATACATACATAAAGACTTGTTTTATATTGAGTTTTACTCATTTGATAAGTAAAATCACACTTTTATATGAATTAATAGAATATCTTTCTCTAAAATATAATTTAAACTTGTTATTTTTTAATTTTTTTAACAAAGTCATTGGCTTGACTCATGCCACCCGGACCGAGTTGGTCCAAGTCGGATCAGTATCGTCCTATAACTGAGGAGATCCGATTAGATCCGGATCAACAAGTCGGTGAACCTTGCATGTGATCTCAAAGAACAAAAGAAGCAATGATCCAAAAACAAAAGGCACAGGTTTACACATCAAATCGCATGGCCCACAATCTGCATAACAACTGTGCCTGAGTTGTTACTGTGAAACGATACTTGTCAGTTAGCAACCCTGACAGCTGATTTTCCACCAAAGCCATTCTTTCAACTAGACATTCACATTCTCTGTAAGGATGACCTTCCACATTGGAACAGGAGCTAATACTCTGGGGATGTCCCTCATTGCACCCCTGAACGTAGGCCATTTGAACCATAGGTTTACACAACAAGCTTGTCCTGAAATCCCAACCAACAAGTCTACTTTCTACTCTTTAGTATGCCCAAGTTTTTTTTTAAGTAGATTGTACCACATATATTATAAAAAGAAGAGAGCATGAACATCTGTTAAGGAAGATACGCTTTGTATGCACAAGTTGGCACCATCATTGAGAAGTATCGGCTTATATAAATAACCAGACGAGCATTGCCTGGACCACAAGAACAGACAGAAGCTGACACAAGAAAACTTTTCCGTACTAAAAGCTCAAGTTGCTGAGCGACGCCCAAGATCAGAACGTGTAAAAAGGTCCCAAAAGGCCACAAAACACGTGAAGAACATGCTACTGCAAGCAGCCTTCAAAGAACACCAACCCATCGTGTTCAGATGACACCCCATCCATCGATAGCTTCCCTCACCCTACATCGTACAAAACTCACCTTATCCTCCCCAGGTTAAATCTCAACTGTTGCCATATTTTTAGCTAACCGTGCTCCAGCACACTGCGCTAAGCATCACCTCCCCGCAACCCTACCAAGAACAAGAAATCCCAAGTAGCACCATAAACACCAAGTGAAAATTTATTAAAACTAGAAAACAGCACCGCCAACAGTTCCCACCAACCCGCGCCGCAATCTGCTACCCAACAACTACCAACCCATCGGAAACCACGGCAAAACAAGAAAATGGGGCAAATCGAGGCGCAAGCTCAAACATTCCTCCATCCGAACATCGGTGCTCCACAAGACGCTTCACCAAGATTCCAGACCAAAACAGGAATACGCATCGAAGTGGAGATCTCTGTGCCCTAATCGGCCGTTTGCAGAACAGAAAGAGAGAGAAACGGGGACAAGATTTACCAGCGGAGCACCTGCAAGAACCGGAGGCAAACCCTTCGAAGGAAACCCTAGAAGAACCGCGGATCTCACGCCGGGGAGGGGGTTCCTGTGCTGTGCTTCCTAAATCGCAACGAGCGGCGCCTATCGGGCTTCCATTTCTCTGTGCCCCGATGGGAACTACGAAGTGGACGTTCCCGTGTGCGTCCTCTACACGGGGTGGAGGACCTCCGCCGGCACGGCAGAGTGATGCAGCAATCGTAGCCGTTGAAGTGAAATTTTGTTATTCTATCGGAGCTTTTGTATATAAAACCCTGGAATTAACGTATCTGTATTTACACCTACCAAGTCCTATAAAACCTCATAAATGTTGTAATTATACCCCTCAGTTAAAGTACTGCAACCCTGTGAGTGAACTGTCGTTCAAAAGATTTTGTAAATTTTAATAAAGTTAGAGAACACTCGTAAAATTTTAGTAAATTTCGAAGTATACATGTAAAAACATTTTAAATTTTTTTTAATATATTCAGTTGAAATTCATAATATTTCAACGGAAAATATAAGTACAATACTTCTGAAGCTTTCGAGATATTTTATATAATATATGGATTAGATGTTACACCAGTTTTCAACTTTTCAGGACTATATATAGAAGAATCCATATTTTATCTTGTTTGACTTTATTTTTTGCATGTTCGATAGCTTGCAGAAAGTGCCGCATTAGCTTTCCTGAAAATATATTTTCTCCACGTCAGCCTCTTTGGGAGAATATATCCACTAGCAATTAACATATTTAAATATTAGACCAATTAACATATTTAAATAAAAATATTATAATTAGTATAAGTGAAGTTAATCTTTTATATTTTTTGAAAGAAAGAATAAAATAATTATTGAAGAATATCTATTCAAAAATACTAAAAAAAATTATAAATATTAGATTAGCTGCTCAATAAACATTAAAAGTTCACCATTGTATTCAATTGAAATATGGATTGAGAGAGAAAATTAAAAAGTGAATTGAAGGTTATTATTATTATCGCATGAGATTATCTCAATAAATGTTATGTTGAAATGTAGATTGAGAAAAAAATAAGAGAGAGATTGGTCTCACTAATAATGAAATTAGTTGTTATTATCCCATGAGACTATCCCAATAATGATAATAAATATCAAAATTTATTATTAGTATCTCAAAAGATTGTCCCAATAATAATAATAATAACAACAACAGCAACATAATAATATGAGTAAGAAAAGTGAGAGAGTGATTGGTCTTATTAATAATATTATTAATAATAATTATTTTAAAATTTATTATTATTATCTCATGAGACTACTCTAATAATAATAATGATGATGATGTCAAAATTAGTTATTATTATCTAAAGATATTGCAACAACAACAACAATAATAACAGGGAATCGAAAAATTAGAGATAAAAATATTAATAGGGAAAGAGAAAAATGTGAAAGAGGAGAAAGAGAGATGATAATAATAATATCAAAAGTAGTTATCATTATCTTATGAGACTATTATTTTGATATTAATTTTTTAATAATAATAATATCAAAATTAGTTATTATTATCCCATAAAATATCATAATAATAATAATTTTAAAATTAATTATTATTATCTCAAGATATTGCAACAATAATAATAATAATAATAGAGGACAAAAAAAATATAAGATAGAAATATTAATAGGGAGAGACAAAAATGTGAAAGAAGATAATAATAATAATAATAATTAGGTAGAGAGAGAAGGGAGAGAGAGAGAATTAATGAGAGAAAGAAAGGAAAGAAAGATAATTAATGAGAGTGGGGAGAGATGGTGAGAGAGAGAATTAATGAGAGAGAGGGGAGAGATGGTGAGAGAGAGGGGAAGAGTTAATGAGAAAGAATTAATGAGAGAGAATTAATAGGAGACATGGACATTAATAGAGAAGAGAGAGAGAGAGAATAAATAGGAGGTATAAATATTAATAGGAAAAGGAGAGAGAGAGAAATTAAGAGAAAAATAGAAAATTTTAGTATCGATACGTGACACCAGAGAACTCTTTTTTATATATATAATATAGATAGGTATGCTTGAAGAAATCTTTGAGTCAAAAGATTTTTTTTACTTTTATTTTTAATATGAAAGATATTAAATAAGAATCAACATAGTTGATTTTAAAAGTTACTTAAGGCACGACTGCTCTAACAACATGATCTTTATCCTAGATCAGAGAATTATAACTTAGAGTCTTTATTTATAAATCAATAATAATCCTCAAATTATCTATAAATAATTTTATTTATAAATCAATAATAATCATCACATTATCTAATTAATTTCTAAAACCTAATGTCTTATTCTCAATAATTAGACTAAAACCTGTAGAAATTCAAATCCATTTAGAAATTACACCCCCTTTCCTTGTATATGCATCTTGTGTTTTCCAACCCCACCTATGATTGGAGACGTTAATTGTTAATCAATGAAAGGTGACCGTGAAGATGTATTAGAGACGTTCAATTACTAGAGCCATATAGAAGAGTATTTCTAAAAGAATAAAATTTACAATTTCTATGTCTCACTTTGATAGTAGAATGGGTTATGATGAAATGAATTATTTTAAATTACATATTTTAAAATAAAGAGTATTGTACTTTGATAGCGGAGTAGAGTACAAGGCGGAATACTGTATTCTTAAATATAACTAGTTGCAATCTCATGCGATGCACGGGCGAGATGATATGTTTGAATAAAAAATATAATTAATATAAGTAAAGTTAATCTTTTAGACTTTCTTAAAGAAATAATAAAATAATTATAAATATATATATATATATATATATATATATTCATAAATACTAACATTTCTATGAATATTAAGTTAATTATTTGGTAACATTAAAAGCTCAATACTATTGTATCAAATTGAAATATGGATTGATAAACAAAATTAAAAAGTGAACCGAAGATTATTATTATTATTATTATTCCAAGAGCTTATCTCAATAAATATTATGTTGAAATATAGTTTGGGAGAAAAATGAGAGGGAGACTGGTCTTGTTAATAACGAAATTAATTATTATTATCGCATGAGACTATCACAATAATGATAATAAATATCAAAATTAATTATTATTATTCTTATAACGAAATTAATTATTATTCTCATATGAGATTATTCCGATAATGATAAAAAATATCAAAATTAATTATTATTATCTCAAAAGATAACAATCATAATACGAGTGAGAAAAGTGAGAGAGCTAACTCGTCTCATTAATAATAATAATAATATATTTTAAAATAATGATAATAAAATTAATTATTATTATCTCATGAGACTACTCAATAATAATAATAAGGATGACGACGATGATAATGTCAAAAGTAGTTATTATTATCTTAAGAGATTGCAACAACAACAATAATAATATAGGAGATAAAAATATTAATAGATAGAGAGAAAAATGAGAAAGATGAAAAAGAGAGATAATAATAATAATAATATCAAAATTAGTTATCATTATCCTACGAGACTACCATTTTGATATTAATTTTTAATAATAATAATACATTTAATTATTATTATCTCATGAAATAATAATAATAATAATAATAATAATAAATTTAATTATTATTATCCAAAAAGATTGCAATAGTAATAACAACAATAATAATAGGGGACATAAAAAATAAAAATATTAATAGGGAGAGAGAAAAACGTGAAAGATGAGAAAGAAAGATAATAATAATAATAATACTTAGGCAGAGATAGGAGAGAGAGAGAGTTAATGAGAAAGAGAGGGGGGAGAGAGAGAGAATTAATGAGAAAGAGGGGGAGAGAGATGATAAGAGAGAAAGAATTAATGAGAAAGAGGGGAAGAAAGATAATTAATATGAGGACATAGATATTAATAGTGAAAGGAGATAGAGAGAATTTAGATGGGAAATAGAGAATTCTGGTGTTGACATGTGACACTAGATAACTATGTTTTACATATATATAACTAGTTGTAATCCCGTGCAATTCACGGCAAATTAATAGATTTGAATAAAAATATTATAATTAATATAAATGAAGTTAATGTTTAAAAATAAATTTTTGGTAGAGTGAATAAGAGGGAACATTGAGCCTCTTAAAAGGCTGAGGAAAAACCTTTAAAGTCATAATTAATGCAGTCCCACTATTTTTAAAACCGAACAATTCCTCTTCCTTAAACTTTTGGTTAAGGAGAGAAAGAGATATTTAATATCAGCAAAAGAAAGCGTAGAGAGATGGAAGGGGGGTGTTAGTGTGGCCTTTCGGGAGTAGAAAAAAATATGAGAGTGAGAAAATTTTAATGTGAAATTGTATATATTTATTTTCATTCAACCTTCATTTTTCATTAACGCAACTTGAACATGCGATTTCGTCTTGATAGATGACGAAAAAAAGTATGAGAGAGAGAAAATTTTAATATGAAATTTAAATGAGGGGAGGTAAGAGAGAGAAAATTTTAATGTGAAATTGTGTATACGTATTTTCATTCAACCTTCATTTTTTATTAACGCAACTTGAACATATATTTTCGTCTTGATCAGATAACGACAAAAAGTACGAAAGAGAAAATTTTCATGTGAAATTTAAATGAGGGAAGGAGGTGAGAGCGAGAAAATGTTAGAGAATAATGGCGGAATTTTTAATGTAATTAAATCGGAGAGAGAGAGAGAGAGAGGGGGGAGGGGTCGGTTAGGAAAAGTTTAATTGTAGTTAAACCATATATTTAAATGAGAGAGGGAGGTGATACAGAGAAAATTTTAGGGAATAGTGGCCCTTCGGGAGTAAAATCTTTTTAATGTAATTAAATAAGAGAGAGAGAGATAGATGGGGAAGAGAGTCGGTAGAAAGAGATGGATATTTAATATGAGCAAATGAAAGCGTAGAGAGATACAAAGTTGGGGGTAAGAGTGTGGCTGATTGGGGGTAAGAAAAGTTTAATATTATTAAATCAGAGAGAGAGAGAGAGAATGTTAATGTAATTAAATCTGAGAGAGAGGTAGTTGAGAGAGAGTAAAATTTAGGAAATAGAGAATGTTGCATTAAGTTCGGGGGAGGAACGTCTTTCGTATTTCTTAAGGAGATGAATTGCTAAAAAGCCTATAAAATTGCTACGTGGCATATTTCAGTTTTGACGGGAAACAGGGAACTCTGTTTTATATGTATACTAGTTGCATGCGATGCACGTCCAGTTAATATATTTGAATAAAAAAATTATAATTAATATAAGTGAAGTTAATTTTTTATATTTTTGGAACGAATGAATAAAATAATTATAGAAGAATATATATTCAGACATACTAACATTTTTTTTTCTCTGAATATTAGATTAGATGTTTGATAAATATTAAAAGTGCAGAACCACTGTATTTAATTAAATATGGATTCAGAGAGAAAATTAAAAAGTGAACGGAAGGTTATTATTATTATCGCATGAGATTATCTCAATAAATGTTGGGTTGAAAAATAGATTGAGAAAAAAGAGAGAGATATTAATCTTGTTAATAACGAAATTAGTTATTATTATCTCATGAGACTATCCTAATAATGATAATAAATTTTAAAATTTATTATTATTATCTCAAAAGATTATCCCAATATTAATAATAATAATAACAATATCAATAATAACAACAACAACAACAATAATATAATATGAGTGAGAAAAGGTAGAGAGAGACTGGTCTCATTAATAATAATAATTTTAAAATAATAACAATATAAAAATTTATTATTATTCTCTCATGAGACTATCCCAATAATAATAATAATAATAGGGGATAGAAAATTTGGAGATAAAAACATTAATAGGGAGAGAGAAAATATGAAAGAAGAAAAAGTGAGATAATATTAATAATAATATTAAAATTAGTTATCATTATCTCATGAGACTATCATCTTGATATTAAATTTTTAACCATAATGATAATAATATCAAAATTAGATATTATTATCCCATGAAAATATAATAATAATAATAATAATAATAATAATTTTAAAATTAATTATTATTATCTGAAGAGATTGAAACAACAATAAAACAATAATAATAATAGGGGATAAAAAATAATAAGAGATAGAAATATTAATAGCGAGAGAGAGAAATGTGAAAAATGATAATAATAATAACAATAATAATGATAATAATACTTATGGAGAGAGAGAGGGGAGAGGGAGATAATTAATGAGAGAGAAGGAAGAGAGAGATAATTAATGAGAGAGAGGGGGAGAGAGAGATGGTGAGAGAGAGAATTAATGAGAGAGAGGGGGAGAGAGAGATGGTGAGAGAGAGAATTAATGAGAAAGAAGAGGAGATATAGAATTAATGAGAGAGAATTAATAGGAGATATACGTTAATATGAAAGAAAGAGAAATAATTTAAGAGGAAAATAAAGAATTATGATATTAACACGTGACATTAGAGAACTATATTTTATATATATATAATATATATTATAGATATAGAAGTGAAATGGATTAGTCGAAATATTAAATCTCTCTTATCAAATTAAAAGTTAACTTATTATAATAATTAAATAATTTTATTTTTATTGAATTTTACTATCCAAGTGAGACTATCACTATGTAAATATTAGAAGACACATTTACAAGTACACTGTCCGAAAGCAGATGCGGAAGGAGACAAAAGCTTGTGGGTCCCACTATGTCCAATCCGGTGTACCCAAGCATAGTGATCGCCAGCCGTAGGATCCTCAACAAACGATGATATATCCATACCCATCCGATCGTTTTCGAACGACCAGGGAGACGGGAGATCCAGAATCCCACCCCGTCCAGGAGTCCACGGGGGAGCGCGTTAACCTGAGTCCGCCAGATGGGGACGGCCGGTGTAGAGGACTTACACCGAATCCATCCTCTTCTCCTCCTGTCGGCTGGTGCAGAAGTCGCAAATTCGCAGTTCCCCTTTCCTCCACCCGTCTCCGCCTCTTCGAAGCAGCTCCGACGCGATCCGGCGGCGGCCATGACGTTCGGCTCGGGAGGATCTGGCGTCGTCGGTATTGGCCCTAACCCTTCCCCCATCCGATCGCTATCTTCTCCCAATGATCGGAATCTGATGTTATATAACATTTTTCCCTTGAATTGTTCTCGCGGAGCGTGTCTTCTGAGGATTTTTTTTTTGTGATTTTGAGATAGTTTTGGCGCGGTTTGATTTCATTGTGTTTAGTGGGATTTGTCCGATCAGATACGATGTGTTGGTTCCTGGTGGTTTAGTCTCGTGGATGGTTTAGGTGGTTCTGTTGATCGCTCGGCTTTTTCACTTTGGGGGATCTCTGGGTGTTTGATGTGGTCTAGGACGGGGAATCCGTTGTTTTTTTTTTTTTCTTTTGGGTTTCTTATCGGCTGGGAAGACAGATCGTAGATCCTATTCAAGGCACCGGCCTAGGCGACTCGGAGGGGTAGAATACCTGGGCTACTTCCATCTAATCGTATCTCTTGTTGCCTTCAATGTTTATTGATAGGATATGATATGTATACGCGACAGGCAACTTTCGTCCATGTATCTATTATTTTTTTGTTATATAAAACTTTGATACCGAAGATGCTCTAAATATAATTATTAAGTATTGTATAGTTTGTTTATGTCTAATTACATGTTTTTAATTACGTATTGTACAGTTTGTTTATGTCCAATTACATGTTTTTCATTAATTCCATCAAGTTTTACTTATCATGTCTAATTATTTGTTTATTGTTTCTTCCCTTTAATGATGCACACGTATAGTTACATTAGAATGTGTGAAGATAGGGTTGTGACTGCTTGAACATACATGTGTAAAATAATCAAAAAATAACCTTCTTCAACTATACATATGTAAAACAATTAAGAAAATAAGTTACAGATAGGGGTTGCGTAGCTTTTTCTTCCCTTTTTTGGGTGGTGGAGAAACCTCTCCTCCAACCACTTCCATTGTACTACCTTTATTTTTTTGCCAGTAAAATTGGTAGACAATCCATCTTCTTTCACAAAAAAAAAAGATAGAAAAAAGCTGCCTCAAAAGTGAGGCAGTTGCTTCAGTGTCTAGGTGATCACGCAATTTCGTGGAGGGGCATCCTTCTTTGTCTGCCATCTAGGGTGTGTGTGGGTGTGGGTGTCTCTCTTTCTTTCTCTCTCTCTCTCTATATATATATATATATAAGAGAGAGAGAGAGAGAGAGAATTTTTTTGAGGGGGTTTAGCCTCCAATAAAATTATTTTGTGCATGATTAGCCACTCAAAATAAACTTGGCTCTCATTCATTATACTACCCTTACGACATCTACATGCTATTTAAAAAGAAAGACTACATAGTTAGTGGAACTTGAAGTAGAAGAAAGAAGCCACCTCTAAAAGACAAAGGAATAAGGTATTGAACAGACATGCTCTAAAATTAGGTATCTAACATTTCCTCAAAGCACTCCTCGTCTTCAAAGCGGCTGCCATAGAGAACTGTCATCATTCTTTACTCTTTGAGACTAAATTGGATTCACTTCTGAACATGTCCCAACATGTTAATTGTTCAGCAGGTGATGAGAGTAACTGTAGCTGTGATAATAGCAATTGGGATTATGTTTTTAAGATTAATGCTACACTGTCAATGGTTTGTTAATGTCAGTAAGAGCTATACCAGTGGTGATTGAGCCATGCAGAGTTAACAATGTTACTGCCGCTGTGGTGGTGGTTGTAATACTTCTATCAGAGGAATGGTGGAGATGGCTTATGCTTGCAGCCATGGGAGGATTGAGCCATGGGATTAATGCTACAATGTCAATGGTTTGTTAATGTCAGTAAGAGCTATACCAGTGGTGATTGAGCCATGCAGAGTTAACAACGTTACTGCTGCTGTGGTGGTGGTTGTAATGCTTCTATCAGAAGAATGGTGGAGATTAGGGGTGTGCACGGTTCGGTTTGGTCCGGGTTCGTGCATTTTTGACAAAAACCGAACCGAACTGAAATTTTTTATAACCCAAACCGAACCGAACCGATCTTGAGCTCAACCCGAATTGAACCGAACCGAACTGGTTCGGTTCGGTTTGGTTTTACTGTTCGGGTTGGGCTTTAACCTATGGGCCTATTTAAATCTGGTTCACAGTCTATTTCTACATGGGCTTTAACCTGTGGGCTTGGCTATTTAATTTGTTTATGGTCTTATTTTACATAGGCTTTTAACCAGTTGACTTGTCTATTTAAATATGATTTAACCTGTGGGCTTGACTATTTAGTTTGTTTATAGTCTTATTTTACATGGGCTTTTAACCAGTTGACTTGCCTATCTAAATATGATTTGTAGTCTATGTTATATGGGCTTTAACTTGTAGGCTACCCTATTTGGCAGACTGCAAGTCATATCCAAATTTGCTTCCTAGATGGTAGAGCTTGAGAGAACAAAATGAGCACACTAGCTTGGCCGATCCACAGTCACATATAAACAAAGATATGGTGCCTTAAAAATTGGTTGGTATGAAAAACTATCTAATTCATAAGTTGACAAATGATTCCTAGTAGACTGTAGGGTTTTGCTCCCAAAATGCATTTTCAGTTTAACACTTTACAACATAAAAAGAACTTGAGAGCAACTTCAAAGTACAAGCATTCTCAAACAAGAAGGTAAAAATCGGTGGCAAAATCCAATTTAGAATAGAAACACATATATTACCTTCATCCAATCCATATTGCTAGCATATTAAGAAAAACAAAAATTACATAGAATCTTTAAAAAGTTGCAGAAAATACACCTCAATATCAAGACCCTTCTATTTCCTGCAGAGAGATCGTAGAGTGATGACCTCATGTTTCCTTTACCATTCACATCAAAGCTCATGATTTCATCATCTACATGCAGAATTTGGAAATATCAATATAATACAATCCCACAATAGTATTATGTATGTTCTTGGATCAAGAATTTTCATAGATGTCAAAATGATGAAAAAAAATCTGAAGATGTGATCACATCAAAGCCTACTTTTAACGACTTGAAAAAAGATTGAAAGTGATAAGATGATAGAGTATTCAAACATGATTGAAAGTCACAAGAGATTCAAAGGTCTAATAGTTAGCTACTTCCAATACAATACTAAAGTTAAACCAACAAACAGTATAAAATGTATGAGATGGTCACAAAATATTACAACTCCCAGACTTAATACAAATAAGAAAGTAATCCAAATTCAAATACAAGACAATTTGCTTCAGCCACAAACATATATGGCTAGACCTCCTCAAATAAGTTCCAAGTCCAATATTTTCTTGCTTTGCAAATCCTTGCATTCATCTAAAACCTACATAAAAATCGGCATAAGTTGCATATCATAGTAGAAAGTAGTTTAACAACTATATTTGAAGAAAAAAAACATAGTTAAGAAATACTTACCCATATTCACGCAATGTCAATGAGCAGGTGCACGTGACACAAGAAAGTTTTGTGGAGAGATATATAGAGAGAGAGTTATTTTAATACACAAACAAATGATCACTTCATAAATAAACGATAAAAAATAAAATTTACCTTCATCTAGTTGCTCAACTTCCTCTAATTTCTCTTCAACATTAAGTCGATCTTTTGATAGCCGAATCCAATCTTGAGTGCAAATAAGTGCTTTTACTATCTTCTAAGACAAAGAGCTTCTAAATGCATCAACAACATGACCACCGGTGCTGAATGCCAATTCTGATGCTATAGTAGAGATAGGAATAGCTAGCACATCACGTGCCACAAGTGAGAGAATAGGAAACCTTGCACTATTGACTTTCCACCAAGCCAAAATATCAAATGAGTCAACATCATTTTCTGTCTCTTCATCTAAATATTTAACTAACTCGGACTTGACATCTCCACTTTCTCTTTCAGCCTTGTGTTGCTTGAACCGGAATTTTAGAATTGTCATTTTTGTAGCCGGTTGCTCACCATCTAATGCAATTGCATTTGAACTTGAAGATGCACTTTGAACTCTACTTCTTGCTGTCCACTTGAAACTGTATCCACATTTTTATATTCATCATACAAAACAAAAAGTGTGGCTTTCACTTTCTTGTTCAACGACGAAGCTTTTTCACCTTCATATATTTGAGATATTCCAAATTCAACATACTCAAGTTTATATCGAGGATCAAGAACCACAGCAATAAACATCATAAGATTCAATCTTTTGGATTTCTCCAATATTTATCACACTTTTGTTTCATTTTGAAAGCCATTTCCTCCAAAACAAGATTATCACTATCACACCATTCTTTCAAGAGACAATCAACATTACTAATTTCATGAAGTAGGTGTTAGAAGTGACATATAGTGCTCTTGAAACCCTCATGGTAAGATCATAGAAGCTCTCTAACAATTTTGTCAAATCTCTAACCTTCTCCCAATCTTCATCTCGAGGCTTTCCTAAGCCATCTCCATGACTAAGTTCACTTCTAAAAAAAGGTTCGTGCTCTTCATATCTCTCAAATGCCTTATGAAATTTTTGAGTAGTATTTAACATCATAAAGGTTGAGTTCCACCTTGTAGGGACATCGAGACAAAGCAAGCTCTTACTTTGAATTTTTTCTTCTTCAACACAACACTTGAAATTTTGAAGCCTTGATGGAGATTGCCTCACATACCTTACAACATTTCGAACACGAATAACTGAATCATTTGCTAATTTGAGACCATCCTTCACAACTAAATTCATAATGTGCACAACTCATCTCATGTGAAGAAACTCCCCTTTTAAGATACTTCCATCCCAATTGTTAATTCTTCTATTTAAATATGCAATAGCAAGATCATTGGAACTAGCATTATCAACTGTAATAGTCATAACATTCTCAATGCCCCAACTATATAAGCATTTCTCAATTGCCTTGCCAATGGCTTCACCACGATGACTAGAAATTAGACAAAAGTTTAAGATTCTTTTGTCCAACTTCCATTCATTATCAATAAAGTGAGCTGTTAGACACATATAATTAATTCTCTGTAAAGATGTCCATGTGTCTGTTGTAAGGCAAATCCTTCGACAATTACTTTTCAAAAAACTTTTCAACTTCAACATCTCCTCGACATACACTTCATAGCAATCTCTTGCAATTGTGGTTCTTGAAGGAATAACAAATTTGGGCTGGAAAATATTACAAAAATATCTAAACCCTTGTCCTTCAACAAATCTAAATGGAAGCTCATCAATGATGATCATATATGCCAATGCCTTTCTAATGAGTTGTTGGTCGAATTTCCAATTTGTCATTGTAGTCTTATTCTCACCCTCCCCTCCTTCATTAATGGTAGTGGTTTGTGGTTTGAAGACTAATTTGTGTTTGTCTAGCATTAGTAGCATTGGCTGCACTAAAGGGATATTTCTTGCATCTGACATTCAAATGTGTTCGTAATGTGCTTGTCCCACATGTTGATGTATTGCAATTATATACACGGTCACAATAATTGCACTTAAATTTTTCTCCATCAATCTTTGTGAAGTGCTCCCATATATTTGATCTTGTACTCATTTCTTTCCTCTTTGACTTCTAGTGTAAAGAAGTGGAGACTGCAACAGCACTTGCTTGAGTAGTAGCATTAGGACCTGAACTTGCATCATCATTTGCCTGAGTATCACCAGCATTTGACATATGTTGAAAGAGATTCAAATTAACTTATGTGAGATAAACATATTAGATAGATTAAGATAAAAATTTATTGATAAAAAATTTAGAACTTGCATTATGAGATTCACTTGTTGACGCCGTTTTAACTTGTAAAAATCACTATCTCAATCAAAGATGGGAACTAAACCCAATCCGTAAAGAGTGGGAGCTAAATCCAATATGTAGTTCCTATACAATTGAAAAAAAAGGATGAAAACAGTAAAAGCATTCCATAGACATAATGTAAACCAGTCACACTTCTTGATATATGCTAAATCAGAAGCACCAAAAAAGATCTCATGTCCCATTCACATCACTTGATAAATGCTAAATCAGAAGCACCAAAAAAGAAAAACAGAAATCTAATGCAAACCAGTCACACTTCTGTCTTTTGGTTGTTTGCACAAAACCTCTAGTTCACATATCAATGGGGAGAAAATGGTCAGAACCGTCTATCTTTTAGCCAAACCTAGCATTCGAACTGAAAGTAGAACTAGATCTAGAGCTATGCTACTGCTTGATACCAGTGGAATGAGGAAAAAAAATTGTTCTTGTGTAGAAGCCAAACCAAATGGATCGACATACGGTGATGGCTTCAGCAGATCGTTGTGAGAGGCAGCCGGATTTCGGCGTTGGGGGCTTGGGCGACGGCGGGGCTGGGGCGGGCGTTGGAGCGGCGACTGACACCCAACACCGATGATGAGCAGCGGTGGGCCGGCAGGGAAGGTGGGGGTGTGTAGGGCTGCAGGCTGAGAGGAAATGCTGGCGGCTGGATCTCGGCGTTGGGGGCTTGGGCGACGGCGGGGCCGAGGTGCGCGTTAGAGTGGCTGCCGGCAACCCAGCACCGGCGATAAGCAGCGGCGGGCCGGCGGGGAAGGTGGGGCGTGCAAGGCCGCAGGTTGAGAGGAAATGCTGGTGGTCGGGTCGCTGGTTTGGAGACTTTGGAGGACCGAGGCGTCAACCGTCACTTGAGGTTGAGGACACAGGATCGGGGTTTTGAAACCCTTCTATTCTTTGGAACTTTAACCAGGTAGACACATCTAGTATAAGAAGAAAGAGAAAATTACTAAAAGAAATGATGGCTCAGTTGGTTGGGATGTGGGATGCTACGCAGCAAGTGAACGGATGTTCGAACCTTGCGGGTTACGGTTTCCATTTTCAAGACATTTTACAAGTGTTCGGTTTTTACGGGTCGGTTCGGTTTTTAAGAGAGTTAAACCGAACCAGACCGAATTATTAACTTCGGTTCAGCTCAAAAACCCAATTTTTTAAAATAATAAACCGAACCAGACCGACTGGTTCGGTTTGTTTCGGTTCGGGTTATCGGTTTACACCGAACAGTGCACACCCCTAGTGGAGATGGCTTATGCTTGCAGCCATGGGAGGACATATGGGTTCCAGCTGTGTCAGAGAGGATGGAAATTGTCACTATGCCAGCATTAATGGACACAAAATGACTATGATGGTGGTGCTAATGGGACATAATTGGCGACGGTGGCCAGGGCGCCAGCAGTTGTGATCTAGCAATGGAAACAGAGATAGCTGTGAAGTGGATAGCAATTTTGTAATCATATTGGCTACTGTGTTGGGGTTGCTTGTCTCTTTTCTTGTTCTTAATGAAAGGTAGTACCTCCGTGTTCCCAATGAAGAATCACTCTATTGGAGCATACCATAAGAATCCAACTTTGTACATAAAATTTTAATTTTCAGTCAAGAAGAAAGGAGATTGAACACTTCTGAGAGGAGCCGACTTCTAATAATATCAATGTGCCTATGAGTGTGACATATGTTATATAATTTTAAAGGAATGAACCTGCATAATCAGGAAACTACAAGCTGCCAATTACCAGCATGGTGTAGAATAAAGAGAGCTACTCTATTCAGAAAATAATTTTATATGGCCTGGCAGCTCTGGCCTCAGAGTTTGCACAATTGAGCAGTGCTTCCTTTTCTAAGATCAGATGGTTATGTCAATTGGCCACCTCCCCCCACCTTGGCATTTCTTTTCTTTCAGTTTTTTGTTATTTTGTCAAAGTCATAGATGGATAGATAGATGAGGGCTGGTGCGTTGGTGCCCTTGGATAGGATGAGCTCCCGTGTGGGGCGCATCTGTGCCATGGGGCAGCACTTGGGCAGGATGAGCCCCCATGTGTGGCACATTCTTATCCTGCGACCAGTGCCCAGGGGATGTGAAAGAAAAAGCAGGCACCCAGCTGACTTGAAAAGAGGCTGGGCATTTGAGCAGGATGAACCCCAATATGGGGAACATCAGCACCATCCAATCATGCCCAGGGATGTGATGAAATGGCATGTGCTGCAGTGCCAGTGTGCACGGGCTGCTGCCCCGCAGCAGCATATACTGCGGTCTTTAATGCTGCAGGCACTGCAATGGAAGCATCAGATGCACGAGTTGCTTCTGGCCCTCTGCCATTCAATTCTGCCAGGGCCCCAATCAAGCGGTGGACATCGTTCCCCCATCCGCTGGCATGAAGTACCCCAGATGGTATTGTCTCATGTATTATATACATAAAGACATTTCTTTTTCTGAAAATGACAACTTTATGATGGTCAATCTAGTTCATGGGTGTCACCCTGTGTCAATTCCTTTCCTTAGTAAGCAAAAAGTTTGTTGTTAGTTTGCATTTTAATTGGACAATTATTTTATTTTGGCTTGTTTCATAGTCCCAAGGAATTTTAGATTGCTGGAGGAACTAGAGCACGGAGAAAAGGGCATTGGAGATGGTACAGTCAGCTATGGAATGGATGATGGAGATGACATTTACATGCGCTCTTGGACTGGCACCATTATTGGTCCTCACAACGTATGTTTCTAAGTCTTCATTGCATATATGCTTAAAATGATCCAGAATCACTTCTGTCACTATTTTCCACATGTCAATGGCATTTCCCTTTTCCCCAGAAAACAATGTAAAGGGAAAGTGTCGAATGAGAATCCAAGTTAGGTATCTAGTCTCAAGTTGGATTCTTAAGTTTCAATTGAATTCTGAAACAGCCATAACATGCCCCCATAATTTATTTGTCATTTTATGCATGTTCAAGGCTTCTCATTTCTGTGGAAGTAGTAACTTCGTATGCTTATTCATTTTATTGTTTTTTGTTCTTGGTGCAGTCTGTCCATGAAGGTCGTATTTACCAATTGAAACTCTTCTGTGACAAGGATTATCCTGATAAGCCGCCAAGTGTTCGTTTCCACTCACGTATCAACATGACGTGTGTAAACCATGAAACTGGAGTGGTAACTCTTCACCCTAGTGCGCATGTCCCCCCTTTTTTTCTTCCTGAGTTTCCCAGTCAATGTGTGCCAATATTTAGATTTAATTTAAAATGGTCAATGGATACATACAATTTTCTGCAGGGTGAGGACTGTATAAGGGAGGCAGTGTTTTTAAATAAACAGAGAGAAAGTGAAGTGCACGGTTTGTGCCTGCATGTATATTTGTGCTCCGTGTTGGAGATCGGGGTGCATGTGTCTGCATTTGCATGTCCATGTGCCTAAATGCATGCTCTTGTGTGTGTGTGTGTGTGTGTGTGTGTGAGAGAGAGAGAGAGAGAGAGAGAGAGAGAGAGAGAGAGAGAATTTATCTGCCTATGTTACTGTATTGATCTTGATTCTTGAGCACCTTTAACTTGATTTCCAAAATAAACTAAAAGTAGTTAGTGCTGAGAAACATTGCCTCTAAATTGGAGACTTCCAACGCTCACTGATTTCCCCTTCAACAAGTTTGCTATTGGACATGATAGCCCATATTCAGCTATATTCGTTTTTGGATGGATTAGCGATTCAGGCTTTCCATCTATGGGCAAGAGGGCTGTCTTTCTTTCTTTCCAAGTTATGAATACATGAAGAAGGATTTGACTCCATTTTTGCAAAGGTATGAATGCATGGGAGAGGATAATTGTGGGATTGCAGCATCTTCAACAGTGAATCACTAAGCTTCAGCCTTTTCATTCATGGGCGAGATACTTGCTTTTCATTTTTCTCATAATATGAATGCATGGTGGGAGAGTAACAAAAATTCACTACTATGATTATGGCACCTCCATTCTAGATAGTTTTTTCAAGCTTTCTATTATACTCTGATGTGAATAACAATAAGGATAATAAGAAAGAACCGGGATTACAGATCTCAACCCTGATGCTGCTGCAATAATAGTGACTTTTAAGAATGCTGCTTAGATGATGCTTGTTCTTCATGATTGCTTCATTAGCCTGTTCTATTTTGGAAGCGTGAGCACATTTCACAGATTCACTATGCAATCAAAATCTTTTTGATAGTGGTTTAATGCTCAGATAAACCTTCATTAAATCATTTAACAGTATATGCTGGATAGAGGTTGTTGCAATGTGTAAAACTCAAGTTAAGAATAGTGTGTGTCAAAAACGGGTGAGGCTGGAGTGCAAGTTGCAGCAAGGACCAAGACATGATGTAAAGCATTACTTGGTTTTACAAGGAAAAATTTAGGAAACTTGCTGTTCAGGTCTTTATTACATTATTTTTCTGTTTATAGTCCATTTGTCTGTGGTGTTCCGTCCCTGGTGTGAAACTATCAGGAACTTCTTAAATAAGGGTGGGGACAGCAGCTCCATTGAAGACTTGAATGCTTCTTTAACCTAATAATGTTGGTTTGTGAAATTTGGACTTTGCAATTGGGCAGGTAGAGGCAAGGAAGTTTGGAATGCTAACAAATTGGCAACGGGAATACACCATGGCAGACATTCTGACCCAGTTGAGGAAAGAGATGGCGGCGCCACACAACCGGAAGCTAGTTCAACCTCCAGAAGGGACGTACTTCTAGAAAGTCGAAGTGGAGAATCTCATATGTTCCATCACCAGGGGGTTTTATAGAAAATGAGACTGTTCACTGTGTGTTTTATGTTCCATTCCAAGTCTCCGTCCCTCAAAACTCTTAACAAGGATGGAGAATGATTGTAGTTTACTCATTTTCTGCTCGAAAAGTCTATGACTATAGCTTGTTATTTATGAAGTGCTCTCAAGGTACAAGAATTAGGGTTTTCTCTCATGAAATGCCTCTTCCATCTTCACCTAGAATTATACCCTCTGTGACATTTTATCTTCTCCATTCATGTTCCCATCCTCCCATTTAGCCATCCTTCCCTCGCCGATTTTTCTGACTGATGTCTCCTATGCGTTCCCAGACCTGCCATTTTTTGAAGGGAACAGATGACTGGTAGTCAAGAATGGAAAACAGTATAATAACACCACTTCTTGACATGCCTGGGCGGCAGTCACATTCTTCACCCACGTGTGACTGCCACCCAGTCATATCAAAAAAGTGTTAGAAAACGGTGTTATTATACAGTTTTCCGTCAAGGATTTGCTTCACATTAGAGTTGAATGCTTTTATATGAACGTGCTTGGTTTGTTTCACTGCTTCAGAGAGATCTTAGTCGCTTGGCTGGTGTTTGATGATGCCTATGATCTGCCAGTTTGGATATTCTTCCTTCAGCTCTCACGCTTATCTGTGTCTAAAGTTACATCCCGCAGTGATTGAGAGTTAGGGTTTAACTTAATTTTGTTCAATGGAATAAAATATTTTGGGATAAACATAAATTCTCTTTGATAACTAATTGATTAACCTTATAAGTTAGCTTGAGGTCGAGTAAATATGTTTTGGTGTAAATAGAATGGTAGGAAGAACAAGTAGGTACGTTGTCATAGATGTCCCACATTGGGAAGCGAGACAATTTTATTGGAATGGAAGCAAAAAGTAAAAATAATTTGGCTTAGATATAATCTAAGGGGAGAGTTAGGAATATAAAATGAAATGTTAACCTGGTTAAACCAAGTGAGATGTGCTGTTTGTATCGTGCAGGTGCTGCTCTAGAGTTTTGTTTACTGTGAGTGTGCGAAAAGTAGATTTTACGTATGTGGTGCCTTTCAATTTGGATAAAAAGGGCAGATTCGTATTGACGTGACATTTGAGAAGGACAATACGTTGCAAACTTTATCTTTTTTTTTTTTTTTAAATGCAGGGCCCACCGAAGCTAAGTATTTACAAGTATATACAGGCTATCTGGATTTCAATTTGAGTGGAACCCGAGAAATTCCCAGAGTTTGGAGATAAATCCGAGCAGGTCGAAAGATCCACTTAATTAGGTGAGAATTCTAAGTGTAACTGATTTCTAGGGAAATAATCTCACGGACTAGGGATAAATATACAACTGCACGTAACAAGCTGTATGGTTAGGAAGTTTTTAAGCTCTAATCAGGTTCGAACTTGAAACCTCCCATGAGGGAGGCAAATGTGAAATCAACTGCCCCACAGCTGGTTCACGACAATACGTTGCAAACTTGGAAAAAAACCTGAGTGCCCCAAGTGATGAAAGATTTACCGATGTACGTTGAACCAATGAGACAAAATAATTGACAATGTCAAAATGTGAAAACCAAAACTTGACCACTCGGTACATTTAATTGCATTTGTTTATGGATTTTTATACTCATTGGACTTTTAATGGAATAACTATAACAGACATATTATCCCTAGTGCCCCTTTCATGGGCAACATCCACAATGTAATAGGTGTGAGAAGCCTCTGTCCTCGTCATGTTGGTTTCCGCATCCCATAGCAAGTTACATACTACTTTTGTTGTGAGGTCTTTAAAGATCCCATCAGATCCAAGAACTAAATATGCATCATCACTAGTTATATGCCTCCGGAGTGGATATAACCCCATACCTAGACATAATAATAGATAAGAAAAATAATGAATAATGTAAAAGTTAAATAAATAAATATGTATTGCTTCTTCATCTCTAGTCTTCCAACAACTTTTAATTAAAGGTGGGAATATCACCTTTTAAATACACATGACTGATGGATCGAGACACTGCTAATTGGCCATTAACTCGGGATACACCATCCCATTCTTCAACATAGCCACCAGTAGCTTCCACTCTTTTTCTTTCAACATCAATATCTGGATGATGATCATTTGTAAATTCAATGACTAGAAAACATTTTGAATCGGATGATGCCTTTGAGTTTGCATAATCTTTTGTATAAGTCTTAGGCTTTCGTGTTCTCCTCCTGTTTAAATATGCTAAACTACCTAAGAAATAAGCCAACTAGATAGTGTTACCCTTGGTGTTAAATAAATTGGAAGATAAATTGTGCTCCATAATAGAAACCTCTGACTTCTTTAGGTAAGTGTGTGCTTCTAGAACACAAAATGGCTTTTGAATCACCTACGTGGACAACAAGAATTTCATCTTCTATTATCAAAACAATGACTGCAGTGGAACCTAACTTCAAGTTCTTCTCAAGAGTATCCAGTAAGTTAAAAAAAATATGAAACTCAAATATGAAGTAAGCAAGTGCGAAAATGAGTCGTTTTAAGTAGCAAAACTATATTAAAATTTGAATGTAATAAACAAGAGACATTTACCATGGAAAATGCTAAGTTAATGTCATAAACTGTCCTCAATATTGATTCATTTAAAATCTCCATGTGGATAGGTTGATAAAGAAATGGCGATATCCCCCTGCATTTGTGGTTTTGTTACGTATATACTCACAGTGTCAAAACACCATTTGCTAATTAATTAAACATGTTAAGCACCACTCACACATTTATGATATTTATAAAAAAGTTACTGAATTTTGTAAACTCTAAAAGCAACCACTCAAATTGGGTACTGAGATAAAAGCATCTTCTATCGGAAGATAAGAAAAGCATATCAACTGTTTGGAAAGTGAAAAACATATACAGCCAATGCCTTTATTATTTAGAAGGTACAGAGTAAATTAACAATTTTCTAAATAATACACTCATCCCTTATAATTTATAGAAGCATGATAGCTACAAAAACTGTAAGATCCTTTTATGAGAGAGAGAGGAGAGAAAAAGCAAGGGAGGAATCCGGGCTTCGATGGTTAACCAAAGTTGAGATCAATTCTTCACATTGGTTTCCTTTTTATAGAGGCTCTTCTGTTAACCATCTCCGCCCCCTCCTCGGAACCGCCTCCTAAATCTTAGGGATCGTGGGAGACCAAGTCTCCATGCTTATCCCTGCAACAGACTCCTAAGTTCATGGGCTTTGATGGTCATCTTTTTCTAACATCTCCCACTTGACCATCAAGACCATAATTATTCCTAATACACTCCCACTATCTGTGAGATGTATTGGTGTTCTGACACATTCTCACTATCTGTGAAATGTATTTTCAAATCAAATGATTCTTAATACACTCCCACTATCCGTGAGATGTATTAAAGTTCTGATACATTCTCACTATCTGTGAAATGTATTTTCAATTTTGTAAAGAAAAATTCCCGACTTATATATTTCCAAGTCCCATTAGACTTACATGTTTGACAAAACTTTCTACCGGTATACTTTTTGTCAACGGATCTGCAATCATATCACTAATGGGAATATAAGTCACTTTAATTTCTCCTTTTTGAACAATATCACGTATATAATGATATTGAATTTCTATGTGTTTTCCTCTAGAACTATTCGCTCCACTGTTAATCAAGCTAATTGCCGCTTGATTATCACAATAAATCTCAATTGGTTCTTCTACCAAGTTGAGATTTAATTCTGTTAAAAATCGTCTTATCCAGACTGCATGAGTGGTAGCCATGCTACACGCAACATACTCAGCTTCCTGTGTGTATCTTGCAACACACCCTTGTTTCTTGCTACTCCAAGAAACAGCAGCACCACCAAAGATAAACAAGTGTCCCGAAGTGGACTTTCCGTCATCTTTATCCCCTCCGAAATCTGCATCGGAATAACCAAGCACTTCTAGTGTATCTGCTTGATATATTAATTTGTGGTGCAAAGTACCTTTCAAGTACTTCATAATCCTTTTAACAGCTTCCCAGTGTGTTGGACCAAGATTACTTTGATATCTGCTTACTAAGCTTACTGCGTATGCTATGTCAGGCCTGGTACATAGCATAGCGTACATTAAGCTTCCGACTGCTTGTGCATACGGCACTTGCAGTGCATCATGTCCTTCTCCAGGACATTGCTCTTTACTTAATCGTTTTCTATGAACCAACGGCGTTGGTGCTGGATTGCAGTTTTGCATTCCAAACCTCCTAAGTACTGATTGTAAGTACTTATCTTGGTTTATACTCAACATTCTAGACTTTCTATCCCTCAGGATTTGGATTCCGAGAACATAAGATGCCTCACCCATGTCCTTCATCTCAAATTTCTCACTGAGCTCAGACTTAACGTTATTCAACATTCCTATGTCATTTCCGGCGAGCAAAATATCATCTACATATAAAGATAATATAATGAACATGCTCCCACTCTTCATGACATATACACAATTGTCTAATTGATTTGGAACAAATCCAAGTTAAATAACAACATTATGAAATTTGAGATACCATTGTCTAGAAGACTGTTTCAAGCCATACAAAGCTTTCTTAAGTTTACATACTTTATTCTCCTGACCTTCTACCTGAAAACCTTCAAGTTGTTTCATGTATATATCTTCCTCTAACTCTCCGTTAAAGAATGCAGTCTTGACATCCATTTGAAAAAGTTCCAAGTCAAGATGCGCAACAATTGCTAAAATCATCCTTATAGATGCAAATTTAGCTACAGGAGAATAAGTTTCCTGAAAATCTATACCTGGCATCTGAGTAAATCCTTTGGCAACTAATCGAGTTTTATACTTGTCAATA
The DNA here is from genome assembly GCA_030544215.1 of Zantedeschia hybrid cultivar. Taxonomy (NCBI): domain Eukaryota; kingdom Viridiplantae; phylum Streptophyta; class Magnoliopsida; order Alismatales; family Araceae; genus Zantedeschia; species Zantedeschia hybrid cultivar. Next base: position 10,822,223 of record JARZZO010000004.1, on the reverse strand, counting down.
GATCTATCTACACGGATCTTTTTCTTAAATACCCACTTGCAACCTATAGCCTTCCTATTCTTGGGTAATTCACATAGTTCCCATACATTGTTCCTTTTTATGGAATCAATTTCTTCTTCCATGGCTTTTTGCCATAGATCAGAGTCTGAAGATTTCAATACATCATTCAGATTCATGGGATCTATATTATTATCCTCATTTATGTCTACTGTTAGACATGAAGGCTCACATAAGTACAAGTGATAATCATCCATCCATGCTGGTGGAGTTCTAAGTCTTTTATTGCCAATTACAGGTTGATTTTCTTGCATTTCATTCAAAGGCATTTGTTCATCTTCCACATTTGGTGGAAGTTCTTCTTCGATTTCTGGATCATTTATAGGTAAATCATTATAATAGTCATCATCTATTACACTTAGAGGTTCTTTCTCATGATGAGATTCCTCTTCCTCTACATTTTCTAGAAATGTAGCATCCCTATATTCAATGATTCGTTTTTCCTTATCGAAAAATCTATATCCCGATGATTTGTCGCAATAGCCTATGAATCGACACTTCAATGTTCTGAAGTCTAATTTGTCTCTTAGTTGATTTGGAATGAGAACATGAGCTACTGACCCCCATTTCTTAAGATGACTTATTTCTGGTTTCCTCCCATTCCACAGTTCATAAGGTGTACTTTCGATAGACTTAGTGGGAATTCTATTCAATGTATAATTTGCCGTGAGCAATGCCTCTCCCCAAAAATTCTTCGGGAGTCCTGAATGCGATAGCATGCATCTAACAGCATTCATAAGCGTTCTATTCTTTCTTTCTGCCACACCATTCTGTTGTGGCGTATAAGGCATAGTTACATGCCTCTTTATTCCATGCTCTTGGCAATATGACTCAAATTCCTTTGAGTTGTATTCCCCACCTCTATCTGTTCTTAACACCTTAATGTTTTTACCCAGTTGCCTTTCTACTTCTGCTCTATATTTCTTAAAGCAATTAAGAGTTTCTGATTTAGCAGAAATAAGATATACATAGGCATATCTGGAATAGTCATCTATGAATGTTATGAAATATTCCTTTCTATCATATGTTTTTATACTTAATGGTCCACATATATCTGAGTGGATCAACTCCAGTAATCCTTGTGATCTATGTCCTACTGCAAAAGGTTTCTTAGTCATTTTACCGACTAAACAATGTTCACATTGTGACAATTCTATCTTAGTTAATGGCAGTAGGTTCAATCTTATCATTTGTTCCATTTTAGATTTTCCAGGATGTCCTAATCTAAAATGCCACAGATCACATTCAGACAGATGACACAAGGAATAATTCATAACAGCATCATTAATATTATTAACTTCTGTGTCTACAACAGGAATACAAAATAAGCCATGTTCAGGAACAAGTTTTCCCATGGCAAAGACCTTTTTGTTCTTTCCTATGGACACCTTTTTATTATAGAATCGGACTTCCAGACCATTTTTCATGAGAACAGTTACAGACAATAGATTGCGCCTAATACTCGGCGCATAACAGACATCCTTGAGGACCATGATGCTGTCCCCAAGATCTAAACGATATGATCCAACACCTTCAACATTCAGGTAGGTGTTGTTTCCCATGTACATTCTCTGCTCTACAGGTTGCAGCTGCTTGAATTCCACCAGCCCTTTCTTTGTCTTTGCCACATGACAAGTTGCGCCAGAATCCACCCACCAGTCGTTGGTGTCGATAATCACAGTATTGCATTCCGTCAAACCGACGAATTCACGTTTGCCGGTTCCCCCCTTTTCTGGGTGTTTACCCTTGTTTCCGTGCTTTTCGGGACAGTTGGCATTGTAATGACCAAATTTGCCACATGTGTAGCAAGCACCACGGGGAACCTTTTTGCCTTTATAGTGTGATTTTGCTTTGAACTGTGGCCTATTCGGTCCAACAGAGTGATTCTGGCTTTTGTTATATGCGGATGAGGGCTTCTGGTGAATAGCATTCACTTCCTGCAAGTTCAGCTCTTGACCTTTCCTACTGGCAATGATGTCCTGCTCAACTGCTAACCTAGCTGGTAAATCAGTGACACGAAGAACGGTACCGCTCATTCTAAGGGTTGTGGCAGCCATATCTAATGAAGATGGCAGACTATTCAAAATAGTCGCCACCTGCATTCTCTCTGGAACCTCTGTTCCAGCAGTAGAGAGATCTTTAGCCATAACAATCATCTTATTCACATGTTCTATGACGCTATCGCCCTCTTGCATACGGCAAGAATTATACCGATGCAATAGGAGCTGAGTATTCACCTCAGAAGTGGTGTCATACTTCTCCTTGATAGCGTCCCACAATTTCCGGACAGTCTCATAAGTTTCAAAGAATTTTATGAGGTTGTCCTCCATGAACATTAGCATCAGGCTTTTAGCCTTGTTGTCATCTGACAACCATTGCTCTCTTCTCCTGATATCTCCCTCTCCGGGGTTATCAGTTAATTCCGGAACAGTACTGTTAAGTACATGTTCAATATTATCATGAATAAGACCATATCTAATTTTTCTATGCCACATGTCGTAATTGGTACCGTTCAACTTGTCCAGTTTAGTCAGTTCAGAAGCAATGAGTTTACTGGCCATTTTAAGTAGGACAAGGCTAAAGCTCAATATACATAATTTAACAATTAAGATTTGTAACATAAATATCATTAAAACATGCATCATTTTGTATGATTCAACTTAGCAGAACAAATTTTTAAATAACTAATTTACATAAATGATATTCAATCAAGAATTACTTAATATCAATTTATTTTAACAACAATCAAAATATAATTTGAATTTTCTAAACAGAAATTAAAATGATAATAATAAAGGAATGTCAATTAAGTTGTAACTAATTATAAATTTGTATTTATAATCGATTTATCAGGCAATAACTTAATATGAAAGGATTAGTTATAAGCAATGATGCAGATTATGATAAACACACAAATATTTAACTAGGTTGTCCTTATGCAAACATATTCGAATTATATTAATTAAATATCAAACATGTAAGAATCTGATGTCTATGGCTATGTTAGTATGCAATTTGGTATAAGCACATGATTTGTATAACAATAACAGATAAGGACGAAACAACTTTTTAAAAAATGCAACAGATTCTAGCATAAATTAAAAAAAAAAAGATGCACATAAAACTATGACAGGTTCTGGCAGATAATTATATTAAATATAACAGTATGCATGCAGGTATGTTGTTAGCAGGGGTATATATATAAAAAAAATGCACCTACAACTTAAATAACATGCAGATTATGACAGGTTCTGGTAAGAGCTATGCACGTTTAACAAAGATATCAACTCTGTTTTAAAAAAAATGTATACGTCAAAATCAAAGGCAGATAAAATATCATATGTTGAGTGGGAGCATTAAATGTATCTGACAAGGCATACAAAAGCTATAAAATACCTATCTGTTAACAACTGTGAGGTGCAGGTCCTTGTACTTGGGAAAAGGTGGCTTATGATACCATGCTACAGGTTACTCGTTAAAGGGAGAGGAAGAACCTGTTAACGAGAGAAGCCGAGTAAGGGTGTGTTGCAGAGATGTTGCGGATGGCGACGGTGGTGCGCAGCGAAGACGGCGGCGGCAGTGGAGGTGTTGCAGCGGCGGGGCAACGGCGGGGCGAGGTGGGCTGCGGCGGTTCGCTGGGTGAGCCGCGGCGGGCTGCGGCGGTTCGCGGGGTGAGCCGCGGCGCGAGGGGGAGCAGCGGCGGGCTGCGGCGGGCTGCTGTGGCAGGAGCAGCGGCAGGTCTCGGCGCAGCAGCGGTGCTCGGGGGGTGAAGCCGCGGTGTGCGGCAGGAGCGGCGGCGGTGGTGGTGCGCCGGCAGCGGCGGTTGCGGGCGGCTGCGGCGCGAGGCGAGGGCGGCTGCGGCGGGTGTGCCCGGCAGCGGCGGTGCTGCGTCGGGGTGCGGCAGGCTGTGACGGTGCTGTACCGGAGGCGGCGGTGGCAGCGGCAACGCCGGGCAGCTACGGTGTTGGAGCGGCGCTGCAGCGGAGAAGGCACGGCGGGCTGCTGCGGCAGGAGCAGCGGCGATGCGCGGGTTGAGCCGTGGTGCGAGGGGGAGCAACGGCGGTGCGCGGCGGCGCTGCAGCGGCGAGTCCCGCGGCAGGGGCGTGCGAGGAACAGCGCGGCGGCTCCGGTTCGCTGCAGCGGCGGTCGCGGCAGGGCTGCGGCGTGGCTCCGGTGCGAGGGCACGGCGCGGCAGGACGTGGTGGCGAACCAGCAGCAGTGGGAGCGGCTGGCTGCAGCGCGTGGGGAGGCCGGCGGGTGTCCGCGGCGGCGGCGGCGGTGCTGCAGTGGGCAGCGGCGGTCGCGGCGCGGACGAACTGCTCTGATACCAGTGTAAGATCCTTTTATGAGAGAGAGAGGAGAGAAAAAGCAAGGGAGGAATCCGGGCTTCGATGGTTAACCAAAGTTGAGATCAATTCTTCACATTGGTTTCCTTTTTATAGAGGCTCTTCTGTTAACCATCTCCGCCCCCTCCTCGGAACCGCCTCCTAAATCTTAGGGATCGTGGGAGACCAAGTCTCCATGCTTATCCCTGCAACAGACTCCTAAGTTCATGGGCTTTGATGGTCATCTTTTTCTAACAAAAACTACGTTAAGATAGAATAAGGCATACCTTCTCGAATCTGAGCCATACATACATTTGCTCCCTATTCAAATGGGGCAAGTGTGATGCCATCTTTGTTTTTTGACATGTCAAGTTCTCAACATCTAACTTCTTTGATGAAATGGGATGCACCTTAGTAAGAAGGGAGCACACATGTTGGGAAAAGTATTCCAACAATAGCTTTGAAGATATTTCACTAGCTTCCACCCCATTATGGCCATCAAAGATGGCTGTGATTTGCACACTAGTATTTTCACATCCAACGCCTGAAATTAAACTAATAAACAACAAATGAATAAATGAATCAAGAAAAGGTTATCCAATGAGAAAGTTGTACTATATATTATGGGACTGTTAGTTCAAACTACATTCCAAAGCAACGAGTTTATATTTATTTTTAAAGATTATGCCATCATTTATTCATATTTGATATTCCTTAATGAATAAATGAATCGTGGGAAAATGATACAATAGAGGACTTTATTTTCAAAGAGAGATAAAATAAACAATGAGTTTGTATTTATTTTTTACTTCTCAGTTTTGTGCTAAATGAATGATCACATTCTTTGATAAATGGTTATATTTATATTTAATCTAAAACATTATGTATATATTATTCTTCTAAGGATTATGTTTTCATTTATTGAACACAGTAATCTAAAAGTAGTTCAAGAAGATGATTTCTTAACCTAGATTAAAACTTGCTTCTTGGTTACACGGACCACCTTCTTGGTCAGATTAATTTTGTAGGCCTAGGAAACAACTAGGAATTGAACTATGCTAAGTCGTATATGAGGACAGCATGCTCTAATTTCATAAGAACGAGACCAATAATAATATCCTTCAATCTTTTTTCTCTTTTCACTTGTAAGCACTACCTTTTCACTTGTACAAATTTCATAAGCTTCAAAATGGCTACTAGAAATTTATATACTCTGATGGGGCATAATCCGATTCGGCCCAACAGCGGCCCAACCGTAGCATTCGGCCCAACAGTGGCCCAACAGTGGCCCTCGGCCCAACAACGGCCCTCGGCCCAACAGCGGCCCTCGGCTCAACAGCGGCACCCAGCCCAGTAGCCGTATCCGGCCCATTCCGGCGGATTACTAGGCACTATAGCAGTTTGTTAGCAACCTAAAACATAGTCCTATATCGGCTGCAACAATCAGGTAACCCCCATCCTCCGTTATAAATAGAAGGCTATTTATTACAAAGAGGAGGACATGCATTTAAGCTTCTTCCTTCCTTCCTTCTGAATCGAATCTTCTTCAGAAGCTAATTTAACCTTCGGAGGGGGATTCTTCTGGGCCGAAACCCGGGACCCTCTCTGACTGGTTCTTCTTTTTGCAGGGGCCTTGGTTCGAATCTTCGCCGACCTCTTCGTCCGGATCGGCTTCGGCCACTGGTCTCGATTTTCTTCTTCTCATAGGGGTCTCGGCCTCGTTATTCACCAACCCCTTCGTCAAGATCCCCCTCGGCAAATGGAGTCTCGGCCTCGCTCTCGGCTTCAGAGCTCCGGTCCCGTATTCTGCCCACGTCTCGGTCCGGATCCCTGTCGGCTCTTCTCAGATTCTAATCTCGGAATCCGACAGTGATAGCTTCGGCTACATCACTTGGCGCCGTCTGTGGGAAGCCCGACAGAAGGTCATGTCTCATCGTTCGGTGACCAGACGATCCGGCCAAGACGAGGCGGAGACGCGAGCGACTCCGGCGCAAACACTCCACGCCGAAGGTACTCCGTCCATTCTTCCGCAAGGTTCCATCCTCCCAGCAATACCGGAGCTCCTCGCTCCCAGGGACGACCGAGTGGAGGAACTCCAGCAGCAAGTAGCCACACTGGCCGCTACTGTCACCTCTTTGGCACCACTGCGGGATATGGTGTCTGCTATCGCTCAGCATATGGGTTGCTGAATCAGCCCACATAACAGGTACTGCCTCCCCCTCAATACTTTCCTACTGCTCAGGCTGCGAGGGGACAGCCAACACACTCGCGGGCGTTTCACGATGAAGCGGTTTCAGCGCGCAGCGAGCCATTCGGGCCGCAAGGCCAAGTTCCTCGCGCTAGTCATATTCTGACAGAGCCGGACAATGCTTCGTCTGAATTCATCCAACCAAGGCCGAAGGGCGTTCGGCCACCACTTCAACCACCCCAGATCTGGACCGGCGACTGACAGCGATGAGGAAGGAAATGCAGTAGATGGTATTCCGGTCATATGGAGCACCTCTCGCCAGCACCATCCTGGAGCAGACTCCTTTCTCTCCAGAACTTCTGGCTGTCGAGGTACCTTCCAACTTTAAATTGCCGAAATGGCCTCTGTATGATGGAATGACAGATCCAGTCTGCAATTTCCAGAGGTTCAATTCTTACCTTTCCGTCCGAGGGGTTTCTGAGGCAGTCCGCTGCCGTCTCTTCCCCCTTACCTTGGAAAAAACGGCCTTAACTTGGTTTGAAATGTTGGCTCCCAATTCTATTCATTCTCTAGTACAATTAGGCCAACTATTTATCGACCAATTTTATGATGCCACTCGGCAATGTAAAACTTTGGCCAGTCTGCTTGCCATTCGGCAAGGACCGATCGAGACCCTTCAAGAATATTTTACCAAGTTCCGGACCGAAGCAACCCAGATTCCAAACCTGGACAGTTCGATTGCAGTCTCGGCCATAATCAGCGGATGCACGGACGAGGGGCTTCTCAGCTCCATCGGAAAGCGCCATCCTCCCACCTTCCAGGACCTGGTGGCTCGGGCCCATAAATATATCAACCGGGAGGCCCTGATGATGTCCAAGGGCAAAAGTTCTGCCGAGACAGTATCAGTGATTACCCCTCCAGCAGCACGTCCTCGCCCGGAAGATCATGAACCCTCTCACAAGCGATACCGGAGGGAAGAATGGGGCCGAGACAAGCGCTGGGATCTGCAGCAGCGGTATTTGTCGTTACCTGCTCCATTTTCCCGAATGCTCATGGAGGTGAAAGGTATGCTTCGGTAGCCTGAACGCATCAAAACTGATGCTCGCCGAAGGGACTCCCCGAAATATTGCGAGTACCATCAGGAAACTGGGCATTCGACTGACGAATGTCGGCACCTTCGGGAGGAGATTGATCGTCTCATCTGGGAAGGCCGCCTGCCGCAGTACCGATGAGTGCAGCCTCAACAGCGGCAGAACCGAGACGCCACCGAGACGACAAGGCAACGTCAACTCCCGGATAAAGAAGCATCACCTCAACCGAAAGTAGCTTCGGCCCCGGCAGAAGCATTACACCAACGGCCCAGTGCCGGGTCAATTATGATGATATCCGGAGGACCGGGAGAGGGAGCAAGGCGTCGTCGAGCCGATGTAGCGACATATGTAGCATCGATCGATGCCAGGACGAAGCAATCTCGTCAAGAAGACATCGTCTTTGGTCAGGAGGATCTGACCGACGTTCAGGTCCCTCATGACGATGCCCTTGTTGTAAATGCTGTAATGAAAAGTTACGATGTTCATCGTATCTTTGTTGATAATGGAAGTGCTCCCAATATACTTTTTTATGATTGCTTCCTGAAAATGGGTTTGAATGAGGCTGATATGAAGTCTCACCGGGGGCCTCTGTTCGGCTTTAATGGTGCACCTTGCCGGGTGGAAGGCATCGTCTGACTACCCGTTACCCTCGGTACAGTACCAAGGCAACTAACTATTGAGACGGATTTTGCCGTCGTGAAGATTAATTCGGCCTACAACGCCATTTTTGGCCGAAGGCTGATCGGAGGAATTGGAGCTGTGCCTTCATCCTTCTATCAGAAGCTGAAGTTCCGTACCAGTCATGGAGTCGGCGAGGCCAAGGGGAATCAAGAAGCTGCCCGACAGTGCTATATGATTTCGGTCAAAGGGAAGGCTGCGGCCGAATCCCTTTCGATCGAATCTTCAGCCGAAGCATCCCTAGGAGAGGAACTTACAACCGTTCCGGTTCCAGGAGGGGAAGGCCGAACACTGATGATAGGTTCCGGCCTTGAGAAGACTGAAGCCGAGAGACTTATCAACTTCCTGAAGGAAAACCTCGACGTCTTCGCCTGGTCTCCTTCGGATATGCCCGGAGTCGACCCCGGAGGTGGTAGAGCATCGGCTGCACGTCGACCCGAATCAGCCTCCGGTCAAGCAGAAGCGGTGCACCTTCAATCAGAAAAGGAGGATGGCTATCCAGGCTGAAGTACAAAAGGGGTTAAACGCGGGACATCTCCGAAAGGTGCATCACCCCGAATAGATCGCTAACGTAGTGATGGTGCCCAAAAAGGACGGCAAGTGGCGAATGTGTGTAGACTTCACTAACCTCAACAAGGCTTGTCCAATGGACAGTTTTCCGCTGCCTCGGATAGACCAGATAGTGGACGCCACTTCCGGCCATGAACTGCTCAGCTTCCTCGACGCCTATTTAGGTTATCATCAAATCCGAATGCATCCGGACGACGAAGAGAAAACAAGCTTTACAACCGATCTCGGCTTATATTGCTACACCCGGATGCCTTTCGGCCTGAAGAATGCTGGAGCAACTTATCAGCGTCTCGTCAACAAAATGTTCGCTCCGCAGTTCAGCCGAAACATAGAGGTCTATATCGACAACATGCTGGTAAAGAGCCACGTCGCTGCTAATCACTTGGCCGATTTGGCCGAAACCTTCTCTACCTTGCGCAGGTATAAAATAAAGCTGAACCCTGCCAAGTGCGCCTTCGGCATGGCCTCCGGGAAGTTCCTCGGTTATATGGTCACCCGCCGAGGGGTGGAGGAAAATCCTGCGAAGATTGCGGCCATCATTCAAATGCGCCCTCCGGCGAACGTCCGAGAAGTTCAAAGGCTAAGTGGGAGAATTGCAGTATTAAGCCGCTTCATGTCAAGGGCGGCGGATCACTGTTTCCCCTTCTTCAAACTACTGAAGAAGACTAGCAATTTCTCCTGGACAGACGAATGTCAGTTGGCCTTCGATCAGCTAAAAACTTATATTTCCAATGTTCCTGTTTTATCTAAGCCGGTCCAAGGAGAGCAACTGTTCGTTTATCTTGCCGCTTCTGAAGCAGCTATCAGTGCCGTCCTCGTCCGGGAAGAATATGGTGTTCAAAGGCCAGTTTATTATGTAAGCCGAGCGCTCCACAGAGCGGAGCTTCGGTATCCGGCTCTTGAAAAGCTGGCCTTGGCCCTCGTCGCTTCCGTAAGAAGGCTCCGGCCCTATTTCCTCGCACATTCAATGAAGGTTTTCACATATCAACCTTTGAAGCAGGTTCTCTCTCGGCCGAAAGTGTCCGGGAGACTAGCAAAATGGGCGATTGAACTAGGGGAGTTCAACATCTCTTATGGGCCTCGGACTGCAATAAAAGCTCAAGCTTTTGCCGACTTCATTGCTGAGCTCACTCCCGAATCATTTTCGGCCCTTCAGCCGGAAATAATCAGAGCAAATCTTGAAGCCGAAATCACTTCGGCTCCTTTGTGCTCGGCGGATGAATAGCAATCATACGTTGACGGATCCGCATGCTCTTCGGGTAGTGGCGCCGGGTGGATCTTGGCATCTTCAGAAGGGGTCGTCATAGAGTACGCTCTGCGCTTCACCTTCCCAGCTACTTGTAGACACGCTAATTTTGACGTCATTTCGAATAAATTTCATATCATATAATAATGCCTCAGAATGGTCTGATATTTAATCATTGATTAATTTTTATTGATCTTTTTGAGTGTCTGGTCAAACAGACATGTTTAAGTTAATCAATTAAATTGATTTTAACTCAAATTTCAGTTAAAATATGAAGAAGTCTAAAAGACGTCTACCTGCGTGGACGCCATTTAGAGATTATTCTTATTTTAACATTTAAATTTGAATTTTAATCAGTTGATTAATTAGCTAAAAGGCGTCTGAGCGACACGACGCGTTTTAGGTTTCCTAGGCTATTTCTACTTCTCTTCCGGATGTTTATCCTTATCTTAATTAGTGTAAAAGACGTCTATACATGTAGACGCGTTTTATCTAATACAGATAAAGATAAGTTTTCCCAGATGTTTATCTTTATCTTAATTAATCTGAAAGGCGTCAGCAATGGTAGACGCGTTTTAGATAATTACAGATAAAGATGAATTAATATGTATTTATCTGTTGGTTAAGATGGATAAATCCCAAATTTTTTCATGTAAATCCGCAGACGCAGAAGAAGTCTATAAATACCTTGCATCTTGAAAGTTAAAAAAAAAAGAAAAAGAGAGAGAAGTTAGAATCAGAGTTAGTGATTGAAGATCGAAGCAACGACATCCAAACGCCGAAGTGCTGCTGTTTCCAGAAGTCGGCGTCCATTCTTCATCCAATTCAAGGCTTCATCCCATTCGGCATAAGTTTTTCAATTCGTTTATGCATTTACATCTTCATTAATCTTGCATTCTTCATCATCACTCCATGCAACACACAATACTAGCATTCTTTTCAAAACCTATTTGATTAAGGGGTTTCAAAAGCCATCCCAACAAGTAAGTTCTATGTTTAGTTGCATGTCTAAAACTATGATTAGAATGGATACTGCTTTTGCTTAAGTTCTCATAATTGTTTCTTCATTTCTTGCAAGCTGCAAAAGGAGAATCAAGAAGAGGAAATCAAGCAAAATCACAAGAACTCTGGACGATCCTCAACTTCAAAACTCAACAGCAAGAACAAAAGAAGAGGAAGGGCTCTCTTTCTTCAGCCGGCTGAAGGAGGGGAATCAAAGACTCGACATCTCCCGCGTTTAAACAAGTAGGCGATCAAACTTTCTTTTGGAACTTCTAAGTCAAAAGTTTCTGGCGATCACTTCACGTAGTCTTCTTTTTAATAGCTTTATTTTGCACTTAAACAACATAGATTTTTCATGATAATCACACATTCATTATAAGCACTCACAATTTTTTTGGCGATCATGGTGGGACTTGGTCTCGCCATCTTTTAATTCTTTTGTTCTTACTATCATCAATCGGGCACCCACGGTGCACCACTTGTGTCTCTCGACACGTCCTCACCAATTGGTAAGTGTTCTTAGTTTAGTTAATTTCCCACGTGCACCACGTGCACACCCCAGTGGCAAGATCTTGCCCTCCCCGTTGATTAGTTAAAAAGTTGTTTTTGTGATGAAATGCTGAGTGATTGATTGATATCTTAGTTGTTTAGTTGCTAAAATCATCATGTTAAAATCTGAAACAAAAAAAAAAATCTTGCATGAACTGATTATTTACTGTTTTTATCCTGTTTAAAGGGGAATCAACCCAGAAATTCCTCCTAGAAAACTGCTTTTGCGACTTGAAAAGCGTCCAGGAACAGCGACGCATTTCAAACTGCGTCGTTATACCCAGACGCCTTTCAGTCTCATTTCTCTGCTGTCTGCAATCTGAGCTTCTGCGAAAAATTAAGGCTCTGTTTGAAAGGCGTCGACCACCATCGACGCGTTTCAGGCAGTTTCTTATTCCTTCTTCAGTTCTCAGATTTTTGTGACCTGTGTGCTAATTACCCATTATGTATTAAGCATTAGAGGCCATTCAGGCTACAGGTCATACGCATTGAGGCTAATACCCTCATTTTCTTAGGAACACTCTACTTGACGTCATCAACTCTCTTTGATTGGGTTGGTCCCTTGATCAGACTAGAGAAGTTGGCGTTAAGACCTCCGTAAGTCCCCAAAATCAGGGTACTCCTCCTTGATCATCGGGCTGGTTGTACCAGTTGAAGTCCCGGTTATATTCCATAAACGTTGTGAGAGAAAGCCATAGAGCATAACGGTGGATACTGAACTGAAACTAGGATCCCGTCCCTTGAGCGAATTTTGTGGTTTAATTAAATCCAAATAACTCAACAAGGAATCTTAAAATCACGCTAAACATCCACTTGTTTGTTTAAATCTCTCTACAACTTGTTTGTCAATCCTTGAAAAAAGAATCTAACATCATGCTGCTCCGATCGGGCAGGGATTTGAGTGTGGTTCCAGACGCCATGATTAACTACGAGGGAGATGCTAATGCCCCTCGCAATTCTGATTACAACTATGAGAGCGGGAGAGATGCTGATGCCTCCCGTAATTCTGTCCCCATTCCGTTTCGACAAGAGGGGAATGTCCGGACCCCTCTCTTTCATCCTCATAATCAATATTCTGATCCTCCCCCGCATGAGTATGCGATTCCTGATCCCATTCTCGAGGGAGACATGAATCAGAATGATCCCTCGTCCTCTGATCCTTCGGATCTTGTCAATGCTTTGGGAGTTCTTGATGGATATAGGTGTCCTATAAGCCAATCATAAGGCACCTATTTCAATCTGGTTCACTAATAAATGACATTAAATTCATTATGTAGATTGGCATATTTATATTTACGCATAATGAAGTCCATGAATATGTGCAATCGTCATCAGATTATGATGAGATCATAATAATGAGACTGATGACTTATAAACACATATTCTTAATTGTTCCTAGTCGTAGGATGTTTCAGAAGGACATCAAACATCCGGTTAGACTAGTACAGGTTATTCCAGCTCATATGATGAGGGTGACTGATCTCGTTAGTTACTAGTGTAGAGACACAATGGTAAACCTGTAGGTGCTCATTGGAGAATGAGTTCACTGAACTGATCTGACATGAATCGCCGAATGGTAATTTACCTGACTGTCAATCGGCTTGATTCATCGTCACAGTAGCGTGGTTGATCCTTGGACTTGAGACACCAAAGACACCTTGTCGGTGGACTTCTGGACTTTGACCTTGACCTACGAATCCCTATCCACGAGATCTCAAATAGTCAAGGATCGGGTCCAGCGGAAGATCTTCGAAGGTGATTGTGTGTTCAATAGAGGATCGTTCGCTCTCAGGTAACTGGAGAGAGAATGCTCTAGAGTAGATCCGTAGGAGTCTCTGGCCAGAGCAGAAACAATATCAGAAAAGTGGTTTTCGGATATTGTACAGCGGAGTCTGATTCAAGTGAGTTGACCATCTTGGGTTTGACAGTTGACCATACCCTAGGTTAACTCGAGAGTATTGTGCGAACGAAGGATTATAGCCACGTGGTAACTGTGGACGGACAAGTTCCATGAGTGGGTTGCTGAACCCCATTACCTTCCGGGATCATGCGGTGTTGCTTGGCACCCAACTTGATCAGAAGTCCGACCGAATTTACATGCGATGATAATTCGGTTGAGTAATTAGTTAATATATAGATATTAATTAATTACAATAAGTCAATAACTAGTTATTGGACTTAACGGGCTGAAAACTGGACTGGTAAATGGGCCTAGAGGGTCACACGCAATAAGATTCTCAGTCGGTGGTACATAAGTGGGATTTATATTAACTCGAGGACTTTTGTGAAAAAGTCGCGCCGACTTAATATATATACACGCTGTTGAGAAATCCTGGGCCAAGCTCCAGGATTTCCCTTGCTGGCCGTCATCCCACCTTTCTCTCTCCTCCTCTGGGCGTCCCGTTCGACGCGCCAGAACAGGTTCCGTCTCCGCCGCGTGTGATTCCCGAAAGTCGGGAATTCCCGTCGGCGGGATTTCCGCAACCGTTGCGGCGACGGATCTTCAGCGAGCGAGCTGTAACGGACGAGGGATAGAGGACGAACCACCGCGGAGGATCGCGTGGATACCGCTGGAGGCCGGACGCTTGTGCGGCTTGCGGCATCGCCTCGACGGAACCGAAACGGAAGCGGATTCGAATCCGCGCACGGTAATTAGATTCCAACCCGATTTTTCGGTTTGAGTTTTTCGTTCCGAATCGGATCAGCGGGCATCGGGCGGGATTAATTTTTGTTCTTCGTTTCCGCTGCGTTCTTCGCGTCCCGCCCGGATCCCAACAGTGGTATCAGAGCCAGGTTCCGCTCTGATCCGCTCCGGAACGATAAAATTATTATTCTAAATTATTTCATGCATAAATTCGTTTTTCCTCATAGATATTGTTCATGGGATGAACTTAGAATTTCGAATTTAATTTTTCTGTGCGAAAAATAAAATTTTTTGAGGGTTTCATCGTGTTCTTCATGGTGATGAAGAACCGGATTTGTGGGCTTCAAAAGGGGATTAATGATGGTTGGACCATCTCTGTGGGTTTGCTGGTATGACCAGGTACCCCTCGCCATCCCCGGAAAATTTCCATGGAGGCCGGTGGAGCTTTTCTTCCCATAATTTTTAAGAGTTGAAAAAGATTGTGGAAAAAGCTGAAATCTGCGAAACTGCACAAATCTCCAACTTTGGAGGTTCACCGGCGGCGAAGGAGTAGCCGTCCGGCCACCACCGGTGGGGTAAATGGAAGTGGTGACATCCCTCTTCAAATTCCGGCCACCCTCGCGGCCGGTGGCGGCGGCGGCGGCGCCCAAAACAGGCCTCAAACAGGCTGAAAAACCCTAAAAACAGAACTGGTCGAACCTGCTGCAGCTGGGCCTGGACCGGCCGGCCCGGCCGGGCGGCCTAGGCCTGGTCCGGGCGCACCAGGCCCCGACCTGGCTCGGCCAGGTCGCCCGAGCCAGGGCCCTGCCTGGCTCGAGCCAGACCGGACCAGGGGCTGGGCCTGGCTTCCCCAGCCCACCTGGCTGAGCCCAGGGCCATCTGGCCCGAGCCAAGTGCCCCCTGGCTCAAGCCAGACGAGCCAGGTTCGGCCTTGGCTGCATTAGCTCGAGCCAAGGGGGCCCATTAAGCCCTGATTGGGCCCAATTAAGTCAATTTTGGCCCAATTAACCCCAAAAACCCTTTATTTAATTAAAAATCCCATCCTATTTAACTTGAAATTGAAATTAATAATGTTTAAAATTGTTTTAAACATTAAATTAGTTATTTTAAGTTAAAAGGGACTTATAATTAAGATGTGATCTTAATTACTTAACAATTGTTGTTAAATCCTTTTAATTAAATAATTAAAAGTTAATTATGAGATATGATCTTAATATTTTAATTAACAAGAGTTGTTAATTACTTTTAATTGTTTAATAGAGGAGTTAAATAAGATATGATCTTAAGTGATAATTAACAAATGTTGTTATTTACATAAAATGGGTTCTTAATTAATTATTAACAATTGTTGTTATTAATGATTAAGATAATATTAACAAATGTTGTTAACTTATATTTAAGATGGGATCTTAAAATTATTTAACAAACGTTGTTAATTATTTAAGAGATTAGATCATTGTCATGGTTTTAAAATTAATTAGCAAATGTTGTTAATTTTATTTTAATTAACTAATTAGATAACTCTTTAGCAATTGTTGTTAGAGAATTATTTAAATAATTTAGAGACACTTAATAATAGTTGTTAAGTGATTAATTAACTAATTATAATAGTTATAATTAAGTTGATTATTTCTTGAGTAATAAATCTTAATAAAAATTATTAAGGATTAATTAAGTCTTAATAATAGTTATTAAGATCATTAATTAGTTTACTCAAGTATCTCTTAATTATTAGTTTTAATGATCTAATCTACTTGGAATTTAATCTTTTATAAATGTTATTAAATGATTAAATTAAGTCTAAGATGTTAGACTATGTTAATTAGAAATGTTCTAATTATTATTTCTTAATAAATGTTATTGAGAAATATTATTTAATTAAGGGGTTTTAACAAGGAGTTGTTAAGGGGTTAATAATTTGAGTTGGAAATTCTTTTATAAATGTTATTTAGGAATTTCTAATTCTTTCTAAATGTTAGATTGTTTTACATTAATAATTGTTATCAATGTGAATTAATATTAATTTAAGTGTTAGATTAATTAATTTAGAAATGTTCTAAATTATGCATGGAATATTTTAGAATTTTAATTTTAGCTTTATGTGCGCATGTTGATGTGTTTAATGCTTTAAATTAGATTTATTGCATGTTAGAAAATAAGATTTTCGAAAATTCAAATTATCCAATTTGGATTGGAACCCAGGTTTTAAGAAAGCCAAAATTATTATAATTTCAAAATTTTAGCCTTCATGTGATGTGTTTTATCATGTGTGGATGGTTAAAATTTGTGGTGGTCATGGACATGCACTTAGTTAAATTTCATATCATATGATGGTGTGTGATTTTGTGGATTGTTATGGAATGTGAATGTTTATTAATTAAATGTTAATTAATGAGACTTGTGTGCCTCCCTCTCTCCATTCCATTGTAATTCTATCTCCCTCTATTACTGTACTCGGCCATAAGGCTTTCTCTTACAATTTATTTGTATTTGAAATTGTTTCAAAGTATATAATATTTGTAATTGATCACGCCGACCGAGGAGAGGCGAGGATGATCCACAAATGCAACTAGGAAGGCGACAGGAGATGAGATCACCAGTGGCTATATGTTTGCATGTTTAAATTATATAATTGTTATATAGTTTTTGTGATTAATTGTTTGGCTCCAGTTAATCACCGTGCTGTCCATGACCACATAATGAACATGTATGGATGATGCATGCCTTTAAGTTATTGATTATGAATCGATTGCTAATATCTAGGTATAGTTAAATATATATTCGATATATTTATAAACTATCACCTAGGATGAGACCAACTTAATATAAACAAAACCTTCAACATAAAGTCTAAGCCGGAGCGCGAGTCATTGAGAATGTACCGCGTAGCTCTCCATCAATATAGTTCTCAGAACTTGATTCAGTGATGACAGATACTACGTGTTTACCCGAGATCTGCCACCATCTGATGAAAGGACTATTAACTATGGCATTATGATGCCTTGAGATTAGAATAGAGGAACGGTGTAGCTATCCTCGCGTTTACCCGGGAGCTGCATTCTTACTCTACTCTGTCGCGTATTGATGGTAAAGCTTAGACCAGGTATAATGATCTACTGTGTTTACCCGGGACCATTAAAGACTTGGGAGCCGAAATAAGATCGGATATTGCAAGGAGTTGCAACTACCATGAGATGGTTGCTCTAAGATAATGGTATGATACTATGTGTTTACCCGAGGTCATACTGTGATTCTTGGAGATTCTGATCCTCACTAGAAGACCGTCGGAGTCTTCCGTTCTGTATACCTGAAGGTTATACAGTCCGTCGAAAAATAGTGTGAAATAATTCAAGATAAAAGACCATAATTGAATTATCAGAACTATCTGCTTAAATCACGTTATTTCCTTCGATCACTAATATGTCTGTCGTCTATTCGAGATTTTGGCATGTTGGATGCCGATACTTCTCATACTCAGACTGACTAGAAAACTCTGAAGAATGTCTTCAGGGCCAAGTGAAAGTCACTATCCTAATCAGATATCATGAATCCTCTTACTTGGATAGACCAAGGTGAAGAGGTACTCATGGTATGCCTTAATGAAAGACAATGATTATCATGAAATCTCTTATTTGGATAGACCAAGATGAAGAGATATTTATGATGTGCCTTTGAGAAAGGCAAGT
This sequence comes from Zantedeschia hybrid cultivar, assembly GCA_030544215.1. Lineage (NCBI taxonomy): Eukaryota > Viridiplantae > Streptophyta > Magnoliopsida > Alismatales > Araceae > Zantedeschia > Zantedeschia hybrid cultivar. Next base: position 10,804,187 of record JARZZO010000004.1, on the reverse strand, counting down.
GGTAAGACTTTAAACGGTCAAACCCACACTTGAAAGGATAAAGAAAAGTCAGCCGAGATAGAGAAGTAGCAGTTCTCCCACTGCAACCAATATAAGGATATTGGTAAATGCAAAAAGAATATGGAACTTGAAAGAAATTTCATGTATTCTTATTATCGTCTTTTGCATGTCTATTGGAGAATTAGCGTATCCAATATGAGATATTGGAAATGATTCTCAGAGCTGCGATAGTGTGCAGACTTAGATAAGCAAAAGGAAATCGAGAAAATATAAGTGTTGAGTTGGACTCAACTATTGTTCATGATATTCATAGGTTGCTGTCTGACAGTAAATCTTTGTATATCTATAGGAGTCTAATATGAAACTGAATAACTGTTATTTAGTTGCATAAGAAATTAAAAATAACATTGATTGAAAAGAATAATAGTTGTTCGAATCAGCCAATGTACTATAGATTCTTAAAGTGACATTTCATGTGATGAATGTTCACTAGTCTCCTATAGAAATGAACTGTGTGAGTCCTGATTATCTATGGTATTGTACATATGGTTGTACAATAAGAAATCATTGATGCTGATGCATATTGATGTAACCAGCTCCAAGGCCAAAGATAATCACTGCTATTGACTTACCTTATAGTTCACTCTTGGAATGATTCGACTGTATGTACTTATTGAAGTACAAGTTGAATGCATCTGAGAAATTAAGGTATAAGATCAATATGAAGTATTAGAATTTTTGATTTGATCAAAGAAACTAGTACTTAAATATATGATTTACACATATCATTAAGAGGATAATTGTATCCTCGCTCGATTAATCTTCATTGTGCATCATAGAAATATGATACAATGAGGAATTGCACCTTATTAAGATATGGTGCAATACATAATAAGATTTGCCTAATTCTTGTCCTTTTGAACATAAGTATGAATATTAGATGTCCATACTTTAAAGATGGTTCCAAATTAGTCAGTGTGTGTCTATATAAGATATGGAAACCAAATAATTCATATGAGATGTGAATTATGAATAAACCTGATTTAAAAGTCATGTATTATCGTGATGTGAATTGTGAATGTCTAAAGAGTTTGGACATTACAGTTATTGGCCAGACGATAATGAAATAATTGTCGTCCTGAAAGCTGTCTTATGTGAAGAGGAATATGTCCTCAAAGAAGACAGTGGGAGCTGATAAAACTAGAAGATGTTCTAGATTCACAAGTTAACAAAAGATTATTAGATAATCTTTAGTTGTTTGGAACCACTCATGTCACACATCAGAGAACTTCATAGATTTTTGAGATTCTCTCAGTGACTAGAAGGATATGTTTGACATATCTGATTTAGCAAGGTGAGAGGAGCTCAAAATAGATTATGATCTAAAATCTATGATAATGATGCTCTCTGTCATTACAACTTTGAGATTGATAAGTTCTACTTGTCAATACTGCCTATCATGAGACTGATGACAGTTGGATATTAAAAGCGTCCATTCAATATGATTGAGATAAAGATGTATATGATACACCTTTAAAGCTTTTAGAATGTCCAGGAAGCGAGTTACGATTTCAAAATTATTTTGAATTAAACTGAAGCTTCCTAAGTTGTAATAAAAGTTTTTGACTTAATTGTCAAATATTATGTGATCGTTAAGCATGATCACGGATTGTGTGTATTTAGAAAGGACAGTGGGAGCACAATCGCTTTAGTAATACTTTATGATAATAATATCAAAGTCATTGAGAATGGCTTCAAGATGTTACTATTAGTGAAAGCATTGTTAACCATGTTTTCTTCCATAATTGATTTAGTTATAATATTCCACGTATTGGAAATACGAATCTATTAAGATAGATTGGTGGGGATATTATATTGACCTGTATGTCAAAATGTTTGGCATAAATTTCATAACAAATCTCAATTGTTGAGATATGGAATTTATTCCTTTAAAGAAAGTCCTTAAAGGATACATGAGTGAAATGCATCATTAAGCGCTTGAGAAGTGCTAAGGGTGCATTCACGTATATGGAGAGGATGATTTGAAACTATAAGGTCACACTGACTCAAATTTCAAGTCAAATAATGGATTCAACTTTCTGGTAGAAAGGAATGGATTGGAATGGTTCCAATCCAGAACTGGATATTAAGATGACGACATAAACAAGTGATACTGTTATTGGAACAGTATGGATGAAAAGGTTCATCCCTGAACTAGATGTAATTCTAAAAGGTATCTGATTAAATCTCGTTGTTGTGGGACAATAGTGGGAGCAATGAATTGTGTGATCGAGCCATGGTCTCTTCAGAAGTTACAGAACATTATGAGGCTCTTTCACAGGTTCAAAGACAAAGAATTAAGAGGAAATAACGTAATGGAAATATTCCATATGTAGATAATTTAGCAGATCCCTGACCAAGTCTTAGTCACAGACTTTCTGTGAGCATCACCTAGATTTGATGGAGATCAAATGCGAAAGTGATTGGCTTGAGTGCAAGTGGGAGATTGATGGATATAGGTGTCCTCTAAGCCAATCATAAGGCACCTATTTCAATCTGGTTCACTAATAAATGGCATTAAATTCATTATATAGATTGGCATATTTATATTTACGCATAATGAAGTCCATGAATATGTGCAATCGTCATCAGATTATGATGAGATCATAATAATGAGACTGATGACTTATAAACACATATTCTTAATTGTTCCTAGTCGTAGGATGTTTCAGAAGGACATCAAACATCCGGTTAGACTAGTACAGGTTATTCCAGCTCATATGATGAGGGTGACTGATCTCGTTAGTTACTAGTGTGGAGACACAATGGTAAACCTGTAGGTGCTCATTGGAGAATGAGTTCACTGAACTGATCCGACATGAATCGCCGAATGGTAATTTACCTGACTGTCAATCGGCTTGATTCATCGTCACAGTAGCGTGGTTGATCCTTGGACTTGAGACACCAAAGACACCTTGTCGGTGGACTTCTGGACTTTGACCTTGACCTACGAATCCCTATCCACGGGATCTCAAATAGTCAAGGATCGGGTCCAGCGGAAGACCTTCGAAGGTGATTGTGTGTTCAATAGAGGATCGTTCGCTCTCAGATAACTGGAGAGAGAATGCTCTAGAGTAGATCCGTAGGAGTCTCTGGCCAGAGAATATTGTACAGCGGAGTCTGATTCAAGTGAGTTGACCATCTTGGGTTTGACAGTTGACCATACCCTAGGTTAACTCGAGAGTATTGTGCGAACGAAGGATTATAGCCACGTGGTAACTGTGGACGGATAGGTTCCATGAGTGGGTTGCTGAACCCCATTATCTTCCGAGATCATGCGGTGTTGCTTGGCACCCAACTTGATCAGAAGTCCGACCGAATTTACATGCGATGATAATTCGGTCGAGTAATTAGTTAATATATAGATATTAATTAATTACAATAAGTCAATAACTAGTTATTGGACTTAACGGGCTGAAAACTGGACTGGTAAATGGGCCTAGAGGGTCACACGCAATAAGATTCTCAGTCGGTGGTACATAAGTGGGATTTATATTAACTCGGGGACTTTTGTGAAAAAGTCGCGCCGACTTAATATATATACACGCTGTTGAGAAACCCTGGGCCAAGCTCCAGGATTTCCCTTGCTGGCCGTCATCCCCCCTTTCTCTCTCCTCCTCTGGGCGTCCCGTTCGACGCGCCAGAACAGGTTCCGTCTCCGCCGCGTGTGATTCCCGAAAGTCGGGAATTCCCGTCGGCGGGATTTCCGCAACCGTTGCGGCGACGGATCTTCAGCGAGCGAGCTGTAACGGACGAGGGATCGAGGACGAACCATCGCGGAGGATCGCGTGGATACCGCTGGAGGCCGGACGCTTGTGCAGCTTGCGGCATCGCCTCGACGGAAGCGGATTCGAATCCGCGCACGGTAATTAGATTCCAACCCGATTTTTCGGTTTGAGTTTTTCGTTCCGAATCGGATCAGCGGGCATCGGGCGGGATTAATTTTTGTTCTTCGTTTCCGCTGCGTTCTTCGCGTCCCGCCCGGATCCCAACAGTTCTTGCCTCCTGTCTGGACCCTCAGCAGTTTGAGGCGATCCAGTCTATTCTGAAGGGGAAGGCACCCACGCAGCCTGCTGAGCCGAACCCTGTGGCTCCCCCTGCTATCCCTCAGCAACCTCCTCTTCATCCTCCTTACATTCATCAGGCCATGGAGGGCCTCCATATCACTTCTCGGCCAGCTGGGCCGCAACTTTCATCTTCTAGGCAATCGGCTAGACCACTAACGCCTGCTTATCAAAATGCCCTCGGGCATGGCGGAAGCTCTGCCGGACCTCCTCTTTACTGTCCTCCTTGTCCGACTTACTCTAGGCAACAGGCCTATCAAGTACCTCCACCTCTTCCTCCTCCCCAGGCAGATCTGACAATGCAAGCGTTGCTGGCCAAGATGGAGCGCATGGATGAACAATTCAACAACCTCCAGAAGATGATGGGGGTCAAAGCTGCACCAGAGATCAATTTACCGAGTCTGCTAGTGTTCCACCTACCACCCTCCGAGATGCCAGTGTACCGGAAGTACAACGGTACTGGTAACCCCTTCACACACCCGAAGGAGTTCATGTACTAATCATCCTTCTGGCAAAACGACAAGAGGTCGTTGGCCTTTTTATTCAGGAGATCTTTAGAGGGACCAACCCTTGAATGGTTCTTTTCCTTGGAACCCTCCGAAGTAGAGGACTATGGTATCGTTTCTCAAAAATTTATCCAACGATACCAAGACAGAGTCGCACCCTCCCTGTCCATCACTGACCTCATAGCAGAAAAGATGAAACCTGATGAGGAGTTCGTCAGTTTTGCCGACAGATGGCGGGGCTTGGCCGAGAAAGTAAAAGATCACTTGTCCGAGTCGGAGCAAGTGAAGATGTTGATTTCCAATGCCACGCCTCAGTTCAAACTAGTCCTCTCCCTGAATAATTTGACCAGCATGGCAGAGCTCTATGAAAGAGCACGGTACTGTCAGAACGCTTCAAGGACGCTACGTTCTCTAGCGTCTTTGATCCTCACAGACCTAGCAGGCCTCCACCTCGGAAGCCTGCAGTGCCAAATACTCCAAGCACAGGTCCAACTACTGAGGGCACGCTCTCTCATGAGCAAGTCAGTAGCATGAACAACAATTCGCCCAAGTTCGTGAGGAATCAGCAACAGTACCAGAGGCCACCGCAACTGAACCAGCAGGGGTATAGGCAGCAGCCGAACCCTCAATATCAGCAGCCCCAATATCAGCGGCCCCAGCAGTTGAACCAGCAACAGCAACGGCCACAGCAGCCGCCGCAACGGCAATTGCAGTACCAGCAGCCACAACAACAGAAGTACCAGCAGCAACAACAGTATCAACCGCGCGCACCGCCGGCATATCATAATGTCCCTCCTCCTACTGACTACAATCAGCAGAGAAGACCTCTAGGCCCTAAGAGGGCAGAATATCCAGTCCTCCCAGAATCTTTGGCAGACATTTTCAGTGCTTTAATGGCAGCTAATGCCTTAGTCTTGCCAAGAGAAAAGGCAGTTTGGCCTCAGAATGCCGACACATCTAGGTATTGCTACTTCCATAGGCAACCTGGGCATACTATTGACACCTGCTTCCAGTTTAGAGATTACATTCATGATCTCAACGAGCAGGACGGCATAGACTGGGAAGAAATGAAAAAGTACATATCAACCCTGAAGGCAAGAAGACCACAGCAGCAGCAGCAAGCAAGACCACCAGCACAAGCAGCACCACCACCAAACATGGGCATAATGTAGAACCCGCTCCCGGAGCACCAAAACCAAAACCAAGTTGCCCCTATCTTGACAAGCAGCCAGTCTGAGGCTGACCGTGGGCAACAGTGGAGAATAGAGGACTCTTCCTCTATTTATTCGATGGGTCATGTTCCGAGTACCGCAGAACGACCACCACGCCGCACCATCCACATACCCAGACCACAACCCATTACCATCATCCCTCTACCGACACCCGCGTATCATTCACCCGCACCCAATAACCCATTACCACCACCCGCTTTCCTCAAGCCCATTACGTCCCACACTCCTACGCCACCATCATATAACCCCCCGCAAACCAACTACGCGCCACTCCTACCATCCAGACCGCTATTACGCGTACCATTTCCTACTTCACCCGCTACCACTACCACTTACCCAGACACCATCCAACCTTTTAGACCGCTACTACGCGTACCATTCCTCACTTCATCCACACCAATCACTTACCCATCCACTATCCAACCGTCTAAACCTTTAATCCGCCCCACGCCATCACCACCTAACGCCACGCCATCACCACCTAACCCCACGCCATTACCTACATACCAACACCCCGCATCACCTACACCACCCAACTCTGCGATACTCAAAGTGTCACCCGGATCTTCCACGGTTGAGGAACATGCGCTCCGGAGTGGAAGAATTTTCAACAAAGTATTTCCTCAGTCAACAGTTAGAGACGGCCCATCACAGCCGCTGGAGGAAACACACAATGAAGAGAGTGCACCAGGCACTCAATATGATTTGTTGAAATATCTGGATCGAACACCGGCACGGATCTCCATACTTAAACTGATCAAAAGATCGAAGAGTCACCAAGAAGCCTTGATGGAATATTTGCAGAAGGTGATGGTTAACGAGGACGTGCCGGTAGAAAAGATTACAACACTATTAGTTCCTCAGGGGGATCAGCCCTCTATTACATTTCATACATCGGAACTAGCACTGCCAGCAGCCAGAAGCATGGCTCTGAGCATCACGGTCAACATCTGCAAGAAGGCCGTGGATGCATGCCTGGTTGACACAGGGGCTTCAATCAATGTTTTACCTCCGAAGACCCTGGAGCTGTGCGGTGTGCCCAAAGAAAAATGGCTGCCTAGCCCCATCTCTGTGACATCATATGACAATTCTACCCGTTCCCCTCTGGGAATGGTTCATTTGAAAGTAGAGCTAGGCCCTGTGAGTCATGCTGAGGTCGAATTTCACATTCTAGAAATCGACCCTTCTTTGAATGCCATTTTGGGTCGTCCTTACATAAAAACTCTTGAGGCGATTCCCTCCACGAATCACCAATGCCTCAAATTTCCCTTCAAAGGACGAATCATTAAAGTGACGAGCATGCCGATCCTTGCTGCTGCTCATACTTTGAATATTAAATCTATTGCTTTACCTGGCCGACAACCTTTTCTGTCGGTATTACAGGTTTACCATCCAGTGGCTGATCCTCTGAAAGCCGCCACTATTTCTCCTTATCCGTTAAATGCCATAAAAAGGGGGAAGTGCATGAGTACCCCATGATGGAGAATAATGATGAAGAACGGCTATAAGCCTGGGAGAGGTCTGGGCACACAATTACAAGGCAGGACCACTCCTGTCAAAGATCACCAAGGAGCACCTGGAAGCGGCCTGGGCTATAGGCCAAGAAAACTGAAACAAAATCTTGTTTAGCAAGCAGAGAACAAAGATGGTCAGAAAGTCTGGGAGACAATGTCTACACCACCCAAGGAAGGCCGAGATCCCTTAACATGGACCCTATATACTCATTTTGTAAAGGGACCCATAATTAGCCATGACAATACGGTGGTCATTACTTCGTGTTTTGACTTCCATGATATATATGGGAGAGACTTGGCCAGGCATTGCTCAGAACTACTCACGTACCAGTCCTTGGAGGCTCTGCAGCCTATGAAGAGGAGAAAATTTCACGATCCTGAATGTGAATGGTACAGGTGGTTCGATCTGAGAGACCTCTACATTGCACTGAACAGACTGTTTCTAGATCCTGCAGAACCCAAGTGGCCGCCGCAGATTGAGGAGTTGATCGAAAGTCCTGGTGCTATCTTTGACAAGCGGATATTACTGTCGGAAGGGACCGATGAAAGGAAGCCAGATGACCCCTATGAAGCTGGCTACACCACAGATCTACTCTGGAGGGAGACATATCCTTCTCATGTTTTCATGCTCCGTACTTTGTTTCGTACATTGCTCTTGACCCCGACTTGGTCGCGGGTCATTATTGAAGATATTCCACGGGCTCCGCCCGTTATGATTATTCTGTCCCCTCAGGACCTCATTCCACAACCTCCTCTCGATCTAGAGAGGATGTATGATTTGATCTGGGACATACTGCTGTATGATCCCCCTAACCCTCTGGCCTTGGTGCCACTTCCTCTATCTAATTCTCCTTCTATTTGTATTCATTCCTACTTTATGCTTAATTCTTCCACTGTCAAAAAAAAAACGCCAATTTGGCAACAAATTCTTCCCAGATCCTCATTGAGGAAACCTCTTACTTGTCCAATCACACCCCATTGCGCGGGTCTTTCGGTCAAGATTCTCTCCTAGATCTACTCTGCCCCTCCCCTCGGGAGGATTTTCTTGTATTTCCACTTGTATCCCAGGATTTCCATCCTGCTTCATCTTCATTAGGTTATAATAGGGAGTTTAGTGAAGTTAGGCAGTCTAGTTTTAGACAGGTTAGTCAGGTTAAGAAGTCTAGGAAGCCTAAGGGTAGGCGAATTCCAAATAGATACCTCCAGGACTTAGCTGATAGATGCTTTTCTTGTTCTTTAATCCCTCAGTTTTTAGAAAATCCAATTCAGATGCCAGAAGATTGTATGAACGATGAGTCGGTCAATGATGGGTATGGGGTGTATGAGTTAGTACATGAAAAAGACCCCATTATTGAAAATGAGGAAGATGACGAGGACGCAGCTGAGGCATATGCCAGTGGAATGAAGAGATTCGATGAACCCTCAATTGCCGTAGAAGAGCCCACCAAAGAAATCAATTTAGGGACTGAAGACGAACCTAAGGTTGTCCTCGTCAGCAAAAATCTTTCTACAGAGGATGAGAAGGCAATGGTACAAGTACTTAAGGATTATAAGGACACTTTCGCCTGGAGTTATGAAGATATGCCAGGGTTAGACTCTTCTTTAGTTGAACACAGGTTGACGTTAAAGGAAGGAGCTAGCCCTGTCAAGCAGAAATTAAGGCGATTCCACCCACAAATGGCTCTAAAGATGAAGGAAGAGGTCGATAAATTACATAAAGCCAAATTTATTAGAGTTGTCCTTTATCCACAATGGGTGGCTAACATAGTCCCGGTTATGAAGAAGGACGAGAAGGTCAGAATTTGCATTGACTTCCGCGATCTGAACCGGGCGTGTCCTAAAGATGATTTTCCATTGCCTCATATTGACGTACTCATTGATAATACCGTTGGCTATGAAACTTTATCGTTTATGGACGGATTTTCAGGATATAACCAGATTAAGCTGGCAGAAGAAGATCAAGAGAAGACATCATTCACTACACCTTGGGGAACATACTGTTATGTCGTCATGCCATTTGGATTGAAGAATGCTGGAGCCACTTATCATAGGGCTATGATGGCTATATTTCATGACATGATGCACATAGATCTGGAAGTGTATGTGGATGATTTATTGGTTAAATCTAAGACAAAGGCTGAGCATGCCAAAGTTTTGGCAAGGGTATTAGAGAGATCGAGAGAGTATCAGTTAAAAATGAACCCCAAGAAATGTGTATTCGGGGTATCTTCAGGAAAATTACTTGGATTCATCGTCAGCAAATGGGGAATTGAGATCGATCCCAACAAGGCGAAGGCTATCAGAGAAATGCCACCTCCCAAAAACTTGAAAGAGTTGAGAGGATTAATCGGGAGGTTGCAATTTATTCGCCGCTTTGTCTCCCAACACTTACAAAGGTGTAAGCCGTTTTACGAGCTTACCAAACTAGGAGTCAAATTCGATTGGGACGATAAGTGTCAGGAGGCATTCGATGGATTAAAGAACTATTTAGCAAGTCCTCCTGTTTTGAGACCACCATCTCCAGGCAAACCATTGATACTTTACATTTTTGTCCTGGATGATGCAGTGGGGGCTGTCCTAGCACAAGAAGATGAAGAAGGAAAATAGAGGGCAGCCTACTATCTCTCTAAACATCTCAACCCCGCTGAACAGAGATACACAGCAATGGAGAAAACATGTGCAGCATTGGACTGGGTTGTCCAGAAATTGAAGCATTATTTTCTGGCCCATGAAGTCCATCTCATCGCTAGGATGAATCCAATCAAATTCCTTCTGGAGAAATCTGTTCTTACTGATAGGTTAGCGCGATGGCAAAGCTTTCTATCTCAATTCGATATCATTTACATTCAACAGTAAGCGATCAAGGGCTATGCCATAGCAGAACATCTTGCTCATCATCCTCTTCCTCGTTTTGATCCAGTGCGATCAGAGTTTCCGGATGAGGAACTGATGTCCGTAAATCAAATCAGATATGATATGTGGACTCTGCATTTTGACGGAGTTCTGAATTCTCACGGAAAGGGGATCGGTATCGTTCTATTATCACCTGAAGGTGTCACCATTCCACAAGCCTTTCAGCTTGACTTTCCAGTCACCAACAATATAGCTGAATACGAGGCACTCCTTACTGGCCTCGAGGCTGCTCATTTCCATGGTGCCACTAAACTCAGGATTGTGGGTGATAGCCAACTGATTCTTCGCCAAGTGCTGACCAAGTATCGAACTCTTGATCCCAAACTCAAGCCTTATCAAGAACTTACTTCTGCTTACTCAAAGCTTTTCACGAAATTGATCTTTGTCCATGTCCCTAGGAATCAGAACATCTTAGCTGACGCTCTAGCTTCATTGGCATCTTCTCTTGATTTTCCAATCAGCAGGCAATCCGAATCAATCATAATTCATAGGCGTCTTTCACCCGCCGTGAAAGACCCTTCATTTCTTAAAACTAAGGAGAAGTTGCTGAAAAAGGTCAGAGACGGAGATATCGTGGAAAAGAGAGAAATCATGTTGATGGAGCTGTTAGAAGAGATGAATGATGAACAGAAGCCATGGTATTATGAAATTGCCAAATATTGTGAAGATCAATCATATCCTGAGGAAGCTACAACTGAGGAGAAGAGAGCTATCAGGAGAGTTGCTCAATGATACACCCTAGTTGGAGGAGCATTGTACAAGAGAGGTTTTGATGGAGTTCTTCTAAGATGTCTAGACGAAGATGAGCTTTGGAAGGTTATGGAAGGAGCTCATAGTGGAGTTTGTGGTGGCCATGTCAATGGACAGATGCTAGCAAAGAAGATCCTTAGACAAGGATTTTATTTGCCAACCATGGAAGAAGACTGTGTAGGATATGTCCGTAGGTGTGCTAAGTGCCAACTTCACGCTGACAAAATTCATTCTCCTGCATCTTCACTCAATCCTATTTCTTCCCCATGACCTTTCTCCATGTGGGCTTTTGACATCATTGGACCCCTTGATAATCCAGATTCCGGCATCAAGCAAAAATCTTTCATTCTCACGGCAACGGAATACTTCACAAAGTGGGCAGAAGCTGAAGCGTACGTGGAGATCAAAGCATCAACCGTCTGCAAGTTCATCATGAAGAACATCATCATCCGATTTGGAATTCCAAGTACCATCGTCACCGATAACGGACCGCAGTTCGTGTCACAAGAATTGAAAGATCTCTGCAACAGGTATAGAATTGCATTGCATCATTCCTCTCCTTATTATCCGCAAGGCAATGACCAAGCAGAGGCAACTAATAAGACTTTGATAAAAATCATTAAAAAGACGTGCAAATCTAACAAATTCGCAGACTGGCCAGAAAAATTGGTTGAGACTCTATGGGCCTACCGAACTTCAATCTGCACGCCCACTGGGCAAACTCCTTATTCCTTAACATTTGGAATGGAGGCGGTAGTTCCATACGAGATCCTTATACCGTCATTAAGAGTACAATTGAATAAGGCATTTTCCATTGATGAATATCGTTCAGCACTCCTTGCTCAATTGGAACTTTTAGACGAGAAAAGATGGTCAGCCGCTAATCATGCAAAAGTTTACCAAAATAGACTAGCACGTTTTTATCAAAAGAAAGTCATTGAACGTAAGTTCAAAGTCGGTGAAATGGTCGTCAAAAGGATTTTTATAAAACCTGGTGGTCCGCGTTCTAAGCTCCAATCCAACTGGGAAGGACCTTATGTTGTATCTCACGCTTTTCTTGGTAATGCTTATCGTCTTGTTAATGTATAAGGAGAAGAGCTAACTCATCCATGGAATGGTTTACATCATAAGAAATACTACTCTTAGGTTAAAGAGTCGATCAGTATGGTACAAAGACCAGTGGCATCAGAAAATTTATAAACTCAAATTTTCTTATCAGTCTGGATAATTTAACTTCAAACACATCACTATACACACTAACACATTTGATTCGTGAGTAACAAAAGATGCCAAGTCCTAAGGAATACCGAAAGCTTGACTAAAGGTATAAAGTACAAATCATTCCTTTTAAAGCAAAATTCTGTTTTACACTCGGCCCATGATGTCGGAACGAGGCTTAGAATAGACTACCAAGAATATCCGTCATCTTAGTTGGAGGCCGTCATAAAAAAAAGGGGGAGATCCGTCCCAAAGAAAAGAATAGAAAAACAAAAGCAAAAGGCAAAATCCAAATATCAAAAGGCCATTACATTACAAACGTTACATCAAGGCCATGAAATGAAATAAAAGGGAAGGCAAGGTCGATAAATACCCCGGAAAGAAAATGACCGAACCCCAACGGATATTAGAATAAGAAAGGAACATCTTTTTAAGTCTCCGGAATCTTCTCATGGACTTTTTAAACTTATTCTTCCTTTCTTTCTAAAGAGGCGTACTCCAAACTTAAGGAATGACTTAGATTGACTAAGGGTCAAATCATCAAATGGGATCACGAATGGAAACACAAGTTCAAACACGATGGGTTTAAGTTAAATTGTTAAAGAACAATTTGGAAATTAAGTTAATAAATGAATATGACATTTTGATCTAGGTACCATGCTGATCTTTTAGTCAAAAATAAAATAAAAATACATATGCAAAAAAAAAAAAATGTATATGCCAAAAATATAAAAAAATACTTATGCCAAAAATAAAAAAATATATATATGTCAAAATCCAAAAAAAGCATATAATTCAAAACCAAAAAAAAAATGAATATTTCAAAACAACAAAAATATTTCAATAAGCATTTGCTTATTGCATCTGGTATGTTTCATTCCTTTTATTTTCAATGAGCATCTATCTGCTTGTATGTTGCATCTTTGCTTACAGTTCAATTACCTTTTTTTGATAAAGGCTATGCCCCTTGACCCTTCTACCAAGGATAGGATCAAGTAGTCGGTTACTTAACCAGGCAAGGGGCTAAGCCTGAATAGATGCTTAACCTGTTTGTTCAAGTCGTATACAGGACACAAGGCATGAAGAGAGTTGGAATCCGGTTTGGAATCAGCCAGAAACTGTTTTTGCGACTGAAAAGGCGTCGTGGACAAGTGACGCATTTTAGGCGGTTAAAGAGCGTCGGCTCGACACGACGCGTTTCAAGCTTTCTGTCATTTACCCGAAATTCCATATCAAACAATTGTTTGAAGTTACTGATGAATTTTTTTGAGTGCAGGAAATTAAGGAAAATCCATATGAAGCTGGAAATATCAAGAAGATCCCACTGTGGGAGTTTGGAAGTCTCAACCGTAGCTAAAAAGACGGTTATCTCTACCCTTGTATTATTCCATGTAAATCATTTGCATTACTATATGTTAAGTATTTACTATAGTATGTCAAGGACCTTATGATTTTGATGAAACTGGAATTTGAGTTCCCCTTCAACAAAAACAATGATAATTCCAGAGAATTCTTAATCGTACGGATAGGCCGTTGGATTGTTAATTAGTGAGGACGATGGTTCCACTTTTGTGAAACGGTGCGTGGATAAACGAGTTTTGGCTTAGCACTGAATTACAATAATTGGTATCTTGACTCATTAACGACAATTTAACAATATTATCCTTGATTAATTTATATTTTATTTGACTTTATATTTTTCTTTTAGCCCAACATGCATCATGTAGGATTTTGAAATCATTGTGATAAAAATTGATTATTGATTAAGTTTCAGACTATTAAATCAAACAATTTCAACATGATATGAAATATTCCATTCCGAATTGAGTATCTTGATTATCTTTGAGGCTCGCTTAAAGATATCATTGGAATTCTACCTTTCTTGGATTCTTTATCCAATATTTCTTGTTTTCTTTTAAGATCCATCATGGCTGCAGCACGTCCACATTGGCTGGCAAACGCTCCCCATGATGAAACCTACAGTGTCTACGACCTGAGGTACTTCCCACTCCGTGGAGGTTGATCGACTTTATTTTATTTCCTTGACTACCTCATCCAGACATGATTGATTCTATTGATCTCCTTGAACTATCTTCATTGATGATTTTGAGAAAAAATCCAATCATGTGATATTAAGAGCGTGTCTCATCACACCTTGGCATCACCTTTTCAGTACATTCCATTTCATTTCACTCTCTTGCAAAGACGATGCCAAGGTGAGGCAGCTGTAGACACGCTAATTTTGACGTCATTTCGAGTAAATTTCATATCATATAATAATGCCTCAGAATGGTCTGATATTTAATCATTGATTAATTTTTATTGATCTTTTTGAGTGTCTGGTCAAACAGACATGTTTAAGTTAATCAATTAAATTGATTTTAACTCAAATTTCAGTTAAAATATGAAGAAGTCTAAAAGACGTCTACCTGCGTGGACGCCATTTAGAGATTATTCTTATTTTAACATTTAAATTTGAATTTTAATCAGTTGATTAATTAGCTAAAAGGCGTCTGAGTGACACGACGCGTTTTAGGTTTCCTAGGCTATTTCTACTTCTCTTCCGGATGTTTATCCTTATCTTAATTAGTGTAAAAGACGTCTATACATGTAGACGCGTTTTATCTAATACAGATAAAGATAAGTTTTCCCAGATGTTTATCCTTATCTTAATTAATCTGAAAGGCGTCAGCAATGGTAGACGCGTTTTAGATAATTACAGATAAAGATGAATTAATCTGTATTTATCTGTTGGTTAAGATGGATAAATCCCAAATTTTTCCATGTAAATCCGCAGACGCAGAAGAAGTCTATAAATACCTTGCATCTTGAAAGTTAAAAAAAAAAAAAAAAAAAGAGAGAAGTTAGAATCAGAGTTAGTGATTGAAGATCGAAGCAACGACATCCAAACGCCGAAGCGCTGCTGTTTCCAGAAGTCGGCGTCCATTCTTCATCCAATTCAAGGCTTCATCCCATTCGGCATAAGTTTTTCAATTCGTTTCTGCATTTACATCTTCATTAATCTTGCATTCTTCATCATCACTCCATGCAACACACAACACTAGCATTCTTTTCAAAACTTATTTGATTAAGGGGTTTCAAAAGCCATCCCAACAAGTAAGTTCTATGTTTAGTTGCATGTCTAAAACTATGATTAGAATGGATACTGCTTTTGCTTAAGTTCTCATTATTGTTTCTTCATTTCTTTCTATATTTCTTGCAAGCTGCAAAAGGAGAATCAAGGAGAGGAAATCAAGCAAAATCACAAGAACTCTGGACGATCCTCAACTTTAAAACTCAACAGCAAGAACAAAAGAAGAGGAAGGGCTCTCTTTCTTCAGCCGGCTGAAGGAGGGGAATCAAGGACTCGACATCTCCCGCGTTTAAACAGGTAGGCGATCAAACTTTCTTTTGGAACTTTTAAGTCAAAAGTTTCTAGCGATCACTTCACGTAGTCTTCTTTTTAATAGCTTTATTTTGCACTTAAACAACATAGATTTTTCATGATAATCACACATTCATTCTAAGCACTCATACTACTAACAATGCCGCCGAGTACGAATCCCTTATATCAGGCCTTCGGGCTGCTAGAAGGCTCGGTGCGCAGAAGATAAGGGCGTTCAACGACTCTCAGCTTATCGTCAACCAAATCATCGGGGAGTACGAGGCCCGAGACACACTGATGGCGTCCTATCTCCAGGTAATTCGCAAGATCATAGCTGAATTCATTTCTTTTGAGATCGTGCGGATCCCTCGGGCCGAGAACACTCGAGCCGATGCCCTTTCTCAGCTAGCATCAACTCGAAATGGAGGAGGAGGCCGAATGGTCTTGGTAGAAGAACTGTTTGAGCCAAGTCTCAGCGAATCCGATGTCATGCAAGTGAATGAGTCCGAAGGGGAGACCTGGATGACTCCCTTAATTGCCTTTCTCCTCCGAGAGGAGGTCCCGTCTGATCAGAAAGAAGCGAGATGCATCCGGCATCGCTCCTCTCATTTTCTAATTTTAGATGGTATGTTGTATAAGAAGTCCTTCGGCCGGCCACTCCTCCGATGTCTCGGCCCGGCCGAAGCCAATTATGCCCTTCGAGAAGTACATAAAGGAATCTGCGGAGCACATGCAGGAGGAAGGGCCTTGACCCATAAACTCTTAAGGCAAGGGTACTGGTGGCCGACACTCCGAGGGGACGCAGTTGCTCTCGTCCACTGCTGTGACCAGTGCCAGAGGTACAGTTCTCTCATTCACCAATCAACAACTATTCTAACACCTCTGTCAGACCCTTGGCCGTTCGCCCAATGGGGGATTGATATTTTGTGACCTTTTCCCATTGCCACCGGCCAGAGAAAATTCCTTATTGTAGCGGTAGATTATTTCACTAAGTGGGTGGAAGCCAAGTCCCTTGCGTCCATCACAGATAATAATGCATGGAGCTTCGTATGGAAGTCCATCATTTGCCGCTATGGCATCCCTCAGGCAATCATCTCAGATAATGGCAAGCAGTTTGACAGCCATCGGTTCAAAGACAACTGTGCAAGCTTTGGTATTCTACATAAATTCGCTTCGGTAGCACACCCTCGGACGAATGGCCAAGCCGAAGTCACTAATCGAAGCATATTGCGAGGACTGAAGACTCGTCTTGGCGAGGCTAAAGGCCGATGGGTCGAAGAGTTGCCAAGTGTTCTATGGGCTTATCGAACAACAAGCCGAACCCCTACCGGAGAAACCCCATTCCGAATGGCCTACGGAGTGGAAGCTGTTATTCCTGTTGAAATCGGCCTATCATCGCCAAGGGTTCTTGCTTATGATCCGAAGGATAATGATGAAGCCCTGAGGGATCACCTTGATCTGATAGAAGAAACGAGGGATCAAGCTCGCATTCGGCTAGCGGCATATCAACAATGCATGGCGAGATATCACAACGCTCGAGTGAAGCCTCGTAGTTTTGAAGCCGGAGACCTCGTGTTGCGGAATCCCCATGTATTCAAGCCGTCCGAAGCCGCAGGGAAGCTTTCTCCAAACTGGGAGGGCCCTTATCGGGTGAGAGAAGTAATCTGACGAGGGGCCTATCGGCTGGAGGCTCTTTCCGGCCAACCTCTCCCTCGCACCTGGAATGTAGAGCGTCTTCGACGCTATTTCATGTAAGGCGTTTTCCCGGGATTCAACCGGACACCTTGAATGAATATTTTATTCCGAAATAGTGTCCGACATTATTCTAAGTCCGTGCAAACCGTACCGGGAGTGGCTTCGGCCATGCAAACCGTATCGAGAGCGGCATTACTCTAAGTCTGTGGAAACCGTACCGGGAGTGGCTTCGGCCATACAAACCGTATCGGGAGCGGCATTACTCTAAATCCGTGCAAACCGTACCGGGAGTGGCTTCGGCCATGCAAACCGTATCGGGAGCGGCATTACTCTCAGTCCGTGCAAACTGTACCAGGAGTGGCTTCGGCCATGCAAACCGTATCGGGAGCGGCATTACTTTCAGTCCGTGCAAACCGTACCGGGAGTGGCTTCGGCCATGCAAACCGTATTGGGAGCGGCATTACTCTCAGTTCGTGCAAACCGTACCGGAAGTGGCTTCGACCATGCAAACCGTATCGGGAGCAGCATTACTCTCAGTCCGTGCAAACCGTACCGGGAGTGGCTTTGGCCATGCAAACCGTATCAGGAGCGGCATTACTCTTAAGTCCGTGCAAACCGTATCGGGAGTGGCTTCGGCCATGCAAACCGTATCAGGAGCGACATTACTCAGTCCGTGCAAACTGTACCGGGAGTGGCTTCGGCCATGCAAACAGTATCGGGAGCGGCATGGCTTCGGCCACATACAAGACCGAACTCGGTTATCTACTTAGAATGATATGCCATGAAACAAGCAAGTACAAATCACTTCTATATATGTGAGTACAAAAGTAGGCCATGTGCCTGGCCTCGGCATCTTAAAAGCAAAAATAACCGGGACAAGCCCCCGGATTAGCTATCGGCGTCCTCGCCATCCACATCAACGGGAGTGTGGCCTGGGGACGTCGGAGGAGAAGCATGGTCCGAACCCGCCGCTGCATCTTCCGGAGAAGCCCGGATCCTCTCGGCCTTGAGATGTCGGCACCAGGCTAAGAGCTGCTCGCCTTCTTCTTTGGTAGGGAAGCCGAAACCCGTCAAATCTGTGTCCGGACAAGCCTTTTGGGCAATGGCCATCCCCAGATCAAACATGGTCGCGGCCGCCCTGTTGGGATCCGGGCGGGACGCGAAGAACGCAGCGGAAACGAAGAACAAAATTAATCTCGCCCGATGCCCGCTGATCCGATTCGGAACGAGAAACTAAAACCGAAAATAACGGGAAGTAATCCGATTACCGTGCGCGGATTCGAATCCGCTTCCGTCTCGGTTCATGCCGCGAGCCGCACAAGCGTCCGGCCTCCAGCGGTATCCACGCGATCCTCCGCAATGGTTCGTCCTCGATCCCTCGTCCGTTACAGCTCGCTCGCTGAAGATCCGTCGCCGCAACGGTTGCGGAAATCCCGCCGACGGGAATTCCCGACTTTCGGGAATCACACGCGGCGGAGACGGAAGCTGTTCTGGCGCGTCGAACGGGACGCCCAGAGGAGGAGAGAGAAAGGGGGGATGATGGCCAGCAAGAGAAATCCTGGAGCTTGGCCCAGGGTTTCTCAACAGCGTGTATATATATTAAGTCGGCGCGACTTTTTCACAAAAGTCCCCGAGTTAATATAAATCCCACTTATGTACCACCGACTGAGAATTTTATTGCGTGTGACCCTCTAGGCCCATTTACCAGTCCAGTTTTCAGCCCGTTAAGTCCAATAACTAGTTATTGACTTATTGTAATTAATTAATATCTATATATTAACTAATTACTCAACCGAATTATCATCGCATGTAAATTCGGTCGGACTTCTGATCAAGTTGGGTGCCAAGCAACACCGCATGATCTCGGAAGGTAATGGGGTTCAGCAACCCACTCATGGAACCTGTCCGTCCACAGTTACCACGTGGCTATAATCCTTCGTTCGCACAATACTCTCGAGTTAACCTAGGGTATGGTCAACTGTCAAACCCAAGATGGTCAACTCACTTGAATCAGACTCCACTGTACAATATCCGAAAACCACTTTTCTGATATTGTTTCTGCTCTGGCCAAAGACTCCTGCGGATCTACTCTAGAGCATTCTCTCTCCAGTTACCTGAGAGTGAACGATCCTCTATTGAACACACAATCACCTTCGAAGGTCTTCCGCTGGACCCGATCCTTGACTATTTGAGATCCCGTGGATAGGGATTCGTAGGTCAAGGTCAAAGTCCAGAAGTCCACCGATAAGGTGTCTTTGGTGTCTCAAGTCCAAGGATCAACCACGTTACTGTGACGATGAATCAAGCCGATTGACAGTCAGGTAAATTACCATTCGGCGATTCATGTCGGATCAGTTCAGTGAACTCATTCTCCAATGAGCACCTACAGGTTTACCATTGTGTCTCCACACTAGTAACTAACGAGATCAGTCACCCTCATCATATGAGCTGGAATAACCTGTACTAGTCTAACCGGATGTTTGATGTCCTTCTGAAACATCCTACGACTAGGAACAATTAAGAATATATGTTTATAAGTCATCAGTCTCATTATTATGATCTCATCATAATCTGATGACTATTGCACATATTCATGGACTTCATTATGCGTAAATATAAATATGCCAATCTACATAATGAATTTAATGCCATTGATTAGTGAACCAGATTGAAATAGGTGCCTTATGATTGGCTTAGAGGACACCTACATCCATCACGCCCTAGCCCCGGCATCGAGCATTTCATCAGCATATTCCGGGCCCTCTTTATGACTCGCCATGGCCGTGCGAGCGACGTCGTCAGCTTCCTTGATTTTGGCCTCCAAGTCCACTCTCAGGGCCGATACAGCTTCGGCGTGGCGGCGGCGTTCATCGTCCCGCACCTTCTCCTTGTCCTGGATCTCAGCCTTTAAAGATGCGATCTCTGCTCGGGCCTGATCCAGTTGACGTTCGGCCTTCTTATGGGCCTCGATGGCTATATGAGCCACCTCCTTTTGTCCGTCCTGGTCGGACTGCAGCCGCACATTTGCCCCAATAAGGGCATCAATGTTGGCCTCGAGGTCTCGCTGCACCGAGGCCACCTTGCCCGCAGCCAATTGGTCCGAGGCTTGGTCGACGTCCTGAAGCTTCCACTGGATGAGGGCCTGGCGGCGAGCGAGAGCCCCACACATGACTGCGGCCTACAACAGAAAGAAGGAAAAACGTAAGCCGAGACAACTGAAGAAAACAACAAGAAGAAGTGAGGACGAAGAGAGAAGTCTCACCTGGATGGCGTGTCGGACACACTGCAGGGACAGGCCTTCCGAAGAGAGCTCCCGGATCTCATCTCCGGCCATCAGGATGGTTAAGCTCCGAGCCAGGCGCAGGCACGTTTGGGAGTCATCCAGACTGTTGTCTTCCGGGCGCCATGGCTCGTGCCCGTACTCCCGAGACATATGGATCCCGGCCGTCCCAAAGGGATACGACAACACCGTATCCGTCGCGGCACCTGTGGCCGAAGGGGAATCGCCCCCCCGCGGTTGGGGAGACGATGAGAGCGGAGCGTCCCGTCCCGAGACCGGCTTCTTGGTCACCGGGGCGGATTCCCTCTCGTCGCAGTCGTCCTGGCGCTTCCGCTTCTCGGACCGCTCACTCCCCCCGGCGACCACCTTCCCCTTCTGTCGCTCCTTTTCGAGAGCAGCGGCAGCCGCGCGGCCTTCGGCGGAAGCTGCTGTCTGCCTCGCCGGCCGAGTGTCCGAGGCCGAAACTCCTTCGACCAACCTCCCTTCCGTAGGCCGCGGCTGGGAAGGTCGAGATGGCGCGGGCTGCCGAGAAATCCGGCTCATGAGGCCCCTGAGACCAGACATTTCTGAAAGCAGAAAAGGAGAAGAGTTAGGAAAAGTTCAACAATAATTTTATGACCCAAAGCCGACTTACCCCCGGCCATTGCTTCAGCGCCCTCTTCGGACGGACGATGGACCTCGGCCGGAGCCCTAGTCGCGGTAGCCCTTGCCTCGGCCTCTCCCAGAGCATCTCCGGGAGGAAGGTAGGGAAAGGCCCGGGCAGGAGAGTGCGACGGATCCGGCTAGGCTCCCATCGCTATGAGCCTGTCCTCGTCTTCGAGAAGCTCAATGATGTTGTACGGAGCGTCATCCTCAAAGAGGTGGGCGTCAGCAAGTTGTTCGGGGTTGAGGGATGGGCAGTCGGAAATGCCCTCGACCAAGGGCCCCCATTCGGTAGGAAAGGGCCAGATACCCTTATTCCCCTCCGGCAGAGAAACAAAAAAGAAATCCTCCTTCCAATGATGAATGGACGAGGGCTTCCTGGAGAAGATCTCCTGGCCGAAGCGGGGAACGAAGCAAAATCAAGAAGACCTCCCCTGAGGTTTAATTTTGAAGAGATAACGGAAGATATTTACAGAAGGGAGGAGGTCAAGAATAGAGTTAAGAGCCAAAAAAAGCGTAGACCGTCCGCCAGGAATTTGGAAAGAATTGAGACGGAGCTAGGCCATAGAAGCTCAAGAGATTTACGACAAAAGGATGAAGGGGAAGGTGAAAGCCTGCCCGGAAGATGTGCTCGTAAATCGAGAAGCAACCCGGCCGAACGGAATTGGCTCTTGTACGCCTCCCAGGCCGAACGGGAATCATCCAAGAGGGAATCAGATAGTAGTTAGTTATGCCCTTCAGTTCATCGACACTAAGGGCGTAAACTACATCCGAGACCTTCTCGGCCTGACGGTGGCTGGTTGTGGAAGGCTTGACAGCAGCAGGGACGGGTTCAGCCTCGTCCGCCATAACAGAAAGGAAGAAGTTTGAGGAAAAAGGAGACGACAGAGAAGATTGGGGAGTAGGTCTAGACGAGAGCACGACGAGCCGCTTTCGGCCGAAAAGCTGCTCTCGGCCGAAGTAGAACTACCGGACATGAATCAAAAGAAGAAAAGGCTGGAGCTGAGGCTTACCCTCATATTAGGAACTCCCCGACGATGGACAAGACGTCCCCGGACGATCTCGATGGAACACTCGCGGCCGGAGAAGAAAAGATGTTCCCAGCGCTGCTCGCAGGAACGCTCTAGCGCGGAGAAGAAGAGAGAGAATGTAAAGGAACAGTGCTGAGGCGAATGAAGCCGATATTTATAGGAGAACCTGGGGGGTCGGATGGCAAACCGACGGCCGAGATCCTTCAACCTTTCGGCTCCGCCTCGCTCGGATGTTCGACGCGTGTCCCGTCCCTCGCCATGATGACGAGCGGGCTGCCGGATCGAAAAGAGGCGATCAACGGCCGGAAGCGGCCTAACCCTTCGGCTATTCCTCCGAATGCTCGCCACATGTCCCGATCCTCGTGTCGGGGGCCGGAGTGCCGGAGTGGCGGTGATCCAGGTGAAGTTTCGGGCAAAGAGCCGAAACGGCCGCGATCCAAGTGATGACTGTTGACGGTTGAGATCTTTTTGTGCTTTCAGCTACCCGGCCGGATGTTAAACACGTGTCCTGTGTTTGTTGTGATGCGATTGTGAAGGCGTGAGATTCAAAGTCATTTCCACCCTCACTTGGCGTCCCAGAGTGTCCTGATAACCTTGCCCTTTCACAACTAGGGACGAAGGTATTCGTCACCAAGTCTCGGCTTGGGACGAAGGTATCTGCGACAGGATCTCGGCCAGAGACAGGGCTGTTTGTCACCGACTCTCGGCCGACTTGAGGCGAAACCGTATCTCCCGGTTTTTAAACAGGAATGAGAACAACCGTTTCAGACGAGAATCATGTCAGATTTTATTTTTTCCGTAGGGGCTTCGGACTTTACTCTCGGCGTTTCATAAAATTGAGAATGACAAGAGTAGGGGGCCATGTAATGGGGTAGAATCCAATTCGGCCCAACAGCGGCATTCGGCCCAACAGCGGCCCAACAGTGGCCCTCGGCCCAACAACGGCCCTTGGCCCAACATCGGCCCTCGGCCCAACAATGGCACCAGGCTCAGTAGCCGTATCCGGCCCATTCCAGCGGATTACTAGGCACTATGGCGGTTTGTTAGCAACCTAAAACATAGTCCTATATCAACTGCAACAATCAGGTAACCCCCATCCTCCGTTATAAATAGAAGGCTATTTATTACAAAGAGGAGGACATGCATTTAAGTTTCTTCCTTCCTTCCTTCTGAATCGAATCTTCTTCATAAGCTAATTTAACCATCGGAGGGGGGTTCTCCTGGGCCGAAATCCGGGACCCTCTCTGACTGGTTCTTCTTTTTGCAGGGGCCTTGGTTCGAATCTTCGCCGACCTCTTCGTCGGCCACTGGTCTCGATTTTCTTCTTCTCATAAGGGTCTCGGCCTCGTTATTCACCGACCCCTTAGTCCGGGTCGGCTTCGGCTACTGGTCTCGGTTTTCTTCTTCTCATAGGGGTCTCGGCCTCGTTATTCACCGACCCCTTCGTCCGGGTCCCCCTCGGCAAATGGAGTCTCGGCCTCACTCTCGGCTTCGGAGCTCCGGTCCCGTATTCCGCCCACGTCTCGGTCCGGATCCCTGTCGGCTCTTCTCGGATTCTAATCTCGGAATCCGACAGTGATAGCTTCGGCTACATCATACTCTATTCTAGTACATGAGTCTATATCAAAGTAGGTTCTTTGGGGCCTCTACGATAGCTGAATAAGCCTACAAGGAATAGCCTGTTTGGGTTATTCTATCACATTTATTTTGGTTGCTAGGGTGTGTTATTCAAATGAGGATGAGTTATTCTAGAAGAAACTAGAATAAAAATTTCGATAAAAAACTTGAATTTCTTAAACAATCCAGTTATGAAAGTGGGACGACTTTAAAAAGTGATAGTTTCTTGATTGCATACCTAATGGATTCATCTCATGATCACATAACATTCGATCTTCTTGATACTTCCTCCAACCTTGATGTGCTGCTAGTTGACAATTCAAATCTAAATGTTGGCCAAAGTCATCTGATTTCACTGTGCAACAAGTGACGAATCCCTTCCAACAATGTAAGATGCTTCTTTAGTTTCATTTTTTTTCCTGAACAATGTGTCCTTTGATCAGTGCTGTAACACAAAGAATGTCATTAGCCATAGATGACTTAACATAATCGAATTCCTTGTATCAACTATGAAGGATTCTAACATGCATATGCACCCACAAAAATGTTGCCGAACCAAATCTCATAGAAGAAAAGATAGTTGAGAATTTGCATGAAGTGTGTTTTCTTTGTTCCATGCACAACTTTGGGGGAGGACAAGATCCTATAACATGATTGCCATGCTTTGGCAGTCGAAAAGAGCTATGGGCCAGAAAATCTTGGGAAGCAGACAAATTAAGTAAACTCAACTAGACTTGAGACTTTAAAATTGTTGGATTCTGTTAGATAAATGCTTGCTGTAATGTTTGGGATATTACAATTCACATAGATTGTGATGTAGACTGGATCTATCACGACCGGATTCCGAGGCTGGAATCCGAAGTTTATGGATCCGGAGCTGGGTCGGATCGGTGCAAGAGGCCCGACGGGGATCCGGAAGGCGATAGAGGCAGAGACGAAGCCGAAGGTCCGAGGCCGAAGGTGGCTCGATCAGATGCTGGCTTGTCTTCGGAAGACGGGGCCGAAGTTCCTTCGGTCGGGGATGCAGCCGGCGCACGGCATCGAGACCGGTGGGAGGAATCCGAGGTCGGCGGCCGATACCGACTCGGGGAGGTCGGCGATGATTCGAACCGAACCCCTGCAGGAGGGAAAGAAGAAGAAATCGATCAGCAGGAGTCCCGGGCTTCGGCCCTTAGGAACCCCCTCCGACGGTCAAATTAGCTTCTGAAGAAGATTCGATTCAGAAGGCAAAGAGTAGCTTTAATGCTTTTTGGACTATAGTCCTTGAGGGTCTCGGAGGCATAGAATTGCATACCTTTAGCAATAAATAGCGGTGTATTTATAGCAGAGGATAGAGGATGGTTAACAGTGACAGTCGATATAGGACTATGTCCGGGCTTACTGGTAAACCGCCATAGTGCCTAGTCCTCCACCGGAGTGGGCCGGACTCGGCTATCGGGCCGAAGGGGGTTGGGCCGCTGATGGGCCGAAGCCTGCTGGGCCTGGGGCTGCCGGGCTGCTATCGGGCCGTAGGCTGATGGGTCGCTGACGGGCCGAAGCCTGTTGGGCCGGGAGCAACGGTGCCGCTTACGGGCCGAGGGCTGTTGGGCCGCTGATGGGCCGAAGGCTCCCTGAGGGCCTTGTACTGCTACTGCTGCGCTGAACTGGGTTTGGGCTTATTTTAATGGGCCGAATCGGATTCTGCCTCATCAGATTGCAATGTCCTAATTATTACAGTCTGATCGTTTTGATCAAATAGTAGCATGGGGTTTAGGGTTTGTTTTATTTTTTTGCACCGCCCAACTCAGATATATAATGATCCGTCCTGAGCTCCTTAGTATTTTGGAAAAAAATTGCATGCTCCCGACTACCATTCAATTCAAATGTAATCAGACGGTAGCAATGGGGACTACAATGTCCCAAGCATTTCTCATTATCTTGTCACAATCAACTCTCTTATTAATTTTGTAGGGAAGTAATCCATTTTTCGAAAGTCCATCCACAAAACATAAATAGCTCTAATAAGTGTACGTGTATAAAATTATTCATGCAATAAAACTAATTTTTTTGTATATATATAATGTTTTATACTTATGCCAAGTCAAATATACTTTCCTCCACAAGGTATGTGTGAAACTTACCGTCCCTCTACAAGCCATCAACCCCACGCAGTAGCAGTACTAGAATAAGAAATGGATGCACTCAAGTAATTAAACTAGATTATTATTAAAAGTGAGCATTACAAACAAGGAATCTTTAAGATCATTCAAACAATTTTAACATTTTATAGTCACACAATGTTCATACAAATACAACTACAACTTTGAGTGGAACAATCCGAATTTGAGCGAGCCAATTTGATGGTTAGGTCAAGTTAAGATTGGGTTGCATTAGAACTGGGGAACCTTTCAACCCAACTATAGATGGGTTGGGGTTAGGTTGAGGGTCAGCCAACCCAACCAAATCTGAGCCAACCTGACCAAATCCAAGCCCGACAGTAATGTATACAATATATGCATGAAAACTTAGATCACTGGATATATAAATTTATTCATCTTTTTGTAAATGAAATTTTACTAGTCAGAAGAGAAAGTGAAAATATGGAATATTAGACATGTGAGCTGACTCAATCATATCCAACTCAATGAAGGTTGGGTTTACACATATTTGGTTGAGTTGGGACATTTGGATGGGTAAGATTAGGGTTGGAGAGATTAGGTTAAGAGTTGAGTTGGTTTTAAATGGGATTCACAGACTCTTGATACACTTCTCCTTCCTAATGTATAGTGCCAACGGCCTTTCCAAGTTACGTGCAAAACTTGCATCATGCACCTTATAAGCATGCGAAGCCAATGTAAGTAGATTTTGATTTAGAAAAAAGTATGCTCTTATAAACTCTCAGGACGGCATAGAATTTAAAATTTCCGTGAAAAAATGTAAAAGACATAGTCAATATACACAAAAGAATGATCACCTTGAAAAAATATCTATGATTAAATCATGATTAGAAGTATTTAACATAGAAACAACTTTCTTCGCTTTAAGAAAGCATGATCTCATTGAAAGGATCTGTGATTAAATCGTATTTAAAACTATTTAATATAAAATAATTTATATCTTTTTAAGGAAGCATGGTTTTTTTTTTAAATATGAGATTAAATCGAGACTTTTTAAATCCATAGAGATTTTAAAGAAACTTTCAGTAACTTCAGATTTATTTATAAAAAAAAAAATGTTAGGAGGGAAATTAAGGTGTGATTAAATTATAACTTTTTCAATGACCCTCAGATTTGTGTCATACTGCTACACGGATAAGAGAATGACATCGAAACCTAGTATGAGTCACGCCACAGAATAAGAACATAGATAATCCTATCATCTTCCAATTAATGGAGTGAGCCCCTACAAGTATATAATGCTATTTGCACGATAGCATCCCCTTTGCTAAAATTGGTTTAAGCCGCACGGATACACAGGAAATTAAATAACTTACTTCTATTCATCTAGAGGTGTTCGTGGTTGCCTAAGCTTACAGAATAATGCTTTAAAAAATTTGTATCGTCTGATCCTTGATCTTATGATTAAAAAAATTAAAAACAAATTGCACTCCTATGTGTTCGGACAGCTCAGATTGCACTCTACTATGGCACAGTCCGACAGTGTTGTAGCAGCAGGTATTAGTCGTGAGTAAAATTTGCTGCACCAGCAGCAATTAGTGCTTTTAATTTTTTAAAAAATTAATTTTTTGTAATATGGATCTCACTATGTTTTACATGTCCGTATAATTCGATTTTTAATCGGACAACCTAAAATCAAAAAGAGAATTTCTTTTATTATTTATTAGGGTTCGATTTTTTATTTTTCATATTTTTTTGATTGTTAAATCATAAGTTGGATTATATGTGATGTAGCCGAAGCTATCACGACCGGATTCCGAAACTGGAATCTGAAGTTATGGATCCGGAGCTGGGTCGGATCGGTGCAAGAGGCCCGACGGGGATCCGGAAGGCAAAGGAGGCAAAGGCGAAGCCGGAAGTCCGAGGCCGAGGATGGCTCGGTCGGGGACCAGCTTGCCTTCAGAAGGCGGGGCCGAGACTCCTTCGGTCGGGGATGCAGCCGGCGCACGGCGTCGAGACCTGGGAGAGAAATCCGAGGTCGGCGGCCGAGACCGACTCGGGGAGGTCGGCGAAGATTCGAACCAAGCTCCTGCAGGAAGGCAAGAAGAAGAACCGGTCAGTAGGAGTCCCGGGCTTCGGCCCTTAGGAACCCCCTCCGACGGTTAAGTTAGCTTCTGAAGAGGATTCGATTCAGAAGATAAAGAGTAGCTTTAATGCTTTTTGGACTATAGTCCTTTAGGGTCTCGAAGGCATAGGAGTGCATCCCTTTGGCAATAAATAGCGGTGTATTTATAGCAGAGGATAGAGGATGGTTAACGGTGATAGCCGATATAGGACTATGTTCCGGGTTTATTGGTAAACCGCCATAGTGCCTAGTCCTTCACCGGAGTGGGCCGGACTCGGCTATCGGGCCGAAGGGGGTTGGGTCGCTGATGGGCCGAAGCCTGCTGGGCCTGGGGCTGCCGGGCTGCTCCCGGGCCGTAGACTGGTGGGCCGCTGACGGGCTGAAGCCTGTTGGGCCGGGAGCAACGGTGCCGCTTACGGGCCAAGGGCTGTTGGGCCGCTGATGGGCCGAAGGCTCCCTGAGGGCCTTGTACTGCTGCTGCTGGGCTGAACTGGGTTTGGGCTTGTTTTAATGGGCCGAAGCGGATTCTGCCTCATCACATAGCCCCCCACTCTTGTCTTCCTCAGTTCTGAGATGGCGAGAGTATAGCCCGAAGCCTCCTCGGAAGAGTAATACGGTATGTGCTTCGTTTGAAACCTTTGCTTTGTAAAAAAGCTGCCTTAAGTCGGCCGAGGGCTGGTGAAAAACAGCCTCGTCTGAGGCCGAGACCTTGTCGGAGATACCTTCGTCTTAGGCCGAGACTTGGTGTACATATAGAAAGGACCTCCGTTTGCTTGCTTCATGACATGTCTTTGAGTAGATAGCCGAATTTCGATTATGTATGTGGCCGAAGCCATGCCGTTCCCGATACGGTTTGCATGGCCGAAGCCACTCTCGGTACGGTTTACACGGACTTAGAGAATACCATGCCGCTTCCTGATCCGGAATACATGGCCGAAGCCATTCGTCGGATCGAAGGAACTGCGGACTTATAAAAACTATGCCGCGTCCTGATCCGGAATACATGGCCGAAACCATTCGTCGGATCGAAGGACCTGCGGACTTTGGAAA
Source organism: Zantedeschia hybrid cultivar (assembly GCA_030544215.1). NCBI lineage: Eukaryota > Viridiplantae > Streptophyta > Magnoliopsida > Alismatales > Araceae > Zantedeschia > Zantedeschia hybrid cultivar. Next base: position 10,775,009 of record JARZZO010000004.1, on the reverse strand, counting down.
ACCATGTCGCGTCCTGATCCGGAAATACATGGCTGAAACCATTCGTCGGATCGAAGGACCTGCGGACTTTGGAAAACCATGCCGCGTCCTGATCCGGAAATACATGGCCGAAACCATTCGTCGGATCGAAGGACCTGCGGACTTTGGAAAACCATGCCGCGTCCTGATCCGGAAATACATGGTCGAAACCATTCGTCTGATCGAAGGACCTGCGGACTTTGGAAAACCGTGCCGCATCCTGATCCGGAAATACATGGCCGAAACCATTCGTCGGATCGAAGGACCTGCGGACTTTGGAAAACCGTGCTGCGTCCTGATCCGGAAATACATGGCCGAAACCATTCGTCGGATCGAAGGACCTGCGGTCTTTGGAAAACCATGCCGCGTCCTGATCCGGAAATACATGGCCGAAACCATTCGTCGGATCGAAGGACCTGCGGGCTTTGGAAAACTGTGCCGCGTCCTGATCCGGAAATACATGGCCGAAACCATTCGTCGGATCGAAGGACCTGCGGACTTAGAAGAACCATGCCGCTTCCCGATCGGTACTCATGGCCGGAGCCACTCTCGGATCGGGTTGCCGCGGACTTGAAAGAATACCATTAGGTTTTCTGAAAGACCTTTATTCATACCTTCCGGCTGAAAGTCTGGGAAAAAGTGATTCACATAAAATAACGCCGAAGGCGCTCTACATTCCAGGTGCGAGGGAGAGGCTGGCCCGAAAGGGTCTCTAACCGATATGCCCCTCGTCTGATCACCTCTATGACCCGATAGGGCCCCTCCCAGTTGGGGGCAAGCTTTCCTGAGGCTTTGGCTGGTTTGGAAGCATGAGCATTTCTTAACACGAGGCTCCCGATCTCAAAGCTTCGGGGCTTCACTCGAGTGTTATGGTACTTGGCCATGCACTGCTGATAAGCCGCCAGCCGGATACGAGCCCTGTCTCGGGTCTCTTCAATGAGGTCCAAATGATCTTTCAAGCCTTCTTCGTTGGCCTCCGGATTGTAAGCAATGACTCTGGGAGAGGGAAGGCCGACTTCCACTGGAATAACGGCCTCTATCCCATAAGCCATGCGAAATGGAGTTTCGCCGGTAGGAGTTCGGCTCGTCGTCCGATAGGCCCACAGAACACTCGGCAGCTCCTCTACCCATCGGCCTTTGGCTTTGCCGAGGCGGGTTTTCAGTCCCTGCAGTAGGCTTCGGTTGGTGACTTCGACCTGGCCGTTTGCTCGAGGATGGGCTACCGAAGTGAATTTGTGGAGTATGCCGAAGCTGGCGCAGTTGTCGCTGAACCGACGGCTATCGAACTGCTTGCCGTTGTCCAAAATGATGGCCCGGGGGACGCCGAACCGGCAGATGATGGACTTCCATACGAAGTTCCAAGCATTGCTGTCGGTTATTGATGCGAGGGGTTCGGCTTCTACCCACTTAGTAAAATAATCTACCGCCACGATGAGGAATTTTCTTTGGCCGGTGGCGATGGGAAAAGGCCCCAGGAGGTCGATTCCCCATTGAGCGAAAGGCCAGGGATCGGATAAGGGGGTCAGAAGGGTGGCTGCCTGGTGGATGAGGGAGCTGAACCTCTGGCACTGATCACAGCGCCGTACGAGGGCTAAAGCGTCCTCTCGGAGTGTCGGCCACCAATAGCCTTGCCTTAGAAGCTTGTGAGCCAGGGCCCTTCCTCCCGCATGCGCTCCGCATACCCCTTCATGTACTTCTCTCGTGGCGTAGTTGGCTTCAGCCGGGCCGAGGCATCGCAGCAGCGGTCGGCCGAAGGACTTCTTGTATAACACCCCGTCCAGGAGGAGGAAATGGGATGAGCGTTGCCGAATGTGCTTCGCCTCCCTTGAGTATGGCGGGACTTCTCCTCGGAGGAGAAAAGCGACGAAGGGAGTCATCCACGTCTCGGCTTCGGCCTCAGTGACCTGCATGGCTTCAGGCTCGCCGAGGCTTGGTTCGGCGAGTTCCTCCACTAGGATCATTCGGCCTCCTCCCCCGTCTTGAGTTGACGCCAGCCGGGAAAGTGCATCGGCTCGGGTATTTTCGGCTTTCGGGATCCTCACGATTTCATAAGAATCGAATTGAGCGAGGATCTTGCGAGTTACCTGGAGATAAGATGCCATTATGGCGTCCTGAGCCTCGTATTCTCCGGAAATATGGCTGGCGATCAGCTGAGAATCGCTGAAGGCTTTCAGGTTCCGGGCGCCGAGCTTCCTCGCGGCCCGAAGGCCAGAAATGAGGGCTTCGTACTCGGCGGCGTTGTTAGTTGCTGGAAAGGAGAAACGCAAGGCGTACTCCGTGACGACTCCTTCGGACGATGCCAGGATCCACCCTGCGCCGCTGCCCGTGGAGCACGCGGAGCCGTCTACAAAGAGTCGCCATTCGTCTGCTAATGGACGAACCGAAGTGTCCTCGGCTTCGGGCACGTCGGCTTTCGGCTGAGGTGCTGAAGAAGCGCCGGGAGTGAGTTCGGCGATGAAGTCCGCCAATGCCTGGGCTTTTATTGCTACCCGAGGTGCGTAGGAGATGTCGAACTCTCCTAACTCAATTGCCCATTTTGCCAGCCTGCCGGACACCTCCGGTCGGGAGAGAATCTGCCTCAGGGGCTGGTCGGTAAGAACCTTTACCGAATGAGCAAGAAAATAAGGCCGGAGCCTCCTCGCGGACGAGACGAGGGCTAAAGCCAGTTTCTCCAGCGCGAGATACCGGAGTTCCGCTCTTTGAAGGGCTCGGCTGGTATAGTAGACTGGCTTCTGAACGCCATCTTGATCTCGGACGAGGACGGCGCTGAGAGCCGTCTCGGAGACTGCGAGGTACAGGCTCAGAGGCTCCCCGGGGACCGGCTTGGACAGAATGGGGACTTTGGATAGGTAGGCCTTCAGCTGGTCGAAGGTTGCTTGGCACTCATCCGTCCATTCGAAGCTATTGGCCTTCTTCAGCAGCTTGAAGAAGGGGAAACAGTAATCTGCCACCCTCGACATGAAGCGGCTTAGGGCTGCGATCCTCCCGTTCAGCTTCTGTACCTCTTGGAGGTTTGCCGGGGGGTGCATTTGGATGATGGCCGAAACCTTCTCGGGGTTAGCTTCTACCCCCCGGTGAGTGACCATGTAGCCGAGGAACTTCCCGGAGGCTACCCCGAAGGCGCACTTGGCCGGATTCAGCTTCATCTTGTACCGCCGTAGGGCGGAGAATGTCTCGGCCAAGTCGGCCAAGTGTTCTGCGGCGACGCGGCTTTTGACCAACATGTCGTCTATGTAGACCTCCATGTTTCGGCCGAGCTGCGGGGCGAACACCTTATTGACAAGGCGCTGATATGTCGCGCCGGCGTTCTTCAGACCGAAGGGCATCCGGGTATAGCAGTATAGACCCAGATCGGTCGTGAAGCTGGTTTTACTCTCATCATCTGGATACATCCGGATATGGTGATAGCCTGAATAGGCGTCAAGGAAGCTTAAGAGCTCGTGGCCGGAGGTTGCGTCCACCACCTGGTCTATTCGAGGCAGCGGAAAGCTAACCATCGGACAGGCCTTGTTGAGGTTGGTGAAGTCCACGCACATTCGCCACTTGCCATCTTTTTTTGGCACCATCACCACGTTGGCGATCCAGTCCGGATGATGCACCTCTCGGAGGTGTCTGGCGTCCAGCCCCTTCTGCACTTCGGCTTGGATGGCGGCTCTCCTTTCCTGATTGAAGGTGCGCCGCTTCTGCTTTACCGGGGGCTGGTCGGGATCAATATGCAGTCGGTGCTCTGCTACCTCCGGGTCAACCCCGAGCATGTCCGCCGGAGACCAAGCGAAAACGTCGAGATTCTTTTTCAAGAACTTGGTGAGCTTCTCTACTTCGGTCTCCTTTAGGCCGGAGCCTATCATCAGGGTTCGTCCTTCGCCTTCCAGAATCGGAAAGGCGAGGAGTGCTTCCCCCGGAGATGCCTCGGCTGATGATTCGATCACTAGGGTTTCGGCCGCGGCCTTCCCTTTGACCGAAATCATATAGCATTGCCGGGCTGCTTCTTGATTCCCTCTGCCCTCGCCTATTCCATGGCTGGTATGAAACTTCAGCTTCTGATGGAAAGACGAAGGCACGGCTCCGACCCCGCCGATTAGCCTTCGGCCGAGGATGGCGTTGTAGGCCGAATCGATTTTTACAACGGCAAAGTCCGTTTCAACGGTTATTTGCCGGGGGGCGGAGCCTAAGGTTACAGGGAGTCGGATAATGCCCTCTACTCGGCAGGGCGAGCCGTTAAAACCGAAGAGGGGGCCCCGGTGAGGCTTCATATTAGCCTCACTCAATCCCATCTTTTCAAAACAATCATAAAATAAGATGTTTGGGGCGCTTCCATTATCAACAAATACTCTATGTACATCGTAGATATTTATTACAGCGTTTATGACGAGGGCGTCGTCGTGAGGGACCTGAATATCAGTCAGGTCCTCTGAGCCGAAGGTGATATCTTCTTGGCGAGGCCGCTTCGGCTCGACGTCGATCGTCGCTATAGTGGCAGAGCTGCGCTGCCGTGGCCTCGATCCTTCCCCTGGCCCTCCGGATATCATCATAATAGACCCAGAGCTGGGTCTTTGATGGGGTGCTTCTGCCGGGGCCGAGGTGACCTTCGGCGGAAGAGCGGCTTCTATCGCCGGGTGTTGCTGTTACCTGGGCGTCGCAGGGACGTTCCGGTTCCGTTGTGGCGGGAGCTGCTCTCGTCGGTACTGCGACAGTCTTCCCTCCCATATGAGGCGGTCGATTTCCTCTCGAAGCTGTCGGCACTCATCCGTCGTGTGGCCGATCTCCCGGTGATACTCACAGTATTTGCCGGGGTCCCTTCGGCGAGGATCCGACTTGATGCGCTCCGGCCGTCGGATTATGCCCTTCACCTCCATGAGCATTCGGGAAGGGGGAGCAGGTAAGGGTAGGTACCGCGGTTGCGGGTCCCGTCGCCTCTCTCTGTCCCAGTCCTCCCGGCGATAACGCTTTCGGGAGGGCTCTTGATCTTCAGGCCGAGGTCGGACCACCTGGGGGGCAGGCGTCGAGGCTGCTTCGGCCACGCCTTTACCTCTGGACATTATCAGGGCCTCCCGGTTGATGTATTTATGAGCCTGGGCCACGAGGTCCTGGAAGGTAGGGGGATGGTGTTTCCCAATGGAGCCGAGGAGCCCTTCGTCCCGACACCCGCTGATCACGGCCGAGACCGCGATCGAGCTGTCGAGGTTCGGGATTTGGGCGGCCTCGGCCCGGAACTTGGTGAAGTATTCCTGGAGAGTTTCGGTGGGGCCCTGCCGGATGGCTAATAGGCTGGCGGAGGTTTTGCACTGCCGGGTGGCATCATAAAACTGGTCGATAAACAACTGGCCCAACTGGACTAGGGAGTGGATGGAGTTGGGGGCCAGCGTCTCGAACCAGGTGAGGGCGGTTTTCTCAAGGGTGAGGGGGAAAAGTCGGCAGCGGACTGCCTCGGCGACCCCTCGGACCAAGAGGTACGCGTTGAATCTCTGGAAATGACAGACCGGATCTGTCATTCCGTCGTAGAGAGGGCCCTTCGGCAGCTTGAAATTGGGAGGCACCTCGGTAGCCAGGAGCTCCGCTGTGAACGGGGTCTGCTCCAAGATGTTGCTGGCAAGAGGTGCCCCGTATGGCCGGGACACCATCTGCTGCATTTCCTTGCGCATTGTCGTCAGTCGCCGGTCCAGGTCCGAGGCGGTCGAAGTAGTGACCGATTGTCCTCCGGTCCGTGCCGGGCGAAATTCCGACGAAGCATAGTCCCGCTCCGTCAGTCGATCCGAGCGAGCTCGGACAGGTAATGCCGAGGGCTCGCTGCGCGTCGCAGCGGTTTCGTTGGGAGAAACCGGTGTAGTCGTCGGCCGGAACCGGGCATCTTGTACTGGGTAGAGTGGGGGGAGTGACGCCTACTGAGGAAGCTGTCCCATCAGTCCTACGCGCTGGGCGATGGCGGATACCATCTCTTGAGGCGGCACTAGGGAGGTGACGGCAGCTGCTAGCGTCGCCATTTGCTGTTGGAGCACCCCCACTCGGTCTTCCGCAGCGGACTCCGGTATGGCTGGCAGAGGCATGCTCGGCGGGGCAGAAGGGGCGCCTTCGGAAGGCAGCATCTGCGCCGAGGCGTCCCGTGCCTCTGCTTCGCTTTGTCCGGATCGTCGGGTAATAGGTCTTTGAGACATGACTTGTTTGTTGGTTTCCCACAGACGGCGCCACGTGATGTAGCCGAAGCTATCACGACCGGATTCCGAAGCTGGAATCCGAAGTTATGGATCCGGAGCTGGATCGGATCGGTGCAAGAGGCCCGACGGGGATCCGGAAGGCGAAGGAGGCAGAGGCGAAGCCGGAAGTCCGAGGCCGAGGATGGCTCGGTCGGGGACCAGCTTGCCTTCAGAAGGCGGGGCCGAGACTCCTTCGGTCGGGGATGCAGCCGGCGCACGGCGTCGAGACCTGGGAGAGAAATCCGAGGTTGGCAGCCGAGACCGACTCGGGGAGGTCGGCGAAGATTCGAACCGAGCTCCTGCAGGAAGGCAAGAAGAAGAACCGGTCAGTAGGAGTCCCGGGCTTCGGCCCTTAGGAACCCCCTCCGACGGTTAAGTTAGCTTCTGAAGAGGATTCGATTCAGAAGACAAAGAGTAGCTTTAATGCTTTTTGGACTATAGTCCTTGAGGGTCTCGGAGACGTAGAATTGCATACCTTTAGCAATAAATAGCGGTGTATTTATAGCAGCGGATAGAGGATGGTTAACAGTGACAGTCGATATAGGACTATGTCCGGACTTACTGGTAAACCGCCATAGTGCCTAGTCCTCCACCGGAGTGGGCCGGACTCGGCTATCGGGCCGAAGGGGGTTGGGCCGCTGATGGGCCGAAGCCTACTGGGCCTGGGGCTGCCGGGCTGCTCTCGGGCCGTAGACTGGTGGGCCGCTGACGGGCTGAAGCCTGTTGGGCCGGGAGCAACGGTGCCGCTTACGGGCCGAGGACTGTTGGGCCGCTGATGGGCCGAAGGCTCCCTGAGGGCCTTGTACTGCTGCTGCTGGGCTGAACTGGGTTTGGGCTTGTTTTAATGGGCCGAAGCAAATTCTGCCTCATCAATATGGACATGTAAGTTAGATTGGAGCCCACTTTTTTTATTTTATTTTAAATAAATTAAAAATAACGGGCAGAGCAAGCTTTGCTCATTACTTAAACTCAAGTTATGGTTTCCGGGTCTGAATAAGCCCGTACCAAGTTTGCTGATAAGTAAGGTGTCGTTTGATGTGTCATAAAACACTATAAATTCTTAATTTTTAAATCACCGATTGTAGAACTAACAAAATAAAATTTCTGATTCTAAAATCACTTGTTTTGAAATCATCGGTTTTAGTTTACTATGATTTTGAACTCTAACCAAAATCAACTAAAAGAAATATTTTAGCAGGGTATTCACGACATATTAGACGTAGGAAAAAAAATATCTTAAAAGCAATTTACAACACTCCAAATACAAAGAAAACATCATTGTATGACTGTTTACGCCGACATTTTACGTTGCACCAAACGACATCTAAGTGAACATTCAAAGAAGCTTCAGCGAACGGCCCACTCTTTCCATCACCGAATGCTTGGTTCACTTCTTTAGACACGACTTCGACTTTGCAACTCTGTGCTGCTTAATGTCAAGCTCGAGATCATCCAAGCTCAGTATCTATCATGTCCAATCTTTGAATAGATAATTTTAAACAAACAATTTAAATTTACGCAAATGAGATCTCACAACTAAAATCCGACGACTGCCTACATGCCATGCAGCCCTTGCTGAATCGTTTGCAGCACAGCAAGTATATATTACTCTTTTAGATGCATGGAGAGTACCTATCCATCACAATTCTATGACGAGTAATACCTGCATCATTGCAGTGGGTTAAATATAAATAAATAAATAAATAAATAAATATATATATATATATATATATATATATATATATATATATATATATATATATATATATATATATATATATAGGTTTTTTTGAGGTGTCTTAATTGTTCGTACTTTTTTTTTTTGTCTGATTGGACTCGGTTTTTTATTTTTTAAATTTTTAGGGTCGTCTGATCGGACATTGCACTGTAGGACGGTTAGGACACCTCGGAGGCGACCTAGAATTTTTTTTTTTTTTTTTTTTATTTAACCCACTGCAATGACTTTTCTTTGATTTATGAACCAGCCAAGCCCACTGGGCCTCCCAGGCAATAGCCCACAGTCGCCCATATGGCTGGAGTAATAATTTCAAGATAATATTAACTTATTTTTAGAGATTGATGCATTAATATTGTAATTGACAATAGGAGGAACATGGAGTACACCAGTTGAAGAGGAAGGAGAGAAATAAGGAAAAGGAAGGGAAAAGAAAAGAGAGTCACGTGATGCTTCAAAATTAAATCATTATCTCTTTTCATATATAATGAATAGTCTTTAATACACAAATATCAAACTTAGGAAATATAATCAAATACCTACTATTGACTGTTATTGGTAGTAACATCAAAGTTACTATTGATAGTCATTTAGTACGATAAAATTGCATTGAATGATGGATTATTATCTTGATCATAAAAAAGAATCAATTGCTCCACAATTTCTATCTAAATAGACGTCACTAACATCAGCAAGCCGTAAATTTAAGTGGGTCATCACCTAGGGCTGCAAAAACAAAGCAGTCATTTCATGTCTACATCCATTTTTTCACTTGTACCAAACTATATAGCAGATATTATTTTTTCAATATTCTCCGAATCAGGAGTAGATATGGAAGACGTCCACATGAGTAGGGACTTAGAGAGTTAGTTCAGAGAAAGGATGTGCCCTAGTGGATTCCAAGGTAACGCTCTGATGATGATGCTGGGGGGGCACCAGCAGAAGTGGAGGAGAATTCCAATTTCCAATTTGCTGGTTCCAGCCGTACAGGGAAGCAGCTTGGCCAACTGTAAATGCCAGACAGTAGCCTTTTGGGCAGATGGATCACAAATCTAATGGCTGGTAATGAGCATCCTGCTGAGCAGATCTTTTTTTTTTGAACTGGTACAGATGTTTACAGGTGACAAGGGACCTGAGAGATCCTCTAGAATTGGAGATAATTTCAAATTGGTCAATCGTTTCGAACTGCTGAGCAAATCTTGTATGACCACAACTGAAATTAATCGATGTAAGACTATTATATAGCCGCTCCCACACATATCCACCCTGTTTATTAAAAAGATCATAAATGGACAAATGTTCATAATCAGCTAAAAGCGTTTCATATAATTATCCAACTGTTTAGTTATGAGTTAGAAGCAGATCTGAATAAAAACCACATCCCTTAACCTTGTGTCTCTATACATCTTTAGATACACGTAGGAGAAAGATGAATAGGTCATTTGACTACGAAATGATGCGACTATACTCATCTCCTCACACCATGTGTCTAGAGGTGTACATAGAAGTAAGTAGAAGAGGTCCATAAGATTTTGTTCCCCAAATATCACCTGTCAAAAAAAGTCGGTAAACCAATTTCGATAAATGAGATGGGGATCTATCATGATGAGGCAATCTATACTGGAAGAAGACCACAACATCATATGGACACATTTAAGGGTGTCGCTTGTCCGTTTTAAGCCTCATCAAGTCGCTGAAGAGGGACAAAAAAAAAAAACTTGTCAGATGGGCATTCAATGGTGATAATTACCCATATGGATCGACGACCAAATCTAATGAACGGCTATGATGTTAGCTTGTCGATCTGCATTAAACCAAGCCCATATGAGTTGTCCCTGGCCCACAGCCCACTGCATCATAAGAGGCATAACTGCGTCGCAACGCCCAGGAAGCGTGTCCGGCCCATATTCTACTTGTTTACATGCAAGTACTCTTGAACAATATTTAAAGATGTTTTATTTTAAAATCCCATTTTGGTGCAGGAAATAAGAACAGTAAAGAAAGGCATTAGTGAAAATTTCTTGCAGAATGATATTGATTAGTCTTTTTAAAAATGTTACCTTAAATTATTTTTTTAAAAGAAAAATAATAATAGATATTACAGTCTATCTCTCTCGTCTCTTCCACACCTCAAAAGCTGGTGCATCTTCCATTTGGAAGCACTTTTGCATTTTCATTTAGTTATTTTTATGGAAGTCATGGAATCTTAGAAGTTATTTATGTGATATTTTTCTTATATTTTGACTTCCAATCAAAAGCTATAAAGGAGAACTTCTAAGATTAGAGAAAAATGAAATTGTTATGAAAGAGTTGACTTTTGTAACAAACCAAAATTAGTTATAACTTCTCTGCCTTCACTCATTCTATGTAAGAAGTAGAAGCCAAAAATAATTTTCAAGTAGAAGTTTTGTCAAACACTTCCTTCAAAACAAACAAGATTCAAATAATTGGCACCCATATAAAAGCGTCTTCAAACGATACCTCACAATTTTAAAGGTTTTCGTCCAATTGTTTTGGGTTGGGGTAGGGGGTTGGACGCATTAGATATTGAAGTCAATAAATATTTCTCTTGATCTCTAACCAAAAAATAAATAAATTAGAGATACTCTTTGCATTATGGGGAAAGCCAATGCTACGCTATTGTCATACCATATACAAACCCATTTGGCATTCATAAGGTTAAGGAACACTCTACCCCAAAAGCATCGAACTTTCAGTGCCTATTTTTTGGTTCATTAAACATCACCACTTTTTACCTCAAAATCAGATGAAGGTGATGGGAGTGGCAGAACAAAAGTATGGTACTGTAAAATTGTTAGCTTGGAAAAAGAACAGTTTTTCAAAGTAAGTATTGGATAATGCAACCATTCAAAATTAGACAACTAGACAATATGCCTCCACCCAATGATCTTTATGTTTAAAGTACTAGAGTCCATTCATAGTAGTATTGAAAGTATAAGTCAAAATTTACCTCTACATGAAAGTTCTGTCAAACACATTTTCTCACACTTGAGAGGAATTTGTTACTCATGTTTTCTTATGTACTACTCGCAGATCCTTTAGCATTCAACACTCATTCAACACTATCAGATGTGACCTTCATCTTTGTGCATGTGGTTCAGGGAGGACTGCAAGGGGGGTGAAAGTGAATAATCATCAAGTGTCCCCCATGTTCTGCACAACTTCCAATATTAACATTTAATATTATCATTACATCACTGGCTTCCTGTTCCATTTCTGCTGCTGCTTCAATGGTGATTCAATGCTGCTTGTTTCCCTTGGCATCTGTGGTCATCATTTAACTCTTTCAATCTGTTCCTTTGGCATCTATAACCATCATTAAACTGTTTCAATCCGTTCCCTTCGCATCCATAGCCATCATTTAACTCTTTCCATCTGTGTGAATGCTTGTTGAGTTGGAAAGTTGTTGAACTTTTGGCTCCCTTCATCGTCAACAATATTATGAGTGCTGTTTCTCTCAGTGCAGATTTGGACTGAACTGAGTTACAGAGAGAGAAGAAGAAAGTCATTTATAAAAATCCCTCATTGGAAATAAGAAAAGTATTATATGAAGGGATTTTTTGAAATCTTCTCCTCTCTGTACTAACTGAGTTCAATCCGAACTTACATGTGGAGGATCTCTATTCAATACATATGTAGATGATTGAAACAAAATAAAATTTTAAATATGCTTCGTCTGAGTAAAACTTATTTTATCAACAGGTTGAATGAATTAAGGTGTTCTTCGATTTAATGTAAAGTATTATTAAATATTATAAAATGTTGTATCTTTGTGAGACATAAAATATAATATTTATGTTATTTTTGTATCAAATAAATGATCCCTAATATTACGCCCACTTATGTAGTTTCCAAATGGAAGAGTTTCAAAATTTTGGTTTATCAACCGTTCACAATATCTAATAAATTAAAGTGTCATCCTAAACTCAACATCTAATAAGAATAAATACATGTTTGCAGGCAATTAACATTTTTATCCTTAACCAATGCATGTGTCACAGACGCTAGCCTCTTACGCCCATGTCCCAACCAAGGTAAAGAATTCAGCTCCCTACATGTACGCTACATGCATTCTACCTCTCTCGAAATTAAGCACCATTAATTTACCAACTGTTTTATTCGTTGCATAATTACATATGTTCAAATGATCTTGTGTAACATGTTGACCTAGCTGACATTGTAAGAATCAGGATCCTCTAAATGCAAGTGAGGATGTGACTCAATGAACGTAGAGAGGGGAGTTTTTTGAATTACCCCTCACATAAAACTTTTCCCAATGCCTAGCAAGGGTTTTCTTGAAAAAATCCATCTCTCCCTTTGCACTTACCCAATCCCATCTTCACCTACACTTACAGGAACCCTCAACTCCATATGTAATGCCTACTTTTGACACATCGGAAGCTATTGTCCTTAACTTTATGATGGAACTGTTGACAGCCACGTGGGCAAGGCGGAAGCAAGATATATTATCCGCAAGAGAACGACTTACTGAATACCTAGTGGAGTGTGCAGCCACAGCGTGTTCCGTATACCCAGTGAGATGCCACTCCCGTGAATTCGTGCACAACCTATTGTGTGTGCGCGAATTTGTCGCACACCTCTAGTGTGCGGCAAATGTTTCTCTATCCATTATAGCCAAGGGATCACACTCAAAGTTGGGCTTCTCTACTTATTGGCGGCATAAACTTATTGATGAAGCTGAGGTGATAGCCATTCTAGAAGGACTGAAGGCAGGGCTGAGAATCCAAAATGAACACCTTCTAACTGCTTCTGACCCTTAGAATGCCATGGACTGGATTAATGTGACAAGACTGGGCATCCCCCTGGCTGCTGCAGAACTAGGTGGAAAACATTAGATCATTAAAAATCAGACAAAGCATATGCTGTTCCAGTATGAATCTGGAAATGCTAATCATGCTGCAGACTGGCTTGCTGTCCAGGCTCGTACTCAGCACTCTCATTTCTGTGCATTTCGCCGTGTTTTGAACTCGGGTTCCTCTATGGGTCCCTCTCCAGCGTCCCTCTTAGCTGCCTGGACTACTTACAAAAAGAAGAGAAAAGAAAAAAAAAAGCAGTGATTTGGTGCCTCCAGGCATAGTTTGGCACTAACCCTACGGTTAGTTCTCTCTGTAACCGGAAAGAAAAAACTACCATGTAAGTGTATTGTGTTTATATCCCGGCACATTATGCTATTTGCGCGTTATTTGCATGATTGCCATGCATAAAATTGTCACTTAAAAAAAATAATAAAAAATGGCCTTTTCCAGATTTTGTGACAACTTAAAAGAAAAGGACAACGTTGCATAATAGCTTGCACGTAGTACATTTGTTGGATATTTTAGACATTTGCTGTTGGGAAGAAAAATTTTTAAAATTTAAATGCCCCATTACCCTTATCTACATCAGTCAAGGGAAAGAGTTCGGTTCCTGTAAAGTGCAGGTGAAGAGGGAATTGGATAAGTGCAAAGGTACTTGAGGGTTCTTTTGGAAAAAAATTTCTCTCTACACTTACTAAATCTCATCTTCACCTGTATTCAGAGGATCCCAATTCCAAGAGAAAATGCCTCAACACCCATCTTGCGTCCCATGTGCATAGTTAGGGACACTTTTTTTTAAACTATAGTCGTAGGGGGTGGCCAAGGAGTCCATCTATACTGTTTGATTTTTTATTAGATAGTTAAAAAATTGAGTAATACTTGCTGCACTAAGGATCGGTATTACATTGATCTTTAGTACAGTGAGTAAATAAAAAAAACATTTTTTAAATTTTTTAGCTAGACCTTTCGGTATAAGTCAATCTTTGATCAAACGACTTAAAAAAAAATTCAAAAAATAAAAAATAAAAAAATATGATCAGTGAACTCAGGTCATAATGAAATGGACCAAATGGTACATATATATATATATATATATATATATATATACACGTATACTTCACAACGCAACTTAGTTCAAACGACCTAAGTAGAAATCTTTACAACCCGATCGAAGCAAAATGCTTTCAACCTGGATATTATCACCAAATTAATTCTAGAATACTAATGATAGAGTCAGAGGGAGTTGAAGTGGATTCCCTAGGATCCCCAAACAGGAAGAGCTAGGTTTTAGAAGTTTGGAACAGGGAAATGATGACTGCCACAAACGATACTAACAGCAGTGCCGAGTATTGCATCAAATCCACCTTAACTGCAAATAGATGATACCATTGAAGGGACTAATATAACAAGCACAACATTTCTTCCGTTAGCAAGAGTTCCATAACAAAATTAAGAACATGACCACAGAATACCATACTCTACTGGCAATACGTGCATAGCCACCCTAAGATCTCCACCACAGGGTCATGCTGCTGCCCGTGGCAGGTGGCGCCTCCGCCGCACCCCAACACCGCCATGGCCACGCTGCCTCCCATGTTTGCCGTAGGAGCCGGCGGCGGAGGGGCCGGGAGACCCAGCCGCAGAGGAGAAGGCGCCGCCCCATATCTCCGTGAAGGCGCGGACGATGATATCGTGGTGGCAGGGCGAGTTGAGGGAGAGGAAGCTGGTGAGGAGCTCCTGCAGGTCCTCCCACGCGTAGATCTCCTTCTCCAGGATCATCTGCAGCATCGACTCCCGGAAGTCCTTGTAGGGATCGTCCGACTCCTTCACCACCGCCACGCTCTCCCCCACCCTTCCGGCGCCTCGGGTGGAGGACACCTTGGGGGTGCCTGCCTCTGGCATGGGCTCGTCGTAGGGGGAGGCGGTGGTGGTGGAGATGGAGGAGGGGTGGCGGCTGGTCTCCCAGGGGGAGGTGGCGGAGGTGGTAGCGCTGGGGGTGAAGGGGTAGTAAGAAGACAGCGGGTGGTCGTGGTGGTGGTGCTTGGGGGAGGAGGGGGAATTGGGCTTGGGCTTGGCCTTCCGCAGGGGGGAGGAGAAGAGGGAGGAGAGCTTCACCCTCCGGCAGCTGCAACCCAGGTCCACCACGGCCGGGTGCCGCACCAGGAACCTTCTTCTAGTCCTGCCTGAAGACGACATTACTGGACACTGCACACACAGACGAGAGAGAGAGAGAAAGAGAGAGAGAGAGAGAGAGCTGGAGTCCGAAGAGGGGATGTGGGGTGATGGTTAAGTTGGAGAGGAACGTGGACGCGCATGCATGGTTTTGCCGTTGGGTCTTGGAAGGCCGTTGCGTTTTGGAGGAGAAGTTTTCGATATATCCGTTGGAGAGAAAGAGGAAAGGAGAAGAACAGGAGAAGGATAGGAGAGAGGTGGGAGGGCGACGGGGGATTTCAATTTGAGTGAAGATCTTCTCAATACCTGTTTAGATAGGAGTTGAAGAATCAAAATTCTTAAATTTTGCTATCACGGGTTTTACATTTTTTAACATCTCTCATCTTCTTAGTATTGCTGAACTCTTGTCCAAATAAATACTAAGAAGATCTCTATTCATTTAAAATTAGATCAACCAATCTAGACTTCAGATGACGTAGAAGAGATCTAGAGAGATAAGTGACTCAAATAGAAGGCATTGATGGGCATGCATGCGACCGTGACCTTTTGGTTGCTTTCCTCTGACTCCAACCGTGGCCATGGGTGCACCTCGCTGTATGCTTCTTTGCTTTCTTAGGACCCCCCCCCACAAAGGAAGTTACTAGGAAGCAAGAGTTGGATTGGGTTAGGGGAGGAGAGAGGAGAGGAGAAGAGGTGGGGCACCTAGTAACATAAATATAAAATTTTATAAGAGTTATATTTGAACATAAATCATGTGCATTCATGTAATAATGTAATTTATACATATACAATCAATTTTGGGATAAATTCGCATGATGATACTTTTGCTTATACAAACGATTTTTCCATTTTATTTAGGTGAGTATTCTGATCTAGAGTTATCGCCAGAAAAGAAATCTCATGGATCACACATATTATATGAAGAGAAATTTTTACACATTCAACGGTCCTTAAAACTGCAATTTCACACTTTGGGCGATCATTCTATACCATCCAACCTAGGCTGGTGGTATCATCTAAGTCACCGAATATGGTCGAACTGTCTCTCATGATATATCCTCTTAGAAAAATGAGAAGAGATTCTCTTAATATACGTTTGGATCGTAGTCTAATAGTACTGAGAGGGAGATGACTCAGATATTTGTCAAATTTTGAGATCACATGAAATATTTTTACAATGTTTGGCCCTCCTTCCCTTCTCAATATTACTGGACTCCTATCCAAATGTATATTGAGAGGATCTCCTCTCAAAAGGTAATGAAACAATGGTGATGCAGGAAATATCTTATGGATGAGAACTGAGAATAGATCGATATTATTGCAACAAAATTATGTTGTGAATCTAACAACCTATGTATGATATGATGCTTCACTTAATGGGGTACTTTTAAGCAAGAGAAGATCTTTATATACCTTCCTTTGTTTAAACAGATGAGCACACATCATGGAAACTTATACACATCCCCTGAGACCTTATGTGTGGTCCATGCTCTCAACTACCAGGACCAGTGTCATGACCCCCAACCCACATGGTGGTGCTATGGGAGGGGTGAAGAGTACTGCAAAGTTGCAAAGGCTGCACCTTGGGTGCCATAGGGATTTTATGCAACTTTACACTCACATGGGGTGGGGGGTCGTGGCTGGGGCCTTGGTCAGTACGAAGACCATAATAAGAGATCCAAACTCATGATGGGCAAGACTCAGTACATACCCGTGTGTGCACATTGTGCGCTGCTAGGTCAACACGTGTGGGACCTACACACACTGGCCTATCAACGCACGGTGTGTGCACGCACCTGCGTGCTCGAGCGTGCAGCAAGCCATGCTCAACTCATGAGATGCAGGTATCATATGACCTATCATATATATATAGCATGAGTAAGGAATATTTTTCTTCTTTACAATATATTTTCTCTGTATTTATTTGAGGATCACTTTCTTTCTCATGGCTAGGGACAGTAGATGAAACTATTTAATCCGATTTCTGGACCAATTCCAATTTGCGGAATCGAGTTTGGAAACTTATTTGAGAATCTCCTATTCCAATTTCTAGGTTGTTAATTTGATTATCGAAATAAAAAATAGAGTCGAAACTAATTAGGGGTTCCAATTTATTCTCAATTTTGATTCGTTTTATCGGAAATGAAAACATGTGTTTTTCTGTTCGTCTTTGACTAATGAAAGCCCTACTCATGACGAGTAACCATTCATCCAGCTTCTATATCATTGGGTCATGGCCTCATCAAAAAGTCTCAAATACATACTAAGGTTATTTTTATTCAACATATAACATTTTTATTCTTAATCCTTTACAGTTTTAAATTCTATGTGTATAGATGAGCTTCTTTCTCTCAAAAACTACAAGAATCTTCATACCAACATTATTCATTTGGAGAAATGGATGGATGTATGAGTTGGCATATGAAAGCCAGAAAATGCTGTGCAGCCAGTAATTGCAACCTTGTGTCCGCACACAAACTCTAAATTGTAAATACTCGGTCAACTGAGCCACCTTTTCAAAAAAAGAATAATAGTACGTGAAGTGGGAGGGACACTGTTGGAAACTTTTTGCAAAGGAATGTTGGCTATTTACCAAATGAATAATACCTGCTGCACTGCTGCCACAGTGACGCATTCTGATGAAGTGCCGCTGGATCTTATGCCCCGTGCAATCTGAACCATCGAATCACGTAAAGGTATGATTCTTTTTTTTTAATATTTTTAACTGTACAATCTTTGTTTGGATGGTACCGATGGCTTTCTTAAGCTTGCGCCTACCCTCTCTAGCTTTTAACTGAAAAAAACAAATGCACTCCTCGTACAACCATACAATCAAAGCGATCGGACGATGCTGCGGGATCAGTGCAGCTGCTGCATTGACTTTTAGTGCATCAAGTATTACTCTTACCCAAGCTTTTAGCAACAGACTAACTCCATGCTTCAACACTGGCTTATGTCAGCCCCACTCTCCCCCTGCCAAGTGGGAGGGATGGAGTCGGACTATGAGCATATGTACCCTTAGAAAATAGTGTATTTATACATATACCCCTAACTCTCATGTATCATTATTAATATCTCTAAAATCTCAGAAATGACGTGATTATACAGCTTCTTCGTAATGCCGTTAAATCAAATTTAAAATTTTCACATACATATTCTTAAATTAACTAATATTTTACATATATACTTATAAATTCACTAGAGTTTTACATGTGTACTCCTAATGTTCGGATTTACAAAATCTTTTTTTGTATATTCAGCTAGAATTCACACTATTTTGACGGAAGGGTATAAGCGCCACGTTTCTGAGATTCCAGGCGTATTGATAACAGTAAGGGTTGAGTGCGTAGATGAAGTATGGGGTCTTTTAGGGTTATATATGCAAAAACCCCTTTAAAATGATGAAAACAAATAGCTTTTAGCTGTGGACGAATAAACAGATGGGCCTTAACTTCAGACGACTTCAGACATATGTAAGTGCCGTTTCCGCGTTATCAAAATGTCGCCTTGGTCTAACGGCGTCGCTGGTGCCGTGTCTGAAGTCTGAAGTTAATAAGCTTCTTACCACCTCCCCCAGTTGACAGAAGACCTTACAGGCCACAGCCCTATCAAATCAGAGGTTCCCGAGTGCGTATCAGCTATGCTTCAGCTTCTGGAGCTTTCAGCGAATTTGCGTAGTTTGCTAATTCGACTTTTTCCTCCCCATGTCCTCTTCCAAACGCGGCCACTCGCGCGGTGTTTGCTGTGGACCGATTCAAACCTGCAGTTTCCCTTATCTCGTACTTTGACAAGGTTTGACGATTTGGAAAGTCAAACTTGTGCTCGTATGAACTTACTCTTTTGGATCGATATCAAACAATGTAATCTCAATTTTGGTCAACTTAAGAGATCCTTTGGATCGATATAAAACAATGTAATCTTAATTTTTTCCACTCAGATAATCTTTGAATTTTTTATGCCAATTAATAAAATCTAAAGTTCAGATAAATTATTTTTTAAAAGCAACCTTCTAAGGTCGGGTTATTGTTAGGCTATCTTGTTTTTGGAATGGAATTGCGATCTCTTTGCTCCTAACCAAGAGGGAGGGGCATCCACTGAGCCAGAAAACTTACTCCTGTTTAATATATAGATTCTACCAGAAATTAGGGAGTCTGGTATGGTTCTGTGGGAGCTTTTTGAATAGATGGTAAACTGGGAATGAAACTTTATACTAGTAATTAAAAGTGTTTATCTCATTTTTCATTTTTACTTAGCGATTTTGACTTCTACAATCTACTCAATCAAGGGTTTCTACGACGCCACGGCATCTTCTGCAGAAGTATGGGACTGTTGAACATTGTGATTTAATTTTTCACTCCGAGCTCCTACACTTCATTGGGAGTGAAGTTTACTTTAGTGACTTGTGCCCTTATCATTGCTGATATGGGAACCGTCCTTGAAGGAGGTGTATTCGCTGGGAGAATCTGGGAAGTCTTATGTTCCTCCTCCCACCTTTGCATGAAAATTAGGAGTCGATGTTCCTCCTCCCACCTTTGCATGAAAATTAAGAGTCGGATTTTGAGCTGTTGATTTTCTAACCTCATTTCTTTTATCGTTTATCTGAACTTGAATTTGATTTTGTGATTGTTCGGAGTCACGCCCATTATCTTCGTTCACAGAAACAAACAACCACTAGTAAGTTAAAATTAATAATGTCTTCTCATAACTGAGATAGTGATATACCACAATCATCTATTGTTATCGTAACTTTTCGAGTTTACTTCCACTAAAGGCAGTCATAAATTCTAATTAAGAGCTTTATTTCTACTTTCTTTTGATTTTAGAAAGCAAAACCTTCAGCATGCTAACATTTTGCTCGGAATCCGGGGGCGTACGTCAACAGCTGCTTTGATGCATGGCTGCCGTCAGCCAAACGATTCCGGGAAGCATTATATGAACGGTCGTGAGGCACCACCCACCCCAATTATATATTAGTCCCTAGTCCTTGTTTAACGAATAGAAATTCTCTACGTCCACATTTGAATTGAACTCAGTCAGTAAAGAGATGGGAGAGATTTCAAAGAACTCCTCTAATGACGTTTTTTTCATCTATGAGGAAGGATTTTAATGAAAGACTCTCATTTCCTCTCTGTATTGACTGAATTCGATGTACCGAGAAGAACCGCACTCTTGTTTAATTGATCCTTTTTTGTTTATAGATATTAATCCATTCACTTGATCAAATCTACAAGGTAGAGCTTCTGAAATCGTCTCATCCTTGTATAAATTGTAATCTTAGATTTATGCAACATGCAGGTTTAGACATGCAATGACGTCCCAAGCCAACCACTTCTATTAAATTTCCTTCGCCTTTGTTGACCCACATGATAATCAGAAGATCTTTTGCGTAGAACCATGCATGCACATGTGAACATCCTCGTGATACTTTATAATATCTGAAAGCCCTTCCGAGCATTGCATACTATTATTTTAGGTTCATATATGTGTACACGGAACACTGAAAACTCTACAAATTTTATGAAGGTGATGTGCTTGGATATCTTACAAACCGATGAACAATCTCTCTCAACAAGGACATTGGATGGATCACTGGCTAGGGCAACACGACCCTCAAATTATAAGAAGTCCTGCACCTTACATGAGAGAGTGACCATGACCGCGTTGGTGATAAAATTTCTTACGTCTGATTAGCTTCCACAATGAGGGAACTTAGCTCAAGCTCCACTTTCTAATATGATCTCTTTAGTCACCTCATTCATTGTATTCCTCGCCTAACGGAGCTGACTTGCTGACCATGAGGACAATTTAAGGTGCTGCTTTCACTCAAAAAAATTGTAATTGACATCAACTCTATGATATCTAATCCCTTTTGAAGTATTTCTATGTAATATTTATTGACTTCAGATCTTTACTTATCTATTTAAAAAAAGAATGTGGAGAGAGAGAGAGAGTATGGCGTCCATCATTTTCTTCTTTTTAAGACAACTTCATTGATTTGTTTTTTGAAGGCCTACAATGATTTTGTAAGGAAATCTCTCTAGTGCCCATAATACTTATTAATGGTCTTCTTCCTTTCCATGCAAAATTCATATTTGACGCACAAAATGAGTGAGTATATTTATAGAATTCAGATTAAGTTCATACTTTAATGATTCTAAATTTTAAGATAACTATTCAAAAAAATGTTAACTTAAATACAATTCAACATTAACTTTTACTAATTTATATTTTTTAAAAGTATTTTCAAATATTACCCATGATTTTGTTAATAAAGAGGATGAGACTTGTACTTAATTAAAGTTCTGCGTTCCCACCAAACTCTTAGATGACACAGAAATGAGATCTTCTGGACCCTCTTAAGTAATATGCGCCGCTGCTCATCTAAGGCCACAAATAAATAATTCATTGTAATGACCTTTTCATTAGTGTTTCTATGTGAGTTGGGGAATATAAGTATGTCAACCGGTCAAACACAGTATGGATAGTCGACTATCCACTCCTGCATTCAGTAAAGGAAACAGTTTTAAAGATCTTATCCTTATCCGTATTTGCTAACTAATCGAGAACTAAAAAACTATCCGCAAATCATCCGTTAAACTAACGAACACTGCAGATGATTGAATTATGGGTTACTGTGGACATCCCTAGGGGCATACATGAGTCCACAAACAAAAATCTAAAGAATCTCATCTGGATGGCACAATGCCAACCCCACTGATCACTACCAAGAATCCGATCCCCTGAACTGTGAGAGGGTCCAAAAATGCACGATCAAAAGTTGTGAAAAACACCCTGGCTATTCTTTCTCTTCTTCCATCAGACTAATAAATCTGCGGATAAAATCGAAGAGGTGCCACGAGATCTCATTTAGCGGCCCGCATTGACCAGGTCAAACTCACTCCGAAGGCGGAATCCAACCCTGCGCCCAGGCACATTGGACCCGACCAATGAGAAGACGCCACGGTCCACTATGGCGTCGATTCTCCGATGGATGAGGCGCAGTATGCCATGGCGCAGCTTCTCTCGACGCGTACCCCACGAGCAACCCAACAAGCGCCCAGTTGCTTCCCCCGCTGGTCACCGCACCATTCAGATTTTTAATTACGTGCACATTTTAGCGGGAAGAAGTCGCTGGGAAGCAACCGCCGCCGTCTCCCCCACCTCTCTCTCTCTCTAAACTACTTCATAAATAAGCATCTGGGTCATCCATCTCTTCCTCCATCTCTCTATCCTTCCGTGTCCTTGTGCGGCAAGACATGCCCCTGTAACAACCCTGATCCAGGTTCTTCAGAAGCTCTCAAGGTTTATTCCAATCTTCACACCAAGGTGTGTATAATTTGTGTAAACTTTGCTTTTTTAATCGACTGTGGTGCCATCTGGTTTCTCCTGGCCTGCATTGGAATCTCCTACGTGAAATGAACAAATGTTTCATGATCAACAAAGCACCGCGATATGATGAAGGGTTGTTTCCAAAATCCTAGTTTTGTTGTGACGTCTGCCTCTGTTTTGGATTTGCAGCTCTGTTGGGTAGCTTCGGGAAGTGAACATGCTGGGGGAGTTCGTCACCTCCATCCTCGTGTATGCCCGTCTTCCCTTTTTCTGTTTGCCTCCTCATGACCCATTTGATCATTAGCTCTTCCATGCTGCCGTGCACGTTTCCATCTTGCTATTTCATTAGTTTGAACAAGTCATGATATAATTTTCTTTTCTGGTTTCTCTCTGTGATGGCAGATTGCTACTTGGGTATGCCTACCCAGCATTCGAATGCTTCAGAGCAATCGAGCAGAACAGATCCGAGATCGAGGAGCTTCGCTTCTGGTGTCAATACTGGTAAGGCACTTCAATTCCCTCTTGTTTTCATGGCCTGTACTATTTCATGCACCGAAATTTCTGATCTTAATTAATGGGGAGTTTTGGTCATGATTCAGATCGCTGCTCCTCAACAGGGTTTGCCGTACCGGATCGACTCGTGTCGACTCGGGTGACTCGTACCGTATCAGGATGAACTCGAGTCGGTACGATTCGACCAAACCTGTACGATTTGGTCATGCGACACGTACGAGTTAGCACACGTTGACCCGACTCGTACTAGATCATAGAAGATCTGAGTCGGTCTGCTCTTCGGTGGATGATCTTATGGATTATGTTTGGCTGCGTGATGTCTTTCTTATGCATGTTAAAATCTTTGTTTCCATCAACACAGAAGAATTAAAACAAACAGTAACATAGAAAGAGATGTTAATTAGGAGGTGTCAGGGAAGGCGAGAATGGTGAGGTGAACGTTCCGTATATTTGCTACTAATTAGCTATCCAATTCCAATTCCATTGCCATAAGCCCATGTACAGGATGACATCCTTTATTTATTGACTTGCCAAACAAAATGTTGACCAGTTCTGACCACATGTTTATGTCAAAATCAGATATAACTTTAATGGTTCTTGTTTGAATCTAATGTTAGGCACCCTCATCGATGTTAGAAGATGCGATCGAATTTAATTGAAAGATGAAGAAAGAACCCAAAAAATTAAGATATAAATTAAATAAGATGGTTGGACATAGGGGATTTTTTTTGGGATTTATCTAAAGCATCATTTAGAAATACCCTTTTAGTTAAATCTTCACGTCTTCATGGTAGTCCCTGGAGGGCATTTATTACTGATCACCATGTTTCTGATACTGCAGAATGTTATTATTTGAATTGTGCAGAACGTTGGCATAAAGATTAGTGATCAATAGTTGTTGCTCTGTTCATCTGGCACAACTAATTATTGAACCATGGTTGCAGGATTATAATGGGACTCTTAACAGCTTTGGAGAGATTTGGCGACATGTTTGTTTCATGGTAACTAAAAGAGTTCTTCCCAGGAGTATACATGCACAATAGTCTTCAGCTGGCATGAGCATCATGTCATACTAATGCAGCTACTATTGATACTTGATAGGTTGCCACTATATGGTGAAGCAAAGCTAGCCTTCATAATTTACTTGTGGCATCCAAGAACAAAGGTGACCTAGCTTGATCCTCTACCAACATTCCAGAGGACTTAGAATCACTTCTTACAAGTTCTAACCATCATCATTTTGATTGCAGGGAACCTGGTACATTTATAACAAGTTCATCATGCCCTGCCTTGCCAAGAATGAACCTTACATCAATGGACGGCTGCATGAAATGAGGACCAAATCTGGGGACTTGCTTCTATTTTACATCAAGAACTTCACAGATAAGGGTCAATCCTTGGCCTTTGATCTTCTACAGTATGTGGTCAAGCAAGCATCAGGATCCGCTTCCTCTAAGGTATCATCCTTGCAACTTAAACCACTGTTCAACCCTCATAACCAAAGCCTCTTCCCTGCTTCAAACACCTAGAGCAATAATGACTTTTATGTCTCAGAATTTGAGAATACTAATCATTTAATTCATATAGCAATTTGTCACTTGTTTGATCAAATAATACAGGATGGGGCACCTCCTCAACCCAAAGGGCCTCGTCCGCCTCCACCGCCGCCACCGTCAGCTCCGCCTCTACCGTCACAGCAGCCGACGAGCCGCCGCCGTCGCCTGAGTGAAACCCGGAGAGGGGAAGAAGGCTATGATCAAGAGGGAGACGAACAAAATGGAGTGGCAGAGCTTGAAAGGATCCTCCGGGATGCACCTTTCAGCTTTCTGAGAGGAGGACAACATCAGCAGCAACATTGAGATTGTGTATGGGAGATTACTAGAAAACAATGCCAACCATGCTATGGACCTCTTGTACATATTGTACATTTTTTACCTCTTTCTTCAATCCCCAATGTAACCCAGCTGATCAATTTTTTCATTTGTTCCAATCAGACTCCACATTGGCTTGGTGTCATTAGCACTTTTTGTAAATAACAAAATCAGAAGGTTCCTTGCAAAATTTTTGGTTTGGATTTCACACCAGCAGTCTACATCCATCCAAACAGAATAAATCTGAGGATTCTACGATTTTACACTGAACCAAGCAAAACAAAACCAGAGTTCAGTGCTCTGTATCTACTATGACCTAGACTTTAAGCGTATTTTACTTAATTAATGGATAATGATTAATTAGGTCTATTAGTAAACTATTAATTATTTTAATATTAAAATATCTATTAGTCATTATTTAAGTAGATCTAGGCCCATTAAGCTTCATAGAGACGAGCCCATTAATGTCAGAGAGTAACTAGTTACATATTGTGGACTGTCAAATTTCTAGACTCTGAACATTGCATATTAGCAACACATTGAAACGACGATATCTCCATGTACATCCGTCTAAAAATAATTAACTTGATACTGTTAGAAAGAGGGTAGAAAGATCTAAAACTCTGTCTAAAGGAGTTTTTACTAATTCTGACAGAATTGGGACCAAATCTAAGGATTTTCAGATTATGAAACTTATTTATGCAAAAAATAGAAATCCTAGTTGCACTAGGAGAACTTATTAACTTAGTCATTTAGTTTGCTCTAGTTGGAGTTCGACTCCAGCATGAATAGAAAGTGTTAGAAATTGGATTGAAAAGTCAAGACTATAAATAATCTCTTGAATCTGTGGTTAAGACTTCTAGAACTGCACTCCAAGTTGTAAAGTAAGAACATGATGTTCTTTATGAAGAACTAGAAGAGAGCTTGATTTAAACTTTTGGGATTGGTGCTAATGATTCGATTGTATTCTTAGAGACTTAGGGAATGTTGAAGAGGCTTTGAATCAAGGAAAATTTGTAGTTTGATCTCAAGGAAGTTAGGAAGAAGGGATTAGTCTTTGTTCTCCTCAAAGATAGGTAATGATAATCCAATTGCAATAGGATCCTAGACCTATTTTCGATCTTATTATATAAGAGAATTTAATATCTTTAGTTTGAATTTGAGACAAATTTAATGATGTGTAAATAATGTCAACTTAAACCTCTCTTTATTTTTTATGTATAGTGATAACATTATGGCCACTAAGAATGTCATTGCTGATTTAACTAAGGGTGATAAATTTGATAGGACTAATTATGATATATGGCACCATAAGATCTAGTACTTGCTAAATGAGCAAGAACTTCTTAACACTTAACTAGTATCATGTCCGAACTCGAAGAAGGGTGTAATGATCTCCACGACGGGATTACGGACATAGCAAAAACTAAATAAAAATTAATCTACAGCGATCTCAATCCGTTTCGAAGAACAAAAGATGAAAACGGTGATCAACTATTACCTTGCATGGATTCGAATATGCAACCAATTTATTCCGATGGAGTAATGCTATCAGCCACATAGATATCCGGCCTCCAGCGGTATCCACACGATCTTCTTTGCAATGGATCTCTCTCGATTCCTCGTTCAGAGTAGTACTCGCAGATGCCGCCAATCTCCACAATGATCTCCGTGGCATGTGGACGATTTTCCAACGACCGGGAATCGGAGACGAAGGCGAGACGGAGCATCAAAGGGAGCGCCTTTCTTGGCACTAGAGAGAGAGAGAGGAGAGAGAAAGCGGGATGGCTAGGGTTGCTCTGTGCATGGCCAGAGCAGCTCTCTTAACGAATATATATATATATATATATATATATATATATATAAAAAGTTGTCCAAAATTTTTCACAAAAATCCTTGACTTAATATTAATTTGATTTATGATCTGTCACACGAGAATTATTTGCGTATGACCCTCTAGACTCAGGTATTAGTTTAGTTAATAGCCCACTAAGTCAGTGTCTATTTACTGACTTAATTAATTAACTAATTAATATCATGTATTAACTAATTAATTAACTTAATTAGTGTCGCACATGTAATTCGGCCGGCCTCTGATCACGTTAAGCAATCTACTCATGGAACCTTTCTGTCGACAGTTACTGCATGGATATAATTATTTCTTCATGCAATACTCTTGAGTCAACTTAGAGTATGGTATACTGTCAAACTCTAACAGGTCAACTCACTTAGACTGGATGCTAACGTATAATATCAGAAAATTCCTTTCCTGATATTATGGTCCGTCCTGGCCAGAGACTCCTGCGCATCCTTCTTAAAGCATACTCTCTCTAAATACCAAGAGCAAATGATCCTATGTTAAACACTTAATTCCCTTCGACGGTATTCCGTTGTATTCAATCTTTGACTGTTTGAAATCTCATATTTAAAAATCTGTAAACAAAGGTTAAAGTATAGAAGTTCACCGACAAAGTGTCCTTGATGTCTTATGTTCGAGGATCATCTACACAACTGTAACAATTGAATCAAGTTGGTTGATAGTTAAATACACTACCAGCTAGCGATTCAGTCGGATTAGTTCAGTAAACTTATTTTCCAATAAGCATCTATAGATTCGCCTTAGTATCTCCATACATGTGACTATAAGATCAGTCACTCTTATTACATGAGCAGGAATAATCTGTACTAATCTAATTGGGTGTCTTCCTTCTCAAACATCTTCTGACTATGAACAATTAAGAATACATGTGTATAAGTAATCACTCTCATTAGTATGATCTCGTCATAATCTGATCATTATTGTACATATTCACAGATTTTATTGTGAAACGATAAGAATATAAATTATACATAATGAAATAATACCATTTTATTAATAAATGAATAGGATTACACAGTCTGATTAACTTATAGGTCACTTAAGATTAACGATCTCCCACTTAAACTAAAGTCAATCACCTTTATATAGAATACTTATAGCCTCTAGGAACAAGGACAACCTCTCTTCTCAATGAGGACGGACAAAATCTCACCTCCGCTATGGATATAATATCTCAGGAAAGGCACGCAAATTTTCATGCATCCATAATGGCATCGTCTGCGAGAACTGAACAAAAAACTACTAACTTGTCTGAACACTCCTAGCCGGCTTGATCCGTCCAGCAGCTTAAAAGGATCTGCACACGCCTACTTTCACAAGAGAACTGTGTAGAAACATAAAATGGCAAACTACTTTAATCTTACATCAGACGTTGTAAAAACATGTGTGTACTTATAAGTAGAGCGCAACCTCTCTTCCTAATGAGGACTCTTTTCCAAAAAAAATGACAAAATCCCATTTCCGCTCTAGAGATAATACCTCGGGCAAGACACATAAGCTTTCACACATCTACCTGAGATAATTCTTACAAGTGAGTGTAATAGATATCATGTCAATTTGAAAGAAGGATCATGATTTGTGAAATATGGACGCATGTAAAAGTCAACATAATAAAATTCACGTAGATCAGCCATAATAAATTTTTACAAATAAGTCTTGAAGACTCGAGCATATGTAGAAATATGGGCATCCATATACACAAAGCAAAATAAAATACAACCATTAAATCTTATTTAAAATATAAATACATGAATGAAATGCTAATTCAATTATGAGAATAACTTGCTACACCGCTGAGGGCTATTATGCGCAGTGCAACATTTTTTTTTTACTCGTCCGATTCAAGATCGGATTGTACGGTCAAGTTGGACGGATAAGAGATTTTTGAAAAAAGATTCCAAATGATTTTTTTCTTTTTTTACTTGGCTGCACCGCCAGGCGGCGTTATTGCCTCTGGCGGTGCAGCAAGTTATTCACTTCAATTACCAAAAAATAAAATTCAAACAAATGTTTTGAAGAATAATTAAAAGTTTTATTTTAAAAATTTTAAAAAGAATATTAGACACACATCTCAACGTATCGGGGCGCGCGCACGGTGCGCCCAGCCATCTCGCGGCCATTGGTCTTACCGCCATCTACTTATCCACACAGCTCCAACGCAGAAGCTTTCGAGGTGTGCAGAGCTGTGCTTGCTGCGAAGCTCGCAGAGGAGACCATGGCCTGCGCTGCTGCTCCTTCCACCGCCCTCTCCGGCAAGGCCATGGCGGCCTCCATGGCCTCTCTCCCCCCCAAGGCCTTCTCCCAGCGCATCGCCGTCCCCGACGCCTTCCACGGCCTGCGTAGGGGCTACGTGCGGCCGCTCCGCTCCGCCCGCCCGGGCGGCTCCGCGTCCGCCAAGAGGAGCATCTCCGTCAATGCGGTAAGGCTTCCCCCACCACACACCACAATGTCTGCGGCCTTCGCGCATCTCTGGAGTCCGTTGTTGGTTTTGGCATTTCGTCGAACAGATTATGTTCCTTGTTGCGGATTATCCTTTTTTTTTTAATTTTTTTTTTACTACAGAGCCAGCTGCCACTGGTGGGAAACACTGCGCCAGATTTCGAGGCTGAAGCGGTCTTTGATCAGGAGTTCATCAATGTACGATCTTTACTACGTTTTCTGGAATTAGCCCCTTTGTTGGGTTCTGTTGACCCTTACTCTCGGGAATGGACAATT
Source organism: Zantedeschia hybrid cultivar (assembly GCA_030544215.1). NCBI lineage: Eukaryota > Viridiplantae > Streptophyta > Magnoliopsida > Alismatales > Araceae > Zantedeschia > Zantedeschia hybrid cultivar. The sequence goes on along the minus strand of JARZZO010000004.1, from coordinate 10,745,748 downwards.
TGTTTTGTTTAGGCTTCTTGCAGATTCCCTCGTCCTGTTCTTTAGGCAATTGAAAATTTCCGTTCTTGTTGCACTTTTGCTTTTAGCATATCTGATTGGCTGCTTCCTGCTCACTGAATTAGCTTTCTGGCTGAACATTTTTGATACATATGGAACTTGTTCGCTTGTCGGGGCTATCTGCTTGTGCAACTTCCTTAGATCGGTTGTGGTTTGGCTGGAAATATGTCTGTCTCTCTATCTTCCTTATCGTTCCTTCTAAGTTACAAGCATTCTAGATAAGGACCTATCTTTGAAAATATGAATCTGATGGTTCAAAGTTCTAATCCTTGAAATTATGGTTGTTTATTTGCATCTGGAATAAGAGGATAAAAATAAAGAGAATAGAAAGTGATGACTCGTGATATTAAACAGAACTAAGAGAAAGAGGAAGGTGGTGACAATGTCAAACTATAGAGAATATAAGTTGGAGAAACGTGAAAATGTATTTAAGATTTAAAAGGGTTATACAGCTGAGCTTCTAAGGAATGGGAAAACCCAGCAATATTTTACTCATGGAAATAAAAGGGAGACATCATAGGAATGACAGGGATATATCCGATGATATTCTGTGTAATTGTAGCAGGAATGATCTGCTTTATTGAGAATATCGGCAACTTGCTATGGATGTGGTTTCTGTTGTAAAATATTCATTTACGTTTTGAAGGCTCTAAGCCCCGCCCCATTGGTATACCATATAGCTTGTTGAGACGGAATAAGTATGGGAGGTGTAACATCAATGTTATGATGAAGACTAAGAAACTTGAGAAAGGGGATCACTTGAGTTGAGGTGGGTAACTTAGGGTAAGTATCGGAAAAATGTGGTCTCTAATAGCATGAGTTTCATGACTCTACCCATCTCAATTCATATTGTCTACACACTCTTACTGTCTACAGACTTAGACAAGTTGTTTACGCTGTAAATATTTCTGGTTTGAGGTCATATTTTGCTTTATGTACGAAAGGCTTCATCCATCAAAACTACAGATGTTCCAAAAGGTTTCAACTTCTGTGTTGTTCAAACATTAGCTCACTATGGCTCATTGATAGGAAGTAATCAACTTTTCTTCCAATATATATTATATTATGTTCCCTGCCATGTAATTAGTGCTATTGTAGCGGCTGGTGCATCATTTGTCTTACACCATAACTTGATTATGCTTGCATGAAAAGATGTTTCTTGTAAGTTGATATTGGAATACTAGAGGACACTTAGAATGATAATATTCTTGTCTCAAATATAAACAAGCTGCATGACTTTGGAAGACCCAATAGTAAGCCCTCTGGTTTAGGTAAAAAGTGTATCTACGCAAAAGTCTAGCAGCCTTAAACAGTCTTATATTGCTGAGATTAGTAAGATGCTGATCAACACAAAATGAGCCATGAGCTTGGTTCTGTCAAAGAGATGTTGGACAGAATCTGGTGAATGGACAATTCATTTTCTGCTTTTAGATGTTACAGTGATTTTATTGCTAAAACTGATTTCTGCTAGAAAACCCCAACAAGCTGTTTTGTTTTATTCAGTCACAGATGAAAGAAATATGCAACCATAAAATATTAAAATAAAGTTGATGACTAACACCCAAACAATTTTATTTGTATTAGTAATCTCTCAAATACTGTGAGGTTAGGCCAGTACCTGTAAACATCTAAAGTTTGTACTATATCCTTTTAGGCAGTGAAAAGTATGCATACATTCTTATATGAATGATTTTAATTAGTAGGTTGTTCTGACAGGTTAAGCTCTCTGACTACATTGGAAAGAAGTATGTGATTCTATTTTTCTACCCGTTAGATTTCACCTTTGTTTGTCCAACTGGTAAGGTTATGTGCAACTTCCTTTAGTTATTATACTTTTATTGAAACCATGCTTACATAAATTTCCTTTTGATGGATGGTGCTTTTGTGTTTCCAATCATTCTACCGCAGAAATAACTGCTTTTAGCGACCGACATGCAGAGTTTGAGAAGCTGAACACAGAAATACTGGGTGTTTCAATTGACAGTGTGGTAAGATGTTGTATTCCTTTTTTTCACAGGGGCATTTACTCGATGAGGTATAGTTGTATTCAGCAGTCTGATGAAAGTTTAACCAGTGAATTAATTGGATCCATATTGAAAGGATTCAAGCAATGTTCACATTTACCTTTAATCATCAGTTATTTTTCCAGCGAATTTCTATCTTCTTGTAGAACCTGGTAACGAGCTGTCTGTCCTAAGCATCTTGAGAAAACACTGATTTTCTTCATCTTATACATTTTCTTTTGAGAATGAACACATTTGATCCAATCTATAAGATCATGAGATTAAAGAACATATAAAAGTTTATTTTCTCAGATTGATTAAAATCACAAGCCAACATGTGGCCAACAGAGTTTAAATAGGTTCAACTTGCTTTGCTTGATCAATTACGTTGGATATATTTGTATATTGGCTGCCATAAGGCCAGTGTATAAATGTAGTAGTCAAAGAGGCTTGCTCCATGTTGATATATCTTGAAGATAGTTATCTAATTAATTGTTATATTTCATTTGGGATGTTTCTCAAGTCTGCAAAAGGGAAAGGAAACTGTGTCTATGGAAAAGTGTATACCTGTGGAGGGTTAATGAAAAAAAAGATTTGGTTCATAAATGATGAACAAGCATGCTATCTAACATTTGGAAAATTAGCTGACTTGGGAAGTGCATCTTTTAGTTTCATAAGGCAGTTGCTGTATGCAGACTCGCTTATACTGCAAGATGAAAGAGAAGATGTATGATATGAATCATATGATATCCTGTTATATCCATAATTCTGCTAGGTTATGGAGTATTTCTTATTAAAAAGTTTACCGTCTCTTGTGCTAACTTTTATTCTGCAAGTTTATCAAATTTATTATATATTGCTAATAAGTGTGTGTGTCTGTGTGTGTGTTTTTTTTTTAAAAAAACTATAGTTCTCCCATCTTGCATGGGTTCAAACAGATAGGAAGTCTGGGGGCCTTGGGGATTTGAAGTATCCATTGGTCTCTGATGTGACTAAATCAATATCACAATCTTATGGAGTATTGATTCCCAGTCAGGTATTCTTTTTCCTTTACATTTTCTTTCTTCTGATGGCAGAATATGTAGGTTCTCAATAATTTTTTATTTATAATAAATATTTAATTTTGAAGAAGTGAGTAAGAAAACATGAATTATAGCATGAATGAGTTTAGTTCATGCTGTCTTAATGGTGAAACTGGAGGGTTCCAGAATTCTTTATGTAAACTCTCTTTTTCAGGGGATTGCTTTGCGTGGTCTCTTTATTATTGACAAGGAAGGAGTGATCCAGCACTCCACTATTAACAACCTTGCTATTGGCCGGAGTGTTGATGAAACAATGAGAACACTTCAGGTAAGACAAGCTGAAGCAAACACAGTTATCAATATGTTTTAAGCTATTTTAAGCAATAGCTTGCAATTGCGTACCCACAGAGCCATGGATGTCTATGGGCCATTTTGTAGAGAAGCTGTAGGTTTATGGTTCGACATTCAGAATTTCCTTCATCATTTTGTTATAGTTTTTTTAGATTAAAGGTGGAATGATCTTTCCTTATCACCTTGGACATTCATCGTCATTAGACTGTTTTCTGTTGCATTTATCAGTAGACTCCATGTAGTGCTGGCATCATTAACCAATGTCAACCCATGTATTATTTTTTCAATTTTTTGTCTTGAGATTTTATCAAATTTCTTTCAAGGGAAAAATGAAACGGTGGATTGGACCAACTAAATGATGCCATTCTTCTGGAACAGTACTCTCCTCTGTTTCTATATGCTCTCGACTCTTATTCTGAGAGGGATGGTGCATTGAAAGTTTGAAACAAAGGGCTCTTTCCCCATAGGGAAAAGCTTGGTCATATTTTCTATATATGGAAGTAAGCTTTGGGGCTGAGGGGAGCATTTTTGGAGAGGATCTGAAGGGTTCCCACTCCCCATGTGGACCCCCATGTGGAAAGTCTGGCTATAGTTCCCACAAGGCCACGAGGCATATTTTGTTTGTCAATTGTCATATCTAGATTTTTCATCAAGTTTTAACAATCCAGCACTTTTTCTTAACTCACTTTCATTTCTCATTTTTCAGGCATTGCAATATGTTCAAGAGAACCCTGACGAAGTTTGCCCAGCAGGATGGAAGCCAGGGGAGAAGTCTATGAAACCAGACCCAAAGCTTAGCAAAGAATATTTTGCAGCCATTTAAGGTTTAACATCAACTATTTGGAGAGCTGCTAAGGTTTTGATAGTTTTAAACTTTACCGGACAAAATTGTTTGCCATCTTCAACATTGTTGGCTGAAATTGAATTTCTGTAGCATCTGTAATTTATGTATCCTTGCTGTTAGGCTGCTCATTTTTCCTTCTCTCGAATCTTTATTGACATGATAACATCATTCTAACCCAAACACACCCCCAACAGCCTAATCTAGTGAAGATGTGATACATACCATAAATCACAATGCTAGGCTGTTGCCTACATTTTTTCAAGAACAATATGTGATGTCAGGCTGAAGGGAATGCTGCATTTTTTATTGGATTGTAGTATATTCGCCAGTATAAGACATATGATAGAAGGAAAAAGGGAAAATCTTAGTACTCTTCTAATCTATTTTGTGTTGGGTTGTTGATAGTTCCATCACTTTTGTGGATTGAGGGCGGAATATGGCATAATATAAACCTGTTTAACTACAAATGACATCGGATATGTTAAAGTCGTGGGGCGGGAGTCACAGGTCAGGATTCATTCAGCCACTCCAATTAAATAGAATGAGATTCTCATGATGATGATGATCAAGATCATAATAAACCTGTCAAAGGTTCAACTTGTATGGGAGAGCTTTGAATCTCACAAATCCTGATGGGGATAATGCTGTCCTGAATGTAATTTTGTTGCCTGATAAGGTGATAATTTCAAGCCAATTCCACCGTTGAAGAAAGTAATCTTTCGGGTCATGCCCAAATATGTAAGGTGCAAGTATCCTATGGGAATTGAATCTGTGACCTTTCCGAGGTCATATGATACCAACTGAATAAAGCACAGATGGTCAATCCCTATAGACAAATGTTATATCTTCTACATGCATATCCAGCAACTTGTACTAGTAGTAGGTGCAATGTTCTGCTGTCCAATCATGAAATCAGATTGTGGCATGTGGCCGCACCAACATGTAGCGGGGGCAGCGAAACTTAAAATCCCCTGCACTGTCCAATCTTGTTCTCCGGCGACAACATAAAGGAGGACAGTTGAAGGGGAAAGAAAGAGTTAAGAGGCAAAAAGAGAGAAGAGAGGTCTTTAGACTTTCAAAGACAAACTCTATTATTTTTAATTAAGATTCACAACCTATGTTGAATTTGGTACGATAATATGCTTTACCAATGGATGAATATCAAAATTAATAAATACTAACTAAACCCCCATTATTAACAACATTAGCAAAAATTGATTTTGATAATGCTATTTGATGGAGCAACCAAACACTCCATAAGCTGTAAATGACAGAGTATGTTTGAAAGGAGGCATGATGCTAGAATGTTGTCTTTCTTTGCATGTTCGATTACCATGCCGAAGATAAGGTTCCCTTTTTTCCATGTTTTCATCAGATCATCTGTGATTAGAACTTCAGAAAAAATCATTATTGAACAATTCTTATTTTGAATAGCTGTGGCATTCATGCATAATGTTCTAATCCAAGAATGAAATTTTCACATCTTCATCAATATTAATTACACTATTTCATTGAAATAAAGTCCAGATTTATAGAGTAAACAAAATCTCCTACTTGGGTAAGACGCAGACCACTACATCTGGTTGGTATCATGTAAAAGTTATTCATCCATAGATTATTATTTTTTTAAAATGACCATAATATGAATGCCAAAGTTTGAATTTGCCGATAATCATCGAGTACATTTTTTGATTATCTAGAGTTTTGGAATCACTAAAAGATTCTTATGCTCAACTTCTGTGAAATTTTTTGACGTATGATAAATTTTACATTGTTCCAAATGCCAAGAACAGCTACGTATGGAGCTTCCTTGGCTGCACAGTGCGGGGAATTCCACTTGTGTATCTGAGCATGGAGTAACAACATTGCCATTCGCCCAATAGTGCAACTTTTATACATGAACTTTACAAATTATTTGAAAGAACATGTTTAGGCCTAATTGAATTCAAAAGTTAGACAAATTATTTGTCTTCCAGTCGCCATTCGAATTAAGCACAGATTATACACATTTTTATCCTAAATTGATAAAACTGTTAGCATTATAGATGATCATATCACAACTAAAAATAAAAATATTTGTACCTTACTCTGAGCTTTTGATCCTAATTCCCGAATAATGTGAACAAGCATATACGGTAAAAGTAGATTTCTTTTGTGAATCAAACATTTTCCATGGAGTTAATGGAAACTAGTCCACACGTTATTGAGATGCCTTTCAACGAACGTATTATTTGGTTGGTGCCTTGTAAAATGATATGAAATACTGTACAATATTATTTGCCAATGTTTATCTAAATTTGGTGTGCTATAGATGTTCTACTTATAATAGTTAGCTTTCATATCACCTCTTTTTCAATTTCAGTTTTTAATTCAAGACCATCTAACTAAATTCGAAAAATTATTTTAGGACTTTAGTGAAAGATGTTCAATGTTTTACGGCAGACCAAACAACACCTAACTATCATCTCAAATATTGGAAATCTAATAAGAATAATACTTGCTGTAATTTTCAGCACGAGATCGGATAACATGAGAGTTTTAAATTCCTCATCGTCAAAAGTTTCCTTTTTGAAGCCCGGGACTAACGTCTCCAGACCCGACTTTTACTCATATTCAAATGTGTACCTAGAGGGGAATATCGTGTCTTACCTCTATAAAGATTAGAATCAGAAAGCAAATCAAAACTTCAAATCTTATATACCAGACGTAGAGCTTAAACTCCATCACAATCCAATCTAAGATCAAAAGTATAAGTAGTTTTGCTTGAGTTGCCTTAGAGAACGCCTTCTCATTTGTTTGAGAAGATCATCATGATTAATTTTAGTGAAGCTTACCAGCTATTGTGATTCCGTAAGCCATCTTGCATCCAATCTGAAAAAGCTCCTCGTTGTTCTTCTCCTTTTCTTTTTTGGGAGGGGGCACATAGGCCCAAGTATTTACAAGTATATACAAGCGATCGGGATTCCAATCTGTGAAACCTGAGAAGTCCTCCAACGTCTGGAGATAAATTTGACCCGGTCGATAGGTTCGCCTAACTAGGCGAGAATTCCAGGTCGAACTGATTTTCGGAGAAATAATCATACGGACCAGAGATAAATATCCAACAGCACGAACAAATTGTATGGTTGGAGAGTTTTTAAGCTCCAACCAGATTCGAACTTAAGACCTCCCAATTGAGAGGCAAGGTGAAAAACCAACTGTCCCTCGTTGTTCTTCTCTTGGTAACAAATTACGTCCCACTAATAGATAAAGGATATGTTTGACAAAACTTTCATTTTCAAAGTTTGCATATCCTTTCATTTACCTCTGGCATAAAAATATTAGATGGATGGACATTAGTTTTGGGCAAACAAATTAGTCTCTCTCTCTCTCTCACACACACACACACAGAAAATCAAAAAGATCATGGAAGTAACTTAAATAACTTTGCAAAAAAATGAAAAGGGTCAGAAGTGGGGGGCCAAACACACTCGAAAGCAAGTGCATAGCTGCTGCGTTTGGCATGCGAAAGCGCGTCCGGCCCCGGCTTTTGGTTTTAGGTTTTAGCCCACCGGAGTTTTGAACAGCTGCAACTACAAGGGGAGGCGCCATTAGTGTTCAAAAATTCCAAAGGATCAGGTGGGAGGGCAAGACCTGTGTTTAAGCAATAAAGGGAGGAGAGGGGAGGGAGAAGGGGCACAAGACCCCAAAAAGAGGAGACTCCACTCAAATGTGTTCAAAAGATGAGGATATATATAGCACAAGAAACATACAAGAGTTGCCCTTTTTGTCACTGTGTGTCTTACCGAACCCAAACATGAAAATTCCACCTTTCATGTGCCTGCCTGGTTCCCTGCCACATATGCCCAACTTTGAAACCTTGGACACTTTAACCTTTTATTAACATCTTGATTGATTGGGAGATAGGTTCTTGGCCTCATGCAGATTGGACCATGTCATCTTCAGAAACACCATTCAAAACGTTTTAGGCATTGGAATACTCAACATAGTCATCTTTTGCAACAGTAGCAACAGTACCATTGGAAGCAATGGAGAAGGAAGAGAAGAAGTCTAGACTATCAAAAACTAAACTCAAATGTTTTAGATAAAAGTTCAAATGACTAGTAAATTTGTCATAACATATACTTTACTAATATATGGATGTCAAAACTGATAGGAACATAAATTGAACACCTACCATTAATAGTAATACAAAAATTGATGATGATAGAGCTATATATCTACTATTGTAGCAACAACCAAAACACCCATAAAATATACATCTTCCCTCAGTTCATAAACATCCATTTGAGGTAACAATTAGTTCCACTTTCTTCAAGCCAATTATGAGACTTGCTAATAATTCAATGGATTTGCCTAATTCAATCATTGAAATCATATCATCTAACACTGATCTTATTAGCACCCAGGCATAGTTTGGCTTTGGCTTTACCCAGCTGTTTGATTCATATTAATCTAATGGGGTAAAGCCATGAGGAAGACCCCATAATCAACTCCATGCAATCTTGATAACAGCCTCACCGGTCGGAACAATTTTATATTGGACATGGCTGGAAACCAATACCACTTCATCATATAATAGCCACACTAGATATACAAGAAGATTGACAATATATGTATATAGGGAATATAGGTACGACATATTTTATATGGATATATAGGTAACTCTTTAAAATCTGCTAATAATTAACCACATATGCATGCTAAGTGACAGTTTCATTTGATAACTATAATATATATATATATATATATATATATATATATATATATATATATATATATATATATAGTTAGAATAAATAATGTATGAAAATGCTATCGTTTGTGGGTTGATCAAAAAGTTGAAAATAAACACTAGAACAAGTAAAGATGAATTTTCTATTCCAGTGGAGAAGGTAATTTGACCTATGATCTCAAATGGTTAATTATCTCAAATTATTCTAAGACAAATCATTCTTATAAGTTAGATGATTCTTATAAGTCTAAATAATCCAAACTATTCTTCACTTGTAGCACGCGTTTAAAAATCAGGAACCTAGGAGTAGATCTAGCTAACTTTCATTGATCCGAATTTTTCTTGTGAATAGATGATTTTATCAAATTGTTTAATTTATATAAATCCTAATTTATCTTGGGAATAGAGGATTTTATCATAATATTTAATTTATATAACTGTAAAAAGCTTAACAATAAATATGTAAATTAGTTCAATCATTTTTCATATACTTAATCTTGTGAAGGATATTCGTATAAAAAACTCCCTCTCTACTTTTGCATTTTTCCAATGTCCTTCTCACCTGCACTAACACAGGAACCGGACTCTCTCCCGCTATCCTTTTTATACACCATTTTCCATTTCCTATTCCTCTCCGTGTCGTTTTCTTCTGCTTCTGCTTCTGCTCCTGCTCCCCATCACACGCCATGGGCGGCCACACCAAGCTCGGCCTGGTCCTGCTGGTCCTCTTCCTCGCCTCCCTCCTGGCCCTGCTTCTGCTCCTCCTCCCACTACACGCCATGAGCGGCCTCACCAAGCTCGGCCTGGCCCTGCTGGTCGTCTTCCTCGTCTCCCTCCTGGCCTTCGCAGCCGAGCTCACCTACGCGCTCTGCCGCCGCAGGATGTCCCGGCGGGAGCTGTCCTGTGCAAACGACCCAGAGCTCGCGGCCCCCGCAGCACCCGGCGACCCCCACCGGAGCCCAACCTCTAAGCACCTCCTCCTTTACTTCCTCTGCTGGAAGGAAAACCGGTCCCGCGTCGAGCCGGCGGCCTCCGCCACCGTCACGCCCGCGGACGCCTTCGCCGCTGCAGGGCCTGAAGGCGCGAAGGCGTTGCCTTTGCCTGAGGCGGCTGCGGAACTGGAGACGGAGCTGGAGCTAGCGCAGTGGCGGGGCTTGCACGCGTCGAGGGTGCTGTTCACCATCCGGGAGGAGGAGAAGGAAGGGGTCGACTCCGACGGCGGGGGACCGGTGGCCGGACGGTTCCCCGTCGTCGGGGAGGAGCGTACGGACGAGCAGCAGGAGGGGGAGGTGGTGGCGGAGGCCAGTACTGCAGAGTCCACGCCCTTCTCCACTCCCTGCGCCTCTCCTCCGTTCCGCACCCCGTCGTCGTCTCCGACTCGGGGTGTGGAGGCCGGCGCGGAGGTCGAGAACCCAGCAAACACAGGCGGGTCCGACGACGACGAGACCGGAGTAACAGGACGAAGAGGTCCTGCTCTCCCCGGCGCCGTAGAAGAAGCAGCCACATAAGTAGAATCCTCTGAAGAGGCGGTGGTGGCGGCCGGTTACTAAAATTATTATGGTTTCAGTGTTTTTTTTTTCTTTTTGTATATTTTTCCTAGGTTTCTATGGAAACATAGTAAGAAAAAATAGTCGTAATTTTTGAAAAAAAAAAGAGTAGAAAAATGGTCTTCTATATTCTAATTGGCTGCGTTTTCTGCTGACCAAAGTATCCCACTCGGCTCTAGTTGTCAAAAAAAAATATATTGGTTAACATCAGTGACACCAGTCATGTTTGAATTAGATGTAATGAGATCTAGAACGTTCATATGATCATGTTATCAAAGTTCAAATTTTCTTTTTGATCATGTTATCCAATTCCACCAACTGCAAAGCATTAAGAATCCGGATCCTCTCGGTGTAAGAGAGGATTGAACTCCAGCAGTTATCGATCTCAAGCAACCACATGTCCTTACCTTTTTTATCATCATTTAAGCCCCTCTTTCAACCGGTGCAACCAGTTCTAAACACAACCAAGAACGCTTAGATACAATGTAAAATTATGGTTGTATTCACATGTTTTAGGTTGTATTTAAAAATTACTTAGAACATTTAGATACAACTTAAAATGACATCTGAACACAACTTAAAACATAAAATACAATTGATGTTGCCGAGGCAATCACTGTCGAACTCCTGAAATGGAATCTGAAAAATCAACAGGTGACCGAGAGTCGAGGGGGATTCGAGCCGAGAACGAGTTAGAGACGAAGGTAGAAGCTCCTACAAGAAGAAGGAACCAGTTGGGAAGGATCTCGGGTCTCGGCTCAAGAGAACCCCCTCCGACGATTAAATTAACAGGGGACTTAATGAAAGAGTTTAATATTAAGAGAGAGATGGAGGCTTAATAATTTGTGTACTTTTACTGCAGCGAATAGTGTTCTTTTTATAGTGAGGGATGAGAGTTCCTTTTCAGTGGTAATCGACGTAGGACTATTCCTAAGAGTTTGAGATGAAATTCCGAATATATCCCAAATGCCAGTAAGCCGGAGGCTCACAAGTATTTGACTGAGTTGGGCCGGACCCATGTCGGCTCAATACGCACTTGGGCTGAATGTGGCTTAGTTTGACGATTGAGCCGGATTTATCTCGGCCTAATACGATACTGGGCCTCCGAGTACAAATGAATGGCGCTCGGCCCATTCTCGAATTTGAGATTGGGGCCAGCTTCTGGGCCCAAATGAGTTTTCCCCCGTCAACAACTATAACTCAGGGTGGGTTGTATTCGTAATTAGTTGTATCGGTGGACTTTAAAATGTGGAAAAAGGTCGGGGATAGATGGTGACTTATCATCGGTGATGAAAAAAGTGGGGACGAGTGGTGGCTTGGGATTGGCAACTGTTGGAGTTCAGCCTTCTTTAGTATCGAGAGGATCTGAACTCAAAGCAGAATGTGTCCGGTACCTACCCTAGAGTCTCACCTGTGTGAATGGCCTAACAATGTTGAACTACACTAGTAGAAATTGTTAGTATTAGCGACGGCTTATTCGTGACGACTATAAAAGGTCATCGCAAATAATATTATTAGCGATGGTTATAGAAAAGTCGTCGTTATTATAATATTATTCGCGACGGCTAAAAAAAGTCGTCACGGATAATATTATTCGTGGCTAATAAAAGAGCCGTCGTGAATAATATTATTGGCGACGGTTAAAATGTTATCGGTCACTATTATAATATTATTAGCGACAACTAAAAAAAATCGTCGAAAATAATATTATTCTCAACGGCTAATAAACAAGTTGCCGTGAATAATATTATTAACAACGATTGAAATGTTATCCGTCGCTATTATAATATTAGCGACGACTATAGAAAAGTCATCACTATTATAATATTATTCGCGACGACTAAAAATGGCCGTCACGAATAATATTATTAAACGGTTAAAATGTCATCCTTCGCAAATAAGAATATTATTAGCGATGGCTATAGAAAAGCTATCGCTATTATAATATTATTCGCAACAACTAAAAATAGCCATCGCGAAAAATATTATTAGTGATGATTGAAATGTCATCCGTCACAAATAATAGTACTAATTGCAACGGCTATCTTAGCCGCACTAATAATTTTTATATATTAAATTTATATTTAATACACTTATACTTAATATTGTACAATGTTAGTCATAAAGTATAACAGAATATATAACTTAATATTTCTCATATAATTCTAATAACATAACTAATATAATTTATAAGAAATATTTATTGTATTAGTTATAGTTGAATATGCCTAATAAACCATATAATTAACTTAGTATAATATAGTTAGATATATGATTAAGTACGTAAAATATTATCTACCTTATTAAAAATATAGTCATACTAAGTAAATATATAATATAAATATAGTTAACTATACTTAAGTAAGTATATTACTTAACTTAAATATATTAGTATTATTTAATTAACTATTATATTACAAAATATATAATATTATATTTAACTAAATATTATATTACTAAATGTAACTAACTATCCTAACTAATAAAATTATTATGTAAATATTAAGTAAATATAAATATTGTTATATATAATTTTTTAAGCATAGAATTAATATAGTTAAATATCTAGTTAACCAATATAACAAATACAAAATAGTTAAATATTTAGTATAGTTAAATATAGTTAACTTAACATGACAAAGTTAATTATATGACATAGTTATATAATTAAATATAATTAACTAATTATGAAACTTAATTAATAGACTTAACTAATTAGGTATTTAACTAATTAAGTTACATACTTAAACAAATATTACCATCGACTTCTTTCTTTTGTCCTCTAGGTCTCTCATCTCTCTTTTCAAGTAATTACATAACAATATACAAGTGTATGGCTACAATCAAAATAATTAACTATGTATTATATTAGTTAAATATATTAGTATAAATATAGTTTTACAAAATAAATATATAATATAAACGTAGTTATACTAAGTAAGTATTTAGTATAGTTAAATATAGTTACACTATGTTAAACATAGCTATACTAAGCACATATTTAGTATAGTTAAATATATACTAAGTTAAATATAATTACACTTAGTAAATATTTAGTATAGTCAAATATAGTTATACTAAGATAAATGTAGTTATACTAAGTAAATATTTACTATAGTATAATATACTGAATATTACTATAGTATAATATAGCTAAATATATTTAACTTAATATAACATAGTTAAGTATATAATTAAATTACATAATTAACTATGCATTGTATTAGTCAAATATATTAGTATAAATATAGTTATTATAAATAAATATATAGCATAAACATAGTTATACTAAATAAATCTTTAGTATAGCTAAATATAGTTATAAAAAGTAAATATTTAGTATAGTTAAATATAGTTATATTAAGTTAATATTTAGTATAGTTAAAATATATTTAAATTAATATAATATAGTTAAATATATAGTTAAATTAGATAATTAACCATGTAGTATATTAGTTAAATATATTAGTATAAATATAGTTATACAAAATAAATATTAGCATAGTTAAATATAGTTATACTAAGTTAAACATAGTTATAATAAGTAAATATTTAGTATAGTTAAATATAATTATACTAAGTTAAACATAGTTATACTAAATAAATATTTAGTATAGTTAAGTAGAGTTATACTACGTCAATATTTAGTATATTACGATATTGTTAAATATATAGTTAAGTTACATAATAAACCATGCACTAGATTAGTTAAATATATTAGTATAGATATAGTTGTGCTAAATACATATATAACATAACATAGTTATAATAAGGAAATATTTAGTAAAGTTAAATATAGTTATAGTAAGTAAATATTTAGCATAGTTAAGTGTAGTTATAGTAAGTAAATATTAAGCATAGTTAAATATATTTATACTGAGCTAAACATAGTTATACTAAGTAATATTTAGTATAGTTAAATATAGTTATCCTAAGTAAATATTTAGTATAATATAATAAAGTTAAATATATTTAACTTAGTATAATATAATTAAATACATAGTTAGGTTACATATTTAACTAAGTATATTATAGTATAAAAATAGTTATGCTAAGTAAATATATAGCATAAAAATAGTTAAATTAAATTAACTAAGTATTTAGTTAAGTTAAATATATAAGTTATAGTTAACTAAATATAATATTACTAAATATGCAGTTAAGTATATATAAGCATTTAATTGGTATAGTGAAGTATATAGTCAACTAATATGCTTAATTGTTTAAGCACATAACTATGCATTATATAAGTTAAATATATTAGTATAAATATAGTTATATAAAGTAAAATATAACATAAATATTTTTTAATATACTTAACAAAGTAAATTAGCTAAATATATTAGCAAATTACTTTAAGTAGTATACTAAATATATATTATGCAACTATGAAGTATATATACATAAGTATTTAACGAAAATAAAGTTAACTAATAATATAGATAAATATAGTATAGTTAAATATATAGTTAACTTAACTATATTAGTGTAAGTATGACAAAGTTAACTTACTATATATAAGTATTTATTTTTAAGCAAATTATATTTTTAAAGACTTAAAATTTTAATAACATATTTAAAATATAGACTATCTTTAATAGTAATTCTATATATTAAAAATAATATTTTATCAGTTTTTATGTATGGTTAATATATTATATATTAAAATATTCTAACCAACATTACTAATATAACTATTATAATTATTATGTTTTAAGTTAGTATTAGAATTATTTATTCAAGTATATATTTTAAATGGACTTTTGGGCAAAATGTCCCAAAATCCTAAGTTTCCAGTAACTCGTTTTTCACTTTTGGTTTAAAACTTGATGACAATGATGTCGATTATTTAAGAAGGTTAGAAGCCTTCAAATATAGCGGATTTGTATCTTGAATCAACAAGGTATTTGAAGAGTATTAGTTAGATTTATGCAAAGACTTGCTGTAGACACAATAAGGAAAATGAAATGATGAGAAGGTTATCTGGCAGTGGTGATCGATTTTCATGCTCGTGATAGGGATGGCACGACACTCCAGTCCGAGGGGATTTATGGCTCCACAGTCGGCCAAGCAAGTGCCAAGTAGAAGGATGACCATTTGCAACCCTCTTGCGAAATTGTCTGCAGGCCTCTTCTGGCTCGAAGCTACGATGAGAAGGCTGCCCTCTAGTTTGAACCAACAGGCTGTTCTGCGAAGGAGGCGGTGGTGGAGGCATCAGATTCTCCCGACTATGAGGCCTCTAAGGAGGGTACGGGCTATGGTGAACATGTGGAGGGCTTTCTAAACGACCACGCTCCCGTTAGAGGGCTTCTCCCTCCAATCGGTCAACTTTGGGTTCGAGTCGTTGAATCATATCAATCATAATCTAAAAATCAGGCCCTTGAGGCGACCGATGGATACCTTCGGAGGGAGGGCAGATGTTGTCTCTGTTGTCCAGCACTTGCTCGCTCGGAACTCCGACGCTGGAGACAATGGGAGTGCTATGCCTGCGGCTGCAACTTCTTTCTGTCTTGATGCTCGGCTGTTGTTCGCCTGTACTATAACATCCCAAATTTTAAGAAGCCCATAATATATTAGACTTTCATAAATCGAGCCCATTAGGTCAGCCCACTTAGCTAATTTAAACTCATTAAGTTTTATTAATTGAATTAAAAGAACAAATAACCTGTAAATTACGTAAACTTTGTGTAGGAAGGTTCAAATGAGATGAAATTCGATTCATTTGAAAGATAATAAAATTATCTCCAAGTTTATGTTGGACACTTTCTCAAATTATACTATATAATAAGTCAAAAATATCAATTAATAAAATTAACATAACTTGAAGGTTCTCCAAAATTACAAAACTACCCTTGTTACTATTTGTTGACATATGGCTTGGATCTAAACGGGGGGATTGTCTTAAGCGATGGGCTTAAGTGGTGGACTTAGGCCGGGGGAGTGTTTAAATGGTGGGGAGGCAGTGGTCATTGGTGTTTAAAAAGGATTTTAAAAGTTTAAATAAGATGCTCATTTCTCATTTCTCCACCCCCAACCCTGCACGAGAGAGAGATAGAGAGAGAAAGGGAGAGAGAAGAAGAAGAAGAAGGAGCAGGAGAAGAAAGGTGTTTTGTGCATGCGTATACGTGTGTATGTCTTAGAAAGTTGGGAAACGTCAAAGAGATACGCAGGAATCGTTATAGACGATTAGAATGTTTATAGAATTTGCTTGGGACTTCACCCTAAAGGTAGGTATATGATAAACCGAACCCATGTTAGTTGTTAACTGCATTATTTTAATTTTATTTGTTATTTAAAATATGATTTTATCATGTGAAAATTGTGTAAATTATGTAGGGATGTTTTAGTCAAATTTAAATTAAAACAGCCATGTTCTAAGGCAAATTACAGATGGACCCTAAAATAATCATAATAATTAAATCTCAAAATTTGTGCATTAACTATTAAATTTTATTTGACTATTTCTAATTGACTTCTTATTTGCCAATCTATTCTATTATCATTTCTGGACTAAGCGGGTGAAATGCGTATATGACATGTAATTTAGAAGATATTTATTTTTTTGTGAATCATGTTTATAATTATTTGTTTATCTGTTCATTTTAAATTTTAAGTTGCATGATAATATGAAATTAACTATATAGCCATTGCTATCTTAAGAAAATATTTGGATGACACCGTAATTAGTGTCTGCTGCGAGTAGTCAATTTGTAATCCGAGGATGACAGACTTTGAAATTTAGAAGCTAAACTTTAGTTTAATAGATGGTGAGATATTAACCTATGATCCTACGCAATCGGTCAGTACATTGGTGCCATTCGCTTATTGCTTCGATATTTGTTTGTTTAGCCCCTTATTTTGTGATTTGAATGCACGTCCGGTGTATGAAATTAGAATAGATATATAATTTGATTAAGTTAATTCTTTAATTGGCCTGACTATCAAAATTTGCATTTAGATATGATATGATATGTTATCCATTAAACTCATATAAATATAATTTTATTTATGCAGGTAATTTGTGAAATTAGATTATTTGCTAAATAATTATCATTATAAATTTATTTAATGTTTACACATGCCTAATATTGCATTGTTTTGTTAAATACATTTTTTTGACTTAAGTTATATATGTAGAACATGCTAAAATTCATTTTAAATTTAGAACTATCATGTTATTTGTCAAATTATTATATAGTAAGTATGTTATTGATTTTGATATTTGGTGAGTTTTACACACACACAATAACTAATTTTTTTTAGAAACTTCTAATACTTAGTGGATTTTAACTCCGGCAAGAAGTAGGTCAGAGAGGTGATCCGAGAATAGTTTTTGAAATCTGCTGCATATAGAAAACAAGAGTAGGTTTGGTTTCTTTTATGTGCAAAATGTAATAAGACTTTTGAGCTAAAAATATATGGTCTTGTAAATATATAAATTATGTGTGTTTATATTAATGGATATGGTATAATTATATGTGTTTGAACAAATAGATGGTTTAATTTCTTGTGCCTTGTAGATATTCCAATTTACAACAATTCGATTTAAGGTGACATCTCTTAATCGGACTCGGAAAGGAGATTTCGATTTAAGGTGACATCTCTTAATCGGACTCGGAAAGGAGATGCCACACGTTCCATAACTTTTAGCTTACATTTTCACAGACGGCGTCAAAAGATGTTGAGTCGAAATTTCATCCTTCGCGATCAAAACCCTCTAACGAGTATCGGAAGATCAAGAATAAGTAAACCTGCAAGGCCGTTAAGGGCCCCTAGCGATGGACTGGGACATTCTCCTTCGATGCTTAAGTCAGAAAGTTGAGAGTCGCTAAGGAATAGAGAGATAGCAGGAGTTCTAAAAGTGTATCTGGCAAAGTTGGACCAAAGGTCATTATATATGGGTTTAGCTGCTCCTTAGAGACCAACTCTAGTTGGGAAGGGTAGATGCTGGCCATATTTCCCCTTGAGTCCAAGATCGAAAGGACTCCTGATATGGAAAGTGTCTATATCTTGACAGATTCTTCGGACTTCCTTGAGCTGGTCTGGACTTCATGGGTGGAGATTCTAATCCGTATCAAACTCTCGAAGCGGGTTCCACAAGAGGGGCAGACTCAGATCGGATCCCTTAAATGAGTTACTTGCTTTTGGAGTACTAGATTAGTCTCAAATCCAGACGGCTTGGTTCCCACTGGTCCAAAACCCAGGAATAGATAGTTAGACTTCAGGCTACAGAACTGGGCCGGGTTCACCTGTTATTGGGTCTGGCGAAATTCTTCTCTTTCATCCCTAAAGATTTTACAGCCTTTATGCCATTGCATATCTTGGGGGATGTTATCTGTCCTTAAGTTTTTCTAAATATTGTTAGAGGTTAACTCTAACATGCTCGACTTTGCCGTGGATTGAGATCATCCCTTTACTGTGAGAAGGGGGACCAAATTGCTTAATAGTGGAAGTCAGTCACTAAGCTGGTTCCAATCACAGCTTCACCATAAGTAATTATAGATCAGGCACAGTGTAATTTACAGCAATCAATTTAAAGTTCTCTTTTTATTTGAACACGTGGAGTGATCAAACAACAAATCCCCACGTATCAGATGCATATATACATGATCCATCTACAGATGCGTTGAAGGTAGCGGCAGGCGAGCTCCCATTCACAGCCATGGGCACCTTCAGCGAGCAGTACGCTACCGGTGCATGCCTCTTCTTCTTGGTGTACGTAGGTGTAACCCCCTCCATCCGTAACGTCCCACTCCATCCTTATGTTAGCATCCAGCTTCACGTCTATGCTGTAGACCCCGTCCTACTTCTCCCCATCAAACTTCGCCACGGCCGAGCTGCTTCTGTTGCCGGCCTCCCCTCGGAACGCGGGGGAGACAACGGCGGTGGCCTTCTGCCACTGCGTGAATGCGGGGATGCTGGCGAAGCCCAACTCCTCGCCGGCGTAGAACGCCCTCGCCTCCAGGGGCTTGGTGTAGTAGACGGTGGCCTTGTTGCCGTTCCTGATGCTTACGTTTAGGGCGAGGTCGTAGGCGACGGTGGTGGCCAGGAACATGTCTGTTGTGCAATGTTAGGTGAATCTATATATAATCTTCATAATTTACAGCAATTTCCTTCAAAACTAATCAGATTCTAATTAAGGCCACTGTGTATAATGAGCTTCAAGGGTATATACATCTGATGTAGACTGGATCTATCACGACCGGATCCCGCAAACGGGGATCCGAAACAAGGAGGATCCGGAGCCGGTCCGGATCGAGCGGTGACGAGGGGACCCGACGGGGATCCACAGCGGGGCGAAGCCGAGGCTCTTTCAGAGTGAAGAGGATCCGCCCGCGGGGGGCGCGATCTGCCGCCGGAGCTGCTCTTGGATAGTGAGCCGCTGCTCCTTCGGTCGGACGAAGGCGCGGCGCGAGCAGGAGCTCCTGTCGGCGGAGCTGTAGACGGGCGTCGGAGCAGAAGCCGGAAAGTCCGAGATCGGACGGGGGGACGGCTCGCTCTCCGACGAGGGGGTCCGAAGGCGCCTTCAGCGCGAGGCCGAGTCTCCTGGCGCGGGGCGACCGACGGGATCGCCCTCGGACGGCGAGTCCGAAGGCTACTTCAGCGTGAGACCGAGTCTCCTGGCGCGGGGCAGCCGGCGTTCGGCGTCGAGACCGGGGAGAGGAGTCCGAGGTCGGCGGCCGAGACCGACTCGGGGAGGTCGGCGATGATTCGAACCGAGCCCCTGCAGGAGGGAAAGAAGAAGAAGAACCAATCAGCAGGAGTCCCGGGCGTCAGCCCTGGGGAACCCCCTCCGACGGTCAAGTTAGCTTCTGAAGAAGATTCGATTCAGGAAGCAAGAGGAAACAGCTAGAACCCTATTCGGACAGTAGTCCTTTAAGGGGTTTCGGAAGCTTAGAGGGGCATCCGTTTTTCCCACCTCCCTCTTTGGCCATAAGTAGCAGGATACTTATAGCGGAGGGTAGCGGATGGTTAACGGTGGCAGCCGATATAGGACTAAAAGGAGGCTTACAGATAAACCGCCATAGCGTCTGATCCGCCACCGGAGTGGGCCGGATTCGGCTACCGGGCCGGAGGGGGTTGGGCCGCTGACGGGCCGAAGCCTGCTGGGCCCTGGGCCGCCGTGCTGTTCCCGGGCCGTAGGCTGATGGGCCGCTGACGGGCTGAAGCCTGTTGGGCCGGGAGCGACGGGGCCGCTTATGGGCCGAGGGCTGCTGGGCCGCTAGCGGGCCGAAGGCCGCCGGAGGGCCTAGCACTGCTGCTGTTGGGCTGAATGGGGTTTGGGCCTGCTACAATGGGCCGAATCGGATTCTGCCGCATCACATAGCCCCCCACTCTTGTCTTCCTCAGTTCTGAGACGGCAAGAGTATAGCCTGAAACTGCCAGAAAAGAAAGAAAATCACAGCAGGCGTCTTCCTGGGAGTCGTATTCCCCCTTCTTCTGGAAGAGGAGGCCCTCGGTCGGCCGAGGGCCGTGCGGTCGCTTTGTCCTTGCTCAGAGGGTCGGCGAAGGCTGAGGGCTGAGAAGCCGAAGGGTCGGTACCTCTGACCCGCGTCAGGCCTCATTAAACGGACGGGACGGCGCGTCGCTTCGCGAGGAAGCACGGGACACGCGTCGCGCATCCAACCGCTCTGGAGAAAACACAAACGGATCCCGACCGCCCGTGGGTCGCGGATCGCCCCGGCTCTCTGCCCGAAGCTCCGCTCGGATTGCCGCCGCTCCCTTTGTCGCCTGCGGATCGGGACGCGTGGCGGGCATCCGAGTGGTGAGCCGAAGGGTCGGAGCGCTGTCAGCCGCTGATCGCTTCTTGCCTCAAGTCCCGGAGCCGGTCCGCCATCATTGCCGAAGGACGGCACACGTGGCGGGCATCCGGAAGGAGCGACGGGACGAGCGGGACGATCTCGGCCGCAGGCTTCGGCGGGAGGCGTATCGACCGGGCTCTATAAATACAGGCCCCCTGCGGGGCACTGTTCCTCTTCTTGCTACCGCGCTTACGCTCCCCCCCGCAACTGCCTGAGCTCTTCTTCCTTCTCCTGCGAGAGGCCAGTTTCCTGAAGGCTTCATCCGAGCTTCGTCGGCTACCGGGGGAGGCTCTTTGTCCCTCAGAGTGCATTGCCTGTGGAGTCTGGAGGCTTGAGGCGACGCCTGGTTCAGGAGAGATCCTCTCCTTCTTTCTGCGAGTAAGCCTCAGTTTTCTTCCCTCCCTCCGCGGCTTTATGGTCCGGAGCTCTTCTAGTGAGATTACGCCTTCGGACGAGGAGTACATTCCTCCCAACTCTCCCAAGTCTTCCCTGTCGGACCCTCTTGCCTCGGGATCTTTTACTTCCGCGATGTCCGGGGAGTCCGAAAGCTCCGGGTCCGAAACTTCCGGGACTGAGGTTTCTGGAACCGAGGCTTCTGGGACCGAGGCTTCTGAGGCCGAGGCTCCCGAGGCCGAGGCTTCCGGGGCCGAGGCTTTTCAGGAAGTTCGGGACTCGGGCCAGGCTTCCACCTCGGAACGCCGCCTCCCGGATGTTGCTTCGGGGGCTAGCTGTGCCCTTTCGGATGTAGAGGTGAGGAACTTAGTTTCTTACTTTCAGCTTCCCTCTTGGACGACCCCCCTTCGGCCCGATTCCGCCACTAGGGCAAATACCGTTCGCCCGGGGTCTTTTTCCATTTACGTCGATAGCTTTGAGGCGGGATTCCGTCTCCCTCTCCCCACCTTCGTCGTCAATCTTCTTAGCTTCTACGGGCTGACCCCTTCTCAGCTCTTCCCTAACTCTTGGCGCACTGTGTATGGATTCCTGAGTGTCTTTGCTCACGTGAAAATCCGCCCCTCCCTCAATGTCTTTCGTTATCTCTTCAAGATCCAGACGCAGGGGAAGTCGGAATGGTACTGCTTTGTCCCCCGGGTGGGCCGGAGGATTTTCTCTGGGAAGCCTTCGTCTATCCATGGCTGGAAGAGGAAGTTTATCTTCGTCTCTCTGCCGGAGAAGGAGAAGGGTGTGTGGCCCTTCCCCACTGAGTGGGTGCCGCTGGCCGAAGGACTCTCGGGACCTCCTGTTCTGTCTCCTGTCCAGAGTACCATCGTGGGTCACGTTCAGGCGAAGGCCCCTTACGACGTTTCGGTGCTTCTTTCCGACGCGGAGCGGTTGATAGGTGCCGGGGTTTGGCCGGACCCTAAGCGTGATCCGGAGCGGGTCTTTCCGTACCTACCTCCCGGGGAGGCTCCGCGGGGCCGCGGGGGAAGGACTGCCGCTCCTCCGGCCGAAGCTCTTCCGGCTTTGGAGGCTGACGAAGTTTCGGCCGAGGGTAAGTCGGCTCTGAGTCTTTTACTCGATCGTTGTTTTTTGGCTTCTGATATCCCCTTCTTGCTTTGCAGCAATGGCCCAGCTCGACGCCGTCCTTGACCAGCTATCGGATCAGCGCGCTTCGCGCCGGGCGCCGGCCCCGCAGGCGGTGAGCAGGCCTGTCCGAGGCACCGGGGGTCCGAGGACAAGAGGCGGGGGCCTCGGGACTGCGGCCTCCGCCGAGGGTCGTGCAGTCGCCGCTGCTCTTGAGAGGGAGCAGAGGACTAAGTTTGCCTCTCGGGGAGGCGGCCGAGCGTCGAAGCGCCCCCGGGTAGAGGAGGCCGAGGGAGAGGTGGAAGTCCAGCTAATCAGGAGGAGCGCCGGGGCCCGAAGGGCTGCAAGATTGGCGTCTCCTGAGATGCCGAGGGGTGACTCCCCTCCGGCCGTTTCGGCAGGAGCCGATGGAGGAGATGCCGAACCGCGGGCGCAGCTCGAGCGGCGGCACCCCGCATCGGGGGAGAGCATGGAGGACCCGCAGACGTGCCTTCGTCTGCTCAACAGCCTCACTCTCCCTTCAATCTTTGAGGAGCTGAAGGCCCACTCCATCACCGATCTGACGGAGATGAGTGCCCGTCTGTCGGTTCAGGTGAGCACCCCGAAAGTGTTTCAGCTCATCTTCAGCTTCTTCTTTTGATTCTACTGGCCCTCATCTGCCCTCGATCTGCAGGCTTCGATGACGACCCGTGTCCTGATGCATCGTCAGGAGCTGCTTCAGCGTAAGCTTCTGGAAGCCGAGGCGCATCCGGTTGGTTCGGGGGAAGGCACTTCGGCGGCTCCTCGCATCGAGCCCCTAGTTGAGGAGCTCGTGACTGCGAGTGCCCGAGCGCGGA
Source organism: Zantedeschia hybrid cultivar (assembly GCA_030544215.1). NCBI lineage: Eukaryota > Viridiplantae > Streptophyta > Magnoliopsida > Alismatales > Araceae > Zantedeschia > Zantedeschia hybrid cultivar. The sequence continues at coordinate 10,722,030 of JARZZO010000004.1, read as the reverse complement.
AGCAGCTGGAGAAGAGGGCAGCAGAGGCCCGTGCCGCCGCTGAGGCCAAGGAGAAGGCCGAGAGCGATCTTGCGGCGGTCGAGTCCGAATTCCGGACTTTCAAAGCTCAGACCCAGGACAGGGAGGCTCGGGGAGCTTCGGAGAAGCGCCGCCTCATCGAGGAGGTGTCGACCTTGAAGCGGGAACTGGAAAAGGCAGCGGAGTCGGCCGTGGCCAACTACAAGGCCGGGAGCGACTATGCCCAGGAGATCCTCCGAGCCCAGCTGCAGGCTTCTTCGGCGGTTTTTGACCTCGGACTAGCAGTCGCCCAGAGGGCCTGCCCGAGCGTCGATCTGACCGGGGAAGCCATGCCAAAGGGCGGGGAAGCCAGGGAGCTTTTATCCTGGTGGGAGGAGCTCGTGGCGGAGAGGGCCCCGCCTCCAGCTGATGCCGAGGAGGCCGGTGCCGAGGAGGCCGAGACCGAAGAGGCCGATGCCGAAGAGGCAAATGCCGAAGAGGCCGCTGCTGAAGATGCCCTTGCTGAAGGCGCCGCTTCCGAAGCGGTGCAGGTCGTCGACTCTCCCTCTCCTTCTCCTGACCGAAACGTCGTCGCGGTGGAGGAGGAGGGGGTTGTTGAGGACTGATTCGAGGGTTCCCCTCGGCTTTCTTTTTGCTCTACTTTTGTAAGCTCTTGGCCCGGCGTACGGCTGAGCTTTGTATCTCCCTTTATTTTAAAAAATGGAAGGAAGGTTTTTGGCTTTACCTGGCTGCTTGCGTGCGATCGACCGAATGTAGCCCTTCAGGAGCCTTAGATCCCGTCGTCGTTCGCTATAGCTTGTAAGGCCGAAACCCGATGCCGGTTCGGATAGAACATCGTCACAGTATTCGGCCGGGGCCTTTACTATGGTAGTTCATATGATCCCTTAGGGGCATCTTGCCGCTTCTTACGCTTGTCGGATGGCCGAAGCCCTTCACGCTTCCGCTCGCGCGAACTTATATATACCTCGGCGCCTCCAGAATCGGTATACGTGGCCGGAGCCATTCCCGGAACGATTTACGCGGACTTAGAGAAAACCCTACCGCTCCCGATACGGTTTGCATGGCCGAAGCCACTCCCGGTACGGTTTACACGGACTTAGAGAAAACCTTGCCGCTCCCGATACGGTTTGCTTGGCCGAAGCCACTCCCGGTACGGTTTACACGGACTTAGAGAGAATACCATGCCGCTCCCGATACGGTTTGCATGGCCGAAGCCACTCCCGGTACGGTTTACACGGACTTAGAGAAAACCTTGCCGCTCCCGATACGGTTTGTATGGCCGAAGCCACTCCCGGTACGGTTTACACGGACTTAGAGAGAATACCATGCCGCTCCCGATACGGTTTGCATGGCCGAAGCCACTCCCGGTACGGTTTACACGGACTTAGAGAAAACCCTGCCGCTCCCGATACGGTTTGCATGGCCGAAGCCACTCCCGGTACGGTTTACACGGACTTAGAGAGAATACCATGCCGCTCCCGATACGGTTTGCATGGCCGAAGCCACTCCCGGTACGGTTTACACGGACTTAGAGAGAATACCATGCCGCTCCCGATACGGTTTGCATGGCCGAAGCCACTCCCGGTACGGTTTACACGGACTTAGAGAGAATACCATGCCGCTCCCGATACGGTTTGCATGGCCGAAGCCACTCCCGGTACAGTTTACACGGACTTAGAGAAATCCTTGCCGCTCCCGATACGGTTTGCATGGCCGAAGCCACTCCCGGTACGGTTTACACGGACTTAGAGAAATCCTTGCCGCTCCCGATACGGTTTGCATGGCCGAAGCCACTCCCGGTACGGTTTACACGGACTTAGAAATATACCGTGCCGCTTCCTGAACCGGTACACATGGCCGAAGCCACTCTCGGTTCAGGTTACCTGCGGGCTTTAGAAGAACCGTGCCGCTTCCCGATCGGTACGGGTTATTTGCGGGCTTAGAAAATATCCTGCCGATCCGGTACTTAAATGGTCGGAGCCGCCCTCGAATCGGGTTGACGCGGTCTTTGAATAATGCTGCTCCGATCCGATACTAATGGCCAGAGCCGCCCTCGGATCGGGTTCGCCGCAGATTTTGGAGAAGTCTGTTGTCGGACATAGTCCTTTCAAAAGAGACTTCGTTCATAAAACCCGGGTCTAATTACATAAGGTGCCGAAGGTACTCCGTATCTTTAAATACAACGGAGGGTGCGTGTCCGAAGGGGTCCCGACTCTGTGAGCCCCCCGGTCGTTTTTGTTTACAAACACTTCAGCTGTTTCAGAGGCATAGCCTTGGAGAAGAGGATTTCCTTGGATGTTGCCTCACCGCTTGTGAGGTCATCGAGTCGCGCCCCTGTCGAGGCCATTCCTACTGGTATTGTGGCAGTTGGCCTTCTCTGACGAGGCGATCTATCTCCTCCCGAAGGTGCCGGCATTCGTCAGTCGTATGGCCGATCGCGCAGTGATATTCGCAATACTTACTAGGGTCCCTTCGGCGAGGATCAGTTTTCATACGCAGTGGCGGCCGGAGCATTGACTTTATCTCTGTAAGCATTCGGGAAGGGGGAGCAATCAGCGGTAGGTGTCGTGGCTGCAGACCCTGTCGCTTGCCTCGGCCCCATTCCTTTCGATACCGCCCATGTGAGGGTTCTTGATTGGTAGGTTGAGGATGAGCCGCGGGAGGGGCTAGTGGTGCTGAGGGCTCGTTTGCCGAAACGGCTTCGTCGGCAAAGGCTTGCGGAGACGCTGGCCGAGGCTCCTCGATCTGTATAGGGAAAAAGGGAGGCGCTTGACCAGGGAGTTGGCTCAGTATCCCAAGATACTGGGCCATGGCGGATACCATGTCCGCTAAAGATGCGACCGTGGCAGTCAGTGCGGTCATTTGTTGCTGAAGTTCCTTTACCCGGTTGTCTTCAGCTGTGGACCCGGGCGCAGCTAGCCGAACCGTACTCGAAGGGACGGACGGGGTGCCTTCGGAGGGTGGTAGCCGCGCTGAGACTTCCCGTGCCTCTGTTTGGCTCTGTCCGGATCGCCGGGTGACAGGTTGTCGAGACATGACTTGTTTGTTTGTTTCCCACAGACGGCGCCACGTGATGTAGACTGGATCTATCACGACCGGATCCCGCAAACGGGGATCCGAAACAAGGAGGATCCGGAGCCGGTCCGGATCGAGCGGTGACGAGGGGACCCGACGGGGATCCACAGCGGGGCGAAGCCGAGGCTCTTTCAGAGTGAAGAGGATCCGCCCGCGGGGGGCGCGATCTGCCGCCGGAGCTGCTCTTGGATAGTGAGCCGCTACTCCTTCGGTCGGACGAAGGCGCGGCGCGAGCAGGAGCTCCTGTCGGCGGAGCTGTAGACGGGCGTCGGAGCAGAAGCCGGAAAGTCCGAGATCGGACGGGGGGACGGCTCGCTCTCCGACGAGGGGGTCCGAAGGCGCCTTCAGCGCGAGGCCGAGTCTCCTGGCGCGGGGCGACCGACGGGATCGCCCTCGGACGGCGAGTCCGAAGGCTACTTCAGCGTGAGACCGAGTCTCCTGGCGCGGGGCAGCCGGCGTTCGGCGTCGAGACCGGGGAGAGGAGTCCGAGGTCGGCGGCCGAGACCGACTCGGGGAGGTCGGCGATGATTCGAACCGAGCCCCTGCAGGAGGGAAAGAAGAAGAAGAACCAGTCAGCAGGAGTCCCGGGCGTCAGCCCTGGGGAACCCCCTCCGACGGTCAAGTTAGCTTCTGAAGAAGATTCGATTCAGGAAGCAAGAGGAAACAGCTAGAACCCTATTCGGACAGTAGTCTTTTAAGGGGTTTCGGAAGCTTAGAGGGGCATCCGTTTTTCCCACCTCCCTCTTTGGCCATAAGTAGCAGGATACTTATAGCGGAGGGTAGCGGATGGTTAACGGTGGCAGCCGATATAGGACTAAAAGGAGGCTTACAGATAAACCGCCATAGCGTCTGATCCGCCACCGGAGTGGGCCGGATTCGGCTACCGGGCCGGAGGGGGTTGGGCCGCTGACGGGCCGAAGCCTGCTGGGCCCTGGGCCGCCGTGCTGTTCCCGGGCCGTAGGCTGATGGGCCGCTGACGGGCTGAAGCCTGTTGGGCCGGGAGCGACGGGGCCGCTTATGGGCCGAGGGCTGCTGGGCCGCTAGCGGGCCGAAGGCCGCCGGAGGGCCTAGCACTGCTGCTGTTGGGCTGAATGGGGTTTGGGCCTGCTACAATGGGCCGAATCGGATTCTGCCGCATCAACATCAATGTGAGATAATGAGTTTTGTGATAAAGATGTGGGGATAATCTCGTATTAACCATTCTCGTATGTTAAATTTTAAAAATATCATATTTATTTATATATTATCTTACATATCCTTGTAAAATAACATGTCAATAAAATATGTAATTTCAGCGGCATATATGGAATATTTATATATGACAAATATATATGCTATATATAGCAATTTTAAAACATTAAAAGTGTTAAGATAGTGTATAGGATAATATGTAAAATAAGCATGACATTTTTTAAATTAAGCACTCTTAGGTTAATATGAAATTATCCCTAAAGTTAAATACAAACATAGATAATTTGTATATAAACATTATTTAATCAAACAATACAGTCTAACTTTAATACACGTTTTAAAAGGTTAGCTTTTGCAAAACATTGCTGCTGACATGTTTGTTAAGTACTCTTGTCTTCGGGTTCTCTGTTTTACAAATGAATAATGCTTGGTTGCAATGCTCTGTGGGTTCGAGTAATGCTTTCAAGCTAAGCATCATGTAGTGTAAGATGTGGTTGGTTTACATACGTGACGTTATATGGGATGGGCAGTTTTTTTCACAAGTAGCCTAATAGATATTAAATGTGAGTGTAGAATTTTGGACATGACAATTGTGGGCATGACAGATACTTAGTAAGTGTTACAAATATTATTTATCATACCTATATACATAAGTATGGCAAATACTTTATGTGACAAATAGTATTTGTCACCAACTAAGTGACAATCAACAATTAAAAAATTCATGCTGCCAATTAAGTGACCTGAGACAGGCAGCGGGATCCGACTAGCACACAATCATAGCTGCATTGACTTCATAATTAATCTGACGTTATCTTTATGAATAGAATCCGGTTCCTTTCAGTGTGATCGGACTGAATTCGGTCAATGTAAAGAAGAGGCCCAGTTTGGTTGAATTATTTGACTCGACCGGAATGAAATTTTTTAAAATTTTGCTTTTCTTCTTATTTTCTGTATTGACCGAATTCGGTCCAATCGTGCATTTAGAGGATCCGGATTCTTAAGAATACCACCCTTCAGTGGAATCCAAAGTGGTCTAGTACGTCCTGAAAGTAATAAGGTTGCGCTAGTCACATAATTAGCTGCAATTGTACAGTATCACGGGCATAACCTCAGTACAATAGCCAAGTGACTGACTTTAATTATTATGTCTCCGCCTAGTCATCTCAGTAAAAATTTCCCCTAGTAACACGATAATCTTATACAAATACAGACCCAAGTAGATAAGAAAATTTAACTTGTATCTGTCCTTTTTTGTTGATTTCATGAAACTAACACTAAGAGAAAGAAATCCATCATCATTAAAAAAAACTTATAATGAACATTAATGGAGACAACTCTTTCCTAATTTCTTTCTCATAAATCCTTTCTTTTTTATGTTATATCTAGGTTCATTCAGTTGAGGTATATATAATATCAGACAACTTAGAATTAAAACAAGCAAATGAATCTCTAATCCTATAGTCTCCATAGAAACTATTCACCTAATCTGTCCTAGATAATTAGTCCTAGTAAAAAAAGATCCCTCATAACTCAGCTTAATCCTAGCAGTCACCATTATCCACCAGTAAAGGTAAACAGTATAGAAGAGTCTAGAATAACATCAAATTCTTCAAGACCCCAGAGCTGCAACTAGAAAGCCCTAGTTCTTAAATCATCATGTGACAGCGTGGGTTCATGACAACAAGTCTCTATTCTATTACCCCGCCACCACAAGCAAACAAAAAGGAAATAGAGGCCTTTTCCCTTTTATTAGTAGAGTATACATGATGTGATGTTGTTGTGTTTGCTACTCATCTCCTTAATTACACTAATGAGATGGAGCTTTCAGTTTTATGACCTACATGTGTTAATCTCGGATAGCCACCCTTTCCTTCTGGTAAACTAGAAATATCCTTTTAGAATACACATTTAATATTTATCATTATTCATGTGGCACAACCTAAGTCAGCTCACACATAAAAAGTATTTTAAAATAATTTTATCTTAGATGAAAAAGAAAAGATAGCATATGTTAAAATTGAAGAACTTCCAAATCAGTACTTAGGAGTTTGACTTGGATGAAAACCGTCTCCACTTGAGTGCTGTTTCTAACCTTATTATCATCGTGGGTCATGTCCACGAGTCATTTCCATGAAAATGCAACCTGCCAACCTCCACCTAGAAAGAATCTTTTCTAGCTACCAATTTAAGTTTATCAATTTTTATAATGCATGTACATGACTCATCATATGATAACATAGTCACCCTAACAATATCAAAAGTGATATCAAGCCAACAAGTATTCCTAGTGAGGAAGGCAGAACAGTGTCCCCTTCAAAGAAAAAAAAAAGGCAGAACAGTGAGGCTCTTGGTGTCCTAAGAATGTGGTGGCTCATCGTTTTCAGTCCACATTATTCCATCCATGCGCCACATGGCAAGTGGGTGACCTTGATGGAGACGGAGGAAACAAGTGCAAGTACCCTACAGCAAAGAAATAATTTGAAGGGGAGGGGTTGGTTAATTACTTCGGCTTCTAACAAACCTTAACGAATCCTTCTTAACATAATCCTCATCCCATAAAACATAAAATCGAGTTAGTTTAGCATACAAGGCCGACTGTAGTTAATTTAAATCATTGAGTGGGGAGTTTTAATGTAGGCATCAGAGCTAACCCTAGGACTGCAAGTTTGTGGTTCAGGTTCAAGTTGAGCATATGTATGCTCAACTCACAATCTCTTCTTGGGCTAAAGATTTTATTAACCTCATCCTAGTAAAACATGAGACGATAAAAATAACTATTATAATTAGTAAATTAATTTTTTAGTGTATACTCTTTTGGTTGGGATTAAGCTGGGGAGGAATCTACTTAGGAACATGCCATTTTACACTTGGTTGGGATAGGATTTAACCTCAGTCAGGGCTAACACGACTTGACACAAAAGAGACAAGTAAGAAAACTATGATGATGTAGTCCCTTAATCACACAAAGTTAATTTTCACATCTCTTTCTCAAGAGCCTTAATTTATACGGAAGAGTAATTAGGCAAAGAAAGTACAGTAACCTTGTTGATGCATGCACATGTCTTTGTTGCACCAAAAGCCAATAAGACAATTACAAAGTTCTTATAAGAAAGGAAGCCGACCTATACATACAGTCCCAGTCTAATTATCTTCCCCTTGAAGAACCCTAAACACGGTTAATTTATTCCGTGATAAAAAGCACAGTTTAACATGCCTTTGAGTTTATTATTCATACCCTTATCAATTTGACCTTCCTCCCCGGCCCCTCTAATTTCGTAAATAACAGGCATACACCCCTCATTTCCCATAATCCCCTTTCTACACCTTTTAAGTAACATAATTTATATCACTCGATCCGTTGAGAGAGGGGGGGAAGTAGTCGCCAGCTAGGTCAACGTCTGGCTAGTCGTCGTCGTCGTCACCGGCGCCGCCGCCAACCACCAGTCCAGATCCACCGAGACCTTGGAGGACGGCATCAGACGTCCACGGTGCAGGTGGAGACCTGCTGGAACCGGATCACCGGCGAGTACCCGCCGCCGCCACCCCTGCCGTCGAAGCTGAGGAGGGCGGGGCAACTCACGGAGATGTGGTAGTGGCCGGACGTCCAGAGCCCCACCTTCCACCGGAGCCGGCCAGCCATCTTCACGTACAGCAGCATCACCCCGGCGTTCTGGTCCTGCCCCATCCCCATGGCTAGGTACGGCGCCACCGGCACGTTAATGCCGTACAGGAACGGCGACCACACCACGACGTCGTTGTGGCCCTGGTAGGTCCGGGGGATGCCCGTGGCGAGTGTGACCTGCTGGTACTTGTAGGCGGCGTAGACGTCGAGCCTGCTGTAGTAGATGCCGATGTGGTCGTTGGGGTTGCGGGTGGAGATGGTGACCTGCATGGTGGTGGTGAGGTAGGAGGCCGGGGGTTCTCCGGTGAGGTTGAAGGCGAGGACGGAGGCGTCCTGGAGAAAGAACAGGGGTTTGGTGGGGCGGAGGACCAGCCATATGACCAGGATGACGAAGAGAACCAGGACGATGAAGCCGATGATGCAGGCGAAGATGCGCCTGTACAGCTTGTGCCGGTGGTGGTGGTGGTGGTGCCCCTCGCCCCCACCCTCCTTCCTCTCTGACATGGCTGCCTCGGAGAGAGAGAGAGAGAGATGGAATGGATTAGAGGAGAAGCGTGTCTCCAGGTGGAGGGCCGAGGCGGTTGGGGAGACGGCGTAAGAAGGGGAAGGGGAGGGCTACAAGGATTTTATCCTATGTGTTCATAACAATATTATATTTGCATCAATACTTTCCCTTTCCATATATTATTTTTAATACTTCTAAAATTTAAAAATGTTGCTGTTATACTTCTCCCTCACAATAATGTTAAATCAAATCTAAGGATTTTACATATATATTTTTAAATTTATTAATATTTTATAGCATATCCTTAAATTTAATAAAATTTTACATGCATACTCCTAAATTATCGAGATTTACAGAATCTCTTTACCACACTCGGTTCGAGTGCACGTTATTTTGATGGAAGGATATAATCATAATAATTTTTATTATAAATATTAAAAATAATATATCAGATTTGAAGATATAAATGTAATATTTTGGCAGGGATATTCATGCAAAAGTCCCACGATTATATTATAGAACGTTATCACTGGGAACGTGTGGACGCATGCGGTGTGGTTCCTCGCGGAGCAACGTAGTTTGGTCTGTGCTTTCATATGGAAGTGATCCTGACCGTCCAATAGTTATCTAACGTTAGGCCACGAACGAGGATGATGAGATGATTGAGGAGAGAGATGGACGAGTGATACACGTCTAGTAGGTGCAGGAGCGTGGATAAAGAAGAAAGTGAAAAGAAAAAAAAGGGAAAAAAAGGAAATAAAGTATTATTTCTCTTTTTAAATTATCCTAGTGTGTTTAAAAATATTTTAAGACTCGGTTTAAGCTTGATAAAAATCGTTGCGGTTTGGAATGGAAACGTAATTTTAAAATACATGTGATTTGGGTCCATTTCTAGTTAGAAGTACTTTAAAATTTTCACAGTTTGTGATCGTATTATTTTGAGATCATTAAAGTATATAAGCCATTTATATATAACTTTTTTATTTTAAAATGAAAGTTACATGTTAAAACTTTTAATATTAGATGGAAATAAGCCTACGGAGCTGTCTAAAATGAACTGAATATATTGCTAGCTAGCTACACGTTAGTGCATGCAATCGTAGTTTATATCAAGTGCTGCTCATTAAAATAAATAAATAAATAAAGACCTCATTCATATTTTATATATTGAAGATGAAAACCAAAAATGCATTATCAAATAAAAATCCCACCAAAGACACCCTAAGTGGAGTTGCATTACAGGATTCCACAATAAAATGTATATCTGGATTAACTTAATAAGGGAAGAGAGTATTTTAAACTTATTTGGGCCTTGGACATATTTTTCAAATAATTTTTAAAAGACACAAAAATGACACGTTTAATGATGCTAATAAAATATGAAAGCCACACTTGCTTCAGTGTCGTCTTAGATTTTATAGTACAACTGTTATTTGAGTTAGAACGCACATATCACTTTAACCACACTGCGCTCTCTGTAAAGTAACATCGATCGTGTGCCATCTGATCGGTAGATCGGACGACATTTATATTTAACAAATATTTTTAATTATAAATAAGAATGGGCCGTCAAAATAGGGTAATCCAATGGGTCCACGGGAATCGAGACCAGCGAGGAAGACGACGCTGGAGATCGGACCGTGGGCCGCGCCAAGGCCGGCGAAGCACCATCCATCCGTTCGTCCCGCAACCCCACCTCGTGCTAGTTTAAAGACAGAAATGCCCTTCCAGGGGGAAAGAATTCTACAAATAAAGCCACTGGTTTCCCTTGCAAGGATCCCAAAGAAGGAATCCCAGTTGCTTCCCTGTCCTATCCAACCCACATTTAACCCATACAATATGAAAAAAAAATAAAAAAATAGAAGGAACAGCTATAACTATTTATACCTTCAAAATGTATACTTAGATATCCATTAAATTATTATGCATATCTTGATATAAGCATTATTCTTTTAGAAGAGTATACAATAAAATATAAACATGTCAAGGGTAGATGTAATAATTTGGATCGTGCGTAGAACTCGAGGAATGCTATTATATTACTTTTTTTATCATCTTATTTGCCACACTCATCATGGACAGTTTAATCATCTGGTTCTTATTGAAGTTATTGTTGACACAACTTTTGATCTAATTAATACGTTTAATGAGAACTCTTTGATCAACTAATCAAATTAGCTCTCAATGAGTGTGGTAAAGAGGATAGTAAAAAGAATAGTATAATAGCATTCCTAATATAATTTATATGAGGACAGCTAGTGCTCTTTTTCCCTCTCCTAATTACCTACTTAGGTTTAAGGTCAACAATTGAAGATGACGCATGATAGGACTATGAATAATGAAATATATTATTACAGAGGTTAAGCTAAACATTTGAAAGCGACGCATGATAGGACTACGAATAATGAAATAGCTCATTACAAGAACATATATGACAACGTGATGAGTATGATTTTTGGATATATATGTAGATTTATATATGAGAATATATGTAATTATATATGTGTGTAATTATTCCAAATTAAAATGACGAGGTTGATCAGAAAGAAGGGTAGCTAGAAGGGGGTGTGAACATGAAATTGGAAACAAGGAGGGAGCATGGGAACCGCCATAGCAATGAGATGGGGTGTGAGATTGTTCGATCGTTCTTCGGATCACATAAATCTAATTGGGATGGGTACTTCGGATCCAACTCTATTAGGATCAATAAGTGATGAGGGTGACGTTGGAGAGGTAAGAAGGGGCGGCTTGGCTTGGAGTTCTTCATGCTGTGGTGTCTGGAAAGGGAGGTCTCTATCTGTGCCCCCAATGTTTTGATTGCCTACCTAACCTTGCCTCTTGAGGCCCACCAAGTCTGGTCTTTCTCTCTCAAATTTAATCATTATCCTGTATTAACCACTGATTAGAGTTATACTTGATGTAATACTTCGAATCCTGCGAATACATATGAATTGCAATGCCTAAGATACTGTGATTCGATCGCTTTGATCTAACAGCAGTGCAGTAAGTTTTTTTTGTAATTTTTAGAAGAAAATTATCGAGTCGAAGAACCACTCCAACTCAACATCCATGCTGTCCGATCTTTAGTCGAATGATTTAAAACATTACTCCTTCTAATTAAAGCCTCTGGTAACCACTTACTAGAGTCTCCTAGGCTGTTTAAACTGTACAACCACCCCAAGGGGAAATGGAAAGAATGGGGAGGGAGGGAGGACCCTTTAATTAGAAGAGTATTTGGCATTAAGCAGGTGACTCTATGCCTCTATGCCAGGTCCTCTGTCCCACACTCTTCAAGGGAGTTCTGAGCTGTCTAAGCTAACCTAATAGTAGTAGTTAAGAAACCAAGTCTTATAGTGATAATAATCCACAGGAATAGCTTATTGGGGGTCAGTGCATGATCTGTTTGCCCTTTTTCTTATTCGATTGGAAGGTAAGTGTTGTGGAGACTTTTGTGGAGATAGGCTACTAGCTGCCCCAAGGAAGGAATATCCAAAGTCTTTGGTTGAATGAAGCAATATTGCATGCAGTAGGGACCCCAGAAAAAGGAGCTGCCTACCCAAGCTGAAGAATTATTGACGTTTCCCTCATCCTGTCTCCACAAAGTGCAGATAAGATATCCTTGGAAGACATAGTTCCCCTGTTAAGTAGAGGGATCTTCTCCTCAGTACAGAAGTGACAACAACAAAAGGAAAAGGTGGAGGGGGAGGAGAGGATGCTTCACTAGGAGATATTCTATGGCAGAAGAAAACAAGAGTAGAGAAGGATAGAGAAGGAACAAGAATAAAGTGGAGAAAAAGAGATCCATGGGGATCTTGAAAAGACCAATCCTTTTGTTGCTCATCGTTTTCCAGTTTCCAGTTACCACGGGCAATTTTTCTGAGGAATTTTTACTTTTCGATCATTGCCATCTTTTGATATTCTTCATAAACTTCTGCAATCGCTATATTCTTTATTAGTCTCTACAGTTATTTAAAATAATTTTAAAATGTCATTCAACTCTCCCTAAAGAACTCCTTTGGAGGGGCTTTTTAAGGATGATTCAAAGAGTAGGGAGTCTTAAGGAAATATGAAGAGTACAGGAGCTTATAAAGAATATTGGAAGTTTATAGGTTGAAAAGTAAAAAAGAAAATTGAAAAAAAAACTGGCTTCTTAATATTTGGATCACGGCAACATAATTATAGAAGAGCATTAATATATGAGCTGGAATGTTAAACCTTCCTTCCTTTTGCTATTTTTTATTTGACCCGATACATATATTTGTAGGTGACCAGGGACATAACTTGAGAGATCCTCTAGAATCTATATTATATAATAAAACAAAGTTTTTAACCCCTGCTGATGTGGCAGTTTGTAGTACTTTCCCTCCAAAAAAAATATTAAAAAATATATTCTATACATGTAAGATACAGTTTCGTTTCTTCCCTCCAGTCAATGGCACCATAATTGAATCTTCCTTAATAAATGTTGCACATGGTTCAAGGGCATACGTAGGAAGGTTGAACGTTTTGGCTCTCTAATTGAAAACTCTATTCATTAAACCAGATTTAATGAAAGGTTTAAGAGTAAAAGGATACTTAAATGTAGGCCAAGAATGCCAAACGTGTTTGTACTGTCTTGCATTTTTCTATAGAAGTTCTTTAACGAATACTTCATGTTACTAATATTGCCCTGCATTTTTTCCATAAATCATGTTAACGAAGATTTAAAAGATTACATATTGGCTATTAACGACTATTAAGATTAGCCAACTTACATTATGCAACAGAAATAATTAAGCAAATGTTTGCATTTTTAGCAGTAACTCATTAAGGAAGTTATTTAGACTCTTAATATAGTAGAATTTCTAACCCGGCTAGAGATGTAAACGGAACATATACGGAGTGGATACGTCGTTTTCGTGTCCGTCCATTTATAATAAACGGATAATTCGTATCCGCTCTATTTACTAATCGAATACGGAATGGATATCCTTAGGCATATATTCTCCAGATTGTAAGCATATCGGATAATAAATATTTAAGTAAAATCTTTACATAGTACACTATTTGCTTAAAAAAATTTAAAATTATAAAAAAATAAAAATTAATAATTATTTGATCAAAAAATTAATATTTTAAGTACTCATTAATATTTATCTAATATAATTTTTTATATAAACAGGACGGAGACGAATATACTTTTCCTAAAAAATTAGATGTCTTACTAGAAAAAAAAAAAATCATGTTCAAAATTAAAGTCTCATAGTTTAACTTGAAACAAAATTAGCTTATTTTTACTATTTTGAGAATGACAGATGATGGAGATATTATTGTTTCTTTTATTAAAAATTCTAACATGTCTCAAATAACATTATGAAAAATAATAAAATAATTTATAAATAAATCGTCATTATATTCATAATTAACATTCATTTTATCTCTTTCCTAATAAGAGAAAAATTATGTCAGAATCTTATTAACCACACACTGATTATGAGAATATACATATATTTATTATATTAATCAATACAATAGTTTATCATTCATGATGTTGAATTTACTTTATTTATAACTAATTTTTAATGTAATTTTTATTTTTATTGCAAGACTTTATATCGATAACTGATGATAATATTCTTGATTCCACAGCATCAAACAACATAACACTATTTCAGAAGATCTTAAACGATGACAGTGATAGAACTCATTCGGAAGTTGTTATCATCTTCAAGAATCGTGCACTAAGAAGAATAAGATTATTAAAGTAGAGGAAGATGATAATTTTTGAATAAGTTTTCAAAAGAGATAGAGTTGTCTAATTTTATTTGAAATTTTATGAATGTGATCTTGAGGAAACTGTATTTATGGCTGAACTATATTTCTTTCAAAAATTTATGGATGTGCTCTGCATTTTTTCCATAATTCATGTTAACAAAGATTTAGAAGATTTTATATTGACTATTCACGACTATTAAAATTAGGCAACTTACATTATGCAGCAAAAATAATTAAGCAAAGGCTTGCGCTTTAACAGTAACCCATTAAGGAAGTTATTTAGACTCTTAGTCGAGTAGAATTTCTAACTCGACTAGAGGTGTAAACGGAGCAAATACAGAGTTGATACGTCATTTTTGTGTCCGTCCATTTATAATAAATGGATAATTCATATGCACTCTATTTACAAATCGGATATAGAGTAGATATCCTTATGCAGACATTCTCCAGATTCGGAGCATATGAGAATAATTTTTAGATATTCAAATAAAATCTCTACATAGTACAATATTTGTCTAAAAATTTATAAAATTATAAAAAATATAAAAATTAGTAACTATTTGATCAAAAAATTAATATTTTAAGTACTCATTAATATTTATCTAATATAATTTTTTATATAAATAGGACGGAGACGAATATACTTTTCCTAAAGAGTTATATGTTTTACTAGAAAAAGAATTCATATTCAAGTCTCATAGTTTAACTTGAAACACAATTAGTCTATTTTTACTATTTTGAGAATGACAGATAATAAACATATTATTATTTCTTTTATTGCAAATTCTAACATCTCTCAGATAATATTATGAAAAATAATAAAATAATTTATAAATAAATCGTCATTATATTCATAATTAACATTCATTTATCTCTTTCATAATAGGAAAAAAACTATGCAGAATCTTATCAGCCATAAGCTGATTATGAGAATATACATATATTTATTACATTAATCAATATAATAATTTATCAATCATGATGTTAAATTTACTTTATTTATAACTAATTTTAATCTAATTTTTATTTTTATTGCAAGATTCTATATAGATAACTGGTGATAATATTCTTGATTCCACTGCATCAAACAACATAACACTATTTCAACATATCTTAAACGATGACAGTGAAATAATTCATTCGAAAGATGTTATCATCTTCAAGAATCGTGTACTAAGAAGAATAAGATTATTAAAATAGAGGAAGATAATATTCTTTGAACAAATTTTCAAAGTAGATAGAATTGTCTAATTTTATTTGAAATTTTATAAATATGGTCTTGAGAAAACTCTATTTATAGTTGAATTATATTTCTTTCAAAATTTTACTTAACAGTAATGTTATTTATATTTTAAATTTTAAGATAATTCTTACGCATAGGTTAATATAAATATTTATTTTTATTACATAAAATTATTTAAATTAATTTTATTTTGTTAGATTAAAATTAATTTTAATTTTAAAAAGCAAAATACCGTGCATCGCACGGGTTTAGACCTAGTTAGAGATAATTTCGAATTGATCCATAATTTCACCTAATTAGGCAATAAATTCAGATCCACCTGATCATTCGAAGAAGAAATCCTACGGACCAAGAATAAGTATCCTAGGTGAGTTTTCAGACTTCAACTAAGAATGGAATCTGAAACTTCCGAATTGAGAGACAAAAAGTGAACCAACTACACTAGGTAACTATTAAAATGATGTATGTTATACAGGGTTCATTCATTTGAAGCAAACATTAATAAAATGCGGGCAATAGTTTGCAAGATTATATCTGGTATTCTAACAGATTACGTCAATAATTTGGTGCACTTAGCCATATTGTCTAAAAATGCACCAAGAAATTAATAAATGCTGAGAGGCTATTATTGACCAAAAGAAGAAGTTGATGTTATGCAAGGATGAAATAAGATCTTCCAAAGTTAATTTCGTGGACCTTCATGCATTCTTTTCTTCTAGGTGGTAAAGATAAATGATAAAGGACAAAAATATATTTCCCTAATTGCAATGCATTATACACCCAATTTAACACTGTCAGCTGCCTCAATGAATATGACATCATCTCCTACTAGTCCTCAGTGCTGTCCTCACCTTCAACACCTTTAATGCCCTCAACGCCCTCAATATAGGGGCCTCTAGTGTAACAATGTGCATTTTGGTGTAAAAGTATTTATTCTTGTTAAAGTAATTGTTGTAATTCAAAAATATATATATTTTGGTTCAAAAATGTGTACCGTCGCGTGAAATTATGTATTTTGGTGACAAGTGTATAAAAGCGTTGAAATATCATTTTTTGATAAAAGTGTATAGTTAATGTGTATATTCCATTTTAAAAGTGAATATGTATATTAAAAGTGTGCATTTTGATTCAAAAATTTACATGCTAATGATGTAGTACATAACTAATTGAAATTCTATTGTTGGAAAAAAATGTGTTTGCTTGGTAGAATATGTGCACTCTGCATTGAAGGTGTCTTTTTGGTGCAAAAGTGTGCATTTTGCTTATAGTACCTAAACAAGTTGAAATTTTATTCTTTGAGAACGTATGCACTTTTATGAAAATGTATACTTTAATTTAAAGGAATATTCTAGATTCGAAGTATGCATGAGAAGAATCAAAATTTTGGAGTCCCAACAAATAATTTGAGATAAATTCTTATCCTAAAAAAAGGTTGGTACATAAAAGCAAAACTTTGAGAAAACTAAAAAAATGTCAAAATAAAATAAAATTCACCATCAAAGAAAAAAGTAAACAATATAAATGGTCAAAATGTGTAATCTTAAGAAAAATGTATAACATAAACATCATGAAAATGTGCAACCTGTTGGGTTTTCTCGGGTTTTTCCGGATCGCTCGCGCAACGGAAAATAAAATAAAACAGCGATCAATTTTTCCGTTTCAAAAAACTAAAACTACGATTATCGGATAATCGATTCTCACCGTGTGCGGATTCGAATCCGCAACCGTTCTGTTCCGTCGGTTCGACACCGCAAGCCGCGCAAGCGCCCGGCCTCTAGCAAAATCCACGCGATCCTCCTCGCGATGTATATCCTCACGTTCCTCGTTCTTCGCAGCCCACGAAAGCTCCGCCGGTCGCCGCAACGATCGCCGCAACGCGCGGATGATTTCCCGTCAAACGGAATTCGGAGAAGCGGCGGAGCAGATCTAGATATATCTGGACGCCAGAGAGAGAGAGAAATAGAGGAGGGGCTGCTAGGGTTAGCAGTAGCTTGGCCTGCTCACCCCGTTCACTATGTTTTATACTAACCGCGGTTTTTCATAAAAACCCCCGATTTATATAAAACCCACTTATTTATCCATCGCCTTGAGAATCATTTGCATGTGACCCTCTAGGCCCAAGTACCAGTCCAGTTAATGGCCCAACAAGCCCAGTGACTCCTCACTGACTTTATTAATCAATTAATAATTCTTTATTAATTAATTAATCAATCGAATTGATGTCGCACATCGAATTCGACCGGACCTCCGATCACGTTGGGTGCCAAGCAACACCGCGTGAACCCGGAAGGTATTGGGGTTAAGAAACCCACTCTTGGAACCTTTCCGCCGACAGTTACCGCGTGGATATAATCCTTCATTCGTACAATGCTCTCGAGTCAACTCAGGGTATGGCGAGCTGTCAAACCCTAACCGGTCGACTCACTTGGATTAGATGCCGCTGATGAATATTGGAAAACTCCTTTCCCAATATTATCGTCCGCCCTAGCCAGGGACTTCTGCGCATCCTTCCTAGAGCATTCTCTCTCTAAGTACCGAGAGCGAATGATTCTTTATTGACACACAATTCCCTTCGACGGTATTCCGCTGTACCCAATCCTTGGCGTATTAGAATCCCGTGGCTAGAGATTCGTAAACCAAGGTCAAAGCACAGAAGTCCACCGACAAGGTGTCCTTGGTGTCTCAGGTCCGAGGACCATCCACCCAACTGCGACAATAGAATCAAACTGGTTGATAGTGAGGTACAATACCATCCAGCGATTCAGTCGGATCAGTTCAGTGAACTCATTCTCCAATGAGCACCTACAGATTCGCCTTAGTGTCTCCACACAAGTGACTTATGAGATCAATCACCCTCATCATATGAGCAGGAGTAATCTGTACTAGTCTAACCGGATATCCGATGTCCTTCTTGGATATCCTTCGACTAGGAACGATTAAGAATATGTGTGTTTAAGTGATCAGTCTCATTAGTATGATCTCATCATAATCTGATCACTATAGCACATATTCACGGACTTAATTATGAAACGATAATTAATGCGATTTACACATAATGAATATTATGCCATTATATTAATAAATGAACGAGATTTATATAGTCAGATTGGCTTGTAGGCCACCTAAACTAACAATCTCCCACTTAGACTAAAGCCAATCACCTTTAAACAATAAGCCTATAGACTCTAGGTGACGCTCAAACACAATTTGAGCCAACGGCTTTATCAGTGGATCTGCTACATTGTTGACGGATATAACTCTTTCCACTACTACATCTCCTCTGGACAAGATGAAAGCGCCTCAGAACATCTTTCGCACAACAGCGGAACATGATCAAGGATACCGGGAACTATGTCAAGGTCGGTTATGAACTTCTTCAACCACACTATTTCCTTGAAAGCTTCAGCTGCAGCGATGTGCTCAGCTTCAATCGTCGAATCTGCAGTGGTTACTTGCTTGGAACTCTTCCAGCACACTGCGCCTCCGTTCAATGTAAATACGAATCCAGATGTAAACTTGCTATCATCTGGATCTGACTGGAAACTCGAGTCAGTGTAGCCTCGCAGTTTCAAGTCACCTCCTCCATAGATAAGGAACATATCCTTAGTTCTTCTCAAGTACTTAAGGATATATTTCATTGCCTTCCAGTGCTCTTCGCCTGGATCAGCCTGAAATCTGCTCGTAACACTTAGAGCAAATGCAACATCAGGTCGTGTACATAGCATGGCATACATGATAGATCCTATGGCAGAGGCATAGGGTAATCTATCTATGAATGCCCTCTCATCAGGAGTCTTAGGAGACTGCTCCTTTGAGAGACTAATTCCATGTCTCATCGGTATGAGACCTCTCTTGGAATTTTCCATGCCAAACCTTTTGACTATGGTATCTATGTACAAAGATTGGGTCATTCCAAGCATCCTCTTTGATCTATCTCTATAGATCCGTATTCCCAATACATAGGATGCTTCTCCCAAATCCTTCATGGAGAAGTTTTTTGACAGCCAGATCTTTACTGATGACATTATAGCTACATCATTCCCAATTAGTAGTATGTCATCTACGTAAAGAACTAGAAAAGTGACTGCACTCCCACTGGTCTTCTTGTACACATAAGGCTCATCTTCATTCTTAATCAAGTCATAAGACTTGACAGCCTCGTCAAATCTTATGTTCCAGCTCCATGAAGCTTGCTTCAGTCCATAAATGGACTTCTCAAGCTTGCACACTTTATCTGGAGATTCTTTGGATGTGAAACCTTCTGGTTGTATCATATACACCTCTTCCTCAAGGTTACCAATGAGGAAGGCAGTCTTTACATCCATCTGCCAGATTTCATAATCAAAATGTGCAGCAATGGCGAGTAGAACTCTGATCAACTTTATCATGGCAACTGGTGAGAAAGTCTCGTCATAGTCAATTCCTTGTCTTTGACGATATCCCTTTGCCACCAACATTGCTTTATAAGTATCGATCCGTCCATCAGCATCGATCTTTCTCTTAAAGATCCATTTGCAACCGATGGGTACAATACCCTCGGGCAAGTCCTCCAAGTTCCAAACTTGGTTGGTGTACATGGACTGGATTTCTGAGTTCATGGCTTCTCGCCATTTTCCGACTTCTGGACCTTCTATGGCCTCCTGGTAGGTTTTAGGATCATCATCCTCATTATATTTTACCTTAGACTCACCTTCAGCAATATGTCCCACATATCGTTCGGGTAGTCTAGGTACTCTACCAGATCTACGAGGCTCATCTGTGTGTACTTGAACAGATTCAGGAACTGATATCTCATCTAATGATAATGCAGTTGTTTGGAGATCTGGAACCTCTTCCAGTACTATTTTACTCTCACTATTCTCTTGGAGAAGGTATTCCTCTTCCAGGAAGACAGCTTTCCTGGCGACAAATACCTTTTGTTCACCATGATGAAAAAATAGTATCTAAAGGTTAACCTTTGGATATCCCACAAACCTGCATTTATCAGTTCGTGATTCCAGCTTGTCTGGATCATGCCTCTTTACATGAGCAGGACAACTCCAGACTTTAATATGTTTAAATTCTGGTTTCCTGCCTTTCCATATCTTATATAGAGTAGACGCCACAGACTTATTGGGTACTATGTTCAGTAGGTAAGCTGCTGACTCTAGAGCATACCCCCAGAGGGACACTAGTAATCCTGAAAAGCTCATCATGGATCGCACCATGTCCAACAAGGTGCGATTCCTCCTTTCCGATACACCATTCATCTGTGGTGTATATGAAGGGGTCAGTTGAGAAAGGATATCATTATCCTTTAAGAATTGTGTGAAATTAGTACTCAAGTATTCTCCTCCTCGATCTGATTGAAGAGCTTTAATACTCTTTCCTAACTGCTTCTCTACCTCATTTTTGAACTCCTTAAACTTCTCAAATACTTCCGACTTGTACTTCATTAAGTACACATAGCCGAATCTTGAGAAGTCATCGGTGAACGTGATGAAGTACGAAAAGCCACCTTTGGCTTGGGTGGACATGGGACCACATACATCCGAATGTATTAGTTCCAGAATGTCCTTGGCACGTTCTCCATGTCCAGTAAATGGAGATTTCGCCATCTTTTCTATAAGGCATGATTCACATGTTGCAAACGATTCATAATCGAATGTTGTTAAGTAACCATGCTTGTGCAACTTTTGCAACCTACTTTCGTCAATGTGCCCAAGTCTACAATGCCACATATAGGTTTGGTTCACACAATTCTTACTCTTCTTAAGAGCATTATCAATTTGAAGATTGTAATAAGAAACACCTAAAAGATATAGTCCGTTGACTAAAGATGCCGAAGCTATCGATTTATTACCATAATAAATCGAACAACTTCTATTCTTAATAGTCAACCTATATCCTATCTTGTCCAAACAAGATATTGATATGATGTTCTTTATTATGTTAGGAACATAATAACAATCCTCTAATAGTAAGGTGTCTCCCGATGGAAGTCTAAAGTTTGTTGTCCTAACAGCAATCGCCGCAACTTTTGCGTCGTTTCCTAGCCTCAATTCTACCTCGCCTTGTCTCAGCTTGCACTTACTTGTCAGCATCTGTGCATCATGATAGACATGAGAAGCACATCCGGTATCCAATACCCAAGATGTGGAATCTCTAACTGACAAGTCGATATCTATCATATAGATATCCGAAGCTTCATATAGCTTCACTCTTCCATGAGCTTTATCGTGAAGGAACTCCTTACAGTTCCTCTTCCAATGACCATACTGCTTATAGTAGAAGCAGTCACCCTTCACTACTCTTTTGCCTTTGTCCTTCGATCTTTGATCGTTAGCTATCATCTCTGCTTCAGGGGCATCCAATGCCGATTCAGTAGGAGGATCAGCTCCAGGGACAAAGTTATTGTGCTCAGATCTGAAGACATTCTTCAGGTTTTTGAACCAATCCAAGTAGATCAGGTAAGTCAAAAGGGCATCAAGTATGCCATGGAGTGGGTTATTCGACGACATAATTCCCTACAGGAGATAAGTAAAATCTATTTAGCAGATGTTCAATTATTAAAATTTAAAACAAGACATGGTCTTTTGTTCAAGTTTAACTCCCACTAATTTTCGACGGACTGTATAACTCCCAGTTATACAGAACGGGAGACGCCGACAGTCTCCTAGTGGGGATTAGAATCTCAATGACTTACACTACAGCCTTGTGGATAGCACAACAAACTATAATACAATCAGAGAGCACCAAACTCATGGGACTTGCAACTCCTTACAATATCTGATCATAGCTTCGGTCCCCAGAGATTTAATGGCCTTGTGGATAGCACAACAAACCACTAATTCTGGTCTAAGCTAACCATCATTACGCGACGAGCATAGATTTGCATGCAGCTCTTGTGGATAGCACAACAAAGCTACATGGTTCATCTACCCCGATCATATAGGCATCTAATGCCATAGCCACAGTTTTTCCTCCCAATTAAGCAGGCCTTATGGATAGCACAACAAACCTGCCTAAAGTGATTCGAATCCTATGACTATAACGATGGTGGATCACGCGGTAAGTTATAACTATTCGCGTTATGGCTTAGAGTTTATCTGATGGTATTTAGATAACTTTTATCTTGGTCTCTCCTAGGTGATAGTATAAAAATATATCGTATATATTTAGTAAATACTATACCTGCTTTGATTCATAATCAAAAGAAAACAATGCATCTCATACATGTTCATTAGTGTGGTCATGGATAGCACAGTGGGTTTGACTGGAGCCAACAGTCAAACGCACACAAAATCTAACACAACAATTATATTATATATCATGCAAACACATAAGCAAGAAATCTCCATATTTTCGCCTTCCTGGTTGCAGCTGTGGATCGTCCTCGCTCCTTCCTCGATTGCCTCGATCATATTACATTTAAATTCTAGAATTTACAAGTAAATTGAAGAAGGCCTTATGGCGAGTACAAGAGAGAGAGGGAGATAGAAATATATCGGAGTATGAGAGAGAGAGGTGCGCAAACCTCTATTTATTAACAATTAATAAACAATCATACATCCACGATCCACACAATCCATTCATCACATGAATAATTAATTAAGTGCATATCCATGACCACGGTGTGTTTTAAACATCCCACACCTGATTCAGCGCATCACATGGCTAAAATAAAAGAGTTTTTGAAAATAGATAACTTTGGCTTTCAAAAAGTTGGAATCCAATCAAAATTGGTATTTGAATTTCGAAAACTCATTTTATTAACTTAACATGCAATTAAATCAAAATTTAAAAGCATCAAAAACACACATCACATGTGCACACAATCCGAATTAATAATTCCAGATTATTCCATACAAATTAGAACAATTCTAATAATCTAACACTGAGATTAAACCCCATTAATAATCTAACAATTAGACTATTAATAACTAATCTAACTCTTAGACTAGTCCATCAAAGTTAATTAACAATTTAACACTTAAATTATTAATTAACTACTAATCTAACTCTTAGATTAGTCAATTTAAAGTTAATTATAAACTTAACACTTAAATTGACAATTAACTTTAATTAATTAATAATTACTAATCTAACTATTAGATTAGATGATTAATGTTAATCATTAATTTAACATTTAAATTAATAAATAACAATAATAATTAAAGACTACTAATTTAACACTTAAATTAGTTATCTAAGTTAATTATTAATTTAACTCTTAAATTAACAATTAACTTACATATTAATTAACAATTAGTTGAAATAATAATCAGTAATCTAACTGTTAGACTAATAATTATTAATTACTAATTTAATCATTAAATTAGTTAAATTATAAGTTAATTATTAGTTTAACACTTAAACGAATAATTAACATTAATTCAATAACAACTAATTATTAACTAAAATGATTCATAATCATTTATAAGACCAATTAAATAAATTGAATAATGAATTTAAATTCCAAAACAATTTTGAACTTTAAAGTTAAGATCCAATTTCAATTTAATTGGAAATTGGGATTTTAAAAGGGGTTTTAAATAAGAAAGAGAAGAAGAGGGCTCAGCCCTAAAGGGGAACCATGGCTCGGACCTGGTCCGAGCCAGCGCCCCGCCCAGGTGCGAACCTAGGGCTGGCGGCCCTGGCCCGGCTCGGGCGGCTGGACCGGCCCCGTGAACCGGTTCCCCTACCCCTGTAACCCGACGCACAGGAACCTTAAAACCAGGTTCAAGCCCGGCGGTGCAGCGCCGCCACTGGCCGGCGCCCGGCGCCGCCAGGCCCCCCGCCGGCGTAGCCCCGGCGCCGGCGACGCCCCCGTCGCCGGTAGGGCCGTCGGTGGCCTCCGATAGGGGCATTAACCGAGCCCCAAAAACCCCCAGATTTCTGATTTTACAGTGTTTAAAACCATCTTTAGGCTCGATTTTGCAGCTCTTCAAGGCCATCGTGGCGCCAGCTATCATGCCCGGTGGGTAGTGGTGACTATCACCAACATATCCCGAGATCTGGCCCGCCATCCCAACGCTTGGGAGGCATGTACGAAGCCGCCGAAAAGCCCCGGTTCATCATCTCATGAAGAACACCGAAACACCTCAAATAAAATCCAAAAAATCACAGGAAAAATAATCTAATTATTTGTGTTCATCTTATGAACATTATTCCGTCATTTTAATCGGATTAAACGCATGGAATAACTCATGAAAAATTAATTTAGAGATCGAAACGGGACAAGAAACAGTGGAAACTTCTGATACCACTGTTGGGTTTTCTCGGGTTTCTCCGGATCGGAAAATAAAATAAAACAGCGATCCGTTTTCCCGTTTCGAAAAACTAAAAGTACGATTATCGGATAATCGATTCTCACCGTGTGCGGATTCGAATCCGCAACCGTTCGGTTCCGTCGGTGTGACACCGCAAGCCGCGTAAGCGCCCGGCCTCTAGCGAAGTCCACGCGATCCTCCTCGCGACGGATATCCTCACGTTCCTTGTTCTTCGCAGCCCACGAAAGCTCCGCCGATCGCCGCAACAATCGCTGCAACGCGCGGACGATTTCCCGTCGAACGGGATTCGGAGAAGCGGCGGAGCAGATCTAGATATGTCTGGACGCCAGAGAGAGAGAGAGAAACAGAGGAGGGGCGGCTAGGGTTAGCAGTAGCTTGGCCTGCTCAGTCCGTTCGCTATGTTTTATACTAACCGCGCGATTTTTCATAAAAACCCCCGGTTTATATAAAACCCACTTATTTATCCATCGCCTTGAGAATCATTTGCGTGTGACCCTCTAGGCCCAAGTACCAGTCCAATTAATGGCCCAACAAGCCCAGTGACTCCTCACTGACTTTATTAATCAATTAATAACTCTTTATTAATTAATTAATCAATCAAATTGATGTCGCACATCAAATTCGACCGGGCCTCCGATTACGTTGGGTGCCAAGCAACACCGCGTGAACCCGGAAGGTATTGGGGTTAAGTAACCCACTCTTGGAACCTTTTCACTGACAGTTACCGCGTGGATATAATCCTTTATTCGTACAATGCTCTCGAGTCAACTCAGGGTATGGCGAGCTGTTAAACCCTAACCGGTCGACTCACTTGGATTGGATGCCGCTGATGAATATTGGAAAACTTCTTTCCCGATATTATCGTCCGCCCTGACCAAGGACTTCCGCGCATCCTTCCTAGAGCATTCTCTCTCTAAGTACCGAGAGCGAATGATTCCTTATTGACACACAATTCCCTTTGACGGTATTCCGCTGTACCCAATCCTTGGCGTATTAGAATCCCGTGGCTAGAGATTCGTAAACCAAGGTCAAAGCACAGAAGTCCACCGACAAGGTGTCCTTGGTGTCTCAGGTCCGAGGACCATCCACGCAACTGCGACAATAGAATCAAGCTAGTTGACAGTGAGGTACAATACCATCCAACGATTCAGTCGGATCAGTTCAGTGAACTCATTCTCCAATGAGCACCTACAGATTCGCCTTAGTGTCTCTACACAAGTGACTTATGAGATCAGTCACCCTCATCATATGAGCAGGAGTAATCTGTACTAGTCTAACCGGATATCCGATGTCCTTCTCGGATATCCTTCGACTAGGAACGATTAAGAATATGTGTGTTTAAGTGATCAGTCTCATTAGTATGATCTCATCATAATCTGATCACTATAGCACATATTCACGGACTTCATTATGAAACGATAATTAGTGCGATTTACACATAATGAATATTATGCCATTATATTAATAAATGAACGAGATTTACATAGTCATATTGGCTTGTAGGCCACCTAAACTAACACAACCTAGGATGTGGAAGAATAAATAAAATAAAAATATATACATGAAGCATGGCTGCAAAATCATACCCTCAAAGATGGCAATGAATAACAATCAAGGGGGGTTAGGGGTTGGAAAATATGAGAGAAAAGTCTACCTCCTAGGAAACCTAGAAAAGTAGTTTTCCAAAGATTAGAGTTTTTGTAAAATAAATGATTTAAGGAAAACCTTTTTTCCTTAGTTGGAAAAACTATGCCAAAACTTTGTGTACCTCTAGACCTCAGAAAAAAAAATTCTAAGAAAATAACAACCTTTTCTCTCACTCTTTGTGGATCTCTTTCTCTTCTTCTTCTAGGAACACGAGATTTGTCTTTTCCTAATAACCACTAGTTGTAGAAGAATTATTTTTTCTTGGAATGTCTTTTAGTCGAGGAAGATAAAAATTTTCCCAAAAAATGAAAAGTTTCATAATCCCCTTACACTCTCTTAGGTTCACTATAATCTTGACTCTCAAGAAGGATGTCAAGTGCTAGCACCTATCTAGCAGAAGTTGTCGCCTTCCAGATGTTTTTATTTGTGCAAGTGGGTAGGGGTATTTATAGTCATTTCACAAGGATGGAAAGGAGGTCCTTTATGTAAATGGGCCAAGGGCAATTGGGCATGAGCACTACACAAGACGGGTCCTTCAACTAAGATGGGCCAGGAATG
The DNA here is from genome assembly GCA_030544215.1 of Zantedeschia hybrid cultivar. NCBI lineage: Eukaryota > Viridiplantae > Streptophyta > Magnoliopsida > Alismatales > Araceae > Zantedeschia > Zantedeschia hybrid cultivar. The sequence continues at coordinate 10,695,142 of JARZZO010000004.1, read as the reverse complement.
GGCTCAAGTCAGCCCATTTTGGAGATAGATTGTGAATGGAACTAGTCTATGGTGAGAATATGCTATGGCTCATCCCAAATCACTCTTATTATTTGCATGTTGAACGAGGGAATGGAGATCATATTATTAGTTATGGATGTCCATCAAGCCAATCTCATAACTTTCATGTATACTCTCGCTCTTATTATAATAATAAAAGAATCATATTCATTATATGTAAGTCAGTTATACCGTTTCATATTGAAGTCCGTAAACATGTGCAATGAGGATTAAATCATGATGAGATGATGATAACGAGAATGATCTTATTTAAGTACATATTCTTAAATTATTCTTAGTTAAAGGATATTTGAAAAGCATATCAAATATCCAATGAGACTAGTACAAATTACTCTTACTTATAAAATGAAGATAATTGATCTCATAGTTCTTTATGTGGACACATCAAGGTGAATCTGTAGGTGCTCATTGGAGAATGAATTCATTGAACTAATCTATCACTAAATGATTGGATGGTAATCTACCTAATTGTCAACCAATTGATTCATTGTCAAAGTGACATGGTTGGTCTTTAGACTTAAGACACAAAAGATATCTTGTTGATGGACTTCTATATTTTGACATTGATTTGTAAATCTCTAACCATGGAGTCTTAATTAGTCAAGTGATTGAATCTAGTAGAATATCTTCGAAGGTGATTGTATGGTCAATAAGAGATCATTCACTCTCGATAATTAGAGAGAGAATACTCTATGGAGTATTACTTAGGAGTCCCTGGCCAAGGTAGGACAACACATCAGAGAAAGAGCTTTCTATGATGCTTTGAGCAATTATATTTGTGTCAGTGAACAAATTATAGCTACATAGTAACTGATGACGGAAAGGTTTTATGAGTAAGTTAAACCTCAATGCCTTCTGAGATCATGCAGTGTTACATGGCACCCAACTTGATCAACGTTCTAAACAATTAATCTTAAGATGATAAATCGATAGTGTATTTATTTAATATTTGATATTATATAAATTACTTTGAGTCAATAACGGGTTACTGGACTTTATGGGCTCGAAATAGAAGATGATTACATATGAGAAATGGAAAGAGGATTCCGCTCTATCTCAATGCAACATACTTGCCTCGATGAGCAAGGAGTTGTAAAGACAACATGAAGAAATGGATGTCAAATCTGCTTGCTCTATTTGAATGAGCTCTTTGAAGAGCAGAGCAGAACTAAGAGATATGAGATATCTAAGAAACTATTCAAGGCTCAAATGGCAAAGAGGTCTTTTGTACAGTCACATGTATTGAAGATAATTAAATGGATAGAAAGGTTGGACACACTTGGGGTTCTACTCCCAAAGGAGATGCACACTAACCATAGTCTTGCCTCACTTCTAGCCTCATACTCACAATTCATTATGAACTTTCACATAAACAAGATAGAGATGACACTAGCTGAGCTACTCAATATGTTGAAGACTACAGAGGGAAACCTTGTGAAGGAAAAGCTCTCCATCCTTTTAGTTGGTAAGACCAATAAGAAGAGGAAAGCAGCACCAGTTAGTGCCCAATAAGGACAAGGGCAAAGGAGTGGAAAAGAGTGAATGTTTCTACTGCCACTAGAAGGGTCACTGGAAGAGAAATTGTAAAAAGTACTTCAAGGACAAAGCTCAAAGAAATGTGAAGTAACCAGAAACTTCATATATCTATATGATAGATATACACTTGTCTTTTAGAAATTCTACATCTTGGATATTGGATACTAGATGTACTTCTTATGTCTGCAATGATGTGCATGTGCTGACAAGCAGACAAAAGCTGAATAAAGGTGAGGTGGACTTAAGGCTAGGAAATGGCGTAAAGGTTACGGTGATCACTATGGAGACAGTGAACCTCAAGCTTCCATCTAAAGATTTACTTTCTTTAGAAGATTGTTATTATGTTCCTAGCATAATTAATAACATCATTTATGTTTCATATTTAGACAGATTAGGGTACAAATTGACTATTGTGAACATTGGTTGTTCAGTTTATTTTAATGATAAATTAGTTAATTTTACAAAATTAGTCAATGGATTGTAATTATTAGATGTTTCTAATTATAATCTCCACCTTGATACAATTCTTAAGAAGAACAAGAACAGTGTGAACCAAACCTATCTGTAGCATTGTAGACTTGGTCACATTGGCGAAAGCTGATTCCAAAAGTTGTATAAATATAGATATTTGAATCCATTTGATTATGAATCATTTGCAATATGTAAATCTTGCTTTATGGGTAAATTGACAAAGTCTTCATTTACCAAATATGGAGAGCATGTCAAAGACATTTTGGAACTGATATATTTGGACATATGTGGCCCAATGTATACCCATGCCAAGGGTGACCTCTCTTACTTTATCACGTTCACCGATGACTACTCTAGATTTGACTATATGTACTTAATGCAGTACAAGTCAAAAGCATTTGAGAAGTTTAAGAAGTTCAAAAATAAAGTTGAGAAGTAAACCATAAATAGCATTAAAGCTCTCTGATTAGATCGATGAGGAAAATACTTGAGTATGGATTTCACACTATTCTTAAAAGATAATTGTATCATTTCTTAGCTGACCCCTTCTTATACACCATAAACGAATGGTATATCGAAAAGGAAGAATCGCATCCTATTCGACATAGTATGAACTATGATGAATTTTTCAGGTTTATTAGTGTCTCTCTGCAGATATGCACCTGAATCAGCTACATATCTACTTAATAGCGTGCCCAGTAAGCCTGTGACCTCTACTCCATATGAGATATGAAAAAGTAAAAAACCAAAATTTAAACACGTTAAAGTTTGGGGTTGTCCTGCTAATGTGAAGAGGCATGATCCAGACAAACTGTAATTCATAACTGATAAATATAGGTTTGTGAGATATCCGAAAGAAACTTTTGGATACTACTTTTATCATATTATCGAATAAAAAGTGTTTATAACTAAGAAAATTGTATTCTTAGAAGAGGAACACTTTCTACAGGTAGACAATGGGAGTAAAGTATGGAACACGTTCCATATCCACAAACTGTTGCGGTCTCATTGGATAAGCCATCAGTTATGGGGCCTGTTCAGAAGTACACACAGGATCCTCATAGGTCTAGCAGAGTACCTAAACAACCCGAAAGATATATAGGACATATCAGTGAGGGTGACTCAAAAGTACCCTACAATGAAGTTGATGATCCTACAACCTATATAGAAGCATTGAAGGCCCAAAAGCCGAAAAATGGCGAGAAGCCATGAACTCTGAAATACAGTCACTTGCCTGAGGGTATTGTACTCATTAGACGCAAGTAGATCTTTAAGAGAAAGATCGATGTAGATGGACGAATCAACACTTATAAGGCAAATTTGGTGACAAAGGGTTATCGTCAAAGACAAGAAATTGACTATGACGAGTCTTTCTCATCAATTGCCATGATAAAGTCGATCAGAATACTTCTCGTCATTGCAGCACACTATGATTATGAGATATGACATATAGATGCGAAAATCGTCTTCCTCAATAGTAACCTTAAGGAAGAGATGTATATGATACAACTAGAAAGTTTTACGTCCAAAGAGTCTTCAGATAAAGTGTGCAAACTTTAGAGGTCTATTTATGAACTGAATCAAGCATCTCAGACTGGAATATGAGATTTGATGAGAATATCAAGTTTTATGACTTCATTAAGAATGAAGATGAGCCTTATGTGTATAAGAAGACTAGTGGGAGTGCAGTCACATTCTTAATTCTTTACGTATATAACATTCTACTCATTAGGAATGATGTAGCAATGTTATCATCAGTAAAGGTTTAACTGTTAAAGAACTTCTCTATGAAGAATTTGAGTGAAGTATCCTACATATTGAGAATACAGATCCATAGAGATAGATCAAAGAGAATGTTTGGATTAACTCAATATAAGCATATAGATACTATTGTCAAAAGATTTGACATTGAGAATTTCAAGAGAGGTCTCATACTGATGAGACTGGAATTAATCTCTCTAAGGGACAATCTTTCAAGACTCCTAAAGAGAGGGTAGTTATGGATAAAGTATCATATGCCTCTGTTATAGACTCTATCATGTATGTCATGCTATGTACCAGGCCTGATGTGGCCTATGCTCTAAGTGTTATGAGCAGATTTTTAGGCTAATCTAAGTGGAGAATGTTGAAAGGTAATGAAATGAATCCTTAAGTACTTGAGAAGAACTAAGGATATGTTTTTACTTTATGGAGGAGATGACTTGAAACTACTAGACTTCACTGACTCGAGTTTCCAGTCATATTGGATCATAGCAAGTCTACATCTGATTTGTGTTCATTTTGAATGGGGGTGCAGTGTGTTGGAAGAGTTCTAAACAGAAGACCACTGCAGATTGGACGATAGAAACTGAGAACATTGCTACAACTGAAGCTGCCAAGGAAATAGTATGGTTGACGAAGTTTATCACCGACCTTGGTGTGGTGACGTATGACAACAATAGGACGATTGCACAAGCGAAAGAGTCGTGGTCTCATCATAAGTCTAAGCGCATTCTAAGACGCTTTCATCTGATCAAAGAGATCATTGCCAGAGGAGATGTAGTTATAATATTCAATATTTTTCTAAACAAAAATAATAATAAATAAATAAAAATAGTAATAATAATTAAAGAGACAAATAGAGTGTGATATAGTTATTTGAATAAGCCCATTAACTTAGTCTCATAGATGGTTTAGCCCATTATGTAGAAGAAATTTTTTGGGTTCGGATATCTAGAACATTGTGACAACGTTTAGGCTATAACTCAGATTTCAGCATGGGTGGTATCGTTGGAAAGAGCTCGAAGAGATCTACAACTTTGTAGAAGATCCTTTTTGTAGATTCGTTCATTTACTAGGTTGAAAAATTGAATGTTCAATTAAGGAAAGTAGAGTTGCGAGAGAGGAGTCCGATTTAGAGTAGGATTATCTCTAATTCGTAGAAGGACAATTTAATCCGATCCAAAGGTAGTTTCTAGAAGTTGTGTAGGATTAAAAGTTGGATGTTAAATTGAACAAGATCGTATTCGATTGGCTTGTAAGCCGCACATAGAACTAACAAAGTGATCAAATCCAAAAGAAATATTTTTTTAAGGTGATTGCAAGATCAATAAAGGATCATTTGCTCTCAGTAATTAGAAAGAGAATACGTCATAAGTAATGTCCGAGAGTCCTTGTCCAGGACAAGACAACATATCAGAAAAGAAATTTTCTAATAATTCTTTGAGGCATCCTATCCACTCGAGTGAACAAATTAAGGTTTGACAGTTAATCATACCCTAAGTTCACTTGAGAACATTGGTACAAACGAAAGATTATAGCTACGTAGTAACTGATGATGAAAAGTTCTATGAAATAATTATTGAACTTCGATGCCCTATGAGATTAAGCAGTGTTACTTGGCACCTAACTTGATTAGTAGTCCAATCAATTAATAGTATATTTATTTAATATTTGATACTAAATAAATTACTTTAAGTCAGCAAGGGACTGCTAGGTTTAATGGGGTCATACCCGAACGACACTTAGGCCTAGATGGTTAGACCCACAAAACTCTCAGTCGATGGGAATTAAGTGAGAATTTATATTAATTTAGAGATTTTTATGAAAACTACCATAAGTAATATAAATATAAGTTAAAGATCCCTTCTCTCTCCTCTCTGACCTGGTTGCCCCCTTACAAAGGGGTGCCTCCTTTGGTCTCCTCTCTATCTTGCTTCCCCCCCACCAAAGGCGACTATCGGCATGCCACGAGCATCTTCAAAGAGGAGCGACCACGCTAAACATACAGGAGAATCGAGGATGATCTCTCAACTAGAGAACCGTATGAATATCGCTTAAAGCTAGGCACCTATGTGGCTGGCGGCATTGCTCCACCGGAACCCGATCAAACATAGATTGGATTCCGCAGAAGGTGAGAATTGGAAATCTGCGATTCCAATTTTGTTTATCAAAACAGATCAAGGATCATCATACGGATTTATTTCCATTGCATTTATTCGTTGTTTTAATTTTAGGCTTTGTCTCCCCCTGCGATCCTTAGACATATTACTAGATAGGTGCACAAAGGAAATGTTGGTGGAAGTAGAATCTTTTATTTGGGAGGGTCTAGCACAAATGTGCACATTATAAAAGATAAAAAAAATAGATATCAACTCTTCTAATCTTACATATTTACGCATTAGTCCTTCAAATCTCAATATTTATTTATAATTCTACAAAATCCACACAAGTTTAGAAAAAGGTCTACGCCATTTGCTTTAAGCATTTAAACAATGAGGAACAAAATATTGCCTACTTAAATTATGCATACTATTTATCATACAAACAAAATTGTTGTACATTTCCCCTAGTTTTAATGATAACAAAATCGCATCATTTATCTTCCAAACATGTGCCTTAATTGGCTTTAATTTATTTGATCCTTGGATAATTTTGGGTATATTCATGATGTATACTAGCCAATAATCAAGCCAAGATACATGTATTTTTAAGTTGTCTAAAATCCTTGTTAATACAATGCACTCTCAGGGCAAATGGTCAACCGAAACCAGGAATCGGTCGACCAACCATGTTAGTCAGGACAGTCCAAAACATGCTACTTAGGAGCCTCTGAATAGTTGATCGATTCCATCCATTGGTCGACTCGGTCGATTTAATCTGGGTTCTACACCTAAGACCACATTGAGTTTTCTAATTAAAAACGGTCGACCAATCCATCGAAACAGTCAATGGATTTTCACTTTCTCAGGTTGCGTAAGATAGAAATTTGAACATTTAAAGTCCACCCACCACCAATAACTCTATTATTTTGAAGCCACTATAAAAAGAGATCGTTCACCCATTGAAGCCTATTTTTTGGCCACCAAAGAAAAAGGTGTTTAAAGGTCATTTCTAAAAGAGGAACAACCCTAGAGTCAAGAAAAGAAAGAGAGCGCAAGAGGAAGAAAGCTCATTCCAAGTGCTCCATTGAAGCTACACTTGGGAGAGGGCTTCCGATATCAAATTCGTCATTGAGCTTCCTCTTCTTCCTTTCTTTTCTGATGTTCATCTTGCTTTTAATTTGGTGGTGTGTGCATAGTGGCTCTAAGCTAATCTTGGGTGTTCTAAACACCGTGTGTGAGGCAAGCTAGGCCGTAACTAGCGTATGTACTCAGTCCCTTATCTCATAATATACTCTACAAGATGTAGAGGAGTGGATGTACGCCCAATTGATTGGGACCGAACCACTATAAAATCGTATGTCCTTTGCGTGTGTTTGCCTACTTGATTTATATTTGTTCCATTGTACTCATATTTTCAAATCTTGTAGTTTTTCATCGAGATAAACACACACAATTTTTAAAACCCAATTCACCCCTCCTCTTGAGTTTGCTATATAAACCGGAACCAACAAAAATATTTCTACTTACATTATGCATATTATTTATCATACAAAATACTGCTATTTACATTAGACATGGAAAGAATACAAAAAAAAAACTCAGAAAGGGAAGAAAGAGAACTTGCTTTTTGGAGAAATAGGATGAAAAACTGAATAGAGAAGACCCCCATTAGGTACAAAAACTATAAACAACTTCATAAGAGGGTGAGCCATGTTAAACTAAAACAAGAAAGAAAGACTTTGAAATTCACGACAAGTATATGATCCCTCAACCTTCACTGTTTGCATCCTCAACCATCATACCTTTAAGGCTCCTTGCCAACCAAATTGCTGTCTCCCTTGGAGAGACTGTACTCTTCCCAAACGGCTTCAAAACAGCAGCAAGCTCTTCCAATCTGTTGTGCTCCAACAGTTCTGCTGATAGCTCTAGTAACCCCTCCAGTGCCTCTGCTCGCTGCCTAAAAGACTTCACATCAAATGCTTCCCTATTCATGACTTCATGTTCTCTTGGTCCAATAGTACATTTAGAAGAGTCTGGTCTCATAGCTTCCAAGCAAGTAGGTTTCTCCTTGTCGCACACACTTTCAGAGACATTGGATTTGATGGTTTCAGACTCAGAGAAAACTGATGATGTCAGCATAGATGCTGTGGATTTTGTGTCTGTATCTTCTCTGACCATACTGAGCAACTTCCCCACGTCGATACTGTGAATACCCATCTCAACACTTTCTTTCACTGGCTGTTCACTTCCAACCCAAAAGCTGCTATGTCTAATGACATGTATGACATCATCAAATGCCTTAGTCAGATGAGAAGGCAGTGGCCTTTCCAGTGTCTGAACGGGCACAGGCTTTCCCAGTTTCACAACCTTCGGGGTCACTGAAGGCAAGGAAGATGTAGCTTCTGCTATGGGTGAAATGAGTTCTTTGTCTGTGAAGTTGTCATCACCAATGGCGGCTAAGGCATAGCTCTGCTCAGGCCTACTAAAGGAAAGATCATCTTTACAGATGTAATCTCCTTCGGAACTCAAGAAGGACAATTCTAGACCTGAATTTGAGCTTACTTCATCATACTTGGTGATGCTTCGTCTTAGATCTATATTCATCAGATTGTTATGAACCGAATATAAGGTAGAAATGTAGTTGTGTTCTTCGGTTTCTTCAGATGTATGTATAAACTTGGAAGACTGTGCACATGATGCAGCTCCACAAAGAGGTGAAGTCATATTCGAAGTTACGGTCTGTTCAAATCCCTTGCTATCATCAAATGTGGAGCTTAAAGCAGACAAGCCACTTTGTTTCGTCATCAAAGTTGGCAGGGAGTCTTCTCCTATATGATCTGCCACCAACCTTGAGCTGGCCAAATCCCATTGAACAGCACCAAATGAATCTAGAGGGATCTCCTCAGTGTTCTGCATGGTACCTGATACTGGCTTTAAGCAATGGACTTTCTTGTTTTCGGTCTTTTCAACCTTCACCTTCTCCTTGAGAGGCCTTTGAAATTCATGTATTGCATGTTCCTGTTCTGTCATTGTTATGGGAGCCTTCCCATGCTCATGAAATTTTGGCTCTTGGGATAACTTTCGGTTAGAACTATGAAAAGGGTTTTGAGTTGCATTTTCTTGAGTTATCTCCAAGTTAAGTGTTTTTACATGCTCTTGGAATGCACCTTGCCCTTGAACCATATTCTGGTTGCCGGACTTCACATGCTCTGGTGTCTTGTATTCCTTCGAAACCTTTGAATGTCCAGAGCTGAAGGACTCTTTCTGACCCTTCTCACCTTCTTGAGATAGGGTTTCAGAGGTTACCTTCTGGTTAGGAATCTGCCCATGTTCTTCTTGAGCCTTAGGTTCATAGGTTAGCCGCTCGTTACTCACCCTTCTTGGAGCAGCCTTGTTACCATGGTTTCCTGAGATTGGAATGTCAATGCACACAGCCTTCTGTAAAGGAGAGGGATATCTTCTCAACAATATGCCATGTGGAGACCTTTGTGTGGGCTTGAGCAATGTAGAATCTTCTTGGACATGTGTGGCAGCATTGGAGACCCCCTCTAATCTAGCTTTGGTTTGGGGGAAAGACTTAGAAGCTGGCAACTGTAGCAAAGTATAGGAGAACATTTTATGAAATACCGAGTATAGAAGAAAAAAAAAGTGAAAGGAACGGTCTGAGGTGTCGATCTCTTACCAGATGCTTCAATGGATGTGAGGCTTGTTTCCTTGTATCATCATTTGCCTTGGCTGGCTCAGCAGATGGCACATCTGTATTAGATTTGGAACTAGACGAACCTGAGCCAACATGTTGCACTTTTATTGATGGTTCCATGTTACTCCTGTGGCTGTTTACTCCCCCTTTCAACTGATTGGCCCTTAAAGGAGAGCTATTTTTTCTTGCTTTTGGTGCTATTAGCATATTCTTAGTGCTTTTTGGTTCAATAGACTCTGTGTTATGCACATGCTCAACATATGAATGTGCCACGTCCTGTTCACTGGTGGCAATACTAGAGATGTCATCCATATGGTCTTTATTTGGTGTTTTATGAACCATTGTACGCAAAGCTGCAAATTTGGCATCAAAGGGAACTCCATCATCAGTTAAAGCAATTTCAGTGTCAGTACCCTTCTGAGCAGTGCTCAATGGCAGTGGTGATATGTTTCCCTCGCTTGACAGTAATCTATCTTTGTCATTACTAGACAGACTACTGTTCTGACTTTCCAACAAGCTCTTTTGATCATTACATGACAAGGGTGTGAAATTCTCTGGATACTGCACTCCTATTGTACACGGTGGTGCACGACATTGACTGACATACGGTTGCAAATATGGATGCCTTAGAATGACAGAAGCCTGATTTCAAATACACATCATCAAATGAAGCCACAAAGGCATATTGCATATGGAGCTATATGCCTTGAAGAAAAAACTCACACTTGGTCGACGCTCAGGGTTTTTTCTCAGCATGCTCTTGACAAGAGTTTTCCTGGATCAGATATCATAATTATATATCATCGGCATGCACACATTTAATATGATGGGCACACAAAGGCTTAATAATCAGAATGTTTAATGTCAGTAATGATTGAACTACTTAGGTGAAGAAGATCTTTTAAAATCACATGCACAAGTGTGCATGCACGCACGCGCACACAGACACACACACACATGGACACAGATTTTCAGATCACACACGAATAAAATATAAAGCTTGGTGATTGCACACACTTCACAGGTTAATCGTAAAAACCAAAAAATGGACTCTGAAAGACCAGTTCCCACATAGACATAAATATCAACAACTCTGAGTTAGTTTAAGGGTTTAATGCTTCAACGAGCTAAAACTGATAGGGTGTGTTTGCATCTTTGTGGAGATAAAAGAAACATGAATAAGTTATTGCTTTTCCTCCAACTTATCATCTGTAGAAGGCATCGGTACATTCATGCTCAGAAAAGAGAAAAATGATCATCTTCCTCCATTAAATAATGTTTCAATGAAGTTCCTAGGAAAAATAGTAGGATGCAATTTCAGCAGCTATAAGAGCGCGCATATGTTTTGGTCTAAGACAAATGAAAATTAATAAATTATTTAGAGAAATTTATGCTACACTTTAATTAAACAACACACATAGGACAAAAGAAGAGCTCACAATTGCATGCAACACATGGAGGAAAAACACACTGTTCACTTTTACTTATTGTTTTGAACTAGTATAAGTAGACAACCTGAAAAAGCAAGACATTGGCATCTGAAATACTCACAAGGAGGATGAATAGCATGTAGGCAGAGGACCTATGGCAGAACGGTTTATCTTACTTATCAGTCCTGCCATGTCCTGAAATAAATAAAACAAAAAAACTTACCAGAGATATTACTAGAACACCTAAGCTTAATCTCCAAATCCCAAAAACAAATTTAGAGGAACCTATCTTTCAATTTAGTCTCTTTAAAAGAGAAAAGTTACAAGCATAAACTTGCAATGTCTCTTATAAGTGTAATGTTATGATACCATCTGAAAAAATGCAGCTGACTCTGAATTTAGCTTCACACTCTTCAGCGCATTAATTGTATTATTCTTATATAGATGAGATAAACAATTTGGAAATTAAAAGATCATTCACATCAAAGGATCTAAAAGAGATGAAAGCATACCAATCTAATGAAATGTAGTTTTCTTGTCATACATGGATGGCCCTACTTTCTTTCTTGCCAGGGGTTCAGATTGATTGAGATGGGGAAAAGGCTCAAGCATGTTTGTGCATTACTAAAGCAAAAACTAATTATCAAGTTCCCGCAAAACAATATGTCCACGTTAAGTCAATCAGCCGTAACCACTACAGAACATTCACAAATTTCCACCATGAAAATGATAAAAAGAAACACTGATTCATCATCTTATCATCCATCAGCGTTAAAGCTTCTACATTGATATGCATCTATGTGACATAGGAAATAACAAAGTATGTACTTTATCAGAAGTCCAAGACACCAGAGAGAAATGGTATTATAATTTTATTACAGTAGCCACATAAAAAGCTTAGAATCATCACAGTAGTCCATTTTCAAGAATCACTTCCACAAGAACCCCAAAAAAAACTAGAAAAAAAGAAACAAGACAAATGGAAGGATCTTACAAAAGCTTTAAAAGCTGGGCGATGAGCAGCCATTTCATACATACAGCAACCTGCAAAAGCACATGCATAGCAAAAGATGAAGGATGGTAGAACACGCATATTGGAGGCAAGGAGAAAGTACACAAACATATCATACCCAGAGACCAAATATCTGATTTGAAACCATATGGTATATCAGCAAGGAGCTCCGGACACATGTAATTAGGAGTTCCTACCACCTGAAATTAGAATCTTGAACCTCATGAGTCTTGCCAAATTCTCTTCTACACTGGATCAATGTTCTCATGTTTGAGATGATCCCTGAATATAGGCATGCAAAAAGTGGTGCAAGTGCGCAAAGATCTGATGTTGCAGCAAAAATCCACAGTTATGCATTTAAAAAGGTATAAAACTTTGGACATGGGAATCAGCAATTTCTGAGCATATCTTTCCATTCAAAGTAGAGGCTCCTTGCTCAAATCAACTTCTTACTGAGTAACTAATTAGATGCCTTTACATCAAGAGATTACATATGTAGACAAATGAAAGAAATAGATAGAAATTTGTGATGGAAAGGGGAAAAAAAAAAGTAATTTTGTTTGTTGCAGTTTTTAAACATCTATAATATTGTCTATCCGGTGATTCAAACCACAGAAACCTACATCGATCATATGATAGTGTCATCATACTTATTTCCTTAAATGTCGCAACCTAAACCCAATAATGTTTAAGGTTAAATTTCTGAGAGTTCGCAATTCTCTTCACAGTTATTACATTTCCCATAGTCAACAACATTTCCTTTTCTCTTCCATTTCCTAAGTCTAGGAAACCAACTTTAGTATTCATGTTACTAGAACATGATTCTTAGTCCTCATGTCTACAACCAGCCATTACAAAGGAGAAATCTAACGTAAAAGAACCACCAAATAAATGTCATACAGTGTATCCAATCTCTCAGGGAGCTTCAAGTATTGAGGAATGACAAATAAATCTGAGGAATGAAGTGATGAAGACAATGTACTTACAGATGAAGTTAGATCATCAGCTTTTAAAGATTTAGCCAGTCCAAAATCTCCTGCAAATTAATGACAGATTGTAAGTGTAGGAAAGAAAATAACAATCACCAAAACGACCCTGATAGAAAAACATCTTTAAGCTCATAATGTTCAACCACGACTTGATCTAAAGAGAATCTAACCAAGTCGAACGTCCTGCTCCTTGGTCAGAAAAATATTGGAGCACTGCCACAAAATTTCAAAAGGTAAATTAGTCAAGCTAACAATAATTTTGAGTTAGAGAAATAGATTGGCTGGCAAACTGTCTTTTCCCAACACTCCACTGGCAAACCTTCAAGTCCCGATGAAGAACAAAGTTGGAATGCAAGTACTCAACAGCCAATAGTAGCTGTGTGAGCCATTTCAACAGCTTCTGGAAAGAGGAACCAGTTATTTAGAAACAGAACTGATTATACCATATTTTGCATATGAAGATATATAACAAGATTTCAAGGAAGCTCATCCAAGTACATAACAGAGCATAGCATCAGTATACCTCCTCCGGAAATAGCACCCCACCAGATCTCTTCATCAATTCAGCCCTATTCAAAGCAAAGGACCACTTCAAAGAAAAGTATAGCATATCACATAGTTAACCATTAAGCCAAAAACTTTTAATCACACTTACATGTCCCCTCCTTCACAATACCCCGTTACAATACAAACATAACAACCCTGCACTGAGAAACACATTCAATTTGACAAGAACTAAGCAACAATCCGTACTTGAGCAATTTTTCTAACCTTCTCCACCCATGCTTCCTTGAACTCCACAATGAAAGGGTGTTGCAACCGTGCAATTAGAGCCATCTAGATCAAAATTCTTCCTTTCAGATGTTAACAAGCTAAACCAACCAAAACCCAGACACAGAAACACCATGTCCACCCAAACATATATACCTCTTGGTGAGCAGATCTCCTGCTCCTTTCCGTCTGCCTTGCAAGGCGGATCTTCTTCAAGACATACCTGCGATCAAAACAGAACATGATCAACACCAAAACCAATCCAAAGAATGAGCAATCGCAAATAAGCTATAATTAACCCTAGCGTAACCTTCTGGAAATTAAGGCCAGGAAAACTCACTTCTTCTTCTCCACCTTGTGGTTGACAAGTATGGCTGCCCCAAAGGCTCCCCGGCCGATCTGCTCCATTACCTCGTACTGATCCATTCGCGATTCCATGGATCCCCGCAGAAGAACCACACACATAGACAACACACGTACACACTCTTCGGTAGAACTCCAAATCGGAATGCTTAAACAAGAACAGAGGCCTCTCAAATCTACTTTCCTAGCACAGCAGGAATCTTGCTAGGTGCAGGAAATCACACAATTCCGCATCACGAGAACGGCGAAGAAGAACACATCGCGATCTATAGAGATTTCCTTCTGCTCTACGCTGGAAGCGGCTGTACATTCGAGTAATACACCTCCAGCAGCGCAACCAAGGCTCAAGGCTTCCTCTGCTTCATGCCAGCGACCTCTGGCGAATGGCGCACGACCATGGGGAGCTCCTCCGCCGCCGTCGGCTGCAGTGCTCAGCGCCGCCGCGGAGCGCACTGCAGCTGCGACGAGATCACCTGCGTCCTTCCCGCCACCATGCCGCTTAACAAGCGTCTCCTCTCAGAGAACTACTGCTATTTATAGCGCCCCTGGAATGTAACGAATGGTGACTCGGGAATGCGCAGGAAGCCAGGAACCCAAATCCGAATCCGATAAAAGAGCAAATAAGCATTGTTAGTAAGAGAAATACTTTGATACAGATATTATTCAATAAACTATTAGATAATGAGTAACACTTTCTGCACCGAGAGTTGCGCAGCCGTCCCATCTGGCAGTACACTGCACAATAATTTTTTTTGTTTTTCTTTAATTAGCCAAGTTGGGAGAAGGCTCCAACGTCTCGATGTCTATATCGTCTAATTTTTGATTAGATGATTAAAATAATTCAAGAAAAATAGAATTATGCGCTCACTTGATCAGAGCCAAGTACAAGATTTGACACTGCATCACATGCAATGCTGCAAGTATCATTTTTAGATAACTAATGAGACTTTTGTGAATATATATATATATATACAAACTAGCATATTTGTATGTATATTCTTGACTTCCGCATATTGTATAAATATTTCTGATACAATGAGAAAATGTAATTACATTCTTCTATCAAAACACTAAGAACTCCAATTGAATATGTTAGAAAGATTCCCTCGATTTTATATAAGATAATATAATTTTAGTAAATTTAGAGATATATACAAATCTATATTAATCCTTATGACATGTTTGGTAAAGGTCATGATGTTTTGATAAGAAGAATATAATCACAATTTTTCTTGAGATATTAAGAGTGTCTATAACAATATTCAAATCCTACTATCTAAGTTGTTTCTCATTCTATGATTTAATTTTTATTATTGGATAGAAAAACTTAATTGCAACCGTCTAATCAAATGCATCATTCTTTGAGATCAAAATTAAAACTCAGGAGCAATGGTCAATCCTAAGGCTAATTTGATAAATTTTCTATTTTATGATTTTTTTTGTATTTTTAGATATTAATTTTTTATACATGTTTAATTAGATGATTTCGATTGATCATCAAGATTGGACGATAAAAATTAAAACTCGAAAAATAGAATCAACACTAATTGACCTATTTAAATATTTAAAATTTTACAAGACTTTATATTTTTTTCACATGAAAAAGATGAATTTTCAGGTAGATACACGTCTAAACGAAGTGTGTTGAATCCTTTGTCTTATATATAGTGCTTGCATATGGAGCCAAGTCCTCCCGTGTGGCTCCGACCCAAGATTCCAGAAACATTTAGGGGTTGTTTGTTTGTGTAAAACTTTATAAATCACCAGTTTTAAAATTATTAGTTTCAAAACAAGTAAAATTTTTTTGTTTTAAAATTAAGAAATATTTGTTTGATTGTTTGTAAAATAAAATAAGAAGGATGTCTCAATCTTTTTGTTTTAATTTACAGTGAGTCTTTGCTGTAAACTAAAACAAAAGAATTAGACTGTCAAGTGAGCAAAAAAAGCTTAGACAAGATATATTGTTTACATCATTCTAAACAACTAAAAATACTGCAAGATAAAATAATTATTTCAAATTACGTTGTTTAACTCTAAAACAAACAACCCTTTAACAGTAAGAATCTTCTTTTGCACCCAGTGCAGCGCACCATAGATCAAGATCAGACGGTCGCATCGCTGTGCGTAGAGGGGCCATATAAATGCAATAATTCACAGAGAGGATGCATCCAAAAACCTCATAATTAATTTATGTCGAATTTATTATTTATACAATAAATAAGTTATATTTTCTTAAGATCGATGAGTCCTCCAGCTTATTGTGGATCTTTGGACCCCCGATGGTGATATATATAACTATTGAGGACGAACGGCTATACGTGCACCGTCCTTTTTTTTTTTTTTTTGAAAATTTTGGCGCCGAGTTGATCGCCCTGTTGATGTGTGCGTGGGCGCCACAAATCTTGTGCACACGCTGCAGGTCAGTTGACTGTTGACACATTACATCGCATGATAAAGTATGGAAGAGTAGGTGTTACGTATTTCTCATATCACTTTTAAAACTTGCAGCTTCCCATTATGGCATACTTCATTTTTATATGCTCTCAATTGGTAAGACTCCATTGGGCAACACTTTTGGAATCATGTATTTTGAAGGAATTTAAATTTTGAATGTTGCCAATTCATCGTGTTAAAAAGTTAGATTTGAAATATATATATATATATATAATTTCTTAAATCTCTTTTAGGAGCAACTTCCAAAAGTAATCAAGTTCTCACTTTTGGGAAGATAAACATAGAAAAAAGCAAAGAAGACATTCTTGTCATTTAAAAGTGATAAGGGTCTTATTTTTAAAAAGACAAAAATATAAAGAAGCAGGATTTTGATTTGTGAATCTCCAGATTTTCTTCTTATCCTTTTTTTTTAAAATACTCTAAAAATCGAAAGACTTTCCTTTTCAACATGCCTCTTAATTGCAAATTCGAACGGAATCTGATCACGAGCTTTTAACTGAAAAAAACTCAACATATTTTAAATTCCCATCAAATCCGAAGACCTCAAATCTAAGCCTCAAACATTACCAAACAGAGCGTATGTTAGGGAATCCAGAATCCGTCACAATAGAGCTGCTCCACGTCCAGCTATTTGCCGTAGGGCAGTGAGCTCATTCGGGCCCACCATGCACGTTAATTACCTATTAGGTTGGACTAATTTAAGTCGATATCAACTTATATCGACGTCATTTGTCTCATTTCATTTTAAGAAATTATTTCATGAGATAACTTTTTTAACATAAGGATACGACATGTGTACTAATTTATGTCGAACCGACTTCAGCCGTACATGAGCTATTTTCCTTACGATAATGAGGTGTGACGTTGGGATGTCAATGGTAACTGATAATTCGATTATCCGTATTACTCATCAGTTTAACAGATAATTTAGGCAGTCTTTTTATCTCTAATTAATTAATTAATATGATAATTGATATGATTTTTAAGCCGGCTTTTTAACAGATCTCGAAATGGATAGTCTTGTTTTCAAAATTGCTGTCTGCCACCATATGTGAGTATATTATTATGCATCTTAATATTTTTCCTATTTTACTTCTCTTCTAAGGATATTGTGAACTTTTAAATAAGAGATTTGTTATTCTTATGTTATGTTATTGACAAGAAAACTTTAATTTGAGTGACTTGCGTCTCTCAAGGAATAGATATTTTTAGTGTTTATATTTTGCTCCAAATAAAAAGTTTATATAATAAATTTGCACTTAACCTTCAATTTGACCATTAAGTACTTGCTAATTTATCAATAACCACTTCTTTCTTGATATTAAAAAACAGTTTCGGATACACCCTTTTCTCTTGATAGCTATAGGATAGTTAATGTACAAATACATAATCTATTTTGCAGATACAAAAATGGATAGTCAGCTATCCCCGCTGTTTCCAACCCATTGACATCTCTATTGTGATACCTATTTGGTTTCCTGTAAAATAGGTTGCATGAAAGAGTTTTTTTTTTCAAAAAGTGTAGCACAATGCTCTGTTTGGCAAAAAGCTCTAGTCAATAAAAATGTTAATTCCTTGGCTCCCTCGCTTCTTGATTTTGACATCCATGGGAGGAATGACCTTTCCCACAGTGGTTGAAAATATTTTCATAACTATAAGAAGTAGTTATGCAAATATTTGCAACTGCTTTTAACCAATGGACTCTAAAATTACGAAGAGGAGGGGGCCAAAGAATTAATATTTATGTGGACTATAGTCCTTCATATCGTGAAATAAATCGTTGTGTTACACTTTTCAAGAGTACTATTTTATATAACTTATTTTACATAAAACCAAATGGATCCCAGCTGTGTAATACGAAGACAAAAGATCTCATCTTCGGAAGTGGGGAGTGTTTGATGGGTGGATGAAGATTATGATAATTTAAGATGGAACCCCAAAGCAATTGTTTTCCAAGGTCGAGTCCAAACAGTCCATCGAAGGAACTCGTCAAGATTAATGACATTCTGATTCGATCTAATAGCTAAATAGAAACGACTTATTAGTTCTAATTCGACATCTCAAGATATATGAGGTTTGGAGGAAATGAAAAGAAAGTTCTAACTAGTTATAAGTTGTATAGTTGTTCTGTGTGCTGTACAATGCTGTAAAATGGTGTAAAATTATATTTTGCATGTGCTCGGAATATTGTAAATTGTTTAATGTGTAAAATGACAAAAAATTATGTTTTTTTCTGATGCTTGGAATATTTATGGTATTTTTCATATTTTAGTGTATCATACCTTCAAATAATGTCCATGATGAGGTAATGGATATAACCGTCTCTTAAACCGAATGCACATGGTATATTGAAAATTTGATTATTCTACTGATTATTAGCTTATAGGTTAATTAATAGACAATCTTTTTAAATCTTTCACATAATGCACAAAATAGAGATGTTTGTTTAAGATAACATTTGTTTGAACTAAACTGGAGATTTCTATGCTCCAAAATAGTGGAAGAAGCTAAAAATCTCATTAGCTCTAACAAATATTTATATATCCCATCAACTTTTAGATACACCTTAAAGCCCAAAATTTTAATTGGAGATACATGGCAACTACCCATTTAACTATTCTCCTCCTGAATTCTTTCACTATCATAAAAAAGTAGATAGTGAAAAAAATTCACCAGCCTTTAACTTAACACAAACTTCCATATCCACCTTGGTCTGCAGCTTGCAAAGGATTCACTCCTCTTAAAAGGATATGAATCGTAACATTACCACCAAAACTCGGATATATAAGAAGATACGGATGCCCGGTGGTTAGGAGGGTAACGGGGTTGGCTCGATCTAAATTGGGCTTAGCATAATTAGAGAGACGTCTTTACAACTGGACCTCCAACTCTGCTTGGATTTCACATGTGTACGCCGGAGGGAGGTTGGAGCTGACACGTGCGCACACATTAGAGTGTTGGTCTAGACTTAAACATTTATAGGCCCAAGATTAGTTCAACCAAGACGACAATATGAGTAATGTTTGCTATACTAAGAGGTGTAATAAAGTAAAATTATTTTGAAATATAAGGTGGTCGAATAATACTTACTGCAATACCATGACACATAATATAAAATTATTAAAATATATATATATTTATTTATTAAATGTCCAATCAAAAATCAAACGATTGTTCATATCAAAGATCAACTCCGACCTGACTGTATAATTTTTTACTTTTTACACAAATTGAAATGTGTCAAAATTTTAGTTTTTAAAAACAAAATATACAATCGAATCAGAACCGATCCAAAAATCCAAGACACTCCAACAAATTTTAAAACATTTAAACAAAAAATCAAAAAAATAGAAAAACACCTCCATGTCCGCCTAAATCGAGACGAACTATACCACAGACAGCCGTTCGATACAACTGAATAAATTGCAATCCGGTAGTATTAATCCACTTAAGTGGCATCACGGGTTAGGCAACTTTTTCACGGGTGAACCTTATAAACATAGTACGGCAATCATGCACCAGGGACAATGCACAATGCATGGAGGTGACAGAGGTTGGCGGGAATTTTCCCGGCAAACGACATATTTGAACAAAGATGGGACCCGCGGATCCTGTCAGCAACACGAAACCCTAGGAAGAAACACAGGGCCTTTCTTTCTACAAATAAAGGCAAGCGCGGGCCACCACACGGCTCCTTCCTTAGTTCCTTCTATAACACAGACAAAACATTCAGAGCAGACCCACGGAGAACAGATAAGAGGAGAAATTTAAAAAAAAAGAAAAATTATGAGGAGATGCTTTCTTGAGACAGTTCTTCAAACCTAGCATAACCAGATCGTCTTATTCTTCACTGCGAAGTGCTAACAGCTTCTATCCCTCTGCTCTGTATGTACTACAACTATCACGTATTACCTAAACTTATTTATCGGAAGATGGCACCAAACAGGCACTGCACCAGTGCAACAGCTTTTACAGAAAGCGAGAGAAAGAGAGCTTAGTAAGCCCAGTCCCGAGGCAAACCCACCTCAGCTCGCGGCTGAAATGGCATTCCCTTCTTGGCCACTGCCGCATCCAGCTTTTGCTTCTGATGATCTCCGTCACTCTTTCGGCCTGCAAGCAATTAGTGTTATATATACTGTGCATGGACTAGAGTCTAACACACTCGAAACAAGCACAAAATTTAAAGAATTCAGTTCCTCTCAGTATTCGACTGGATCCAATCTAATCAGTGCAGAAAAGGAGAGGAACAGAATTTTGAAAATTCTAGTTTCCAAACAACTCAACAGGTCCCACCGCTTCCTCTCTATACTTACCCCGATTTGATATGTGCACTGAGATTTAAATGGAAAAGAAACCAGGCTGTAAGATATATACACGAAACCATGGTTAAGAGAATAGAAATGGGAGCATTCAATCTCCTTCATGCAATGGTAGATTCAGTGTTAATCCAGTAAGGTCATGAGACTTTACTGAATTTTGTCAAATCTATTGATCCCACTACTCCAACTTAAGACCTCACTAACTCAACCCAAGACCTCATAAGGTCTAATCCAAGATCACACATCTAGTCATACTTATGACTTAATATTCGAATGATCTCACTGAATAAAATTTTTGAATCCGCATTGCCTTCATATGCATAATTACCAGGGCAAAAAGAAAGAAAGAAATTTTTTTTTAAGACACCAGGAATCCAGAATAATGGAGACCGTAGAACTTGCAGCACCAACCAAAACAAGCATGGCATGCAAAGATCTCCCCATCCACACAGTTCCACCCACTGTGGGTACATCTCCAGGATTTCCTGAACAAGGGAGGGAGGCCACTTACTCGACAACCTCCCGGAATCGCTTTGGAATCCGTAGAGAGGGAGGAAAACCCCCGTCCCTCCGCATTCCCTGCCCACCCCACTCGCCCCCGCGGGGAGGAACCGCGCGTGGCTCGGCCGCTTCGCCACCCGCGCATCCCCTTCCGCCTGCAACACAACAACATGCCCTCCACCATCACTATCCATCGGGTTAGGAAGGCAAAAGCTCATAAAGCAGAAACTTTTCGCGCCAAGCACATCAAATTTACAAATAACGAGAGCTTCTGTATTGACCACTGTTCAAAACCAGGAAGAAACGTCAAAAACTTGAACTTGGAGATCCCTTTCTCACCTGAGCGCGACAAAACCTGACCGGTGGACTCCAGCGCGCAAATCCAGGGCAGACGGAGTAAACCCCATTTACCGGCGCCAAGACGACGCGGCCTCCCGCCGGCAAGGGGATGTGGCCTCTACAAGCACAGCACCGACCTCCTCCCTGCGCCACTGGTTCGTACGGACGGCCCCTCCAAAGCCCCCATTGCTGAGAAAACAAACAGAAAGGGCATAAAGAGACCAGAGAGTTAGAAGAAAGGAGGCGACTTGGGGAAGAAAAAGAGAGTAGGGGAAGGGAAACTAACCAGCAAGTGTGTCGTGGAGGAGGCCATGCGAGGATTTTGGCCATGGACGCTGGGGCGCCGGGTCCCTTTCGTCGCCATCGCAGAGGGCAGGAGCTCCCTGCCCACGTGCCCGCCACAACCCAACTGCGGCTGGTGGCAGAGGAGGTCTCTGACCCCGTTGGAGAACAACCTCGGGTGCTGGAGGAGCCGAGGGCCACACTGGTCGCCACCGCAGACGGCGACGCCCCACCCGTCCTCTTCCAGGAGGATGCCCGCCGGGAGGTAGCTCTCCCCGTCCTCGAGCTCTGGGCCGAAGCCCTCCATGAGCAGAGCCCGAGGAACCCGATAGGGGGCAAGGAGATGGCGGGCGGCGGAGCTGGGGGAGGCGGCGAGCGAGGAAGTCCGCCATGAGCAGAGAGAAGAGGTACTGAAATAGGTGTGAGAGGGAACTGGGGGTCGCAGAAGGGCACTTTGGGAAGATTGGTGGGGGATTTCCCCCTCACTTCTTTTAAATTGGTGCGGTGGACACTTTTTGTGAAGTTTTTTTTATTGTTCCCTACAATCTAATTTTGATAACTTCTTTCTTAGACGTTTGTAAAAAAACTTAGGAAAGTTTATTCTTGAAATAACATTGCCTGAGGTTATATATAAATACTTGAAAGAATTAATATTTAAGATTTTTTGCATGTATACCTTAAAATATATATATATATATATCTATTTATGTCTATACCTTCAATTTCTATATATTGTATGAAATATTCTTGAAAATCTCAAAAAGATTGCAATTTGTAGCCTCCGTCAAAATACGGTTAACTCACTGGATATGCCAAAAAGATTCTAAATATTTTTATATGTATATCTTAAATACATTAAAATTTTGAATTATAGGTTTTCAAAGGTATTTCATACGATAAAGGAAGTTGGAGATGTAGACACAAAATATGTTAGCTTTTAGAAATATACATGCAAAAATCCGCATTTAATACTTATATACATCTAAGTTGTTGCAGGGATCATTTCAAAATACCTTTTTCAACCCCCGCCCGTTCCCGCCATTTCGTTCAGAACGTGGCGCCAGGTTTTCTGACAAAAAGGATACGAAATGGAATCCGAGAGAAGAGAGGGTTGGGCGGCGTGAGTACTGGGCCCAAGCGCCCAGAATTCACCCCCACCTTCCGGGCCCATCGTCCTTTTTATTTTTGAGAAAATTACCCTGCACTCCCTGTCAGGGTCCCTGTTATTTCCTCCTCTCTCAGAAAACTTTTTATCTTGCTCTCTATTTCTCGGGGGATTTATTTTTTTCTCTTCAATCATCAATTTTCTTTTAAATGTTCAGATTACTTCCCTTGTTCTATTAAATTATTTTTTTCAAATCTTGCCATCCGATTTTTAATCGGTGATCTAAAAAGTCAAAAAAAAAAAAAGTAGACTTAGTCCTTAGGTTGTGCCCTTTGCTAGAACTTCATTATCTTTTTAATTTTTTTTAGTCTATCAAAAAGAATCAGATGATACAAATGAGTAGACTCCACTGAAGGGCTACCTTCAACCAAAATATTTATATTATAATACTTTAAAAATTGACTTTTCAATAACTTTGTACTTTAACATTTAAAGTATTAATGTCATAGGTGTTAAAGACTTGGGCATTATTTGGAAACAAAGTTGGTTTTAGATTTCCAATCATTGGGAGAAAAAGTAAGGGAACAAAGCGCAGAAAATGCATTGAATGTTGTGTTTTTTCAAAAAAATTGAATAAGAGAGGTATCTTTTCTTGTCTCTCTACTTTTTTCAAAAATTGATATTAAAAAGCTTTTGAAGATTTTCAATGATTAGTGGGAGACAAAACTTTTTCTAAAATCAGAAATTTTTTCAATACTTGTTTCTAAACGATGCCTTAAAAGAGTTAATGCAATGTACGAGTTTTACGGCCATTTTCAAGAAGATTGAAAAAATTTAAGATAATAATATATTACTTATTTAATTCTTTAAGTCTTTAAAACTTAAATCATTTAAAAAATTAAGTTTTCAAGAATTAAGTTTTAAAGACTTAAAGAAGTATATATTAGGTAATATATTAACACCTTAATGTCTTGAGGTTTAAATGTTTAATACTTGTCACTTTAATACTTATATTTCCGATTCAAAAGATGGAGTGGCAGAAATGAAATTCTTTTAAAAATATTTCAAAAAATATTAATTATAAAAAAATATTATTTTGAAAAAATATTTTGGTTGGAGGTAGCCCCCAATGGGATCTATCCATCTGTTTCATCTGATTTTTTAAAAAAATAAAAAAGAGAAAAAGAGATATAATAAAGTCCCATGACATGACACAACTCTAAGTGCTAAACCTATCTTTTTTATTATTTTTCTAGGCCATCAATCAAGGATTGGATAGCAGGTTTTAGAAAAAAAACAATTAACTTGCCGCGTTTCTTTCCTGTCGAGGACGAGATAAGTGAATAGGATAAGATAACAATGGTACGTTGCGTTAACTCTTTAATTCTAAGTCTTTAACACTATTGACACTAATACTTTATATGTGAAAGTACGAAGTGCTTTTAAAATATTATAGTATAAATATTGAACTACACTTATTAGTTTAAAAAAATATTTTGATTGGAGGTAACCTCCAATGGCGCCTACCCGTCTGTATCCCCCTTTTTTTTTTTTTTTGATTGACTAAATTTTTTTAAAACAATAAAAATTTGCAATAGTAAAACCCCAACGAAGGGCAACCCTAAGGGTTAAGCCCTTTTTTTTTTAAGGTCATCCAATTAAGGATTGAATAGTAAGATTTGAAAAACAAAATAATTCATTTGGTGCGCGCCTTTATTCCCTCGGACAGGACGGGTGAATAGGACAAGGGAGTAATCTGGCCATTTAAAAAAAAGTTGTTGATGTTAGGGAGAAAAAAATATAAACCCTCCAAAAAACAGGAAGTGCAGGGCAAGAGGTATTCTGACAGGAAGGAGAAAATAACCTGAGCCCCTTGATAAGGAGTGCAGGGCAATTTTTTCTATTGTTTTTTTCGTTGGGCTGGAATGCCTCTCTAACTGCAATGTAGGCATTATAATGAGTGAACTATTAACAAAAAAACAAAAAAAATAGGTCGGAGCCAACATGTCCTACCTATTCGTAATGCGCAATGCCCCGTTGGACAATCCAAAAAGATTTTAAAAATTAAAAATAGGACCTTAAAAAATACTTTTAATGGATTGAGCCCAATAATAATTATTTATTTTTTAAATTCTTTGACTTGTCTAATCGGGTATTACATTATACGGACATGTCGGGCCTAATCTTCTTTTAAAAAAAATTCCACTGCAATTTCCCCACTGGAATTAGGGACATCTTAATGGGGGAGAAGAGATCCTCTCATTGCACTTACACAGTTATAATGATGCATGTGAGAGGAAGCAATTTTTTTAAAATGTGCATTGAGATCCTCTTTTACGGTCATACTTGTTGACTTCCATCAATAAATCTACTCGAGAGGATCCCAATTCCTTATTGGATGAGGATATCCTTTAGGCTATTGAAATGAGCAGAGCAGTAATACATAAATATCTTTACTTTTCAATCCTCACAATCTGCAAATACTCTTTTTAAATATTTGTGATCATTATATTTCTTATTAATTCTTATGATCATTTAAAATGTCCACAGAGATGCCCTTAACTCTCCTAAAAAAAACTCCCATGTAGCGGCTGGCTTTCTAAGGATGGTTCAAAGATTCTAAGGGGCTTTAAGGAAATATAAAGATGTAGGAGCTAATAAAGAATATTAACAGATTATAAGGACTGAAAAGTAAAAATCTAATGTGGGCTGCTGCGAACATGGTTAGAATAGCAAATAATATTTGTTTTCCTAAAAATCAGAGCGTAAAAGCATCATGCGTACCATCCGGTCAAAGATTGGACAGTTAAAAAAACTTAAAAAAATAAAAAACAAGAAAAAAGAGCTATCTATTTTTTTTCTGTCTTATCCTTAAGGACTGTCCATTTTTTATTTTTTAGATTTTTAACCGCTCAGTCAAAAGATTCGATGGTACAAATGGCTTCTTTAGATTGCCCCTTTCCCTGAGCCTTAATTTGTTTGTAGAATAAATTATCCGGAATAACATATACTAGAATAAGAGGTGTTTAGTTTTGATAGTTTTGTGAGACCCACTGGCGGAATAGGAAGGATAAGTAATTATTGGATTTAAAATTGAATTGTTTATTCTTCTTATTCTAGCATAAGCAATTCTATCGCGATATAAATCATTTCATTCATCAAACTAGAATTAACCTTATTTTAAGAATAAGAGGTCTTATTCTTTTCTTATTTTTCAATCAAAGTGGCGCTGAGTGTTTAGAATATATATATATATATATATATATATTATTTGCTAATCTAGTTGTCCAATCAAAACATAGATTGGACAACGGACAGCTACATGCGAATGCTGCAATGCTCACATTACAATAACATTTTTTCCCTCAGTGAGTAATACTTATTACTTTATTTTATTTTATTTTTTTGCAGGAGAACAGAGGCCAAGTATTTATAAGTATATACAAGCGACTGGGATTCTTGAACGGATTTTGAGAAATCCTCAAACATTTGGAGATAAATCCGAACAGGTCGAAAGGTCTGCCTAATTAGACGATAATTTCAGGTCGAATTGATTTATGGGAAAGTAATCTCACGGACTATGGATAAATATCCATAAGCACGTAACAGACTGTATGACTGGAGAGTTTTTAAGTTTCAACCATATTCGAACCTAAAACCTCCCATAAAGAGGCAGGTGTGCAACCAACTGCCCCACAGCTAGTTCACAATACTTATTACAATTGCAACTGCAACCACCAAAATCATGTGATCAGCCAACACTGAAGTCTTAAGTTTTGTTGTACTATTTGTGGTGCGGTGTAGTGCCCTCACGATCGTCTGATCTGGTGCCCTTGGCTTATCAAAGATATCAGAAAAATATCACATTTGAATGAACAGCTTTTTTTAATTAGTATAAGTTAATTTTTATAATTATTCAAAAAAATAATTTATCAATTCTATAAAAAGACCTATTAAAAAATGACAGAATATTAATAAATGTTCATGATTTTAAAATAAGAAAGCATTTTATTTAGATGCCTTTAAGTTACAAAAGACATAAAAACAAAATAAGAAAATACATAAATATTCTATTTCTAGTTTACGGTGACCCGTTTCTAAAATTCAAAATAAGGGAATAATCTGATAGTTGGGTCAAACAGAGGCCCTAATTCGTCATATATATATAGAGAGAGAGAGAGAGAATTTAAAATATAAATAATTACAAAATATAAAAAGGACCCTAATTCCACCGCATCCTAATTCTTCATAAAGAGATAGAGAGAGAGAGGTATTCTCCTACTATCACTTATTCTGATTTTAGTTTTGACAGAAAAATAAAAACTTTGTTTTAATATTATAGCATAGATATCTTTTTATAGATTTCAAGCATCCTCCATCCTTCAAAGGATAAGATTTCCATGATTTATTCCTCATTAATCATTTTCTGACTCCTCTAAACGCTCTTACTAATTTTAGAAGGAATACTGTGCTCAGTCGGACTATGTGATTGCTTCCATGCACAATTAAAGTCTGTTTGAACTAGGCTTAATTAGGTGATTTTTATTTTGTTCTGAGATTTTCCACAGGGCAACTAGTAAGTAATAGCCGGTCAAGGTCAGCCGGTGGGCGAGTTTTAGCTCATTTTTTAATTTTCATTTTCTTTCGGGGATTGCTCGACGTGTCGTAAAATATTGTAAAACTTTGTAAACGACCATAAAACAGTATTTTCCTTGTATTTAGATTGCCGCGCATCATTTTAGATTATTGTTATATACATTTGGATTGTCGTAAAATGTCATATTTCAAAATCGATTGACTTTTAAAATCTTTATTTTAGTTGATTTTGATTTTTGATCCAAAATCATCGTAAATCAAAATTTGTGATTTTAAAACTAACAATTTAAAATAAAGAATTTTATTTTCACAAGTCTTAAAATTGATAATTCAAAATTTTTACGGTATTTTATAATGCACCAAACGAGCCTTAGTATGTCAACTAAGGTTTGAATCCGAGTCAAGTCCATTAAGGCTATTGGTATAAGCCATTGAGATGTGTAATTATATGCCTAACTAGGTGATTTTAGGTTGGAAATTATGTCCATGTAATGTAACTAGATGACCCGATATTTTAAGCAAAGCTTCTAACTAAAGCGGAAAAGGTTCTGGTTCAAGAATTTGGACCCTTCGAGTATATAGGTGCCCGTGATTTTTTGAAAAGATCATGATTTAATCACACTTTTTTATTTTAACGTATTCTTTACAAATAATTCTTCATTTATTGAAAGAATCTTTAAAAACTTTATAAATTCATAACAATAGTTTAATCACGATTTGATCACATATTTTCAAGAAAGTATATCTTTATAAAAGAAACTCACTTATTTTTATAATGCATATTTTAATTTTTTATAGAATATTTTAAAATTATATTTTATATGTTAAAAAATTAACATATCTTTCACATTTTTTCATGAAGTTTTCAAATTTTTTGCCAACTAAATTTTTTTTCCTCGAGTCGATTTTTTCTCCAAATCTCGACTTGGTGACATTGGTGGCAACAATGATCAAGACAATTCAGGCCAATGAGAGAGTGATAGCTACTAAATGTGTTGTTAAAACTCACAGCTACCAATATCAAATTAATCGACTTACTTAAATAAAATTAATAATAGTCCAGGGTGAGTCTATGTCGATCCACAGAGAAATAGAATTTTAGTTTTGAAAATCTTAGAATTTTTATTTAGAATCTTAAGATATATAAAATAATGATTAAATCACTTGCATAACTTAAATAAAAATGAAAATTACCATTAGTATGGAACTATCTACTTAGCAAGATCTTGAACAACTATGCAAACTATTTAACTATTAACCTAGTCTAAAAAATATATAAACAATCATGCTTAGAATGAAGGAAGAGAGAGATATGAGAAGAAGGAAGCAATATTTAAAAATCCAATAATATTTAAACTAGATTAAGAAAGAGTACATCAACATTAAAAAAAATAAAATAAATACACATCGATGAACCCTAATATTCTCCAAACAAATTAAGTCAAATAAAGGAAATAACTAAACTTAAACTAATCATCTAAAATAGTAGAAAATAAAAGGAAACAGTACTATGCGGGGCTGGTAGTGTAATGTGCTGGGCGATAGGGTATGGCAAAAGGAAAGCGACGCAATGGGCCGTGTGGCGGCTGGGCGGGTTCTTGTTGCGCACTAACGCGTGGCGGGACATTGGCAGGCCCAATAGGGCTTCCTAGCGACGCGTGGTGGGCGGCACTAAGGCGGAGGCGACGCGTGGCGCTTGCTGCTGGAAGGGAACGTGCTATTAGGTGCCGTGTGGCGGCACGTCTTCGTGCTATGTGTAAGGACTGAGGTTTTCGGATCCGGTTTTCGGGGTCGGACCCTGTAGTTCAGGCTCCAGTGGGGCAGAGACTCTGTGATGTTTCGCGTCGAGCGGGCTCGACGCGGTTTAAACGGCGTTCAGCGAGGCAGACGCGTTTTTAGCTTGTGCCACGTGGGTGCCACGTGGACTGGCTTTGGGCCGCGAGAGTACGGCCCTGACATGTCGGCTGAACGGCGTCTGTAAGGTACGACGCCTTTCAGACTGCGACCCTGGTTTGTCAGTGTACGGCGCCAGTCTTGTCGTCTAAACGGCGTCTTGGATAGACGACGCATTTCAGACTGCTGTCAGAGCGTTTCAGAGTCCTGTCAGAGCGGCCGTCATGTCAACTGATAGGCGTCCGTACATGTCGACGCGTTTTAGCCGGTCTCTGGTTAACCCCGCAAGCCTTCCCTCTTTTCCTCATTTTCTTCCTTCTCTCTTTCTCTCCACCCTACCTCCGGCGACTCCGGCGACGCCCCTTTCCCCTCTTTCTTTCCTTCCACCACTCCGTCTTTCCCTCCAACTCCATCAACCACTTAGCTCTCACCACTACCACCACCACTTCTTCCGCGGCGTTCACTATCCAGACGGCGGCCGACGTCCCGGTAGAGTAAGGACGACCTCGGCGGTACCGGCGGCGGCGTGGGGTGAGACGGGCGGACGGCTTGGAGCTTGGAGGAATTCAAGTAACCGGTAGGGTGACGGTTCCCCTAGTGTTGTGTTTTAAGCCATGTTTCCCCCGTTTAAAGCATGTTATGGATCTGTGGTTTTGGGGTAGAATGAGTATGTTAGGGACTTTTCCTTGATGGGAATGTGAGTTTCTATGAATGTGGATTTATGATGCTTTGGTTTGCCCTCTTTCTCCTCTGTTTTTTGGGTTTTTGGGTTTGGAAAGGGAGCCTTCGGGCAGGAGACAGAACATGGTTTCTTGCGCTAAAAGATGTCGTGCATGGACGACGCCTTTCAGAAGGGCGTCGGGTCATCATGACGCCTTTTAGGCAGAAATCGTTCCACTAAGGCTCTGTCAGTTCGGGAATTCTGGCACTGAAAGACGTCATGCCTATACGACGCGATTTGGAATAGCGTCGGGTCACCATGACGCCTTTTAAGGCAAAAATCCCCCGATTAAGGTTTTCTGCTAATTCCGATTTTTCTGTGTGAATGGCGTCTGAGGATGTTGACGCCTTTTAAAAGGCGGCTACTTGTAGCGACGCCTTTTAGGCCAGATTCTGAGGCCGGGATTTCATGAACCAGTTTAGGGTGCTTGAATGGCGTCGGCCTTGGGCGACGCGATTCAAGACAGAACCACACTAATCCATGCCAGTAAAATGTGTTTACACTGCTAGATAGTTAGTTAAATGCATGCTTCTAGTACACTCGATGATGATGTACTCTTCGTGACCGGATGGCACTGCGTTGTATGTCGTGCGACCATGGACTTCTTCTGTGACCGGATCGCACCGTGCCGTGTTTTATGTTTCGGTGAACCTAGAGTGACAGTTGTAGCGTTCTACACCCTGTGTCGGTGCGGAGGGACACAGCGCTGACGGGAGCAGTGGCGGGGTGACGCCTAGTGGAGAGGGTCACCTGGTGAACCCCAGGGTTAGCTAGCTTGTACCGGTGTCGGAGTGGTACCTTTGGAGTGTCACTCGTGCTGGGGGAAGGAGTAACCACCTGAGCCAGTTGGGCCGGAGTAGCCAGCGTGCTATCCGAGGGGTTACTGTTTGGTCTCAGCGGGTCGGTGTTTGCTGAGGGAAAGAGTGACCGCCGAGGTGGCCAGCGTGCTATCCGAGGGGTTACTGTTTGGTCTCAGCGGGTCGATGTTTTTCCCACTTTCGTTGTGTAGTTGACGTGTTTTAAGGATACGCCGAATTACGGGTTCCCTGATAAAATGGAATTAGGCATGTTAATTATACTTCGAATGCATGTGATTCGTGTTGAGATTTAGGCATAGCAATTACTGTCTTTCATGGTTAATATATCTCTGCTGTACTTTACACTTGTGGGTGTGCGTGTGTGGGCAGTGGGGATCGAAGGATCCCTATTGAGTCTTTTCGTTGAGACTCACCCCAGCGGCTTTCAGGTGAGGACTCCAGGCAGACTTAGCGAGGGTTGTGCGACTGCGTGTCGAGCGTCGTCGGCTGTTGTTCCGGGGTATGTCCCGACGTAGTTGTTATCTTTCTTTCTGGCCTGTATGTATAATCATTTCTTTTCTGTTGGAGTATATAATTATTTGCTGTATCGAGTCGCATTGTAATAACTTTTAATTTCTGCATTTTCCTTTCAATTCAATGCGATGTGAATATTTAGCTTAGTTGATTATTTATTTCCCAGACTTACTTAGATCCTGGTTTGGTTCCAAATTAATTATTCGGTACCCATTTAGTAATCGGATCCCCGATTATAGGGTAGCGGGTCGTTACACTATGCTACGTGCAGCGGGGCGCTGCCGCGTGGACAACCTTTGCGGCAGGGTTTGGCCATGTTCGGACATGGTTGGCGAGGCGGAGAGAGAGGGCGCGGTTGGCGAGGCCGAATGTAGAGAGAGAGAGCGAGAGCGAGAGAGAGAGAGAAAGAGAGAAGCAGAGAGGGAGAGAGAGACGCCGAGTGAGAGAGAAAGAGAGAAGAGTGTAGAAAGAGAGATAAAGCACAGAGAGAGGGGAGAGGGAGAGAAAAGGCAGGGAGAGAGAGAATAAGAAAAAGGGACGGAGAGAAAGAGGGAAAACGTGTTGGGATCCGGACAGGACGCGAAGAACGCAGCGGAAACGATAAAAAAATTTTCTCGTCTGATGCCCACTGATCCGATTCGGAACGAAAAACACAAATCGAAAACTAACGAGAGTAATCCGATTACCATGCGCGGATTCGAATCCGCTTCCGTCTCGGTTCCGTCGAGGCGATGCCGCGAGCCGCACAAGCGTCCAGCCTCCAGCGGTATCCACGCGATCCTCCGCGGTAGTTCGTCATCGCTCCCTCGTCCGTATCAGCTCGCTCGTTGAAGATCCGTCGTCGCAACAATGTCTAGAAACCGGCGGACGGGAATTCCCAACTTTCATGAATTGCACGCGGCGGAGACGGAGACTATTCCGGTGCCTCGAAAGGGGCGCCCAGAGGATGATGGGAGAGAAAGGGGGGGTGGCCAGTATGAGGAAAATCCTGGAACTTGGCCCAGGGTTTCTCAACAGCGCGTATATATATTAAGTCGGCGCGACTTTTCAAAAAAGTGCACGAGTTAATATAAATCCCACTTAAGTACTACCGACTGAGAATCTTATTGCGTGTGACCCTCTAGGCCCATTAACCAGTCCGATTTTCAACCCGTTAAGTCCAATAACTAGTTATTGACTTATTGTAATTAATTAATATCTAGATATCAATTAATTACTTAACTGAATTAACATCGCATGTAAATTCGGTCGGACTTTTGATCAAGTTGGGTGCCAAGCAACACCACATGATCCCGAAAGGCAATGGAGTTCAGCAACTCATTCATAGAACATGTCTGTCCACAGTTACCGCATGGTTATAATGTTTCGTTCTCACAATGCTCTCAAGTTAACCTAGAGTATAGTCAACTGTCAAACCCTAGATGGTCAACTCACTTGAATCAGACTCTGCTGTACAATATTTGAAAACATCTTTTCTGATATTGCTTATGCTCTGGCCAGAGACTCATGCGGATCTATTCTAGAGCATTCTCTCTCCAGTTACTTGAGAGCGAACGATCCTCTATTGAACACACAATCACCTTCGAAGGTCTCCACTGGACCCGATCCTTGACTATTAGAGATCCCGTGGATAGGGATTCGTAGGTCAAGGTCAACGTTCAGAAGTCCACTGACAAGGTGTATTTGGTATCTTAAGTCTAAGGATCAACCACACCATTATGACGATGAATCAAGCCAGTTGACAGTTAGGTAAATTACCATTCGGCGATTCATGTCGGATCAGTTCAGTGAACTCATTCCCCAATGAGCACCTACAGGTTTACCATTGTGTCTCCACATAAGTAACTAACGAGATCAGTCGCCCTCATCATATGAGCTGGATTAACATGTACTAGTCTTACCGGATGTTTGATGTCATTCTCAAACATTCTACGACTATGAACAATTGACAATATGTATTTATAAGTTATCAGTCTCATTATTATGATCTCATCATAATCTGATGACTATTACACATATTCATAGACTTCATTATGCGTAATAATAAATGTGCCAATCTACATAATAAAATAAATGTCATTTATTAGTAAACCAGATTGAAATAGGTACCTTATGATTGACTTAGAGGACACCTATATCCATCAAAAAGGCAGGGGGAGGAGAGACACAGGGGAAGAAGAAGGAAGAAAGAGAGAGCGAGAGAGTACGTGACTGAGGGGAAGAAGAAAGAGAGAGGGAAAGTTTAAAATAAATCAAACCAAAAAGAAAAAGGAGAATGCCTGTCTCGTGAATGAATCTTAAGATTTATAGGCTACGAGGGATTTTCAAAATTCAAAATTTGGTGCCAAAGATAAAGAAATTTGATTTTTGAATTGCGGCTCATCTCTCCTTAATTGGAGGAACATCTTTTAAGATAAAAGAATTTTTTGAAATTTGAATTTTAGGGAGGAGAAATCTCTCTCCCGTTGAATTTTAAGATTTCCTCATTCTTCTCTCTCTTAGTTAGCATGTGGGCCTTACTTGAAGAGAAAGCACAAAAATAAATCATTATTTTTATTAGGATTCAAATCCTAGTCATTTCAATATAGTTCAAATGGTCTAACTACTATGCAATTTGCTCGTTCATGTCCTACATCCACAAAAAATAAAAATTAAATTTCTACATAAAATAATTATGCTTCTGCACTCACATAAATTATTCAGATGTGCATTAAGCCCTCAATAATTACCGGGAAGCCTCGGTTGATAATAGAATTCCCACAAGTTTCTTGACACTATGAAATGACGATATTTTCAACTCCGAATTTTACGGAATTGATATCTTTGTAAAGATCACTGATTTATCTACCATTTCATATTAATTTGTACATAAAATCACAAGTGTAATGTGTGCAAATTCTATCTATTTATCATCTAAAAATATGTAATTATCAGAGAGATCTTTCATTTCTATCCAAAGAAGGTGAATGTAGTATAATGGAGTTCCCCTGTCTCTCTTTCTCTGTTTTCTTTTTTTTTTTTTTTTTTTTGTTTTGAATATCTCCCCTCGTCTCCTTCACCTCGGGTTCACCGGTGAAACCAAATTTCTTTAGACATCTAAAAAACTTCAAGTATATATATATATAGGTGCCCGTGATTTTTTGAAAATATCATGATTTAATTACACTTTTTTATTTTAACGTATTCTTTACAAATAATTCTTCATTTATTGAAAGAATCTTTAAAAACTTTATAAATTCATAACAATAGTTTAATCACGATTTGATCACATATTTTCAAGAAAGTATATCTTTATAAAAGAAACTCACTTATTTTTATAATGCATATTTTAATTTTTTATAGAATATTTTAAAATTATATTTTATATGTTAAAAAATTAACATATCTTTCACATTTTTTCATGAAGTTTTCAAATTTTTTGCCAACTAGAGATGTTTTTTCTCGAGTCGATTTTTTCTTCAAATCTTGACTTGGTGGCATTGGTGGCAACAATGATCAAGACAATTCAGGCCAATGAGAGAGTGATAGCTACTAAATGTGTTGTTAAAACTCACAGCTGCCAATATCAAATTAATCGACTTACTTAAATAAAATTAATAATAGTCAAGGGTGAGTCTATGTCGATCCACAGAGAAATAGATTTTTAGTTTTGAAAATCTTAGAGTTTTTATTTAGAATCTTAAGATATATAAAAAAATGATTAAATCACTTGCATAACTTAAATAAAAATGAAAATTACCATTAGCATGGAACTAATTACTTAGCAAGATCTTGAACAACTATGCAAACTATTTAACTATTAACCTAGTCTAAAAAATATATAAACAATCATGCTTAGAATGAAGGAAGAGAGAGATATGAGAAGAAGGAAGCAATATTTATTAAACTAGATTAAGAAAGAGTACATCAACATTAAAAAAAATAAAATAAATACACATCGATGAACCCTAATATTCTCCAAACAAATTAAATCAAATAAAGGAAATAACTAAACTTAAACTAATCATCTAAAATAGTAGAAAATAAAAGGAAACAGTACTATGCGTGGCTGGTAGTGCAATGTGCTAGGCGATAGGGTATGGCAGAAGCAAAGCGACGCAATGGGCCGTGTGGCGGCTGGGCGGGTTCTTGTTGCGCACTAACGTGTGGCGGGACATTGGCAGGCTCAATAAGGCTTCCTAGCGACGCGTGGTGGGCGGCACTAAGGCGGAGGCGACGCGTGGCACCTGTTGCTGGGCGGGAATGTGCTATTGGGTGCCGTGTGGCGGCACGTCTTCATTCACGCGAGCACCAGCTCATGCGCTATGCCACGTGCAGCGGGGCGCTGCCGCGTGGACGACCTTTGCGGCGAGGTTTGGCCATGTTCGGACATGGTTGGCGAGGCGGAGAGAGAGGGTGCGGTTGGCGAGGCCGAATGCAGAGAGAGAGACACGTAGGGGGAGAGAGAGAGAGAGCGAGAGCGAGAGAGAGAGAGAGAAAGAGAGAAGCAGAGAGGGAGAGAGAGACGCCGAGTGAGAGAGAAAGAGAGAAGAGTGCAGAAAGAGAGATAAAGCACAGAGAGAGGGGAGAGGGAGAGAAAAGGCAGGGAGAGAGAGAATAAGAAAAAGGGACGGAAAGAAAGAGAGAAAAAGTGTTGGGATCCGGACGGGACGCGAAGAACGTAGCGGAAACGATAAAAAAATTATCTCGCCCGATGCCTGCTGATCCGATTCGGAACGAAAAACGCAAACCGAAAACTAACGGGAGTAATCCGATTACCATGCGCGGATTCGAATCCGCTTCCGTCTCGGTTCCGTCGAGGCGATGCCGCGAGCCGCACAAGCGTCCGGCCTCCAGCGGTATCTACGCGATCCTCCGTGGTAGTTCGTCATCGCTCCCTCGTCCGTATCAGCTCGCTCGTTGAAGATCCGCCGTCGCAACGATGTCTAGAAACCGGCAGACGGGAATTCCCGACTTTCAGGAATTGCGCGCGGCAGAGACGGAGACTATTCTGGCGCCTCGAAAGAGGCGCCCAGAGGATGAGGGAAGAGAAAAGGGGGGCGGCCAGTATGGAGAAAACCCTGGAGTTTGGCCCAGAGTTTCTCAACAGCGCGTATATATATTAAGTCGGCACGACTTTTCATAAAAGTCTCTGAGTTAATATAAATCACACTTAAGTACCACCGACTGAGAATCTTATTACGTGTGACCCTCTAGGCCTATTAACCAGTCTGATTTTCAGCCCGTTAAGTCCAATAACTAGTTATTGACTTATTGTAATTAATTAATATCTAAATATTAATTAATTACTTAACCGAATTAACATCGCATGTAAATTCGGTCGGACTTTTGATCAAGTTGGGTGCCAAACAATACTGCATGATCCCGGAAGGCAATGGGGTTTAGCAATGCACTCATAGAACATGTCTGTCCACAATTACCGTATGGTTATAATCTTTCGTTCTCACAATGCTCTCAAGTTAACCTAGAGTATAGTCAACTGTCAAACCCTAGATGGTCAACTCACTTGAATCAGACTCCGTTGTACAATATTTGAAAACATCTTTTCTGATATTGCTTATGCTCTGGCCAGAGACTCATGCGGATCTATTCTAGAGCATTCTCTCTCCAGTTACTTGAGAGCGAACGATCCTCTATTGAACACACAATCACCTTCGAAGGTCTCCGCTGGACCCGATCCTTGACTATTAGAGATCCCATGAATAAGGATTCGTAGGTCAAGATCAAAGTCCAAAAGTCCACCAACAAGGTATCTTTGGTATCTTAAGTCTAAGGATCAACCACACCATTATGACGATGAATCAAGCCAGTTGACAGTTAGGTAAATTACCATTCGGCGATTCATGTCGGATCAGTTTAGTGAACTCATTCCCCAATGAGCACCTACAGGTTTACCATTGTGTCTCCACATAAGTAACTAACGAGATCAGTCGCCCTCATCATATGAGCTGGATTAACCTGTACTACTCTTACCGGATGTTTGATGTCATTCTCAAACATCCTACGACTATGAACAATTGAGAATACGTGTTTATAAGTTATCAGTCTCATAATTATGATCTCATCATAATCTGATGACTATTGCTCATTTTCATGGACTTTATTATGAATAATAATAAATGTGTCAATCTACATAATAAAATAAATGTCATTTATTAGTGAACCAGATTGAAATAGGTGCCTTATGATTAACTTAGAGGACACCTATATCCATCAAAAAGGCAGGGAGAGGAGAGACACAGGGGAAGAAGAAGGAAGAAAGAGAGAGAGAGAGAGTACGTGACTGGGGGGAAGAAGAAAGAGAGAGGGAGAGTTTAAAATAAATCAAACCAAAAAGAAAAAGGAGAATGTTTGTCTCGTGAATGAATCTTAAGATTTATAGGCTACGAGGGATTTTCAAAATTCAAAATTTAGTGCCAAAGATAAAGAAATTTGATTTTTGAATTAAGGCTCATCTCTCCTTAATTGGAGGAACATCTTTCAAGATAAAGGAATTTTTTAAAATTTGAATTTTAGGGAGGAGAAATCTCTTTCCCGTTGAATTTTAAGATTTCCTCATTCTTCTCTCTCTTAGTTAGCATGTGGGCCTCACTTGAAGAGAAAGCACAAAAATAAATCATTATTTTTATTAGGATTCAAATCCTAGTCATTTCAATATAGTTCAAATGGTCTAACCACTATGCAATTTGCTCGTTCATGTCCTACATCCACAAAAAATAAAAATTAAATTTCTACATAAAATAATTGTGCTTCTGCACTCACATAAATTATTCAGATGTGCATTAAGCCCTCGATAATTACCGAGAAGCCTCGGTTGATAATAGAATTCCCACAAGTTTATTGACACTATGAAATGACGATATTTTCAACTCCGAATTTTACGGAATTGATATCTTTGTAAAGATCACTGATTTATCTACCATTTCATATAAATTTGTACATAAAATCACAAATGTAATATGTGCAAATTCTATCTATTTATCATCTAAAAATATGTAATTATCATAGAGATTTTTCATTTCTATCCAAAGAAGGTGAATGTAGTAGAATGGAGTTCCCTGTCTCTCTTTCTCTATTTTTTTTTTGTTTTGAATATCTCCCCTCGTCTCCTTCACCTCGGGTTCACCGGTGAGACCAAATTTCTTTAGACATCTAAAAAACTTCAAGTATATATATATATATGAGTTCTACTATGTGA
Source organism: Zantedeschia hybrid cultivar (assembly GCA_030544215.1). Taxonomy (NCBI): domain Eukaryota; kingdom Viridiplantae; phylum Streptophyta; class Magnoliopsida; order Alismatales; family Araceae; genus Zantedeschia; species Zantedeschia hybrid cultivar. Next base: position 10,656,208 of record JARZZO010000004.1, on the reverse strand, counting down.
ATTGCTACAGCAAGCGATTTGAGAGCACATACTCTTTTGACCCGTATGTCCATGTTAAAAAAATATTTATATTCTGAATTTTAAGTATTCAATTACTTCCCTTAGGGTTATTTTCATCTCTTAGGACTTTATTTCCACTGTCGGACGGTGGTTCGATCTTGAAATATGATCTTAGCCATCCACCGCCTACATGTAATTATTTTTTTAAAAATTATAAATAAATAGTCAAAAAATAAAAAAATAGTCAAATTATTCTTAGAGTTGTTCTCATCTCTTGAGATTTTAGTATTCATCGTTAACCTGCTTGCACAAAATTAGATGACTAGAATTAATTTGGATATGATCCAATGATAGAATTTTACTCTAAAAAAATAAAATTTATTATGAGAGGAGAATTGAATATTTAAAAAGTTATGATGATTTTTATTTTTTTCAACATGAAAAATAAGAAGATTTAGACCGTGCGGTCTGACCGCACGGAGGATGTGGTTCACACAGTAACACTCATATATGATGCGCCACAGGGGCGTTGCCGTCCAATCTTGCATTTAAAATAAACAAAAGAAAAGAGGCAGACGGCTGGGCATACTGGGCAGACGGTCAAACGGGCTCGTACGGGTGGGGCAAGGCGCACAAATCGTGCCAGCCATCCGATCACCAATCGGATGGCTCGGACAGTTCTCCCACCTGTCCAATGAACCTGAGCCTTTTTTATTATTATTTTTATTTTTATTTAAACGCCTAGGGCGCATCTAACTGGATGCACATCAGGGGCGTGTTATATCCTCCCCCATATAGAATAGACTTAAAGAGAGTATTCACATAACTATAATTTACCAGATGATATGTACGTAACAACAACAAACTACAACTTCTGGAATCACAGGATTACAGTCCCGTTCAGCCGTTCTCCTTTCAGGTTCCCTTCTGTGTCCTTCCTTGAATGGGGTAGGAGAATCTGTTAAACAAGATCTGATCGAACCTTATTTAATTTGGCTAACGGGCCTAACAAGGGAGCACAGTACACCTTTGCGGTGCACTAAACCAGGAGTTACACTTGCTGCAGCACTTGCAGTGATGTGTTATTGTACCATAAGTAGGAGCCGATTTTGATCGAATGGCTACAGTAATAATTTTTTTTTTTTTTTTTTAAATACAGGAGTTGGAGCAACGTTAAGGTAGATTTTGTATCATCCGATTATTGATCAGATAATTAAATTAGTTTATTAAAATTATTTTATTTTTTAACTAAATTTTTAAAAAATAATAAAAGAAAATTGTTACTTGCTTTGCAGCTGTCCAATTGAAGTTGTCAGCTTTGATGGCTGCCCAGCACCGTAAGCAATGCAAAAAGTATAACTTAAACGAAAGTAATCATTGAATATTATAATTGAATTTCTTGTTGCAAGTACTACTCCTAAATAAATATGCTTGTCTAATTGTAACGTCTTGCATTTCAATCATCAAAATATTGTCCTCACGTTTTTATCTTTTTTTGGAAGTAATTGACTTTAGAATAGAGACTTTCCGAAAAGTCATTCATCCCGTTATTACTTCTGGTTAAATACATTTATTTATAAAATTCTTTACAAGAACTGAATTTATACTCGAACACACATCTCAATGTTCGAAAATACTTTAAATATCGATGCGTCTTTTTAAGTATTGATTCGATTTTTATAAAAAAAATATGTAGTTAAACATACTTAATCGAAAGTAATAACGGGATGAATAACATCTTAAGAAGTCTCCACTTACTTTTAAAAAGATAAAATCTCTTGACTGTTGGAATACAAGACGTTAAATCTATCAATTTGCAAGTTACATTTACGAGGGCCCATTGTAGCAAATATTACTCTTAAAAGACGTGCCCAATTGCCTTAGAATTAGAAGTCTGAACCCACCTGCCATAGGTGCCTGAGAGGACAGAAATTTAGGCAGCGGTCTTCACGGAGTATGCTTGCTGTTACTTGCATTGTCCCTCAGTCCCGTGGTGCTACAGTAAATTTTTCTTTTTAAAAAAAGAAAACTATTCCTTTTTTTTTAAAAGACGTCTGATCAAAAATTCGAAAGTATATTTGAGAAGTTTAGGTCGGGGCCGATCCAGCCATATAAATTTTTTGAAATATGTTTTTTATTACACAGAATCCGAGGTGGATACTAAAAATATTTTTTCGAAAAAAATATACAATTAGTTGGGGCCGATCTGAGTTTTCCGAATATACTCTCGGATTTTTGATCGGACGTCCCAAAAAATAAAAAAAAGAGGGAAAAAAAAAAAAAAAAACGCTACATCACTGTCCCTGCATTGTCTCCCCCTCAGTGTAATAAGCATTACTCCTTCACATAATCACCGGTATGTCATTAGTGGCGTTGTGGATTGTAATCATCCATCTAACTGTAATCATCCATCTTTCTCTCTCTAAGTCTATACATCTTAAAGTACTTTCTCTCTCTCACTCCAAAAATGTCTACTTACCCATCTTCTCTCTCTCATATTGTTGTCAGCTAATGAATAACATTTTTTTATTATTAACATAAGTAGATACTTTCAATACAAGAGAGGACTTAACTCAAGCGGTTGCCAATCTCAAGTCATCACCTGTCTTCACTTTTTTTATCACTTGTTAAGTCCCATCTTCTAATCAGTAGTTCTAAATACAACTAAGTGCACTTAGATACAACTTAAAATTATGGTTGTATTCAGGTGTTCTAAGTTGTATTTACATGTTACCTAGAGCACTTAGATACAACTTAAAATGACACTTAAGTATAACCTAATGCATAAGAGTAATATTTGCTGTAATGTCACATACATTGTAATCTACATAGGGCGCAGCTCGTCGGGTAGAGAGGCCACAAGTTTTTGAATTTCTTAATTTTTTTGGCAGATTTTTTTAATTTTTTTGGAGTGTTCGATCAAAATCGAATGGTACAACCAACAAGTTCGGAGTAGCCTCAATCCGACTATATATTTTTTTATTTTTTAAAAATAATTTTTTTGCACACAAATCAAGATGTATACCAATTTTTTAAAAAAATAGTTAAGAAAACGATACAGTGATATTATTTTTTAACACAACTTTTGACACAGCTTAAATGGCACACATCTACTAGAGGAAAAGTGTAAGAGCCTCACACCTTTAACATTGTACTTTTCAATGTAAGTGTGTGACTTATGTTATGTCAAAAGTTGTGTTAAGAAATTGTGTCACTGTATTTTTTTCCAAAAAATTATACGGTTGAATTAGGGTTGACTTGAGCTTGTTGAATTTTTAATTAGACGTTCTAAAAATATTTAAAAATTTTGACAAAAAATAAAAAATTTAAGAAATTGGTGCCCTCTCCCTCTCATAGACTACTGTACAACCATCCGATCACGTGGACTGGACAACTGTGCTCTATGGGCATCGTAGTAAATATTACTAAAAAATATGAAAGTATAATCATAACTTAGAGTTGTATTTGAATGTTCTGAATTGTATTTGTAACTGGTTGTACCAGTCATGATTTGCCATATTATACTGGATCGGGTCAACTCATTCGAGTTCACTTGTATCTGGGCCGACCCGATCTTCTGATACGTACCGAGTCAGATCGGAGCGTGTAGACTCATACATGCTCTATGGAATGTTTTAAATTGAGTTTTTCCTATTTGATAAGTAAGATGGTGTTTTTATATCAATTAATAAGATACATTTCTCTAAAGTGTGACTTAAACCCATTAATTTTAATAAATAACTCATTGATTTTAACAAATTCATTGGCTAGACTCGTGCGATTCAGACCGAGTCGGATCAATATCGTACGGTATCTGAAAAGATACGATTGGCGATACAGTGAATTTTGGTACCAATAAATTTTGAAAGATGAAACAAGAGAAGAGACAAATGGTGACTCTTTATAAGCGATAAAAAAGATGAGGTCAGGTAGCGACTTGGATCGGCAGCTGTTGGACGTCGATCGAACCAGCTGCCTAGGACAGTTGGTTCACCACTTGCCTCATAATTAAGAGGTCTCAAATTCGATCTTGGTTGGAACCTAAAAACTCTCCAACCATGCAGCCTAAAGTGCTAGTGGGATCTTTATTCTGTGGTCAATGAGATTACTTCTCCAGATAATCAGGCGGGCCTGAAAATTCTTGCCTAATTAGGCGGACTTCTCAACCGGCGTGAAATCATCTCCAACTCTGGAGGATATCTCGGGTACGATCTTTGGTCGCTTGTAAATACTTGGACATACTTAGTCACTGTGCCACCGATAATTTAAAAAAAAGAAAAAGAAAAAAAAACTGCTGGTGGTCGATCCTCACTTGCACTGATAGGATGCGGACTCAGCGGTTGCGGCCACTCGACATGGTCGCCCTGTGCCGCGTCTACGCCCTGTTAAGCCCGCCCTTCCCCTCCGCCCTCCGCAGCAAGACCCCTCCGCCTTCCCTGTTCTATCCCCTGCCCTCCTCCGCCGCCATCGCCTCCCACCCTCCCCGCCGGGGGCTTGCCTGCGCCGCATCAATGGAAGCCCCGCCCGCGGGGTACCGGCGGAACGTGGGCATCTGCCTCGTCAACCCCTCCGTGGACAAGGTTTTGCCTTCTAGGGTTTCCTTTCTGCCCCCCTTCGTCCTCTTCTTGTTGCCGATTCTGAGTTGTTATGCCTTCGATCGGTGCAGATATTCGCGGCGTCCCGGCTTGACATCCCCGGCGCCTGGCAGATGCCCCAGGTGATTCCCGTCGACTCCCATCCCGATGTTTTTCTTGTTCTGGTTCGCGTGTTTCCGCGTTGTTGATTCGGTGTTCGGATCTTCTTTCCACCGTCGATTTGATGATACTGTGGGAGAAATCATGAGCTACGCGAGCAGTGGGAATGATGTGTTGAACTTGTTGGGTCTTCTGTTGGGTTTGGCAGTTGGAGGGGGCTGTGGGGTGTTTGTTCTCTTGTTCGTGTCTGTGGAAATGCAATGCTGATTGGGTATAAATTGCCAAATAAATCGAGAATTTTTGTGGGATTGGCTTATTCTAGCTGAGTCCGACATAAAAGTTTTGAGCTTTTGGATTTCAATGAACAATTGGAAGGAAATTGGCTACTACATACATAATTCTTGTAAGCTTGACTTAATTTAGTCGAGCCTTTTTAGTCAGGTCTGACTTGGAAGTTTCGAGGTGTAACTTCAGGGTGATGGTTGCTCTCTCAAAGCCTAGCGGAAAACCCTCCAATTTGTTTGCCTCTGGCATAGTCGAATTACCAATTCCATGAAAAGGTACATACATGACCATGTTCTTTGCAGCGTGTTGCCTCCCTAGTGGGTCATGAGTCTCATAACTTCATGGGTATTATTTTGGGTTCAAAGCCCATTTTTAGGCTAAGGCAGATGCTGACTTAGACTGTCCTGCAGTTGTGGCTCTCATTAGGGGTGTTCACAGGTCAGTTTGGTTTGGTTTGTAGGCAAAAAAATATAAACCGAACCAACCTGAGCTATTGATGGAAACCGAACAAAACTGAACCGCACAAACTCGGTTTATCTTCGTTCGGTTTAGTTTCAAACCAAGATAACATGTGCGCTAGCTAACATGTTCGGCGGAGGAAGGGTTGAACATTATTTATAAAACTTCCCAGCCATACGTTTCTTAAAGCAGCTGGTATAGACTAAAAAAGGCTGTTGCAAAACATCGCCCATGCCAAGGCACCTTCTCATGCACACAGCAGGGCTGCCTTCTGCTCCCATATAGTCCTACATCGGAAATGATAAAAAGTGAGAAAAGTCACAAATGTTATAAAAACAACTCTTGGGCCTCCACCAGCTGTTGACCATGATCACCCAAGTTGGGTTACGAGCCCATATCCATGGGACGTGCCATGTCCTGGAGCCATGTTGTAGGCCAATGGGCCAGGTGGTTTTCAACCAAAAAAGGATACATGTAGCAAACGCCAGAATTTAAATTTAACATTTAAAACTTAGAATTTTGGTTCAAATGGTTTGGTTTGGTTTCTACGGTTTGAGAGGAGGTGAAACCGAAACCAAATTGGTTTGGGTCGGTTCGGTTTTTGGGTTGAACCAAATAGTGAACACCCCTAGCTCTCATCGCCGTTTTACTTCTGAATAACCCGTTATCATGTCTTGGATAGTCAAGTAGGTGGGCCTACAGACGGGACTACCTTTCCTCTTTTTATGAGATCAGGAAAGAATCATCTCTTTTTTGTTGGGCTCATATTCATTGCATTTTTCCCACCAATTAAAGAAGGGAGTGTGTTTGTTTTCCCCATGCTGATCGTTTTTCCTTCTTTCTTTTGAAAGTTGACTGAAAAGAGATGTTTTAGAAAGAAAGATCATGAAACTGGTGCTTAACAGTTTTCATGGAGTGTCATTATGAAACACTTGTGAAAGTCAATGAAAGAATCAATGTCTCTAGTCACTCTATCTACACTTGAAAACATCCCGTAAATGCTGAAGTCGTTCACATTTCCATGATAAGAAAAAGATCCTTCTGCTGATGTGCCAAGTGAAGCTCTGAGCAGCAATATGGGAAGTTTGACGCATAACAATTTTCATCCTTAGCTAATATTTGATATTATGCATGATTCTCAATAGTTTATAGCGCTCGACTCATTTATATTTGATCCATTTGTTGTTAACTAGTGTTTATTTCTGCTATCTGTGTCTAATAGGGTGGCGTTGATGAGGGAGAAGATCCAAGGAATGCAGCCATTAGGGAATTGAGGGAAGAAACTGGTGTGACATCAGCAGAAATCATCTCAGAGGTTTGATTTCTGAATTTCTTGTTTTGATTTTAGGACCCATGTAATCAATTTCATTAAGTAGCAGAATTAATAAAATGTAGTGTCAATCAGTTTTTGGTAAATTCTAATCCACAGACAAAGATATGCACTACTAATTTTTCTGTAGCTTATTCAGAATTGTGATTTATTTTGTGACTCGTTGCTTATGTCATCATAAAATTTTAAATTGGCAAAGAATGAAAAGGTAAAACTTTATGCCTCTTAGGGGTTTATGTTGCACGTTATGTGCACTAAATTGGTCAGTCAGTAGAAAATAGAAATAGTACTCATTTGCATTTGACCTCATGTTGTGAATGTTGTTTGGCTTGATGATTTCTTACATAGTTCAATTAATGGTTTCTTGCGGCACAAATCCAAAGAGTGGTGATTTATGTGATCTGATTGACTTGAGATTTGATGCAGGTTCCTTATTGGCTCACTTATGATTTTCCTCCTGAAGTCAAGGAAAAGTTAAATAAGCAATGGGGCACAAATTGGAATGGTCAAGCACAGAAGTGGTAAGCTTTCAAGTTTCACATGTGTACCTTTGAGGGTGCTTTAGCTATTAGCAATTTATGAATTTGAATTGATTGAAGAGTTTGTCAAGGTTTTGTTGGTTTCTTACTTACAAATTGATATATAGTTGCACTTTCAAAAGTTGAGATTTGATTATGTTAAGCATGGAAATTTTAAACACCTTAGAGCATAGTTTTTCTTTTTCCTTGGAAATGGCAGACCGAGGTAGAAAATTGATATTACAACTGCAACTGCTTCTGATGTTTACAATCCCACCGTTCTTTAAAAAAAGCTTCTTATTATGTCATTTTCCCGGTCTTTCAAGTTTAGTAACGAAGAAAATGGTCTAGAAAATCTGTTTTTGGTTGACAGGATGTGTAGACATATGCTACTTGTTCCTTCAATAAACAGGAGTATCTGTACTAAATCTGCACTTGATCCTGCATCAGATATGATATGATCTCGGGCTCTAGTTCAAAATTCCTAAAACTTGAAGGATTGGCATCCCCGGTATCCATACTAAACTATGTAGTCAGAGGCGAGAGGTGATCGAGGCGATCACCTTAGCCCAAAATGCCTAGGCGATTGCCTAGGCATTTGAGACGATGTGTTCTCTCATAAATCACTATGAAGGAAGAACATAACAATACAAGGAAAATAAAGAAAACATCCAAGATAATCATATGTAAGACTCTGAGAAGCACTGATCATGTCCAACATGTTATGTCCTAAGACCATCCACTACTTATGTTAGTAGATGGTCTTAAGAATCATCAAAAATCAGAAAAAAGAATGTGACAACATGTAAGAGAAAAAAAAGGTATTGGACATGGTTAAAAGTGGCATTGATTTGGAATAATTAAGAATAAGAAAAAATACTACCACATAATTAAAAAGAAACAAACATATGGCATAGACATCATAGGCAAGTGCTTAGGTGAGTGAGGCAAACATGCGGGGAGGCGAGACGTTTTGGCTCACCTCAACCTACCTCATCGCCTAGGCGAGCGAGGTGATCGTCTTTGATAACATAAATACTAAATCTACACCTGATCCTGTGTTAGATATGACACAATTGTGGGCACCAGTTCAAAATTCCTAAAACTTGAAAAACTTGAAGGATTGCTATCCATGATCTGTATGGCAATGATCTGTACTGTTTAGAATATGATCTCATGCTTTAGTTCAAGCTACCCTGGTTACCCAAAACATGGATTTGCTCTACCAAGTCTCATTTGTTATGATGTCTTACCCGTAGTCGCGCAACATGGGGTACTTGTGCTTTTAAACGGGTAACCATCAGTCACATTGTCAGTTGTCTAAACTTAAGAGGGAATGTTGCCGGTAGATGAATAATAAAGATTATGTAGGTGTTTAGGATCTCCCTCTTTACCTCCATTCTCATGGTGTTCGTGTTGGCTGCCTTCTGTTGTTCAACCTCTATATCATTTTATAAAGGGATTGAAAGACAACCGAAAAAAATAAAATATAGTTACTCCAGCCATTTCTCGACCAGGTATTATACTTCAGAATCTGTTCCACAAAGTTTTCCATTCACTGCAGTTGGTATTCTACTTTGCAAAGGCTGAATGGACATTAGTCTTGCTTTACTGCTGCTTATTTTAAATTGGATTCCTTTGAGAGTCACAAGAACAACATAGATGATGATATAGGTCTTGTTTGGAAAACTAGACCATGTTAGTTTATGTCGTGTCCATTGAGACTCACCTATGGTCTGCCTGTGCAAAATCTTCCCTGATGTGGTTAGGGTACCATCGAAGTTGACACATTTGCAGTTAGATACAGATGTTTACTGTCGACTTAGAAGTCCATTTAGTTGACATCCAAGCAGTTCCTTATTGCCCTATATCATCAACTTGCCTGTGTAAAATATGCCTGAACGTGGCTTTAGCAATCTATCAAGATGAGTCTCTCCCTGGTTATAGACTGTTTCATCTGTGCTCTGTTATTCTTGTATTTCACTACGACAGATCCTTCAAGGACTAGAAGTAGTTTTTAGATAATGTGGTGTTGCTGTAAATATCATGCAGGTTTCTTTTTAGATTTACCGGGAAGGACGAAGAGATTAATCTTTCTGGGGATGGAAGTGAAAAGCCAGAGTTTGCAGAGTGGGCATGGAAAACGCCACGGGAAGTAGTTGAACAAGTACGTAACCTACCCATATTTTGCCTCTCCTCTTCCTCCAAACAAAAAGTTCTAATTATTGTAGCAAATTTCTTTGAGCAGGCAGTATCCTTCAAGAAGCCCATTTATGAGGAAGTTATGAAGGCATTTGCACCCCATTTCCAGTCAGATGCAGCAAAAGAGATGTAGTAAACAATCTGAGGAATAAGTAACGAGAGTATGCCATTAGAAGTTGCAGAGATGCGGAGGTGGTCAGGAAAGGGGTTCAACTTCGCAGTTATCTTTATCTATTGTGTTAGCGAGATTCTCATTTCAATTATATTTTTATGCATTTTATGATCAGTGCCTTAGTTTCATGAATGAAGCTGAGTGCAATGATCATGGCTGATTAGTTTTTTTCCCTCTACCCAGCCTCACATCCGTAAGTCCATTGTCTCCTTATTGGATGATGTGATGAGAGGAAGTAGACGTAGTATCAAATTTTATCATTGTATTTTGTTAATTTTAACGTCACGATATGTTAATCCATCAGCAGTGGATTTGCATATAATGAGGTTGCTTACTGGCTCTAAGATCGCTAAAGAGTAGGCACTTAGAGGAATAATGCGCTTTGGTAGGTGTGGGCATTGCAGCAATTTTTTTTTTCTTTTCAGTTTTTGAATTTTTGTTAGGTCGGGTTCTACATGCTCCACCCATCCGAATAACCTGATCTCTAATCATACAATTAAAAAAAATTCTAAAAAATATAAGGTTTTTGTTGGGCTCGGTCTATTAAGAATATATTTTTTTTACTATTTATAAGACTTTGGTTTTTTATTTGTTAGAATATTTTTTTGTGTTGTCCGATTGAAGATCGGACCATATGGATGGATAAGGCGCATGGAGGCTGATAAAAAATAACAGGGTTGGGGTTTGCCTTTTTTTCTGGGTGAAGTTTTGCGAAGGTTTAAATCCATTCCCGAAAAATTAAGAGGTTATTCCAAATGGCATTTCAGCCATGCTTTCTTTCTGAAATAAAATTTGATAACAAATGTGCAGAAATTATTACCAAGCATCCCATTAAGCTCTTTCGCAGGTTAGATATCGCTCACTACATTGGGAAAAAAATAAACTTCTCAATTTTATGTTTGTTTAATCTTTCTCACTCACTTGTAAGGCTGGAATAGGATAGGGAGAGGAGGAAGAGGGAAGAGAAAGAAGAGGAAAGGACTGGAAAAGAAGAAGAGGATGGTTGATAAAAAAAACTCATTAAAATCAAATTCGATAGTCGTCCATTAAGTTATTCTCAGCCTAAATCTTACCTTAAGATCAAGTAAGCGCCATGCTTAGTAATTTTAAAAGGTTGATTAAAAAAAGCTTCACAAATGTATCACCACAGTGTGACACGTATCTCATCTCAAAAATGTGTTTAATATACCTCTTCTAAAATCGTATCGTTGGTATGTATATGGGAGGGTTATGTCTGATCTCACTCTAACTTCTCATTCAAACTTAGGCTTCGTTTGGAAAAGGTTTTGAAACTGAATTTTGGGATTAAGGTAGAATAAAATGTTAGAAGATTTGAATGACGTCAATTTTTTATTAAATAAAATTTATTTTTTTAAAGTCTTTAAGTGTCATTATGATATGCATAAAGAAAACATACAGAGGTGCCATTTTTTTGTGTTGCATTAGAACTCTCACTTGAATTCTCTTTCTATCCTAAAAAAGTAAAGTCGAGGAAAATTTTGAATACAAAAGAATATTTCTTTAGAAGAAAAATTTTCAAACGAGACCTTCGTTTGAGATGCAAATGTTGAAGTGGCCTAATCTTTCTGGAGTTTATTTCACAATAATTCGAGTGCTCTCAAATTAAGGATTTTTACGTGGATAACTTTGGTATAATATTATTTACATAAAATAACTCTTAAAATGGTGATATCATATGTACTCATCTTACAGAGAAAAATATCATGGTTATTCTTTTTAACATCATGAACACTTCTCATAACATCAAAATTTTATATGCATGCCATTTGGATCACATAAAAAAGGGTAGTCATGAATTTTTTTTAATAAGGTTATCGATGTCATTATGGTTTTAAGGTTTCTTTTTACGAAAATAACCATACTGTAAATTTTGAAGAACTAAGTATTCCGAGTGTTTTGTTGTATTAAGCACCCCTATTAGTAGCGATTTTGATATTGCTACTACCATTTTTTTTCCTTTTTTTTGGGGGGGGGGGTTTGTTATCGGGTTATGTTTTATCAACTATGGTATGGGCCGGTGGATTAAGAATTTACGAATATATTTTATTTTTTAAAATCTTACTAGAGTAAAAATTTGTCAGGAGTTGCCGGAAAGAACTAATTTAGTCTGAGTTAAAGCTAGCAATTTTGATGTTGCATCTAATGGTGGGGGTGTTAGTTAAATTTTATGAACTTTCATATGGGTGGATCGATCATTCGTGTAAATATTTTATTTTTCAAAGAAAAAAGTCTTACCAGATTTAAAAAATGTTCTTAGAAAAGTTATATGGTTAGGATTTGTTAGAAGAAAGTAATCTTATGCGAGTTAAAACCGAATCTCAACATTGCTAAGAGAGGGATGGAGGGAGATTTAGGACGTGTTTGGCAAAACTTCTACTTGAAAGTTACTTTTGACTTCCACTTCTTACATAAAATGAGTTGAGGTAGAGAGGTTATAATTAATTTTGATTTGTTACAAAAGTCAACTCTTTTATAACAACTTCACTTTTTCTCTAATCTTGGAAGTTCCCTCCTTATAGCTTTTGATTAGAAGTCAAAACACAAATAAAATACCATATAAATGGTTTTTAGAATCCAATGGCTTCTATAAAAAATAACTAAATGAAAATGCAAAAGTGCTTCCAAATGGAAACTACGCTAAACACGCTCTTAGAGAGAGATGACTTTTCAACCCATCAGAGTAAATGTTTACCTTCTAAATCTCTAAACTTGAGAAAAGAAAATTTTCATTCTATCTTCAGTTGGAACCTTTAATCTGCTCTATGTTCTATAAAAGTATATTCTTATCACAACTTTAATGTAACATTTAAATTTATATTAAAAATTACAATTCAAATCTTTAAAGATGAATCACGTCTCTCATCTCCAATCCTTTATTCATGATTTTTGCTTTTCATTTGGTTGTTGGGCTCCATACCCCTCTAATCTATATTATATATATAAAATAGAGTTATCTGATGCCACGTGTCAACATCACATTTCTATATCTCCTATTAATTCTCTTTCTCATCCTCTTTCTCATTAATTCACTTTATCATCATCTCTCTCTTCCTTTCTCTCTCATTAATTATCTCTCTCCCCTTCTGTCTCTCATTAATTCTCTCCCTCTCTCATCTCTCTTTGCCTAAGTATTATTATTATTACTATTATTATTATTATTATCCTCTTTCACATTTATCTCTCTCCCTATTAATATTTCTATCTCCTATTTTTTTGTCCTTTATTATTATTATTATTGTTGTTGTTGTTGCAATTTCTTGAGTTAATAATAACTAATTTTAAATTATTATTATTGAAAATTAATATCAAAATGATAGTCTCATGGGATAATGATAACTAATTTTGATATTATTATTATTATTATTATTATTATTATTATCCCTCCTTCACATTTTTCTTTCTCCCTATTAATATTTTTATCTCCAATTTTTCTGTCTCCTATTATTATTATTGTAGTTGTTGTTATTGTTGTTGCAATATCTTGAGATAATAATAATTAATTTTGACATCATCATTATTATTATTATTAGGATAGTCTCATGAGATAATAATAATGAAATTTGATATTATTATTATTATTATTATTATTAATGAGATCAATCTCTCTCTCACTTTTCTCACTCATTATTATTATTATTATTATTATTGTTGTTGTTGTTGTTAATATTGGCATCATCATCATCATCATCATCATTATTGTTATTATTATCATTAGGATAATTTCATAGGATAATAATAATAAATTTTAATAATATTATTATTTTTAAAACTATTATTGTTATTATTATTATTATTAATGAGACCAATCTCTCTCTCACTTTTCTCACTCACATTATTATTATTATTATTGTCGTCGTCGTCGTCGTCGTCGTCATTGTTATTGTTATTATTATTGGGACAATCTTTTGAAATAATATTAATAAATTTAAATATTTATTATCATTATTGAGATAGTCTCATAGATAATAATAACTAATTTTGTTATTAATGAGACCAATCTCTCTCTCATTTTCTTCTAATTTGTATTTCAAAATAACATTTATTGGGATAATCTAATGTGGTAATAATAATAACTTTCAGTTCACTTTTTAATTTTCTCTCTCAATCTATATTTTAATTGAATACAATAGTTCTGAACTTTTAATGTTTACTAAACACCTAATCTAATATTCATAGAAAAGAAGTTAATATTTTTGAATATATATTCTTCTATAATTATTTTATTTATTCCTTTAAAAAATATAAAAGATTAACTTTATTTATATTAATTATATTTTTTTATTCAAATATCTTAACTGGCCGTGCATCTTGCAACTAGTACTAATAACAATATTGATATCTTATACTCTAAAAATTATACATCTCCAAAACCTTTGAAGGGATGAGGGCCCTAGCTTCCCCTGTAAAGTAAGAGTAATGCTTGCTACACATAAGTACATGGACCTCAACGCCCCTACGGTGTTGGCTTCCTGTGATTGGCACCATTAGATCATGGGGAACTACAAATCATTTTATTTTTTAATCTTTTTAGATTGTCTAATCAAAGATAAAATAATATGAACAGATGCTGCGAGGACATCATAATTGGATCGGGGTTGCAGCATGCATTACCCCTAACGAAATATCCTCCGGCCAAACAGCCTAAACGGATCTTAGTCACCCAACCGGTCACCAAGGAAACCGCCCAAGAAATTTAGGACAGTAAGAGGAAAATGGGCAAAAAGGACAATTCGGAAACCTCCAAGCCCACCCGCCCACCGTTGGGCCGTTGCCTCGCCCACAACGACGGCCCAAAAATATCGCAACGGTTTGATCTGACCAAAACGACCCCGCTGCGAGCGAAGAGACCGGCCCCGCGGGTCCGTCGTTACGGCGTGCCGCCAACCTCGCTGCGCTGTGGATTAATGGCGGAGACACATAGAGAGAGCACTCCGGACCCCCTCTTCTCTATCTCTCTCTCGCTCTCTCTGCTCTTGGGAGGGAGGAGGAACGGACGGTGGGGGGCGGGGGGAGAGCGTGTGTTGTTTCCCCACCCGGCCACCTTCTGCGTCCTCCCTTCAGCTCTCCAGCTCCAAACGGAGCTCAGGTCCTTCCTCGCGAAGGCCTAGGTTTCTTCCCTCTCTCTCTCTCTCTCTTTCTCTCTCTCTCTCTCCCTCTCTTCTTTGTTCTGCGTCTGAAGTACGGGATGGTGCAGTTCGGTACGTGGTGGTATAGATTGCTGGGATAGAGCGGAGGAGATTGGTGGGATTGTCATCGGCATTACCTGCTGGGTGGTCATTAGGCCATGGAGGGAGGAGGGAGTTCGAAGAAGAGGGTGGTTGTGGTCGGGGGTGGAGTCGCCGGCGCCCTCCTCGCCAGATCCATGCAGTTTCATGCCGACGTAGTCCTCGTAGACCCGTACGTGATCTCTCTCTCTCTCTCTCTCTCTCTCCATATATATATATATATGAAATGTGATCCATGCATGAGTTATAGCATCCGGTAGGCAAAATGGTTTCGTTGATTGGGAGGGTGCTGGTAGAGGCCGGCCTTTTTATTCTCCAGCTCTCGTCCTTGTTCTTGTACCTGCATTTGTCTGAGGGGTTGTTTGAAAACGTAAAATTTGAAAAATGATTGTTTAGAAGATTACACATAGAAATTTTCAATTTACATTAATTCTCAAATACAACTTATGATCGTTACATTCATTAATCCTCTATTATATATTGTGTTAAATCGGCCCTATCTTGTTGAAAATTCGGCTTTTGCAGCGATACGTACGTAGGTCGATCGGCTAGCTCTTCGATGAAGTCCATGACAGGAATAATTTTTCAGGAATTAAACCAAGGAATTAATGCAAAAGGATATATATTCTCCGAAGTTAATTAACAAAAGTCTGAAAGACTTAATCTTGCCGCGATTTTGTAAATTAACCAATCATGCATCTTTATGTACCCTAATTCTTTCCCTAGATGAATTTTTGACCGTGGCATGTTCACTCTGTATATTGTTTATTTGATGTCTACAATTCTATTGTCTAAAGAGTCTGGCTTAGTGCATACTGCGCACATCGTGTGTGAGTCTCACCCGTGCTGGCCTATCAACGCATGGTGTGCGCGCACACTCGCCTGCGCAAGTGTGCACCGAGAGTTCCCTTTATCTAAATTCATGGAGGTTGGATATGTATAAACATGCCCAGCTATTTTGTCTACGTACGTACACGTTTCCATAAGGAGAAAAGGAAATTGAGATCCAAACCGTGCTCTTTGGGTTTAATTACCAGCTTCTCATTTAATTATATAGTTTTGAGCTTTTATCGCCTAATTAATCTTAATCTTTCCTAAAGCTTTCTTTAATTTGTTGTCTGAGTCAGGAAGGAGTACTTTGAAATCCCTTGGGCGAACTTGAGATCAAGGGTGGAGCCATCCTTTGCAGAAAGAGCGGTAATTGGCCACAGCGAGTACTTCACCCACGGAAGGCTTGTGACTTCCAGCGCGGTTAATGCCACAGAAACGGAGGTGATCACCAAGGAGGGTCGTCACATAGCATATGATTACCTTGTTATAGCGACTGGGCATACAGATCACTTTCCTCCCAGATCAAGAAGGGACAGGCTCGAACAATTCCAGGAAGGCACGTATATATACTTATCACCACCTCCTGATCATTGCATGCAATGTGTGAATTAAACTCGATCGTATATATATATACATCATTCAATCCCCATGGATGCTTCCCATCTTAATTAATTTCAAGCCCTGCAATTTGTTTCTCATGGTAGAAGAATGCAACATATATATATATATATAATATTCTGATGCCATGTAGTCCGGCAGGTGATTAGTGCTTTGATTTCTTTATAGGACAGTCTTCTTAATTAATTTGTTTATCCAGTCATATATATAGACCACAACTTACTAGGTTAGTGATTCTTCCTCTAACAATCTTGCCTTATGCTGTGTCGACAGAAAGGAGGGAAACAAGGGTTCTTTTTTATAATTTGACAGCTAGCCTAGTGGCTAGAGGCCCTAAGGCCGCCTGCGCCCACCAGGGATCGATCCTCTGGTGGGAGCCCCACCCCCCCAATGTCCTAACGTCCCAGGGCCACTGCGCTGGGACTGCACGGACGGAAACAAAGGTTCTTTAGGATGAGTGTTGTCGAAGAATTTGTAGTTAGTTACATGGGGAGATTTGAAATTGTCATTAACTATAGTAGATGGAGATTAAGCTGTTAGTGATCCAGTCCAGACCTACTATACATCCAGATGTTTAATTTTCTTGGGTTTTTACTTATTATCATTTTATCGTATATTAACTTAATTAGATCCAAACAAAATGTTTATTTCTTTGCATTAGATAGCAAAGATGCATTTCTTATATATACCCTGGCTTTCATATCATACATGTAAGAATTTGCTGAGCACCTGCAATTGATCTCTGTGCGTCATTATTCCTCATCTTCTTGCACACGCATGCTTACACGTTTCTAGAAGTGTTTGTCAACCTTTGGACTGCCTAAAATTTTCTTTTGTAAATAGGGCCTGGCATGCAGTTAATATTTTCATAATTTGTTATCATCATCTTCCCTTAAGTTTTATTGCTTACTACACAGTCTGCACTGAACTGAAGTGCAGGGGTATTCATCACCTCAAATCACAGATGATAGAGTATGTATTTTGGAAGTCTCTCAGCTTGATCTTTGGTTATCATCCTCTCTTTGTTTTCTACACTATTGCTTCCAGACAGTAATACCTTTAAGTGGAAAACTGGTGGAACGGAGTTGCTGGATGGCATGACAATTACAAATGAAAATAAACATATGTTGTACCTCCTCATATCAACTTTATGTTGTTCTCCTTCCATTAGTTGCTTAATTAGAGGGAGTCCATATCGTCTCAGTATAAAGTTGGATTGGACTCCAGTAGTCACCATTCTCATGGTGACATGTGTAAAGTAGACGAGTCATTCTAGACGTATCCCACTGCAACATGAAACTTTTTCTTTGTTACCAATTTTCCAGGTTTTCAATACAACGCAGAGTACCTAAATGCAACCATGAGCACAATAGTACAATCATAATTTAAAATATACTCTGATAAATACTTAAATACACCCCAATGCCCTTGAATATAATCCAAGCTACTTTTTTCATATTTTTAATACAACGTAGAACACTTAAATACAATTATGAGCACAAGACTACAACCATATATAATTTTAAAATATATCCAAATAAACAAATGTGTATAGTAGCTTGGTCGTATCTCGGTGAATTGGAGTGTATTTAAGTGTTTGTTAGGATGTATTTTAAATTATGGTTGTAATTTTGTGCTCATAATTGTATTTAAGTGCTCTGCATTGTACATTAGAAATTTGAGAAGCAGATAATAAGGAAAAAATTTCATGTTGCGATGAGACACATATCGAATGACGCGTACACATGTCGCCATGGGACTGGTGCCTGCTGGAGTCCAGTCTAATTGTGTACTGAGACGATCCAGACTCAATTGGAGTAGCTTCAACTTTGAGGATCATGCATGCCTTAACATGTATACGAGGTGGACTCATATGTAGGTTCACCCTCACATCATATTATTCTAACATCATATCGGTGGATTATAATCTTCTTGTTGTTGCAGATAACCAAAAGATCAAGTCATCCAACTCTATTCTAATAATTGGAGGCGGGCCAACTGGTGTTGAACTGGCCGGAGAGATTGCAGTGGACTACCCTGAGAAGAAGGTGACTATTGTCCAAAGTGGACAAAGACTGCTACAGTTTGTAGGCCCCAAAGCTTCTGCTAAGACGTTAGAATGGTTAAGATCGAAGAATGTTGAGGTGCTTTTGGGTCAATCCATAGATTTGGAAGCCATCTCAGACGCACAGAGAGAGTTCACCACCTCAGCTGGAGGAACCGTGAAAGCCGACTGCTATTTCGATTGTTCTGGGAGACCTCTGAGCTCGCCATGGCTAAAGGAAACTTTCTTGAAGGACTGCATGGACAGGCAGGGACGACTAATAGTGGATGAAAACCTAAGAGTCATGGGAAAGAAGAACATATTTGCTATAGGAGATATATCTGATGTCAAAGTAAGCCTCCTCCCTACTTAATTTCTTGCTTTGGTCTATGATCTTTAACCATCATATCCAAACAGTATTATTTGCATATAGGGAATTTGGGTTGGAGGGCTCATAACTCACACTTGTCATGGCTTACATGGTTCTTCAAAGCTTAGTATGTACATACATATGTTTGCTTGCAGGAGGTCAAGCAAGGGTTCTCTGCACAGAAGCACGCCGCGATGGTGGCCAAGAACCTGAGGCTGCTGATGAGGGGAGCTAGCGACGCCTACCTTCACAAGTACAAGCCAGGACATGTCATGGCGATGGTTACCTTGGGGAGGAAAGAAGCTGTGGCACAGCTTCCTATGCTGACCATGATCGGGCATGTCCCCGGGATGATCAAGTCCAGGGACTTGTTCGTTGGTAGAACGAGGAGACAGATGGGTCTGGAATCCAAGAAGTCTGCACATCCTTGAAACATTTGAGAGAGGGACCTGTGGGTGAGGGGTGGGGGTGTGAGTGGGAAGTGTTCTTGGGAAGGAAGGTTTGCCTCTCTCCCATTTGACGACCTGTATTCTTATTCTTCTTGACCATGGGTCCGTTTGGTTGTGTAATGTGATCAGCTGGAACAGATTTTTGAAGGGAAGACTTTTCCATGGAAACATATAGTTTTTTGTAAATCATTTCATTTGTTTGTTTTCTTTTAAATACTCTATCTGTTTTTACTTTTAATATTAAGGGTTTTTTACATGTATATTTTTGAAAAATATCGTATTTGCATTATCTCATAAAGGCTGCGCTTATACTCTCATCTAAAGATTTTGCATAGATACTCTTAAATTTACTAATATTTTGTGTATATATCCTTCAATTTGCTAAAAATTTACATATGTCCTAATACTCGATGTTATAATGATTTATGGAATCTTTTTGATATATTTCATTGAAATTTACTTTAGTTTGAGGTAGGGGTATAAATGCAACATTTTAAATATTTCAGGAGGATTGATGATAATACCAGAGAGTTAGAGAGTTGGGATTATAAATGTAAATACGATGTTTTCAGAGTATATATGTAAACAATCCTAAAAATATTAGATGGACTAAATATCGGGGTTCCCAATTCAGTAGTTTTGAACATAGAGTTCATGTAAAATATAATAAATATTATATTTTCCAACTTTTGCATCTTGGATTTGAAGTATCGTAATTCACAGTGTAAATTTGAGTTTAAGGGGTGTAATAATTAATGGCCCACATTACGTTTCAAATTTGAGTTTAAATATGATATCATCAGTTTTCATGTTTAAAAGAGAAACCAGTTCCAGATGTAACACGTACCAGATTACTAATGGACAAAAATGAATAAAGATATTTTTTTAATGGATATAATAACAGATGTTTTTGTCTGTCCTCACTTTCTAGTACTAGTGTTTCAACAAATTAAGGTGCTGCAGAATTTATTTTATAATTAATGTTAATGATCCATCGTCACTGGATGGATCGAATTTATTTTATAGCTAAATCCTTTTGTTTGGATTAATCAGAGACACCAGAATCTAAAATTTGGACAAACTAATCTATAAAAGAACTTCTGATTTTGCTTTTAGTCAATCAAGAATTTTGTTTCAACAAGTTATAAAACTAGAGTTTTTAAATCTAAAAAATGTCATAATTTATGCAATCCAAATGGCCGTTAGTGGGTTTTCTCCAACTTACTCCAGGTATAATTAAAAAATGATGTCAGCCTTTACATTCTTTGGATGTTATAAAGAAGTTGAGTATATATAAATAAAAAGAGACTGGTACAATGCTGTGACAGGTGTTCCAAAATTCATCTTAGGGGTCATTTGGTTTAATATAAAGTATTATAAAATACAGGAAAAACATCATTTGGTGTAATATTGTATGTCAAATCAAATGGCACCTTAAAGAGCAAGGACTATGACATTGATTAAGGTATCATCCTCTTTCAAAGAATACAAGATATGTTGATCATATAAAGAAAAATTAATCATGTCATTGATAAATCAGCAAGATGAAGGTACAACAAGAAAGCATGCCCCATGGACAGATTCCTTGACAAGAAATATTTGTTGTAGTGCCTCTTGAGCATTGTAGTACATATATATATATGTATTTAATAAGGAAAACACATTCCATTATTATTACAAACAATCTCTGTATTCATTGTTAATAAGTGATGTTTTACAAACACAAGTTATAACCAAAAACTTCAAAAAAAAAAAGAAGAAAAAAGCTTTGACAAGATCCAATGGAAGAGTCGTCTGCACCGTGGCACATACGCCTAACCGATAGACGGCCCACGCTTTTCTTTCAGCTCCGAGCGGTCTGGGTCAATGCGCCCGGTCCAGAGATTCCAGTGGAGGAACTCGGCACAACCTCTCGGGTTCGATTTCGCTGACCTCAAATTTGACCTCAACCTGCGTGTCATTGGTACAAAACTGATCCAGCTGACGTCGATCCACAATCCGACAACGATTCCCTCAATAACAGAGACCGGGATGGGGAGTCAGCCATCGTGGTCGGCTAAAACCTCCTCGGTGCCTTCGTCCCGGAGGCTTCCTTCGTCGAAACGAAATCTTCCTGTGTGCTCCTGCTTGCCAAGCACGCATCCCACACGAGGGTTTTGGAAAATTTTTTCTGTCGCTTTCGATCCTTCCTGGTGCCGGCCTCCTCGCGGAATCGTGGATTCGCCGTCCCCGCAGGGCAGAAGCAGATCGATCTGCACAAAGAAGACCAGCAGCAGCAGCAGCAGCGGTAGATCGAGATGAGGCGGGTTTTCGGCGCTAAGAAGAACAAAGAGCCCCCTCCGACCATCCACGACGCCTCCGACCGGGTATGTGCCCTCCCCCTCTCTAGCTCTAATCTTCCCAAAGAAAGATGAATAGGGTTTCGATCGTCTCCCCGGTTGCGAGTGTTTCTTTTCGCTTGTTTGTGAAATCTTTGTGATGCGGCTTTAATTCGGTTTCTTACCTAATTTTTATGGAATTTTGCTGCAACTTTTTTGGTGGAATTCTCGCAGTCTGTCTTCGTGTCTGCGGAATCGATCTGGAAGAATTGAATTTTGAGGGTGCTGGATGTTTAGGTGTGGAGGACATCGGTTCGTGTAGAGCCATATTAAGGATTCGGCTGTGTGAACTGGTTCTGTGGAACCCCTTAATGTTATTAGTTTATGAAGTTTATCTCTTTTGTTGCTAAATCTAAATCTTTTTTTTTTTTTTTTCCTATCATGGAATTTAGCTAAACGCGTTGTGAACAAACATAGGAGCCGTCATGTTTTTAGGAAGAAGTTCATAATTGTGCACACGTAGACACAGTTGTGTGCAGCTGGTGCAAATTGGAAAAATTCACCTTAGAAAGGTCGTCTCTTAGGGATCAAGTGATCAAAGAGGAAAATTTTAGCTGTTATTTAGCTAAAATGTACTGTATAGTTAACCAAGTTCAAGACTGTGTTCTTGCTGCTCCAAAGTGGAGTAGTGACAGCATGTGGTGTCCATGCTTGTAGACAAAGACTATAATGATAGATCCATCTTTTGGGTTTTTGACAGCAGTGTATTTCCTGGGAGGCATGGTGTTCCATCTGTGTGGCAGCCCAACAGCGTTCGGTATCCATGCTTGGAAACAAAGATGAAGATAGATCCATTTCTTTTGGGTTTTTGAGATCCATTTATGGCCTCAGATGCATAGTATTCAATCTGTGTGGTGGCCCAACCACAATGGAAGCTCAACCTATCAAGTATCAACATGGCCTCACTGACCTTGTTGTTTGTGTTCCAAGGTTTTCTAAGGCTGAATTTGGGAACTTGTTGGAGGACTCCCTGTTCTAACTTGTGTTAGGAATCTACTCGAGTGGTTGCTGATGTAGTGCTTTGTGTGCACTAGCTTCACATCCAAAATCCCTATTGAATGCCTGTTTGCCTGGAGCATTAGTTTTGATCTAGTGTTAGTTCTGATATTGATATTTTGGAGGTGTACAATATTAATATTAAAACTAATATAGGAGGAACATGGAGAAGGTTTGCTGAAGGTGAAAGAGAGAGAGCTAGAGGTGAGAAAGGGAGAGAAGAGGAGGTCTTTAGACTCTCCAAGACTAAATTCCAATGTTTTTAATACTGGTTTAGAACTGCCTGTATAAAATCTTATCATGACGATGCACTTTACCATTTTAACATCAAATTTGATTGTGTAACCAAACACCCACTCTTAATAGCGGTATCCAAATTGATACAGAGCTATCTAATACAGTAACAAAACACCCCATAAAACAAATGGGCACAACTTCAACACTACTGTTATTATGCATACTTCCCTGTTTTTCATTTGCTGATTTAATTTATCTCTTAAGTCATGTGAAATACTCTTCCAATAACAAAAAACAGGTAATCCTAGCTTCAAATTTCTTTTTAGTTTTCTCTCTTCTAGTGGTGTATCAGTTCATGCCTTTGCTTCCCAACAACGCATATGCGGTTCTCAGTCCTAGGTTTAGGGTTGTTAATGGGCTGGGCCAAAGAAAGCTTGAGCTGGGTTCAGCTCTTGTGATTATGGCATGGACATAGCCAAACAGAGAGTTTATTGGGTCGGTCCAGGCCCAACGTGACTTGTCTTCCTTAAAGTAGTTTGTGTTTTATATACATATATTCACACATCATTGTTTATATAATAACATATAAAAGGGAGTTCTGAGAAAGTCTCATTAAGCTCAAGACTACAAAGAGCCTGCTACTATGATATAATGATATATGCTATTAAAATGAATAGATAATTACATTTGTTGGTTTCAGGCTGGGCCTTGCTAGGTGTGAGCTTCACCTGTGGATGTGTGGATCAGGCTAGACTACGTAAAAAGGTCAAAGCTGCAAAAATATGTGTTCCTTGCTATCTTGAGATAGTCCTCATCATATTTGTGATATACTTGTGACATTTCTAACAAATATTTGTATTTGGATCACTATTCTACTCCAATAACAGGCTTGCATAGTCATTTCTTTTACTGCACTAGAGCTGATTATGTCTAATGTGGATAGGCACCCAGTCACAAGAGAGAGACAATTCACAAGGTAGAGAAGTAAAACCCTTCAAAGGATGGGAAATCACAGCCATCCATGCACATTTGAGACAATCAGCATTGTGATCCATCTGTCAACATCATCAGAGCCGGGTGATATGCACAGTTTTAAGATACCTCCCTAGTCTGTATGGTTTTGCCCACTGCAAAGGATAAATGCAGAAATCATCCTCATTATCTGCCATAGGAAATGAGGCTTAGACCTGCAAACTAGTCACCTTAGCAAACTTTTCTGTAGTGAACTATGAACTTTTGGTTTGTACTTCCACAGACTACTATGCAATAACACAATCATATTGATCATTCTGTAGCCATTTGTTACATTATAACGAGGGTCCTTTGTCAACGTGGACGATGATATATGCACAACTTGGATAATATGTCCCAAT
The DNA here is from genome assembly GCA_030544215.1 of Zantedeschia hybrid cultivar. Taxonomy (NCBI): domain Eukaryota; kingdom Viridiplantae; phylum Streptophyta; class Magnoliopsida; order Alismatales; family Araceae; genus Zantedeschia; species Zantedeschia hybrid cultivar. The sequence continues at coordinate 10,632,006 of JARZZO010000004.1, read as the reverse complement.
TCCCACATTTAAGGTGTATACAGTAGAGGTTTATATGCTGGACAAGGAATGTCAAATGGCATCACAAATATTATATCAAGCATTTTACTTTTTCATTTTACTACTTTCTTTGCGACAATTTATATGCATATTAAACATGGATATCGAAAGTCACTTATTCAGTGTTGGAGATCATCAAGTGGCTACATTTTCTGCAAAATGTTGCATTATTGTAAAATGGACTGAGAAACAGAAAAGGAACCATGACAACAGGCAAACATAAGTATCAGCGGAGACTGTGGTCACTTGAATTTGTGTCAGTCTATTGACATATATTTGCTACACAAAAAACAGCATTTTTTTGCTTGCTAAAAGACATTGATTAGCCCATCATGGAAAGAGGTGTCTTAATTGCTATTTCCTCACTCATTTACAAATTAGGTTTACCCAGGCTCCTTGAGCTATGGTCATTTCAATTTCTTTTGATTTTATCTACAGTTACACTTTCATTTTGCCTTAGCCATCGCATAAATATTGAATTATATTGATCATCATTCCTTCTGTTTCAGTCATAGATCAGGTATTCCACTTCCCTTGAGAATATCAGAAATTATTTCATATCTATCTAATTCAGTTCTTTCTTATCCTAAATTCAGAACATTCTAAAATGAAGAGCCACTAGCTTCTATTTTTCTTATCACTCAGCATTAATTTCAAATTCTCTGGAATGTAATGTGATGCTCAGTGACTCAGTGTACTTCGCAGTCAAAATTAAGGTCATTTATTTTTTGCTTACCATTTAGATCATCGGTTGTTTCTCTTCTTAACTGAAAAAACAATAAATTTTCAGATAAATAAAAGAGGCGAAGGCGTTGATGAAAAAATTAGCAAGCTTGATGCTGAGCTTGCAAGATACAGAGAACAGATCAAGAAAACTCGGCCTGGGCCTGCGCAGGAGGCTGTTAAAGCTCGAGCCATGAGGGTCCTCAAGCAAAAGCGAATGTTGGTGACCTTTCTGTTTAATCTCTTCATTTCCATTCAAATATGTGATGTTTATCATTACACGTTGGTGCTACTTATTTTTATGATCTCCAATAATCAATTAGTGAAACTTAAAGACCGTACTAAACTAAACAATTGTATGCTGCTATTTACATGCGAATCCTTTGTCTATGGAAGGCCTGATATCTAAACCTACAACATAATTGATTTGCTTGTTGACTGTGTTGAATTGGATTGTTTCTTTTCTTGGGTTTGCTCTTGCATATATCTGCCAAGCCAAATATGACCATTTTGCGTGCTGGATGTTGAAACATTTGACTCAAAAACGTTAATCATGATTGTCCCCTTGGGAGGTATTACATATGGATGACTTCATTATTTCAATTATCATCCCTAAATGTATGTTTTTCTAAGTTTGGCCTTATTTATGATATCAATAGCAACACAATGCTTAAGATAAATGGATGAGACTAAAACGTAACATTGAAGTTTATATATGTGTTTATATGTATTCATGCTCAATGGAGACAACCATGGACAGAGGGACTAGTTGGCTGTGTCTATTCAAAGAAATAAAAGATTGACTTTGTTTCATGCTGCTATCTTAATGTGGTGTCATGCTGGTGTTTTCTAGCTACACTTAGAACTTCTACACTGTTGCAGAGGCTTTCTGGTTATTGAACACAATTACAAAGGGTATGTTAGAGAGTTTGGTCACTGAAGCCCACATTTTGGTATTGCAAGGATGCCAGTCTCGGTATAGGTATCGGTCGGGGCGACTTGTACCTGTATTGGTATTTGTATTGCCTATATCAGCCGATAAGCATATTGGATGTATTAAAAAATTTAAAATTTTAAAAATCAGAAAAAAATATGGAAAATTTTGAAAAGGTTTTGAAGGTTAAAAATCGAACAACATTTAAGACATTTTTGAAGGTTTAAAAAAATCAAACAACAAGTTGTTAACATTTTAGTTGTAACAAATCAGTGGAAAAAAATCAAAATTGTACCTTAGATTAAGATATTTTCCTCTTTTTTTCTCCATCTCTTTCACTATTCTCTCCCTCCCTCGTTGACTCCAACATGTTGCAGCTTTGGGCGGCAGCAGGAGCTCCCTCTCACACTTCCAAGGCTCTCAGTCTTCCACAGACCTGAAAATTTTCACATTTCGAGAGAAGAGAGGCTTTTTGAAACCCCATTTATGTGGTACTGGTCCCTTACCAGTCCGTTTCGGTAGTACCAATCCCGTACTGGTCCATTTTGTGGTATCGGGCCAAAACTGGCTGTATCAGCCGGTTTCAGCCTGATACTGGCCAGTGTCATTATGTTATCTTTTTAGTTTTTTTTTAAATGAGTATTTGGTTCCACTCTCTTATCCTATCAGTTCAGACTGATACTGATGCATATTGGCGACACTGCCAATCATGTGGAACTGAGCACCTTTATCAGTGTTCTGCTTACTCTGCTAGAACCAGGGAATAACATATCTAGAATTAAGTGGTTATTTCTATTTCAACTGCCTGGCCCACTGGGGCAGATTTGGTTTCAGATAACCTTTACTGGTAGAAGCTTAACACGATTAGTTGCTTACATTTCATTTCTGACTTGTCACCTGTATGATCTTTTACACATTTAGTAGTGTCCTTTACATAGGTGGAGCCTTGAAGCCATAGTGAGCGTTCAAAACCACCGTCAGTGGCATTACTTTATCCCAAGTAGGAGAGTGGAATAACATTTACTGGTAGAAGCTTAATGTGATTAGTTGTTTATGCTTCATTTCTGTCTTATTACATGTATAACATTAGCGTTGTCCATTACATACAACATTTAGTAGTGTCATTCGAATTGGTGGAGCCTTAAAGTCATAGTGACTGTTCAAAGCCACCAACTGTCCGTGGCGTTACTCTATCTCAAGGAGGAGAGTGAAGCACACCCTTGTAAATTTTCCTTTCCTTTTATATTGCTTTTGTGGATGACCTTGTTGTGGCCTGTGAGATTTAAGCATGCAATCTCTTGTGCTTGACACTTCTAATATCTACAACAATACTGTTGAAAACATGTTGAGATTACTTAGATCTCTAATTGTTCATGTCCCTATGGTATATTATATAAAAAGGCAGTGAACTTCATGAATTGAAAGTGTTAGACAGCCTGCTGGTCATAGTGTAACTTGATTCTTTATTTTAGTTTTACTTGGGTTTGTTTGTATCAAGTATATGGATATATATATTCTTTCACAGTCTGATTTTTCTGATCTGCCCTCTGTTCAGGTATGAAGGGCAGCGTGATATGCTTTATAACCAGACATTCAACCTTGATCAAGTTGCTTTTGCAGCTGAAGGACTTAAAGATGCTCAACAAACTGTATGTCTTTATCGTCATGCTCATATGGTCTGAAATTTTGGATAGTTGATATCTCTACTCATGTACTGGATCCATAATTTCCATTTCAGATGTCAGCATTAAAGTCCGCAAACAAGGAGTTGAAAGGAATGATGAAGACTGTGAATATATCAGACATAGATGTACGAACCAGTTTGATCTCTGAGTTGATAATGCTGTGGAGAAACTATTATTCTACTATTGCTAATTCACTAAATTTTCTGCATTTTCCGGATCTTTCTCCAAAACCATTCTGATTCATTATGCAGAGCATGCAAGATGAGATGATGGATATTATGGATGTTAGTACAGAAATTCAAGAGTCTCTTGGTAGAAGTTACAATGTTCCTGATGATATTGATGAGGAAGAACTTATGGGAGGTAAGATAATCTCTATTACATCTACCATTTGTGCATTATTTGAAACATAAGTCTACTTTGTGTTTCATGTGTGGACACATGTTTCAAATTCATTTATATACCCGGATAATTACTCTTTGTGGGTTGTACAATTTTTGTGGTGATTTCTGTTGGCGGTTGTGCTATCCAAAGTACAGTTAAGAAGATGTGAAGCATAACCTTTTTCTTTAATACCATGCAGAACTGGATGCTTTGGAGGCTGACAGGGGTGCAGAGACTGAAGCTGATGCTATCCCATCATACCTTCAGCCTGAGAAGGAGCCTGATCTAGAGGCAGAACTCAGTCTACCTGTGGCACCGACTGGTCATGCAGCAGCACCAGCTGGTAGACAGAATGTTCAGGTACGTTGACCATTTTTAAGTTACTGTTATATGTCCTCAGAAGTTTTCAAAGTTTTGTACTGAAGTTTGCCGTGTAAGAGATGGTGTTACATCAGCAAGAATATAAGCTCATGGTTTGATGGCCCCTGCATATACTCCACTGAACTTTTATCTTTTTTATCACCAAATGTCAACTGATGCTATCATAATGCTAATCATGTGAGGAATCTAATTGTTTTAGTTAATAGTGTTTTTATTATTCACAGTTAAATCCAGCTAATTGACTTTCCTGCTTTTCATGGTCCATGTGTGAAGCCAATTTACACTAGTTTCCTCATCATTTCTACCATAATCAGAAAAAAAGAGACTATTGCTGCTCTTCATGTTCCTTGTGCGAATGCAATCTACACTAAATTCCTCATCTATTCTACCATCATTATATCAAAAAAAAAATGACAATTTCTGTCGATCATGCAAGGGGACACATGTTTAATAACTTGCACACTTTTTGACTAAAAGTAGATCTTATATGGTTGCAGTGATGTCTTGATGATATCAATTTCTCACGAGACTTGGGGTGTGACCTCCGATATAATAATTTTGGGTTTTTTACTTTTCGGCCCCTATAAACTTTCAGTATTTCATATTAATCCCTGCAATATTCATATTCACTTTAAACCCTGTATAGTCTTTGAACCCTCCTTAAAAAGCCCCTCCAGTTGGGAACTCTCAAAAAAGGAATATAGTTAAGAGTTTTCTCAGAATATTCTACTATACTATGGTAGAAATACGATATATGGAAGGAATCTTCCTTTTTTCACAATTTAGAGGGACTTTTTAATATGAAGATTGCAAGACTGATATAAAATATTGAAAGATTTTAAGGACTGAAAAATAAAAAGCCCAATAATTTTATAGATTTTGTATCAAATGTTAGATGTGGATTATCAGATGCCTGTGTAGCTGATGGCAAAATGCCTTGTGGCATATATGTTCTGTATTTTGCTAAACGAGGTTGGGGATAAGTTCAATAGGGCGGGGCAGGGACTTAATTCCCTGCCATTCTTATCTGAACTCTTGGTATAGGGACCTGGAAATATATTTGTAACCCTGTCAATAATTAGAATGAGAGGACACCAGTGGGAGTCAAATGCTACAGTTTTTATGTTGGAGTATTTTGGTCTTTCTCAGGGATCAAACAAGAACTGATACCAATTAGCACTCCATCTTGATGATATCCACAAGCATCCCCCCTTGTGATGGGATCTTTTCTAAACAACAATAGTCTACTGTGTCAATAGATTGTGGATCATAGGATAATGCAGGACCCATATGTATTTTGACCACCCCCAAGTCTGCCTTCTTCTTCATAAAATAATGTTTCCATCTTTGTTTACTATTGAACGTTCCATGGGTTCTCTGATACTAAAAACATACATGGAGACTTAAACCTAGAGATTTTTTTAGCCTAACATGTTTGTATCCGTCTTGGCAAGAACTCTTGCACATGGGAAGGGAATCAATGTTCCATTCTGTTGAAATACCCATTCCTTTTGTATTGATTCTTTTTCATTTTTCTGTGTCAGGCAGAGGATGAACTGGGTCTACCTGCCGTGCCACATGCATCCATACGAGGATAGGAGATCTCATGTAAAATGCGCAAGATCATTTTCCAATTTCTATACATATTCTTGGACCCGTGAGGTAATATATCTGTAAATTTAGATCGCATGAAGTATTTCCTTCTTGTTCAAATAGCCAGCCCTTTAAGGGATGTGGATACAATGAAGCAGACAATCCCAAAATGTTAACAATTGAAATAATTTCTCCAAATCTGAAGTCTCTCAAATGCGTCTTGGTTTCGCCACAGGTGTTGCATCTGTTAGTTAGATTTTCAGTGCAAGAATAATTCATGTTTGTTAAATTTTGCCTCGGTTGTGTATTGATGAGCTTTCAGTTTATAAGAAGCTAGACTTGTCCCCAATCTGTCAATTGGTTTTGAATGAGATGCTCTGATACGATATCAGAGAGTTAACCTATATCCTATATGAGATCTTTGCCTGCTGTTCTCACTACGATCTTTGTCCGTTGTCTCATGTACAAGTTCCTTTTGATATCTGCCTCAACGTGAGGAGTGTTGTCCCCCACATTAGTTGTGTATGGATAAAGTATGGGTTTACAAGGAAATTGTCGTTTCTTTTGACTGTCGATTGGTTTTGATCTTGATGTTATAACAGTCTTCTCTAATCACAGAGTGAAAGAGATGAGTAACTTTGTGGGCATTGATTTTACCTAATTAATTTTATTTTTGGTAGTTGCATGAATTCTTGGCTACATGTACCTCGTAACCTCTAGAGTAAAATAAATAAATAAATAAACTAAACTTTTGCTACCTCCGTTCTGCTCTCAGCTCGAAGCATTTCATGACTGCAAACCTCCTGTAGTAAGCTAGACTTGATGCATCTGAGAATTTAAATTGCAAAATAATTTAAACATAAAATGTGAATAAATACTCCAAATTATGAATAATAAATTTTCATTCATGTGATTTTTTTCCTAATCATTGCATTTTTGGACTTTTCATAATGTCTTAAATTTTAATCTACCTATATATGATGTGGTACATGTAGAGGTTCTGGATGTGTGTGTGTTTTCTCAGAACGAGCCATTAATGCTATCTTCCTTGTGACTGGATTTATGGATGCTCGGTAATGGTGTGTTATTAAATAATTTTGCAAAGAGAGGACGTGTGATAACAAGAAGGGTATGTAATAGTTCTTAACCCATTCATAAACTTATCCGAGGAATAGGGTCTGCTAGGCCGAAGGTTATACGTTTTAATCCCCTTCCACTGCAGCTTGATCATTCATCTTAAGAGAAGAGATTTTGAAGCAGATGCAAATCATATAACTTTTTGAAAGCAAGGAATGTATGTTTTTAGCACCTTCCAGCTGCAGCATGATCATCGGTTGGGTATGGGCAAAGAACTATTCACTAATTTATTATTATTATTATTATTATTGGAACCTATCATCATACGGATTCATGCTCACTAGATAGTAGAATATCAAAGGCCAAATCTTTTGAATGCATCCAAAAGATAATAAAATAGAACGGGTTAAATCTGGCTACCAATTTTCAATATTTGCCTCTCGTTCTAGGTCAGCCTCATATAATATTTAGAGATACATATATGCTTGAATAACATGACACAATGGCTTTGATCTGTTCATGTCTGTGTAGGATGACAATTTAGAACTGTTTACTCAATCATGTGCATGTGGTTTGTTTCCCTTTGGTAACTTCCTTTTCTTAATGATAAAGAGTACGAGTAAAGATAATTTCCAATGCTGGCGATAAAAGTGTTTTTTCAATAAACAATGCTTTTTTTGTTCAGAACCTCTTAAAAAATCAAGAACATGTGAAACGTCTATTCACATTTCAATGCATGTAGAATTCCTCTTACGTATTTAGCTTTGTGCAAAAGAACTCTCTATGATGTCCAATTAAATAGACAATAGACGTTAAAGAGATCATGGCTAAATTTATTGCATTTGTAAGATATTTTTTTTGCGAATATATAAAGTTCTTTATGGAGACATATTCAATAATTTTGTAATAAAAAGAGCACAACAACAATGGGGCCAATCCCATGGTCGCATTACCTCCGGGCTCCAGCCATCCAATAGGTGCTTCCTTTCCCATCCACCGTAAAACAGCGATCAAATGGACATCAGTACTGGAGAAGCAAGATCTAGATTTGCAAACGAGACTGATCATATAAACGGATTATATATAAATAGGTAGATTTCTTTCTTACACATAAATACAACAGTTTCCTCTTTGTAAAGTGCTTCCCACTACAAGCTGGTGGGCAAGTTGTGTGGAACAATTGTTGGAAATTGGTAAAGTTTGGTTGTCATGTAGTGATTGTATGGGCAATTTCTATTTCTAATGATTTTTTTCCACATTAGCCAAAAAAAATTACACAGTGAAGACAATCCAGTCATTCATCGATTGCATGAATGAACAACACATTTATAAAAAAGGCAGACTCTCCATTCATTATCGATTAGCTTTAGTCAATTAATTTTGAGTTGGATATTCTAATAAGATACAAGATACGATTTGCATCTAAGATGATATTTTTGATCTTGTCCTATTTTGGCGTTGTTCACGTCCCGTGCTAGTACATGGGTGAGCTGTGAGTTTATACGGAAGTTGAAGTGAATTTCTTGATATGCCATAAATTGATTTTGGTCATGGGCAAGGCTTGCTGCAATGCATTGGCCATTGATTGATTTCAATCATGATGAAATTGGGGCAATTCTATTTTTTTTTTGTTCAGCGATAGTGGCTACGTATGTACATATATTTACAAGCGACAAGGATCAAGCTCGAGATATCCTTTAGAGTTTGAAATAGTTTTGCGCTGGCCGAGAAGTCCACCTATTAGGTAAGAATTTTAGATCCGCCTGATTATCTGGAGAAGTAACCCCACATACCAAGGATTAAGATCCCAACAACACTTTAAGCTGCATGACTGGAGAGTTCTTAGGCTGCAACTAAGATCGAACCTGAGACCTCCTAATTGAGAGGCAAGTGGTGAACCAACTGCTTAGAGCAATTCTACCTGTACTCCCTTAAGTTACTCTCTCAACATATTCCTTATCTCTCAACTATCTAGCGTATTCACTATAGTGAACTTACTACGACGATCTTGGAGTATTCAATTGACAATGTTGATAGGAGTAGTATGTTAAGGGAGAATAGCATCACCTGTGAACCTGCACTTCAAAAACAGAGTAGGCAAAGAAAAAGAAAATAAAAAGAAAAGATTCTACAGCCATTAGCAGGACTAGACTTATGGAAGCATCGATCTCAGATCACATGACATGGACCGCATGGAACATCCTAAGGTAGCTAACTAGACATGGTCTTTTTGGTTTACATTTGTTCCTTCCGTTTCTTTTCCTTTCTGAATTTTTCAAATAACAGGTCAACAAATCGTCCGCAAGCTGCGTAAGTTGTAGCCATGTCAATCCTGATATCGTTCAAAATGTTTTCTCCATGTGCACTTGAGAATGTGCAAGTGCCTCTTTGTTAATATTGAAACATGCAAGTCTGCCTATTACATCCCGCAAACAGAACACAAAAAAAAGGGAAAAAAAAGAATGGAACCGGATCCTTATTGGCTGTACAAGTCAAAGACTCAACATTAGAGAGTCGAATAGCTGATATCCGTTAGGATTTGCCAAATCCGAACGAGTTCACCTGTACCCTAATGGAGACACATGCTCCCAAGTGGTAAGCATATCTCAACTTTATCCACAGCCTTTTGACATGGGTTCGAACTGGAATAAAATCCATCGTGGCCTCTAACGGTGCATGCTCGACGATTACAGATAATTTCATATGGGGCAAACGATAGAACAATTGATGGGCAAGAAGAAACCAAGTTGGACTGAGTCTTGAGTCCGTATACTCCAACTTTAATTTTTTTCAATTTTCAAAATCTCCAGCCAATGTTGATTAGTGGGGGGTATAAGTGAGTAAGTGCATTTCAGAATTGAAAGAACCTACAATCAAAGTCGATAGAAGCTCAGTTCAGCTCCTTTGGCTAATAAGTATATATGAACCAAGCTTCAGTAAAATTTTAATTTCGGTTAATAAATGAAAAAACTTGAACATACAAGTAGCTGACACATTTATGTTTGTGAAGATTAAACAGGTTTTATTAAGACTCGATTATAGGTATTTAATATTCTAATCAAGTTCATTCAGTAGCTCACTTTCATATTCTATTTAATATAGGTTATCATTCATTTAGTAGATCGAGGTACTAAAAGAATTAAAATTATTTAATACTAAAAGAATTAACTCAATAAAGAACCGAGCCATAATGCAACAGAGTAAAACTGGACCCATTTAATATTCAAGAATTGGAGCTCCACAAAAGCTCAGTTGGATAATAAATGGATCAAAATTGAGTAGTGCAAACTCTGACTCGGTTTTGGCTCGTTTGCATTCATGAGGACAAGTCAGCTATCAAGATTAAGGGAAAATCGTACCTATGAAATTGCAGTTGCATAGAGAGGCGCAACCAAGCATGAAATGACAAGGCTGTACGCCAAATTTGTTAATACCTAAGTGATGAACCTGTAATCATGGTGCAACCAGCACCACTGTTAGCCCAGATGACAATTCACCAGCAAAAAAACTTGAGTGTTCCCGGTCAGCAACTACAACAAGTTTTCAGCACCAGGAGGTCATCGTTGGTTTCAGTGGCACATGACACATCCCAGGGTTTGTAGTGGAAAACACCACAAGAATTCACCATGCCGTAGACGTGTACACAGAAACCATCATGCATGGACCATGGCAACACAGGACATGATGTGAGATTTGAGTGAAAATGTTCTGCAGAGGATTACCAAATCCTGGAACATTTACAGCTAAGTAACTGGAAAGTTAGCCATAATTAGTCAGCCAGCTGCTAATCGTGTCGTGGTAGTCACATGGCGTGTGGTTTGTTTCTGCAAGTATGGAAGCACAAGCTTCAGTAGCTCTTGAAAGTATCTTGCAAGCGAGGTTGGCTTCAACGCAGACTGAGCTTTGCCATGTCCAGTGACTGCCAACTGGTCTCCAAGGTACCTCTCTCAGGTGAATCCATCTGGAAGAACGAGGCACTCTTGCTTTTCCTGTGATGACCACAGACTGCTTTCAACCTCTTCAGTTCATTCTTCAGGTACTGATATTGACCTAAGATTTGCAGCAGCACAAAAGAAAAGGTATCATTAGATATAAAGGCAGTAATACAAATACGTGCACAGAAACAGCTGGTAACATTGAGTGGCATGCATAAAAAAAATGGTTGGATATGTCGAGGAATTCTAATTTACCTCGTGACTTAATGTCACCAAAAACCAGTGTGCCAAAGAGTTAGCTTTACAGCATCTCTATTGATCCAGAATCTTAAAGAAAATTAGATGCCAAAAAAAGGCAGTCATAGTTGTACCTTCCCAATGTGCAGGAACTTAGGGATTGTGTTTAATTATATCAAAGGAATCGAAGACAAGGAGCTGGAATCCTACATAAGCAAATAATTCACTGATCAGTGTTGCTTTACCACCCAGGTTCCTCTTCTGGTCAAGCGGTCAGCGAGCTGGAGGAGACTAGTTTATTGGCTCTTGTTTGCATCCGCTGGTTTTTTAGTCACCAGCATGGATGCATCGATTGGCTAGGTACAATAGAACCTGAAGAAGGTGCCCTCACATCTGGCAAGTGCACATATTACCAACCTTTAAGTGCTGATGATTTCATGGTTTACATATTCAGAAATAGCAACCAGAAATGGCTGATTCAGATCAGAATCAGTCTCCAGCAACCCAAATTAGAGGACTCAGGAAAAAAATGGATCCAGGTCCAAGATGACATGCCCCCAATAAACACAAGGGGAATAGGCCATTCTCCCCTTTTGGGTTATTAGGGGTCCTGATGTGAAAAGGGGGTGTTAATGCCCCCTCAGTCCCCGTACTCCCATTGGAACGGAGGCCAAGAGAGGGAGGAGCAACCCCCATCCTTTTCATTGTTCTCTTCATGAAGTTGGCAGCCAAGTCACCATTCTAGAAGCCTAAACTGGAGAAAAGCCGGTCCTGCAAAACGAAAGCAGGCAAGGGGGAGGAAATCTCTTTTTTTGTTAGACCATTTTTTCCTTTTTAATTCAGATTGGCTAATGTCCCTCTGATTAACCTGAGTTAGCCAATCTTATACAGACTGGGTACAGCTGGGGCTCATCAAGACACCCAAATCCAGTTGAATCTTGGTCAGGGCTGGCCAGGGCTGATGCCGACATCACATTTTCTAAACCTTGCATAACATCATACATAAAAGAAAGGTCAAAGACTCTGAATGGCACTTTGTAAGTGATCGAAGTGTTATCCTACATTACTAGAGACTGATGCTATAGTTCAACGCATGCGAGACAACTCTTGCACATCTATATTTCTCCAGCATCATTCAATTACACAGCAAGAAATCGTTTCCCTATGCATAAAGTTAACTAAGTTGTATGCTGTAGGACCTAAAGAAAAGTATACGTGCTGAAGCATGTTCCAAGTAACAGTAGATCTTAAATTAAGAATCACAATGTCGTTGATCCCCCTTGCAGCCCTTTTTCAGAAATGCATAAGGTACTTACCATCCTTAATCATTTTCTCTTTCCGCAGGCTAGCAATCTGCTGCTTCAACATACTATTCTCCTCATAGAGTACAGCACGTCGCTGAAAAAGAGATGCAACCCTTGCTGCCAGATCTGCTTCCAAAGTCTACATGAACAGACAGGGAATTGAACAACCAGAATAAAAAAGAATTCTACGCTAAAATGTATGAGAGTAAATATCACTGAGAAACAAAAATGTCTCAGTAGCATCACTGAGAAGAACTTACTTGAAAAACACCAACAGTTCTTTCAAGTTCAGCAATATATTGAAGTTTGCGGACCCTTGATCGTTGCCCATAGTTTCTGAGAAACACAAGGACATACTGGGGTGTGAATAGGACAAAATTATTTAACCAAGTTTCTAAATAGGTAAGCAAAACATAACAGCAACGACATGACATAAGAAGCAATGCACGTTAGTCCACAGGCAAAACAACATCATAATCAAGCCTCATCCACCAATTTGGCACCAGCCACCAGCAAAAATACAGTGGGTCTTGCAACATAAAAAAAAGGTTCATAGAAGAGGTACTTTCAACTGTTTGGACTATCCCCCCTCTTTCCATCATAGATGTTAACACCGACAAGTTATCTTTCAAAGGTTTCTAGATTCAAGAGATAAATATACAGATTCGAGTATCCATTTCTGACTTCGTGCAAACCATAATTTTTTGTCCAGAAATTTGCTTCTCACCCAGACACCAGGAAAGAGGAAGCAGATGAGGTTAAGGTCCTATATGTGATGACCATCTTCTGGAAATTCAGAAACAGGATAGTCGGACTAACTGACTTCAGGACATTCATAAACCGGATAACAGCCAATCAGATGCAATGTCCATGTCCCAAATGCAGTCAAGATTCTTCCGGAACTAGGAAGCCAAGTCCTTAAAAGCAGGTGCTCCAGCCGTGAGGTCAAATATAACTGGATATAATTCCTAATAGCACATTTTACCCACACAATTTCCTGTTATTATTCCATAAACCAATTATAATTCATTCTTAATAAAACAGTGTAGATACAGAGCAAGAGCTTAGTGTAGTTTTGTAAGAGAGAACAAAAGTTGTACCATGAAGCATCCTTATGGTGTTGGAAGTAAAGATCAATGCAAACTCATCAAATTACAATGAAATGTTTAATACATAATGAGCTGTCAATTTAATGCCGAAGTACCTAAGCATTTATATAACCACACACTCACTGGGGCAGAAGAGCTCCCTAACCTTGTAAACGGGTTTCAGGGGCCAGGCCAGCCTAACAGGCTATTATGAATGGCCCATCTTGTGGCAGGCAACTATTCCTCTTCCAGCACATAATGAAAAAAATGAGGCCAAAAAGCCCGAGCATGACTCCTGATTGGGCTCAGGCTTTCAATGTCAGCTAAAGCACAATGGACCTTTGCTCATTTTCCTTTTTTTCTTCTCTTTTTAAACTCCCACGCCTGTGGGCGCGGTGAATTGTCAACAGTCAGATGGGCCATCAATGCATAAGCCCCTGGTGAGCACCTGCCGAGCCAAGATGTAGCGCCTTGCCAAGATTAAGACAAAAGGGTCTCTGACCAGTCAATAGGAGCTGGGGGCTTTCCAAAACTGAGGTTTTCGATAGGATGGATGAGGCATTAACAAAGATTGATGGAGGAGTCGATGCAAGGTGAGGGTGCATAAAGTAAAACAATCTAAAGTTTACAGTGTTTGTGTGCAAGTAGGCAATTGAATGTGATCATGAGAGAACAAAACAGTCAACAAGAGAAAGTGGAGACGACAGAAATATAGAACAAACCAAAATAATATCCAATGTGAATGACCAGAAGAATAGTGCTGAAAATTCTTAGCATCACATTCCTGCAACCAATGAATCACCTCCTACTCCTGCATTAGATAGTGCTTGGTGAAAATCATATTCAATGGGTGCAGAATGCATGTGTAAATTGATGAAGATTGTCTAATTTTTCTTCTGGTTAGGGGATTGCCCAAATCATAAACCTCAAATGGTGTTCATAAACCTAAAATGGTCTTCATAATTGGACTGCTACACAAGAGAGAGATAACCAGAATGTGTCTAGGACCCTGGCAAAAATTACCTTGAAATTTCTCCATGGAACTACTAGCATTTAGACACCTAGTCTGCCCATTCATTTTTAATAATACCCTTTATGAAGCCTTTTAACATATAGACATATCCCTTGTGACTGATCAGTAACTGGCAGGGTAGGTCGTGACATAGAATGTTAACCATACGTAGCATAAATGAAACTTGATTATCTGAGAAGCTCGTGTTTCATAATTTTTATCTTACCACTCCATATCTAGATTACCTTTCAAAGAAAGAAAAGTCAATAACAGCATCATCTCTCACGATGTCATAGTATAACTGCTGAATCAAAAGAACAAGCTGTAAATTGACATTGTAAATCTAGCCATATCTCAGTCTGCCACATTTTTCGATGCTTTGGTCTACTGCACTTATTGATGAACCTTTCAAGCAACCATTATAATCTAAAAGGTAATCTAAACAAATCCTAGTCTGCTGCATTTTATCCCCACTATTGGCATAGCCTGCTGTGAATTATTGAGAAAACTTACGGAACCATTATAATGCAAAGGATTAGTCAACCCGATGCTAATTTTTGGATATGTTTGCAGTCTCTAATGGTTTAGGGTTTTGTGACATCATGGTGCCAAAATAGAAAACTTATATCTCTAGGTTTTGTGACATCTCCAAAGCTCCTGAAAATGTCTCCCACTTGTAACAAGACCATGACAGTACATGACGCATGCAGGGACCATTTTCTATTCCTTTCTCCCTATATTACTGATTCTTCTTGTAAGCATCTTATGAGTAACCAGAGATAATGGTGTGCAGCTCTAATGAGGATTGAAAATAAATTTACTACTGCCGTCAGACACATCAAGCATGAATTCCTTTCCACTGAAAATTCAAACCCTACTTCACATCTGAAATTAATTTTAAAATGTACCAGAAACGGTATCAATATAGTATCACTAAAAGAGGCATTCACTATAGTAGGATCATTAAACAATTCACTCGAGCGAAAGACTGTGACTCCTATTTGCTTATTTAATTCACATATCAGTGCTCTAGATGACATGTATGTTGATATGCCGATCACTACTACAGATCAATCTTTGCCTATGGTCTTATGCTGGTGGAATACATTTATTTTCAATGTTAGTGGTTAGTTTCACTGACCAAAAGGAAGAATTGCAACAAATATCCTTGATTGTCATGATATCGTTCCAAAGCAACAATCTATTTAAGAATTTAAAATTTGGATTGAAGGCATGTAACATGAAGTTTTGATTTTTTTTTTTAAGGAATGAAGCATGTAACTGCTAATGCATCAACTATGAAAGAATACCTTATCATATCACAACTGCTACTACTTTCTCACCTGAATTTCCTATCAGATATGTAAATGATATTCATATAAATCCATGTCAAGATAAGTTCCAAGAAATAAGGAACCTCCTACCATCTGGAAATTGAGAGATGGAACAAGTTGGACACACAACGAAACCACTTTAACGAGTTGAATGTTATGTACCTACACTGGAAAGAGAATGCAATATTTTCTAATAATGAGAGTAAACCCGTGAATCCAGGATCAAGCCTCGTGTCACCAGTACCCTGAGCCAAGGCGTACCAAACATTTCTCAGGTATCCTCCCCTCCAAGCCCAGCAAAGTATATGAGGTTAGAACTTATATGAACCCCAGATACGTGTGTCTCCGTGTCCACAGGTGGGAGTCGATACCACAACCTCACAGTTACCCATGGAGCACCTTATCTAAGTCCAACATTTTTTCAAAGGAATAGAGAGAAACGTTTCCAGGGATGACCATGGCAGCAGCCACAGTTGTGCAAGCTAAGCTTCTAAAATCTGCCTGACTACATGCTAGACAAGGATAATGGTGCATCCACAACAAACTATGCTGAATTTCTAAAGATCCAATGTATGTACTTTTGTGAGCATTTTATGAAATATAAGGTCATTTGGCTTATCTCTAAGGGAGCTTTATTTCATAAGAGAACAAAGGATTCTAGTAATAGTTAAATAAGAAAGATTGTCAATTGTTTTGGCTGGAGGTTTGGTGTGCGCATCAACCACTTTGTTCTTTGTTCCCACGAGGCCGCAACTTTATGCTATTTCTTCCAGTCCATGGGCTTTGGTTAGTCAAGTATATGACAGTTAGACGCCTATTCCCAGCTGAAGGCCTCCTTTTGGAAGAAACATGACTGAGGATGAGGAGAAGGAATTGCTGATGTTGCTGGATTTGCTTGAGCATTTACACCTAGTCACCTCAGACAAGGATCGGTGGATATGGAGGGGGAATTCCAAAGGAGACCTTTTCAGTGAAGTCAGCATATGCACTCACGACAGAAGGGAGTACCGGATTTCCTTTCTTTAAGGCTGTTTGGAGGACTAAGAGTCCCACAAAGGTGCAGGAGTTGATGTGGAGGGCCTCTTTGAACAGGTTCCCCACCTGTGATCGCCTTATCCGTTTTGTGCCGGGCATCTCCAACACTCGTAGCCTTTGTGGGGTTGACGAGGAACCGGCATACTATATTTTCCTCAAGTGCTCTTTCTCTTGTGAAATTTGGGAACTGTTGGGTCAGAGAATACATTGTACTACAAATCAGTGGGAATCTTTTGATCTCCTCCTAAGGAAGTGGGATAGAGCTTGGCCGTGCAAAGGGGACCAGCTTGTTTGGTGGCTCATCTTGCATGCTACGATTTGGGCGATCTGGTTAGAATGAAACAATAGAGTTTTTGGAAGTGAGGCTCATTCCCCGGAACATGTACTAGCTTTTGTTTATGATCATGTGAAGGAGTGGGCATCAATCGTTTGTAAAGTGGACTCTTCTAAAACCACTATTTTGGGTCTTATTGGAGAGTTGAGGCTTAGCACTATCTTTGTGCTCTGTTGGTTGGGAAATTTTGTTGTGTATTCTTCCCTCTTTTGTATATGTTTCTTTAAGTTTTATAATATAGGTGGTATTACCCACTTTCAAAAAAAAGATTGTCAATTAAAATATAGAGAGGACATATAATATTTAGATAATTAGAGGTGGTCATAGAAGTGGAAAAACAAGGGAGACAGCAAGATTAAGGCATATAATATACCCAAGAAACAATTCTTTCAAATTTAACTGCATCAGAATCTAATAGGAAAACGGACATGTTTGATGTTCACATATGTACCAAGAGACAAATGAAGAAACTGGATAAACACAGACACTCATGAAACCAGAAGCAAATGCCAACTGATGACCTTTTCCTTATTTTTGTTTTTAAGGAGAAAAAACAGAAAGAAAGCTCGGTAGAGGACCAGGGTCTGCTTATATCATTATCAGCTCCTCAAGGAAAAAGTATAACTTTCTGCCCCTAAACCCTACCATCCCAAAAATATTCAAAATCACAGTCCCCTCCCAGAACCCCGTCACTCTCAGCTCCTTTAGACAAAGAACTTTAAACAGCAGAATACAACTCAAAAAGTAGTTTGTACAGCTAAGGAACCCACCTACAACCTCCTATGGATACCAACTCCTGCATCATGTCTCAAGATGCTTCTAATGCATGTATGTCTATAAACACAATTTATAGCGCTAATGCATCTATATTTTTTAAACACAACATACAAGGCTGCATCCATAATGCGACCAACGGCCAATTAAGAAGAGCATGAATGCAAAGAAACTGAACGGTACCTTCTTGATGCCCTTTCTAGGTCAAATTGACCTGCAGCAACATGAACATTTTCTTTTATATTGCATTGGTTCAATTCAGAACCATTGTGGAGATCCAGAGTAACATACTGGAATGGGCTTTGCGGAACATTTTCCCACAAAGCAGAAACTATTGAGCTTTCAGGCTGGTTTAAGTTGGTCTTGCACCTCGGAGAATTGGGACCATACACACAACTCGCCTCCAACCCACCACGAGCTTCAGTGTCATGCATTTGTTCTGTTGTCCTACTAGATGTTTCAGCGGCCTGTACATCTATGTCATTGAGGTCTTCTGACAGGACCTCCAACATGGCTACTGGATCACTGGCCGACCTCCGAAGTAAGACCCCCTTAGGACTCATCTCCGAATCCCCCAAGAGGTCATCAACCCACAGGGGCTGCTCCTCAAAGAGGGAATCTTGGGAAAGAAACCTGTGATGCTTTGCTTTCACCACATTATCTTTATCTCCATTCGAAGTTGAAATATCTATGTCATGATTCAGGGAATGGTTTGGGGAACCCCTGCTCTGAAATGGGCAGCGCGGCGGGCGTTGGGCGAATCGTGACATGGTCAGGTAACTTAAAAGCGTTTAGTACAAGAGAAACACTTAAATATTTTTCCTCCTCTTGCTTCTGTAATGGAAATCAGAACTGCAAAATAAGAGACACAAAACAAACGGGTGGTATGTAGCTTTTCGACTTGGGCAGCCATCCAAACAACAAATTTCTAAGAAAGAACACATCCAAAAGCTGGAAAATCCCCATTCATAAAGAAAGAAGACAACTTTCCTGAGAAGGTTACTTCATCTGTACAATATAAAGCAATAGGGAATCTCAAAGAACGGCACCAAATGGGAGCAAACAAAGCAACGACACATAAATAGCAGCCCTATCATGTCATTATAAACCAAAAGTTTTCAAAATCTAAAACAAAAAGTAAAAAAAAAAAAACTGAAAAACAAAACCCACCTGCACTTTCTACATGGAACCCAAACAGATCACTAACAAATGTCCCTGTCTTGCCAACCCAAGACATGAACCCTAGAAACCGATATAGACCATACAAAACCCAGCTCTTACCTATCCTCCCCTAAAACGGAGATTCCAAGGCCAGGGAACCGAAACACACCAACCCCACCAATCGGATCGAGAATGCAGAACGTTCCCGCCGTCCCCAACTCGAATCCTCACCCAAATCCACACAGAGAAGAAGCAAAACCCTCACCGGGGGGAGAAAACCACAGAGAATCGCGAAACCAATACAACAGTAAACCTAAAGAAGAACACATTCCACGGGTTCCGAGCTGGGCGCCTAGGAAACACCACAATGCGACAAAAAACACCAAAAAAACATGGAAAAGGGGCGGGAGGAAGAGCAGCGTGCTTGTGCATCACATGCTCCCGTCGCTGCGGCGTACCTGTGCCCTACTCTCTCTCTCTCTAGAGCTCTCTCTCTATCTTTCTCTCTCTACTGGTGTTCCTCACACGGTGGAGGAGGAGGAGGGTGGGGACTGGGGAGGGGAAGAGGAAGAGGAGGAGGAGGAGGAGGAGGGAGTTAAAGGGGAGGGGGAGGGCGGGGGTGGCGGCACCGCGGCGCTGCCCGCAGCGGTACGGACGGGACGGGAGTACTGGCAAGTGATGCGAGTTGTTGCGGGGCGGGTGGGCTGGCGCGTGCGGGGAGCCAAAAAAGGTGGCGTGAGTTCCGAAGCGGCCCGCCCAATCGCAAACGATCGCCACTTTCCGGCCCAGTCTAGTTTCTACTTCTCCCTCTTTTTTTGTAGGCAGACGTTTAAAAGATGGGAGCAGGCGATCATCGTCCGATTCATCTCATCAGTCTCCAAAGATCTCAAGAGTAGGACGCGCAATCATGCAGTTACGATCGTAGATTGGATGGTACCTTGGGGTGACATCAAATCATAAATGATTAAATGGTGAGCAGTACTTGCTGTAATGTCTTTGAGCCCATGGGCATTACAGCAAGTGACTCTTAAATGGTATATGATCATTGCACTGTTCTACGAGACTTGCGCCAAAATTAGAAAAGATTTTATTTTGACAACATGCTAGGTTCAGAATAATTTTTTGTATCCTATGTATTTTTTATATTACTCTTTATAAATTTAATATAATTTAGTAATGAATTCTTCTAGTTAAGAATAGTTTACAAGAGATAAATAATCGTAGAATATTATTAAACCAATGTTAAATGGATGAAAATATTTGAAATGACTCTAAAAAATAAAAAATCGAGTCCCAATGTATAGTAAAATGGCCTTAATGGGTCAAGTTTAATAATAATTTTTGACTTGCTTTATAATTTTTTGGATTTACTCGATCAGAAATAAAATTATATGGACACGTGAAACATTTTTGGGGTGACCTAAAAGAATTTAGCTCTTTTTTTTTTCACTACACCGGCAATTGATGCAACAATAACTGTCAATGCAGCAAGTAAAATCTTAAAGTTTAAATAGTGTTATAAGTGACTTTTTTAGAGTGAGTTCAACTAAACTTAGACTCATGTTTAATTATGGTAGAGTTAAGAAAAACTAACCAAAGCAAATTATAAGGATTAAAAACTAAGAAGTATAAGTATATAAAGATCAATTTCAAAACATATAAGACACATAGACTTATTTCGAATTCATTATGTTTATAGGGATTGATATTGAAAAAATACAACTTAAAACTTGCGCGTTGTTCGATCCAATAATTGCTTTGCAGCAAGTGTTACTCAAGATCCTATTATCATTAACTCAAGGATACATTAATTGTTGTGAACTAAATTTGGTGGATTCTACTATTTTTCATTAATGCATAGTACTAATGCTTGGGTGTGTGATTATGAAAGAGAGTATGTTTTTGTCTCTTTATACTTTCTAGTAAGGGGGAGAAAAATCAATGCACAAAATTAACGCTAAAGGATCCAGTTCTCATTGGTTCCAATTTATGTGGACCAAAAGAAAAGTAATCTTTGTCATTACTGATCTTAGTTTGGATGAACACCATCAAGTTGAAGTCAATAAATATTATTAACTATGATAAGTCATAATGATGTTTTAATCTTTTAAAATATAGTGTATTTACAAAAAAGTCTCTCTAATCTAATTATTTATTTATAAGACCTCACAATCATCCTTAATTGGTGCAAGGCCTCATAATGTTACAAAAAAGTTCTTGATAGTATTACAAAAAACCCCTTGAAAGGGCTTTTTCGTAAGAAAGTTGAGAATCTATGGGAGCTTATTTGTAAATAGTCGGATTAGGATGAGATCTATCCTGTGATAATGATCTATCTCAATTACCTAACTTGATTTGTCTTTATGTTTTTACTTCATCTCATATGATAACATTGTAACTGTCTTTATGTTTTTACTTCATGTCATATGATAACATTGTAACTGTAACACTTGGGGAAGGTGATCAGTTCACATTAAATGACTTTGTAAATATCAACCAAGTTACTTTCTTTCAATGGAGAATAATCAAGAATACTTAGTAATTGATATTATCATATGTTAGTCACTAAATCTATTTTGATATCATCTTATTAGCCTTATTCTTACTAGGCATCGATCATTTCAAAACAAGGATAGAGGATTGATTTCAATGTTAAGAGATTTCATAAGTGCCTACCATGCTTACAAGAAATTTATTGGCTCTTGTAAAGGCTACGTTTTCGATAGTTTTCAAGAGATTGATGACTCATGTCTACTCTCCCACCAGAAAAAGCTTTTAAATAGATGAGGTCTTAGAAATGGTAGCCTTATTATCCATCCGTTGCCTCCTCATGCCTCTTATTAAGCAATGAAATCCTTTATACTCTCCCTTCCATGGATGTTCCCTCCTGCCTCTTACTAATTAATGAAATCCCTTATCCTCTATCTTCCATGGATGCCCCCAGATACCACACATAGTTATAATAAATTTGATTTATGTGACTTTAAAGAAAGTTGAATTTGTTCATGTTAATGGTAAACCTCAACACATAAGCCCTAGTCTAAAAGTTCAAAGAATTTATAGATTTCAAAATATATAAATGTAAAAATTATTCTTATACATACATATATGTTTTTTACACATACAGGTTCTTTGCATGCGCCTCATTTATGGGGTTTTAATATAAAAAAAAGGATGATTATCGCTCAATTGACATTAATCAACTTCCCATGTAATTATATATAACATCATGATGGTCTTTGAATGATGTGTTTGTTTTTTTGAAAGATAGTGAGCTGTTGCTCTTCATTCATATAACGTGGTGGCTTCCACCAGTACAATGTTTGCAATACATTCTAGGACATCTCCAAGGTTGCAATGAGGGTTGAGATTACAATGCTTTGCATGGTTATCGAGTTCATGTACTGTCATGGTAGCAGTTCTAGGATCATACTTGATTGAAATAGAGCCATAGATTCTAATGAGATGCTAACAGTCAGTGATTACAATCTTAATGGTCCAAGGGGGCTTTGGATCTTCCTTTTCAAGTAGGTGTATGATTGTTTGAGAATCACTCTATGTGTAGGTAGTATTACTTTGAAGCGTCGATGCTAGCTTGATCCCTACTTGTATGGCTAACACCTTTATAACTAATCGATCAGAAGAGAGTGTGTAAGGATTGAGGTTTCGGATGCGGTTATCGGGTCAGTTTCGGAGTCGGATCTCTCGGTTTGGGCCCTTACGGGACTAGGACTAGTGTTCTTTTTTGCGTCGAGCGAGCTCGATGCGGTTCAAGCGGCGTTCAGCAATGTGGACGTGTTTTAGGTTGTGCCACATGGGCTGACTTTGGGCTGCGAGAGTACGGCCCTGGTCTTATCGTCTGAATGGCATCTTGTATGGACGATGCCATTTAGAGTACAACCCTGGTATGTCAGAGTACGGCCCGGTCTTGTCATCTGAATAATGTCGGGCTTAGACGACGCATTTTCCCCAGTTTCTGTTTGATCCCGCGAACCCTCCCTCCTTTCCCTCATTCTCTCCTTTCTCTTCTCTCTCCTCTCTTCCCTCCGACCTCCGGCACCCTTTCCCCCTCTCATTCCTCTCCTCTCCCCATTCCTTCTCTCCCTCCACTCCAGTAACCTCCCAACTTCCTCCACTACCACCACCACTTCCTCCGCGGCGTATTTCTCTCCGGACGGCGGCCAACGTCCCGGTGGAGTAACGGCGTCCATGGCGGTACCTGCGGCGGCATGTGGCGAGGCGGGTTGGCGGGTTGGAGCTAGGAGGAGTTCGAGTAACCGGTAGGGTGACGATCCCCGTTGTATTTCGTTTAAAACCATGTTTTTTCCCGCTTTGAAGCATGTTTAGGGGTCTTTTTGGAGTGAAAACACTAATTGCATGAAATGAGAAATTGGGGGTTTTTAATGGGTATTTAGGTTCTTCACCTCCTCCTCTATTTTGTAGTGTTTTTATACGATTTGGGAGAGGAAATCCCATTCCGTGGATTGGGAGATAGCGGAGGAAGAACCTGTCTGTAAGGGTTAAATGGCGTCGGGGGACAGCGATGCCTTTTAGAAAGGCGGCTTCCGCCTGCGACGCGATTTATCCCAAATAACAGACTCTATCTCTGGACTGATGAGCGTCCATGGACAGCGACGCCTTTTGAACGGCGACTTCCATGCACGACACGCTTTAAGTCAAATCACCTCGAGGTCTGTCTCTGTTTCTGTCGTTATCAGGCGACTAGGGACAACGGCGCCTTTTAAACGGCGATCTTTCTGAACGACGCGATTTAGGCCATATTCTGAGGCCCATTTTCATATGAACCAGTTTAGGAGGCTTGAATGACGTCGGCCTTGGGCGACGCGATTCAAGACAGAATCTCATTAATTCCTGCAATTAACATGTGTTTATATTGATAGATAGTTTGGTTAATTGCATGCTTGAAATCATACTTAAGGACGATGATTTCTACGTGATCGGATCGCACCGTGTTGCGTTTTGTGCGATCGTGGACCTAGAGTGACAGTTGTTAGCGCTTAGGCACCCTGTGTCGGTGTGTGAGTGACACAGTGCCGGTGTGGGAGTGGTGGGGTGACGCCTAGAGAGAGGGTCACCTGGTGTACCCCGGGGTATAGCTAGTACCGGTGTGGGAGTGGCACATTTGGAGTGTCACTCGTGTTGGGGGAAGCAGGACCACCTTGAGCCGTGTCAGGCCGGAGTAGCCAGTGTGCTATCCGAGGGGTTGCTATTTGGTCTCAGCGGGTCGGTGTTTTCCGCGTTCGGCCGTGACTTGTGTGTTTAGCCGAGACGCTAGTTGTGGACCTTGTAGTAGTTTCAGAATCGTATATGTTACAGTTATAAATGCGTGTGTTTTATATCGAAATTGTGTTACTGCTTTATTTAAATTTCCTATATTTGAGTACTCCACTTGTGGGTGCGTGAGTGGGCGGTGGGGATCGAAGGATCCCTACTGAGTCTTTTCGATGAGACTCACCCCTGCGGTTTTCAGGTGAGGGTTCCAGGCAGGCGTAGCGAGGAGAGTGCTGCCTTGGGTTGCGTGCCAGCAGCCGTTGTTCCGGGGTATGCCCCGATGTAGTTGTTATTTTTTTTTCTGGCATGTATGCTTAATTATTTCTTTTCAGTTGGAGTATGTAATTATTTGCTAAGTCGAGTCGCATTGTAAAAATTTTTAATTCTTGCACTTCCTTTTCAATTCGATGCGATGTGAATGTTTAGCTTAGTTTATCATTTATTTCCCAAACTTATCGAGATCCTAGTTTGGCTCCAAATTTAATGATTCGGTACCCATTTAATAATCGGATCCCCGATTATAGGGTGGCGAGTCGTTACAGAGTGTCGTGCAAACATGACATGAGATAATGGCTCCACTGTGATTCTTGCATAGTAAGCCTATTGTGCTATCACTTGGAGTGGTAGCACCATCTACATTGACTTTGAGTTGTCCTTCAGGGGTTGTCCCTGTTCACTTCATTTTGCGGAGGCTGCTATTGCTGTTTGTTACTCCTCTTGTTATAGTGGGTCATCTCCTCCTCTTGCTTGATGGTGATATTGGGATGCTGAAGGATGCCGTAGAAGACCTTGTCGCACTGTGCTTTCCAAGTGCCCTATAGGATTGCCACCCCTGTAGCTATTACGTGTATCCAAGCTTCTTTGTAATTCTATTTTTCTACCTCTGCCCATTTCTGTAACCAATCATACATTGAAACATTGTTGTGTTTCATCGTGGGGGCAAAGTTTAAGGTAAACTAGGTATCCCTAACATAATTGCACTCAAAGACTAGGTGTTCAGTTGTCTCCACTACTTCATTACAAATTGGGCATGATGGATCTATCTTTCGACTGAATCTAGTTCTTCTCCCATTCAGAGGGAGTGTGTTGGCTATGATTCTCCAAAAGAAGTGAATTACTTTCAAAGGTAGGTAGTCGCCCAAATTCTTGCTCCATATTAGTGTAACGACCCATCGCCCAAGGTTTGAAAACTGGTGCAGCATGGAGTACAGATCGTTGCGTTCGGATATCCTCGCGTTCCTCGTTCTTCGCAGCCCACGAAACCTCTGCCGGTCGCCGCAACGATCGCCGCAACGCGCGGATGATTTCCCGTCGAACGGGAGTCGGAGAAGCGGCAGAGCAGATCTGGATCTATCTGGGACGCGAGAGAGAGAGAGAAATTGAGGAGGGGCGGCTAGGGTTAGCAGCAGCTTGGCCTGCTCAGCCCGTTCGCTATATTTTATACTAACCACGCGGTTTTTAATAAAAACCCCCGATTTGTATAAAACCCACTTATTTATCCATTGCCTTGAGAATCATTTGCGTATGACCCTTTAGGCCCAATTACCAGTCCGGTTAATAGCCCAATAAGTCCAGTGACTCCTCACTGGCTTTATTAATCAATTAATAGCTCTTTATTAATTAATTAATCAATCGAATTGATGTCGCACATCGAATTCGACTGGGCCTCCGATCACGTTGGGTGCCAAGCAACACCGCGTGAATCCGGAAGGTATCGGGGTTAAGTAACCCACTCTTGGAACCTTTCCGCCGACAATTACCGCGTGGATATAATCCTTCATTCGTACAATGCTCTCGAGTCAACTCAGGGTATGGCGTGTTGTCAAACCCTAACGGGTCGACTCATTTGGATTGGATGCTGCTGATGAATATCGAAAAACTCCTTTCCCGATATTATCGTCCGCCCTGGCCAGGGACTTCCGCGCATCCTTCCTAAAGCATTCTCTCTCTAAGTACCGAGAGCGAATGATTCCTTATTGACACACAATTCCCTTCGTCGGTATTCCGCTATACCGAATCCTTGGTGTTTTAGAATCCCGTGGCTAGAGATTCGTAAACCAAGGTTAAAGCACAGAAGTCTACCGACAAGGTGTCCTTGGTGTCTCAGGTCCGAAGACCATCCACGCAGCTGTGACAATAGAATCAAGCTGGTTGACAGTGAGGTATAATACCATCCAGCGATTCAGTCGGATCAATTCAGTGAACTCATTCTCCAATGAGTACCTACAAATTCGCCTTAGTGTCTCCACACAAGTGACTTATGAGATCAGTCACCCTCATCATATGAGCATGAGTAATATGTACTAGTCTAATCGGATATCCGATGTCCTTCTCGGATATCCTCCGACTAGGAACGATTAAGAATATGTGTTTAAGTGATCAGTCTCATTAGTATGATCTCATCATAATCTGATCACTATAGCACATATTCACGGGCTTCATTATGAAACGATAATTAGTGCGATTTACACATAATGAATATTATGCCATTATATTAATAAATGAACGAGATTTACATGGTCAGATTGGCTTGTTTGACACCTATTAAGAAAGGTGTCCCCCTTACTTGACGTTTTCACAGATAGACAGGGACCTTGGTGTGGCTTCGGGTTTGACTCTGAAATGCGTCGAGCCCTTTGGATGCCTTTCCATCTAGATCCCTGGACGTGTTATCAGATAGAACTCCAAAACCAAGGCACATTCTCCAGCTCCTCTTGGCTCACTAACACAACCAACGCCCAAAATGGCACCTCCTCCATCAAACCAACATGAAAGACAACCACATTCCACTAAGATCCATCAACTAAAACTCCAAAATAGTATAGAAAATCAAGAGTTTGCATGGAGGAAAACTTGCATGGAAAGATCCTAGTATGCTCTTCTAAGGAGAAACCTAGGTTCTAGAGTAAGAACCATCACCCTACCTATAGTCTTACACTCCTGCCACCTTCTTTTGTTTGTTGTTGCCTTAGTGCCACCCCACCATCCATGCCACCCCACCAAAGCCCTCCCTCGTCGTCCCCTCCTCGCCTCTTGTCAGTCGCTAGAGGGAGAAGGAGAGCTTGGGAGTAGTGGAGGAGGATGGAGAGGAAGAAGAGAGGTGGAAGAGAGGGTCGGAGAGGAAGAGGAAAAATTAGAAAAAGAGGAGGGCGGAGGGCTTCCCCTAAGGGCACCTCTCGGCACTATCACGCGCAAGAAAGAACACCACACAGAGCGATTAAGCCATGCAGAGATAGGTGAAAGTGTCACATGTAGCTGACATCTCCCACAAGACGCACATCACTTTCAAAATAAATATTTGAGTTGCAATATCTCTCTTCTATATTCCTGCCAATTTTGACACATTGGTAGATGATATTTCAAGTACTACACCACAAGCATCTCGTATTTAATTAGAAAGGAATCTACATTCGAATGTTAGCCAAGCGTGTATAATCTGTTGGGATCGCTGTGTCGGGATTCGACCGAAAATGCAGCGGAATAAAAATTTCGGGATTGGATCCATCCCGTTTTGATCATAAAAACAATACTGGAGTAAATCGGATTTACGTTGCGCGGATTTGAATCTGCGTTCGTTTTCCAGTTCCGTCGGAACGATGCTGCAAGCCGCGCAGGTGCCCGGCCTCTAGCGGTATCCATACGGTTCTCCTCGCGATGGATCGTCCTCACTTCCTCACTCGATGAGGCGTTTGTAGATCCTGTCTGGCTGCGCGTAGTCCGCCGCGCCATGCTGATTCGGAAACTCCCGTCGGACGGAAGGCGGAGCAGTCGGGAGTCGAAGCGGAGCCTCCAGATGGCCGCCTCGTGTCGCACGTCCAGTAGAGAGGAGAGAGAGAAAAAGAACGACGGCTAAGTTAGGGTTGCTGGCCCTTAACGTAGTATCCGTTCTTTTATAATAAGTCTGTTTGCAGTTTTTCGTAAAAACCCAGACTTATCCGAAATCCTGTCGGATTATCCATCGACTTGAAAACCTTTTGCGTGTGACCCTCTAGGCCCAATTACCAGTCCAGTTAATAACCCATTAAGCCCAGTAACTCTTTACGGACCCACTGAATTAATTAATATCCTTATATTTAATTAATCAGCCGAATTTAATGTCCCACAATAAATTCGGACGGGCTTCCAATCACGTTGGATGCCTATCAACATCGCGTGATCCTAGATGGCACTGGGGTTATCACAACCCTCTATTGGAATCTTTCCGTCAACGGTTACTGTGCGGATATAATCCTTCAACTGTGCAATGTTCCTGAATCAACCTAGGGTATGGTTTACTGTTAAACCCTAGCCGATCGATTCACTTGAATCAGATGCCGCTAATCTATATTGGATAACTCTTTATCTGATATAGAGTCCGCCCTGGCCAGAGACTTAAGCGCATCATTCCCGGAACATTCTCTCTCAAACTACCGAGAGCGGATGATCCCGTATTGAACACACAATTACCTTCGAGGGCATTTCCCTGAACCCGATCACTTGACTTATTGATAACCCATGGTTAGGTATTCGTTAGTCAAGGTCAAAGTTCATAAACCTACCAACAAGATATCTTTGGCGTCTCAGGTCCAAAGATCATCTACACAACCGTGACAAAAGAATCGAGCTGGTTAACAGTGAGGTGTTTACCATCCAGCAATTCATAGTCAGATTAGTTCAGTGAACTCATTCGCCAATGAGCACCTATAGGTCCAACATAGTGTCTCCTCACAAGTGACTTATAGGATCAGTCACCCTCATCGTATGAGCTGAAGTAACCTATACTAGTCTATCCGGATGTTTGATGTCTTATCTCAAACATCCTATGACTAGGAACAATTAAGAACATGTGTTTATAAGTCTTCGGTCCCGTAATTATGATCTCATCATAATCCGAAGACTATTGCACATGTTCATAGACTTCATCGTGATACGATAAACATAGATCGAACTAATTACACACAATGAATTATTGCCATTTATTAATAATCTGAATAAGTACATAGTATCGGATTGGCTTTGAGACCATCTAATACTAACAATCTCCCACCTGGATCCGCATGATGTCTGCTCGTAACACTTAGAGCATATGCTACATCAGGTCTAGTACATAACATGGCATACATGATGGAGCCTATGGCAGAAGCATAGGGGACCTTATCTATCACAACCCTCTCTTCAGGTGTCTTGGAAGACTGACCTTCAGAAAGTGAAATCCCATGTCTCATCGATATGAGACCACTCTTGGAATTTTCCATGCCAAATCTTTTGACAGTGGTTTCTATGTACATAGATTGGGTTAAAGCAAGCATCTTCTTTGATCTATCTCTATAGATCCGTATTCCTAATACGTAAGATGTGTTAGTTTTAGGTGGCCTACAAGCCAATCTAACTATGTAAATCTTGTTCATTTATTAATATAATGACATAATATTCATTATGTGTAAATCGCATTAATTCTCGTTTCATAATGAAGTCCGTGAATATGTGCTATAATGATCAGATTATGATGAGATCATACTGATGAGACTGATCACTTAAACACATATATTCTTAATCGTTCCTAGTCGGAGGATATCCGAGAAGGACATCGGATATCCGGTTAGACTAGTACATATTACTCCTGCTCATATGATGAGGGTGACTGATCTCATAAGTCACTTGTGTGGAGACACTAAGGCGAATCTGTAGGTGCTCATTGGAGAATGAGTTCACTGAACTGATCCGACTGAATCGCTGGATGGTATTGTACCTCACTGTCAACCAGCTTGATTCTATTGTCGCAGTTGCGTGGATGGTCCTCAGACTTGAGACACCAAAGACACCTTGTCGGTAGACTTCTGTGCTTTGACCTTGGTTTACGAATCTCTAGCCACGGGATTCTAATATGCCAAGGATTGGGTACAACGGAATACCGTCGAAGGGAATTGTGTGTCAATAAGGAATCATTCGCTCTCGGTACTTAGAGAGAGAATGCTCTAGGAAGGATGCGCGGAAGTCCCTGGCCAGGGCGGACGATAATATCGGGAAAGGAGTTTTCCAATATTTATCAGCGGCATCCAATCCAAGTGAGTCGACCGGTTAGGGTTTGACAGCTCGCCATATCCTGAGTTGACTCGAGAGCATTGTACAAATGAAGGATTATATCTACGCGGTAACTGTCGGCGTAAAGGTTCCAAGAGTGGGTTACTTAACCCTAATACCTTCCGGGTTCACGCGGTGTTGCTTGGCACCTAACGTGATCGGAGGCCCGGTCGAATTCGATGTGCGACATCAATTCGATTAATTA
Source organism: Zantedeschia hybrid cultivar (assembly GCA_030544215.1). Classification (NCBI taxonomy): domain Eukaryota; kingdom Viridiplantae; phylum Streptophyta; class Magnoliopsida; order Alismatales; family Araceae; genus Zantedeschia; species Zantedeschia hybrid cultivar. The sequence goes on along the minus strand of JARZZO010000004.1, from coordinate 10,601,419 downwards.
ATTAATTAATAACGGGTTATTAATTGATTAATAAAGCCAGTTAGGAGCCACTGGGCTTGTTGGGCCATTAACTGGACTGGTACTTGGGCCTAGAGGGTCACACGCACATGATTCTCAAGGCGATGGATAAATAAGTGGGTTTTATACAAACCGGGGGTTTTTATGAAAAACTGCGTGGTTAGTATAAAACATAGTGAACGGGCTGAGCAGGCCAAGCTGCTGCTAACCCTAGCTGCCCCTCCTCTGTTTCTCTCTCTCTCTGGCGTCCAGACAGATCCAGATATGCTCCGCTGCTTCTCTGAATCCTGTTCGACGGGAAATCGTCCGCGCTTTGCAGCAATCGTTGCGGCGACCGGCGGAGGTTTCGTGGGCTGTGAAGAACGAGGAACGTGAGGATATCCGTCGCGAGGAGGATCGCGTGGACTTCGCTAGAGGCCGGGCACTTGCGCGGCTTGCTGTGTCGCACCGACGGAACCGAACGGTTGCGGATTCGAATCCGCACACGGTGAGAATCGATTATCCGATAATCGTAGTTTTTAGTTTTTCGAAATAAGAAAACGGATCGCTGTTTTAGTTTATTTTCCGCTACGTGAGCGATCCGGAGAAACCCGAGAATCCCAACAGTGGTATCAGAGCTAGGTTCTATTGTTTCTTGTCTCGTTTCGGTCTCCGATTTATTAATTCTTTAAATTAATCCATGCACGAGTTCCGTTAATTGCAAGACCTGTGTTCATACGATGGACATAAGATAATTTGATTATTTTAATTCTGTAATTTTCGGATATTCTTTTTTTTTTTCTGTGTTTTTCGTGTTCTTCATGCGATGAAGAACGTGGTTCTTACCGGCGTTGTTATGAAGATCTTAGTGGGCATGAATGATGATTAGATCATCCTAAATGTCCCTAGGTTCATGGCAGGTCACAGTGGGCATTATAGCCGAGGCCGGATTGCCCTAAAGAGGATGCCATGGAAGGTTTTTCCTTAATTTTCTTCACGGTTAATAGAACCCTCTAAAACCAGAAAACATTGGGGTTTTTGGGGCTCGGCCTAACCGAACCCATGCCCCACCGGCGCCAGGCAGGTCACCGGCCCCGGGGGCGTCACCGGGGGCGACGTCCGGTGCCTGGGCAGTCGCTGGCGGCAGCCTGCCGTCCCTCCAGCCACCGGGCCCTCCACCTAGGGTTTCCTGCAAACGATGGGGGCGTCAGGTGGAAGGAGGAGACCAGGCGGGCCGCCCAGCCCGAGCCCGGTCGGACCGGGCCCTTTACCAACTAATTGAGCTGGTGCCAGGGTCTTAGCCCTGGTTCAGCCAGGGATGGTCTTGGTTCGGACCCAGGCCGAGTCCCTGGCTCGAGCCAGTGGGGCATGTTGCCTGTTGGGCGGAGCCCATTTCACCATTACCCCATTTAAAAACTCTTACCCTATTAACCCAATTTAAATGCAATTGAATATTAAATTTAATTTCAAAACTGTTTTGTTAATTTAATTTATTATTCAGTTTTATTTTTTTGGGCAAAATGATTATGAATCATTTAGATTAACAAATTGTTGTTATATGATTATAGTTAATTATTAATTTAACTGTTAAATTAATAATTGATTTTAAATTGAGTCATTAATGATTATGAATAATTATAATTAACAAAGTATTGTTAATTAATTTGAATTAATTATTAATTTAAGTGTTAAATTAATAATTAATTTTAATTGGCTAATTTAAGAGTTAAATTAGTAGTTATTAGTTAATTAGAATTAATTGTTAGTTTAATTGTTAAATTGATGATTAATTTTAATTAACTAATATAATGGTTTAATAAGGAGTTATTAATTATTAGTTTAAGAGTTAAATTAATAATTAATATTAATCCAATAATCTAAGAGTTAGATTACTGGTTAAATAATTAATTTGTGTTAATTACTAGTTTAAGAGTTAAATTAGTTATTAACATTAATTAATTAATTAGTCTAAGAGTTAGATTAATTGTTAATAACTAATTAAAGTTGATTATTAATTTAAATGTTAAATTAATGATTAATTTTAATTTGCTAATTTAAGAGTTAAATTGGTTATTAATAGTCTAAATGTTAGATTATTAATGGGGTTTCAATCTAATTGTTAGATTGATCATTAGAATTGTTCTAATTTGCATGGAATAATCTGGAATTATTAATTTGGAGTGTGTGCACATGTGATGTATATTTTGATGCTTTTAAATTAGATTTGATTGCATGACAAGTTAATTAAAAGTGTTTTCAAAATTCAAATACTAATTTTGATTGGATCTCAATTTTTTGAAAGCCAAAATTATTTATTTTGAAAACTCTTTTATTTTAGTCATGTGATGATGCGCTGAATCATGTGTGGGATGTTTAAAACACACCGTGGTCATGGATATGCACTTATTTAATTGTTCATGTGATGAATGATGTGTTTGTGTGGATCGTAGATGAATGATGGATGTTTATTAATTGTTAATAAATAGAGATCTGCGTATCTCTCCCTCTCTCATTCTCTGATGTATTTCTACCTCCCTCTCTCTTGTACTCGCCATAAGGCTCTCTTCTAATTACATGTAATTCTAGAATTAATGTAATATGATCGAGGCAACGGAGGAAGGAGCGATGACGATCTACAGCTGCAACCAGGAAGGCGAAAAGATGGAGATCTCTTGTCTATATGTTTGCAGGATATCTGATATAATTGTTGTGTTAGATTGGGTGTGCGTTTGACTGATGGCTCCAGTCAAACCTACTGTGTTATCTATGACCACACTAGACATGTATGTGATGCAATGTTTTTTTTTTTATTATGAATCAAAGCAGGTATAGTATTTAGTAAATATATACGATATATTTATATACTATTACCTAGGAGAGACCAAGATAAAAGTTATCTAAATACCCTCAGATAAACTCTAAGCCGTAACGCGAGTAGTTAAGAACTTACCGCGTGGTCCACCATCGTTATAGTCATAGGATTTGAATAACTTTAGGCAGGTTTGTTGTGCTATCCACAAGGCCTGCTTAATTGGGAGGAGAAACTATGGCTATGGGATCAGATGCCTATATGATCGAGGTAGAGGAACCATGTAGCTTTGTTGTGCTATCCACAAGGGCTGCATGCAAATCTATGCTCGTCGCGTAAGGATGGTTAGCTTAGACCAGAATTAGTGGTTTATTGTGCTATCCACAAGGCCATTAAATCTCTGGGGACCGAAGCTATGATCAGATATTGCAAGGAGTTGCAAGTCCCATGAGTTGGGTGCTCTTTGATTGTATTACAGTTTGTTATGCTATCCACAAGGCTATAATGCAAGTCATTGAGATTCTGATCCACACTAGGAGATTGTCGGCGTCTCCCGTTCTGTATAACTGAGGGTTATACAGTCCGTCGAAAATTAGTGGGAGTTAAACTTGAACAAAAGACCATGTCTTATTTTAAATTTTAATAATTGAACATCTGCTAAATAGATTTTACTTATCTCCTGTAGGGAATTATGTCGTCGAATAACCCACTCCGCGGCATACTTGATGCCCTTTTGACTTATCTGATCTACTCGGATTGGTTCAGAAACCTGAAAAATGTCTTCAGATCTGAGCACATTGACTTTGTCCCTGGGGCTGATCCTCCTACTGAATCGACATTGGATGCCCCTGAAGCAGAGATGATTGCTAACGATAAAAGATCGAAGGACAAAGACGAAAGAGTAGTAAAGGGTGACTGCTTCTATTATAAGCAGTATGGTCACTGGAAAAGGAACTGCAAAGAGTTCCTTCATGATAAAGCTCATGGAAAGGTGAAGCTGTCTGAAGCTTCAGATATCTATATGATAGATATTAACTTGTCAGTTAGAGATTCCACATCTTGGGTATTAGATACCGGATGTGCTTCTCATATCTGTCATGATGCACATATGCTGACAAGTAAGCGCAAGCTGAGACAAGGCGAGGTGGAATTGAGGCTAGGAAACGGCGCAAAAGTTGCGGCGATTGCTGTTGGGACAGCAAACCTCAGGCTTCCATCAGGAGACGCCTTACTTTTAGAAGATTGTTATTATGTTCCTAGCATAATAAAGAACATAATATCAATATCTTGTTTGGACAAGATAGGATATAGGTTGAATATTGAGAATAGAAGTTGTTCGATTTATTATGGTAATAAATCAATAGCTTCAACATCTTTAGTCAACGGTCTATATCTCTTAGATATTTCTTATTACAATCTTCAAATTGATAATGCTCTTAAGAAGAATAAGAATTGTGTGAACCAAGGCTACATGTGGCATTGTAGACTTGGGCACATTGGCGAAAGCAGGTTGCAAAAGTTGCATAAGCATGGTTACTTAACTGCATTCGATTATGAATCGTTTGCAACATGTGAATCCTGTCTTATGGGAAAGATGGCAAAATCTCCATTTGCTGGACATGGAGAACGTGCCAAGGACATTTTGGAACTAATACATTCGGACGTATGTGGTCCAATGCCTACCCAAGCCAAAGGTGGCTTTTCTTATTTCATCACGTTCACCGATGACTTCTCAAGATTCGGCTATGTGTACTTAATGAAGTACAAGTCAGAAGCATTTGAGAAGTTCAAGGAGTTCAAGAATGAGGTAGAGAAGTAGTTAGGAAAGAGTATTAAAACTCTTCGATCAGATCGAGGAGGAGAATACTTGAGTACTAATTTCACACAATTCTTAAATGATAATGGTATCCTTTCTCAGCTGACCCCTCCATATACACCACAAATGAATGGTGTATCAGAAATGAGGAATTGCACCTTGTTGGACATGGTGCGATCCATGATGAGCTTTTTGGGATTACCAGTGTCCCTCTGGGGGTATGCTCTAGAGTCAGCAGCATACCTACTGAATAGAGTACCCAGCAAGTCTATGGCCTCTACTCCATATGAGATATAGAAAGGCAGGAAACCAGAATTTAAACATGTTAAAGTCTGGGGTTGTCCTGCTCATGTAAAGAGGCATGATCCAGACAAGCTGGAATCACGAACTGATAAATGCAGGTTTGTGGGATATCCAAAGGAAACCTTTGGATACTATTTTTTCCATCCTGGTGAGCAAAAGGTGTTTGTCGCCAGGAAAGTTGTTTTCCTGGAAGAGGAATACCTTCTCTAGGAGGACAGTGGGAGTAAAATAGTTCTGGAAGAGGTTCCAGATCCCCAAACAGCTGCATTATCATCAGATGAGATATCAGTTCCTAAATCTGTTCAGGTACACACACATGAGCCTCGTAGATCTGGTAGATTACCTAGACTACCTGAACGATATGTGGGACATATCGCTGAAAGTGAGTCTAAGGTAGAATATAAAGAGGATGATGATCCTAAAACCTACCAGGAGGCCATAGAAGGCCCAGAAGCCGAGAAATGGCGAGAAGCCATGAACTCAGAAATCCAGTCTATGTACACCAACCAAGTTTGGAACTTGGAGGACATGCCCGAGGGTATTGTACCCATCGGTTGCAAGTGGATCTTTAAGAGAAAGATCGGTGCTGATGGACGGATCAATACTTATAAGGCAAGGTTGGTGGCAAAGGGATATCGTCAAAGGCAAAGAATTGACTATGACGAGACTTTCTCACCAGTTACCATGATAAAGTCGATCAGAGTTCTACTCGCCATTGCTGCACATTTTGATTATGATATCTGGCAGATGGATGTGAAGACTGCCTTCCTCAATTGTAACCTTGAGGAAGAGGTGTATATGATACAACCAGAAGGTTTCACATCCAAAGAATCTCCAGATAAAGTGTGCAAGCTTTAGAAGTCCATTTATGGACTGAAACAAGCTTCCCGGAGTTGGAACATAAGATTTGACGAGGCTGTCAAGTGTTATGACTTCATTAAGAATGAAGATGAGCCTTGTGTGTACAAGAAGACCAATAGGAGTGTAGTCACCTTCTTAGTTCTTTACGTAGATAACATACTACTCATTGGGAATGATGTAGCTATGATGTCATCAGTAAAGATCTGGCTGTCGAAACACTTCTCTATGAAGGATTTGGGAGAAGCATCCTACGTGTTGGGAATACGGATCTATAGAGATAGATCAAAGAGGATGCTTGGAATGACCCAATCCTTGTACATAGATACCGTAGTCAAAAGGTGTGGAAAATTCCAAGAGAGGTCTCATACCGATGAGACATGGAATTAATCTCTCAAAGGAGCAATCTCCTAAGACTCCTAATGAGAGGGCATTCATGGATAGAATACCCTATGTCTCTGCCATAAGATCTATCATGTATGCCATGCTATGTACACGGCCTGATGTTGCATTTGCTCTAAGTGTTACGAGCAGATTTCAGGCTGATCCGAGTGAAGAGCACTGGAAGGCAGTGAAATGCATCCTTAAGTACTTGAGAAGAACTAAGGATATGTTTCTTGTCTATGGAGGAGGTAACTTGAAACTGCGAGGCTTTACTGACTCGAGTTTCCAGTCGGATCCGGATGATAGTAAGTCTACATCTGGATTCGTGTTTACTTTGAACGAAGGCGCAGTATGCTGGAAGAGTTCCAAGCAAGTAACCACTGCAAATTCGACGACTGAAGCTGAGTACATCGCTACAGCTGAAGCCGCCAAGGAAGCAGTGTGGTTGAAGAAATTCATCACCAACCTCGACGTAGTTCCCAGCATCTCTGAGCCTGTTCCACTGTTGTGCGACAACAATGGAGTGATTGAGCAAGCGAAAGAGCCGCGGTCTCATCAGAAATCAAAGCATATTCTGAGGCGCTTTCATCTTATCAGAGAGATCATATCCAGAGGAGATGTAGTAGTGGAAAGGGTTCCATCTGTCGACAATGTAGCAGATCTACTAACGAAGCCGTTGGTTCAAATTGTGTTTGAGCGTCACCTAGAGTCTATAGGCTTATTGTATAAAGGTTATTGACTTTAGTCCAAGTGGGAGATTGTTAGTTTTAGGTGGCCTATAAGCCAATCTAACTATGTAAATCTCGTTCATTTATTAATATAATGGCATAATATTCATTATGTGTAAATCGCATTAATTATCGTTTCATAATGAAGTCCGTGAATATGTGCTATAGTGATCAGATTATGATGAGATCATACTGATGAGACTGATCACATAAACACACATATTCTTAATCGTTCCTAGTCGGAGGATATCCGAGAAGGACATCGGATATCCGATTAGACTAGTACAAATTACTCCTGCTCATATGATGAGGGTGACTGATCTCATAAGTCACTTGTGTGGAGACACTAAGGCGAATCTGTAGGTGCTCATTGGAGAATGAGTTCACTGAACTGATCTGACTGAATCGCTGGATGGTATTGTACCTCACTGTCAACCAGCTTGATTCTATTGTCGCAGTTGCGTGGATGGTCCTCGGACATGAGACACCAAAGACACCTTGTCAGTGGACTTATGTGCTTTGACCTTAGTTTACGAATATCTAGCCACGGGATTCTAATACGCCAAGGATTGGGTACAACGGAATACCGTCAAAGCGAATTGTGTGTCAATAAGGAATCATTCGCTCTCGGTACTTAGAGAGAGAATGCTCTAGGAAGGATGCGCAGAAGTCCCTGGCCAGGGCGGACGATAATATCGGGAAAGGAGTTTTCCGATATTTATCAGCGGCATCCAATCCAAGTGAGTCGACCGGTTAGGGTTTAACAGCTCGCCATACCCTGAGTTGACTCGAGAGCATTGTACGAATGAAGGATTATATCCATGCGGTAACTGTCGGCGAAAAGGTTCTAAGAGTGGGTTACTTAACCCCAATACCTTTCGGGTTCACGCGGTGTTGCTTGGCACCGAACGTGATCGGAGGCCCGGTCGAATTCGATGTGCGACATCAATTCGATTGATTAATTAATTAATAACGGGTTATTAATTGATTAATAAAGCCAGTGAGGAGCCACTGGGCTTGTTGGGCCATTAACTGGACTGGTACTTGGGCCTAGAGGGTCACACGCACATGATTCTCAAGGCGATGGATAAATAAGTGGGTTTTATACAAACCGGGGGTTTTTATGTAAAACTGCGTGGTTAGTATAAAACATAGAGAACGGGCTGAGCAGGCCAAGCTGCTGCTAACCCTAGCCGCCCCTCCTCTGTTTCTCTCTCTCTCTGGCGTCCAGACAGATGCAGATCTGCTCCGCCGCTTCTCCGAATCCTGTTCTACGGGAAATCATCCGTGCGTTGCGGCAATCGTTGCGGTGACCGGCGGAGGTTTCGTGGGCTGTGAAGAACGAGGAACGTGAGGATATCCGTCGCGAGGAGGATCGCGTGGACTTTGCTAGAGGCCGGGCACTTGCGCGGCTTGCGGTGTCGCATCGACGGAACCGAACGGTTGCGGATTCGAATCCGCACACGGTTGTAGACACGCTAGTTTTGACGTCATTTCGAGTAAATTTCATATCATACAATAATGCCTCGAAATGGTCTGATAATTAATCATTAATTAATTTTTATTAATCTTTTTAAGTGTCGGGTTTAACAGACGTGTTCATGTTAATCAATTGAATTGATTTTAGCTCAAATTTGAGTTAAAATATGAAGAATTCTAAAAGACGTCGACCCACGTGGACGCCATTTAGAGTTTATTCCTGTTTTAACGGTTAAATTTGAATTTTAATTAATTAATTAATTAACTAAAAGGCGTCTGGTAATGTCGACGCGTTTTAAGTTTCCTAAGTGATTTTAACTTCCCTTCCGGATGTTTATCCTTATCTTAATTAGGCTAAAAGACGTCTACACAGGTGGACGCGTTTTACCTAATAAAGATGAAGATAAGTTTTTCCGGATATTTATCCTTATCTTAATTAATCTGAAAGGCGTCAGCCAAGGTGGACGCGTTTTAGATAATTACAGATAAAAATGAATTAATCAGTAATTATCTGTCGGTTAAGATGGATAAATTCGGAGTTTTCTAATGTTAATCTCGAACGCAAGAAATGCCTATAAATATCCTGCATGTTGAAGAGTTAAAAAAAAAAGAAAAAAGAAGAGAAGAGAATTGAGTTGAGTTGAGCCATAGCGTTATAGCGAGTTGAAGATCGAAGCAACGTCGTAACGTCGGAACGCTGCCATTTCCAGAAGTCGGCGTCCCTTTCAAGATCTTCATCCTTTCAGAGCTTCAACCGATTGGGCATAAGTTTTTCATTACTGCATTTGAATTTTTCATCTTCATTAGTTTCATTTTTCATATTCACTTCATGCAAACACACACCACAGCATAATTTTTCAAAACCTACTTGATCTAAGGGGTTTCAAAGCCATTAAAAAAAGTAAGTTTGCTGTTTTAAATATGCTTAACATCATGATTAGTTCAGATACTGCTTTTACTTAAATTCTCATCATAGTTCTTCGTTATTCGTTTTCTGTCTTTGCTGCACTCAACAACAACAAGAGATCAAAAAGGGGAAATCAAGCATAACTTCTGGACGATCCTCAACCTCAAACTCCACAGCAAGAACAAAGAACAAAGAAAGGGCTCTCTTTCTTCAGCCGGCTGAGGAAGGGGAACCAAGGACTCAATCTTCCGCGTTCGAAAAGGTAGGCGATCATATCTCTTTTGAAACTTTTAAGTTAAAAGTTTCTGGCGATCACTGCACTTTAGTTGCTGTTTTTAATAGGTTAGTTTACACTAAACAACATAGATATTTCATGTTGATCACACGGTCATTCTAAGCACCTACAGCTTTTTTGGCGATCACGGTGGGACTTGGTCTCGCCATCTTTTAGTTTCTTTTTGTTCTTGCTATCATCATATCGGGCACCCACGGTGCACCATTTGTGTCTCTGGACACGTCCTCACCAATTGGTGAGTGTTTAGTTTAATTAATTTCCCTCGTGCACCACGTGCACACCCCAGTGGCAAGATCTTGCCCCCCCCTTGATTAACTCAAAAAGCTGTTTTTGTGATAAAAATGATGTGTGATTGATTGTTTTTCTAGTTGTTTAGTTAGTAAATCATCATGTTTAAAATCTGGAACTAAAAAAAATTTGCATGAGTCGATTGTTTACTGCTTTTTACCTTGTTTGAGGAGGATTCAACCCAGAAAATCCTCCTGGAAAATTGTTTCTGCGAACTGAAAAGCGTCCAGGATTGCTGACGCTTTTCAAAACCGCGTCAACACCCCTAGACGCCTTTCAGGCTTCACAGTTTCTCTGCTGTCTGCATCTGCTTCTGCGAAAAATTAAGTTCTGTTTTGAATAGCGTCGACTACCATCGACGCGATTCAGACAGTTTCTTAATTTTTTTCAGTTTCCAGATTTCTGTGTTTTGAGTGCTAGCTACCCATTACTTACTAAGCATTAGAGGCCATCCAGGCCACAGGACATACGCATTGAGGCTAATACCCTCCTCTTCTTAGGAACACATTACTCGACGTCAGCAACTCTCTCTGATTGGGTTGGTCCCTTGATTAGACTAGAGAAGTTGACGTTGAGACCTCCATAAGTCCCCAAAATCAAGGTATTCCTCCTTGATCATCGAGCTGGTTGTACCAATTGAAGTCCTGGTTAGATTCTGAAAGCGTTGTGAGAGAAAGCCCTAGAGAATAACGGTGGAAATTGAACTAAAACTAGGATCCTTTCCCCGAGCGAAATTGTGGTTTAATCCAATTCAAATAACTCAACAAGGAATCCTAAAATCACGTTAAGCATCCACTTGTTTGATTAATCTCTGTGCAACTTGTTTGTCAAATCTTTGAAGAAAAAAGAATCTAACATCATGTTGCTACGATCAGGTAGGGACTTGAGTGTGGCTCCAGACGCCATAGTTAATTACGAGGGAGATGCTAATGCCCATCGGGATTCTGAATACAACTATGAGAGTGGGAGAGATGCTGATGCCTCCCGTAGTTCTATCCCCATTCCATATCGTCTAGATGGGAATGTTCGGACACCTCTTTTGCCTCCACGTGATCAATATCCTGATCCTCTTCCGCATGAATATGCGATCCCTAATCCTGATCTTGAGGGGGACATGAATCAGAATGATCCCTCATCCTCTGATCCTACGGATCTCATCAATGTTCTGGGAGTTCTTGCCTCCCGACTGGACCCTCAGCAGTTCGAGGCGATCCAATCTATTTTGAAGGGGAAGGCACCTATGCAGCCTGCCGAGCCGAACCCTGTGGCTCCCCTTGCTGTTCCTCAGCAACCTTCTTTTCCTCCTCCTTATATCCATCAGGCCGTGGAGGGCCTTCATATTACTTCTCGGCCAGCTGGGCCGCAACTTTCATCATCTAGGCAACCGGCTAGACCGCAAACGCCTGCTTATCAAAATGCCCTCGGGCATGGCGGAAGCTCTGCCGGACCTCCCCTCTATTGTCCACCCTGCCCAACGTACTCTAGGCAGCAGGCCTACCAAGTACCTCCTCCTCCTCCTCCTCTTCAAGCAGATTTGACCACACAAACGCTGCTGGCCAAAATGGAGCGTATGGATGAGCAATTTAATAACCTCCAGAAAATGATGGGGGTCAAAGCTGTGCCAGAGATCAGTCTACCGAGTCTGCCGGTATTCCATCTGCCACCCTCTGAGATGCCAGTGTACCGAAAGTACAACGGTACTGGTAACCCCTTCACACATCTGAAGGAGTTCATGTATGAATCCTCTTTCTGGCAGAACGACAAGAGGTCGTTGGCCTTCTTGTTCAGGAGATCTCTAGAGGGACCAGCCCTCGAGTGGTTCTTTTCCCTGGAACCCTCAGAAGTAGAGGATTACGGTATCGTTTCACGCAAATTTATTCAACGATACCAGGACAGAGTTGCACCCTCCTTGTCTATCACGGACCTCATTGCAGAAAAGATGAAACCTGATGAGGAGTTTGTCAGTTTTGCTGACAGGTGGCGGGGTCTGGCTGAAAAGGTGAAGGATCACTTGTCCGAGTCCGAACAAGTGAAAATGTTAATTTCTAATGCCACCCCCCAGTTCAAGCTCGTCCTCTCCTTGAACAATTTGACTAACATGGCAGAGCTCTATGAAAGAGCACGGTACTGCCAGAATGCTTTCAAGGACGCTACATTCTCTAGCGTCTTTGATCCTCATAGACCTAGCAGGCCTCCGCCTCGGAAGCCTGCAGTGCCGAACTCTTCCAGCACAGGTCCGACTACCGAGGGCACGCTCTCTCATAAACAAGTGAGCACCATGAATAATAACTCGCCCCAGTTCGTGAGGAGTCAGCAGCAGTACCAGAGGCCACAGCAGCAAGGGTACAGACAGCAGCAGAACCCCCAGTACCAACAACAGTATCAGCGGCCCCAGCAGCCGAATCAGAATCAGAACCAGCAACAGCTACAGCAACAGCCGCAACGGCAACAACAGTATCAGAACCAGCAACAACCACAGTACCAGCCGCGCGCACCGCCGGCGTACCACAATGTCCCTCCTCCTGGTGACTACAACCAGCAGAGGAGACCTCCAGGCCCGAAAAGGGCAGAATATCCGGCTCTCCCAGAATCCTTGGCCGATATCTTCAGTGCTTTAATGGCAGCCAATGCCTTAGTTTTGCCAAGGGAAAAGGCCGTCTGGCCTCAAAATGCCGATACGTCCAGGTATTGCTACTTCCATAGGCAACCTGGGCATACCATTGACACCTGCTTCCAATTCAGAGATTATATTCATGATCTCAACGAGCAGGGCGGCATAGACTGGGAGGAAATGAAAAAATACATAACAGCCCTGAAGGCGAGGAGACCGCAACAGCAGCAGCAGCAAGTGAGACCACCGGCACAAGCAGCAGCACCACCCAACATGGGCATAGTGCAGAATCCACTCCCGAAGCACCAGAATCAGAACCAAGTTGCTCCCATTCTAACGAATAGCCAGTCTGAGGCTGGTCGTGGGCAACAATGGAGGATAGAGGACTCTTCCTCTCTCTATTCAACGGGTCACGTTCAAAGTACCGCAGAGCGACTACCACGCCGCACCATCCAAATACCCAGACCACAACCCGTCACCATCACCCCTCTACCCACACCCACATATCATTCGCCCTCACCCAATAACCCACTACCACTACCCACCTTCCTTAAACCCATTACGCCCCGCACTCCTACGCCTCTATCATATACCCCCCCGCAAACCAATAACGCGCCCCTTTTACCATCTAGGCCATTACTACGTGTACCATTTCCTACTTCACCCATTACCACTACCACCTACCCAGATATGCCCCAACCATCCAAACCGCTATTACGCGTACCATTCCCCACTTCGCCAACCACTTACCCATCTAGCATTCAACCCTCTAGGCCTTTAATCCGCACTGCACCATCACCACCTAACCCTACGCCATCACCACCTAACCCAACGCCACCACCTACGCATCAACCCTCTGCATCGCTTACGCCACCCGACTCTGCGGTACTCAAGGTGTCACCCGGATCCTCCACGGTCGAGGAACATGCGCTCCGGAGTGGAAGGATTTTCAACAAGGTCTTTCCTCAGTCCACAGTCAGAGACGACCCATCACAGCCGACTGAGGAAGCCCATAATGAAGAGAGTGCACCAGGCACTCAATACGACTTGTTGAAACATCTGGATAGAACACCGGCACGGATCACTGTACTTGAATTGATTAAAAGGTCTAAGATTCACCAAGAAGCCTTAATGGAATACCTACAGAAAGTGATGGTCAATGAAGACGTGCCGGTAGAGAAAATTGCAGCACTACTAGTTCCTCAGGGGGATCAGCCCTCAATTACATTCCACACATCGGAACTAGCACCGCCAGCCGCTAGAAGCATGGCTCTGAGCATCACGGTCAATATCTGCAAGAAGGCCGTGGATGCATGCCTGGTTGATACAGGGGCTTCAATTAACGTTTTACCTCCGAAGACCCTGGAGCTATACGGTGTGCCCAAGGAGAAATGGCTGCCTAGCCCCATCTCAGTTACGGCATATGACAATTCTACCCGTTCCCCTCTGGGAATGGTTTATTTAAAGGTGGAGTTATGTCCAGTAAGTCATGCAGAGGTCGAATTTCACATTCTAGAAATCGACCCTTCCATAAATGCCATTCTTGGACGTCCTTATATCAAAACTCTTGAGGCGATTCCTTCTACGAATCACCAATGCCTCAAATTCCCTTATAAAGGACGAATTATTAAAGTGACGAGCATGCCGATCCTTACTGCTGCTCATACATTGAATATTAAATCTGCTGTTTTACCTGGCCGACAACCTTTTCTGTCGGTATTACAGGTCTACCGTCCAGTGGCTGATCCTTTGAAAGCCGCTACCATTTCTCCATACCCATTAAATGCTATCAAAAGGGGGAAGTGCATGAGTACCCCGGGATGGAGAATCATGATGAAGAACGGCTACAAGCCTGGGAAAGGTCTGGGCACACAGTTGCAAGGCAGGACCACTCCTGTTAAAGATCATCGGGCAGTACCTGGAAGCGGTCTGGGCTATAGGCCGAGGAAACTGAAGCAAGACAGGGTTCAGCAAGAAGATGGTCAAGAAATCTTGGAAACAATGTCCACACCACTGAAAGAAGGCCGAGATCCCTTAACATGGACTCTATATACACATTTTGTGAAAGGGCCCATACTTAGTCACGACAACATGGTGGTCATTACTTCCTGTTTTGACTTCCATGACATATATGGGAGGGACTTGGCCAGACATTGTTCCGAATTACTTACGTACCAATCCTTGGAGACTCTGCGGCCTATGAAAAGGAAGAAATTCCATGACCCTGAATGCGAATGGTACAGGTGGTTCGACCTGAGGGACCTATACATAGCACTGAACAGACTATTTCTGGATCCTGCAGAACCCAAGTGGCCACCGCAGATCGACGAGCTAATTGAGAGCCCTGGCGCAATCTTTGATAAGCGGATACTGCTGTCCGAACAAACTGATGAAGGGGAGCCAGATGACCCCTATGAAGCTGGTTATACAACAGATCTGCTCTGGAGGGGGACATATCCTTCACATGTCTTCATGCTCCATACTCTTTTTCGTACACTACTCTTGACCCCGACTTGGTCGCGGGTCATAATTGAAGATATTCCACGGGCCCCGCCCATTATGATTACTCTGTCCCCTCGGGACTTTATTCCACAACCTCCTCTCGACCTAGAGAGGATGTATGATCTGATCTGGGACATATTGCTATATAATCCCCCTAATCCTCTGGCCTTCGTGCCGCTTCCTCCGTCTGATTCCCCTTCCATTTGTATTCACTCCTGCTTCATGTATAATTCCTCCGATATCAAAAAAAAAACGCCAATTTTACAACAAATTCTTCCCAAATCATTATCGAGGAAACATCTTACTTGTCCGATTACACCCCATCGCGCGGGTCCGTCGGTCAAGATTCTCTCTTAGATATACTCTGTCCCTCCCCACGGGAGGATTCCCCTGTATTTCCACATGTATCCCAGGATTTTCATCCTGTTTCATCTTCATTAGGTTATGATAGGCAGTTTAGTGAAGTTAGGAAGTCTAGTTTTAGGCAGGTTAGCCAGGTTAGGAAGTCTAGGAAGCCTAAGGGTAGGCAAATACCAGATAGATACCTCCAGGATTTGGCTGATAAATGTTCCTTTTGCTCTTTAATCCCTCAGCTTTTAGAAGATCCAATTCAGATGCCAGAAGATTATACAGATGATGAGTCAGTCAATGATGGGTACGGGGTATATGAGTTAGTACATGAAAAGGACCCCATTGTTGAAGATGAGGAAGATGATGAGGACGCAGCTGAGGCATATGCCAGTGGAGTGAAGAGATTTGATGAACCCTCAGCTGCCGTAGAAGAGCCCACCAAAGAAATAAACTTAGGGACTGAAGACGAACCTAAGGTTGTCCTCGTCAGTAAAAATCTTTCTGCAGAGGATGAGAAGGCAATGGTACAAGTGCTTAAGGATTATAAGGACACTTTCGCCTGGAGTTATGAGGATATGCCGGGGTTAGACTCATCTTTAGTTGAACACAGGTTAACATTAAAGGATGGAGCTAATCCGGTCAAGCAGAAATTAAGGCGATTCCACCCACAAATGGCTTTAAAGATGAAGGAAGAGGTCGACAAATTACACAAAGCCAAATTCATTAGAGTTGTCCTTTATCCACAATGGGTGGCCAACATAGTCCCGGTTATGAAAAAGGACGGGAAGGTCAGAATTTGCATTGACTTCCGCGATCTGAACCGGGCATGTCCTAAAGACGATTTTCCATTGCCTCATATTGATGTACTCATCGATAACACTGCTGGCTATGAAACGTTATCGTTCATGGATGGATTTTCAGGATACAACCAGATTAAGCTGGCAGAAGAGGATCAAGAGAAGACTTCATTCACTACACCTTGGGGAACATATTGTTATGTCGTCATGCCATTTGGATTGAAGAATGCTGGAGCCACTTATCAAAGGGCTATGATGGCAATATTTCATGACATGATGCATATAGATTTGGAGGTGTATGTGGATGACTTATTGGTTAAGTCTAAAACGAAGGCTGAGCATGCCAAAGTTTTGGCAAGGGTATTAGAGAGATCAAGAGAATATCAATTAAAGATGAACCCCAAGAAATGTGTATTCGGGGTATCTTCAGGGAAATTGCTTGGATTCATTGTCAGCAAACGGGGAATTGAGATCGATCCCAATAAGGCGAAGGCTATCAGAGAAATGCCACCTCCCAAAAACTTGAAAGAATTGAGAGGATTAATCGGGAGGTTACAATTTATTCGCCGCTTTGTCTCCTAGCACTCACAAAGGTGTAAGCCGTTTTACGAGCTTACCAAGCCAGGAGTCAAATTCAATCGGGACGATAAGTGTCAGGAGGCATTTGATAGATTAAAGGACTATTTGGCAAGTCCTCCTGTTTTGAGACCACCATCTCCAGGCAAACCATTGATACTTTATATTTCTGTCCTGGATGATGTAGTGGGGGCTGTCCTAGCACAAGAAGATGAAGAAGGAAAAGAGAGGGCAACCTACTATCTCTCTAAACTTCTCAACCCCGCTGAACAGAGATACACGACGATGGAGAAAACATGTGCAGCATTAGTTTGGGTTGTGCAGAAATTGAAGCATTATTTTCTGGCCCACGAAGTCCATCTCATCGCTAGGATGAATCCGATCAAATTCCTTCTGGAGAAATCTGTTATTACTGATAGGTTAGCGCGATGGCAAAGCTTTCTATCTCAATTCGATATCATTTATATTCAACAGAAAGCAATCAAGGGCTATGCCATAGCAGAACATCTCGCTCATCATCCCCTTCCTCGATTTGATCCAGTGCGATCAGAGTTTCCGGATGAGGAACTGATGTCCGTAAATCAAATCAGAGATGATATGTGGACTCTGCATTTTGACGGAGCTCTGAATTCTCATGGAAAGGGGATCGGAATCGTTCTGTTATCACCTGAAGGTGTCACCATTCCACAAGCCTTTCAGCTTGACTTTCCAGTCACTAACAACATAGCTGAATACGAGGCACTTCTTGCTGGTCTCGAGGCTGCTCATTTTCATGGTGCAACTAAACTCAGGATTGTAGGTGATAGCCAATTAATTCTTCGCCAAGTGCTGACCAAGTATCGAACTCTTGATCCCAAGCTCAAGCCATATCAAGAACTTACTTCTGCTTACTCAAAGCTTTTCACAAAGTTGATCTTTGTCCATGTCCCTAGAAATCAAAACATCTTAGCTGACGCTCTAGCTTCACTTGCATCTTCCCTTGATTTTCCAATCAACAAGCAATCTGAATCAATCATAGTTCATAGGCGTCTTTCACCCGCCGTGAAAGATCCTTCATTTCTTAGAACTAAGGAGAAGTTGCTGAAGAAATTCAGAGATGGAAGTATTGTGGAGAAAAGAGAAATCATGTTGATGGAGCTGTTAGAAGAGATGGATGATGAACAGAAGCCATGGTATTATGAAATTGCAAAATATTGTGAAGATCAATCGTATCCTGAAGAAGCTACAACTGAGGAAAAAAGAGCTATCAGGAGAGTTGCTCAACGATACACCCTAGTTGGGGGAGCACTGTATAAGAGAGGTTTTGATGGAGTTCTTCTGAGATGTCTAGACGAAGATGAGCTTTGGAAGGTTATGGAAGGAGCTCATAGTGGAGTTTGTGGTGGCCATGTCAATGGACAGATGCTAGCAAAGAAGATCCTTAGACAAGGATTTTATTGGCCAACCATGGAAGAAGATTGCGTAGGATATGTCCGTAGGTGTGCCAAGTGTCAGCTTCACGCCGAAAAAATTCATTCTCCTGCATCTTCACTCCATCCTGTTTCTTCCCCATGGCCTTTCTCCATGTGGGCTTTCGACATTATTGGACCTCTTGGTAACCCAGATTCCGGCATCAAGCAAAAATCTTTCATTCTCACGGCAACGGAATACTTCACCAAGTGGGCAGAAGCTGAAGCATACGTGGAAATCAAAGCATCAACCGTCTGCAAATTCATCATGAAGAACATCATCACAAGATTCGGAATTCCAAGTACCATCGTCACCGACAACGGACCGCAGTTCGTGTCACAGGAATTGAAGGACCTCTGCAACAGGTATAAAATTGCATTGCATCATTCATCTCCTTATTATCCGCAAGGCAATGGCCAAGCAGAGGCAACTAATAAGACTTTGATAAAAATTATCAAAAGGACGTGTAAATCTAACAAATTCGTAGATTGGTCAGAAAAATTGGTTGAGGCTCTATGGGCCTACCGAACTTCAATCCGCACGCCTACTGGACAAACTCCTTATTCCTTAACATTTGGAATGGAGGCAGTAGTTCCATATGAGATCCTTATACCGTCATTAAGAGTACAATTAAATAAGGAATTTTCCATTGATGAATATCGTTCAGCACTCCTTGCTCAATTGGAACTTTTAGACGAGAGAAGATGGTCAGCTGCTAATCATGCAAAAGCCTATCAAAACAGATTAGCACGTTTTTATCAAAAGAAAGTCATTGAACGAAAGTTCAAAGTCGGTGAAATGGTCGTTAAAAGAATTTTTATAAAACCTGGTGGTCCGCGTTCTAAGCTCCAACCCAACTGGGAAGGACCTTATGTTGTATCGCACGCTTATCCTGGTAATGCTTATCGTCTTGTTAATACAGAAGGAAAAGAGCTAAATCATCCTTGGAATGGTTTACATCTTAAGAAATACTACCCTTAGGTTAAAGAGTCGATCAGTATGGTACAAAGACCAGTGGAATCAAAAAATTTATAAACTCAAATTTCTTTGTTAGTCTGAATAATTTAACTTCAAACCCATTACTGCACACACTGACACGTTTGATTCGTGAGTAACAAGAGATGCCAAGTCCTGAAGAATATCAAAAGCTTGACTAAGAGTGTAAAGTACAAATTATTCGTTTTAAAGTAAAATTCTGTTTTACACTCGGCCCATGATGTCGGAACGAGGCTTAGAATAGATTACCAAGAATACCCGCCATCTTAGTAGGAGGCCGTCATAAAAAAATGGGGGAGATCCGTCCCGAAAAGAAAGAAAAGGATAGAAAAGCAAAAGCAAGGCAAAAAGCCAAATGTCAAATCAAAAGGCCAATACACTACAAATGTTACATCAAGGCCATGAAATGAAACAAAAGGGAACGCAAGGTCGATAAATACCCCGGAAAGAAAATGACCGAACCCCAACAGATATTAGGGTTGGAAAGGAACATCTTTTTAAGTCTCCGGAACCTTCTCATGGGCTTTCTAAATCTATTCTTCTTTTCTTTCTAAAGAGGTGTACTTCAAGCTTAAAGAATGGCTTAGATTGACTAAGGGTCGAATCATCAAATGGGATCACGAATGGAAACACAAGTTCAAACACGATGGGTTTTAAGTTAAGTTAAAGAACAATTTGGAAATTAAGTTAATAAATGAATATGATCTTTTTGATCTAAGTACCATACTGGTCTTTTAGTCAAAAATTCAAAAAAAAATGTATATGTCAAAAATTCAAAAAAAATGTATATGCAAAAATTCAAAATTTTTTTTTTTTTGCACAGTCAAAATTCAAAAAAATTGCATATGTCCAAAATTCAAAAAAAATTGCATAGTCAAAAATTCAAAAAAAGTATATATGTCAAAAAATTCAAAAAAATGTACATTTGTCAAAATCTAAAAAAAAAGAATACATATTTCAAAACCCAAACAAAAATGAATATTTCAAAACCATAAAAAATATTTCAATTAGCATTTGCTTGTTGCATTTAATGTGTTTCACTCCTTTTATTTCAGTGAGCATCTGTTTGCTTGCATGTTGCATTTTGCTTAAGTCTGATTATTCATATTACCTTTGTTAATAAAGGCTATGCCCCTTGACCCTTCTATCAAGGATAGGATCAAGTAGTCGGTTACTTAACCAGGCAAGGGGCTAAGCCTGAACAGATGCTTAACTTGTTTGTTCAAGTTGTATATAGGACACAAGACATGAAAAGAGTGAGAATTCGAATAGAAGAACCTGTTTCTGTGAGTAA
This sequence comes from Zantedeschia hybrid cultivar, assembly GCA_030544215.1. NCBI lineage: Eukaryota > Viridiplantae > Streptophyta > Magnoliopsida > Alismatales > Araceae > Zantedeschia > Zantedeschia hybrid cultivar. The sequence continues at coordinate 10,580,979 of JARZZO010000004.1, read as the reverse complement.
AAGGCGTCGAAGAGAACTGACGCGTTTCAAAGAAATTCAAGAAAATTCTGAGTAAAGCTGGAAATGTCAAGAAGATCTCATTGTGGAATTCAAGAAGTCCCAACCGTGGCTAAAAAGACGGTTATTTCTATCCTTGTATTATTCCATGTAATTATTTTGCATTCGCATTACTATATGTTAAATATTTATTAGATCATATCAAGGACCTTGTGGTTTTGATGAAACTGGAATTTGAGTTCCCCTACAACAAAAACAGTGATAATTCCAGAGGATTCTTAATCGCACGGATAGGCCGTTGGATTGTTAATTAGTGGGGACGATGGTTCCACTTTTGTGAAACGGTACGTGGATAAACGAGCTTCGGCTTAGCACTGAATTACAAGAATTGGTATCTTGACTCATTAATGACAATTTAACAATATTATCCTTGATTAATTTATATTTTATTTGACTTTATATTTTTCTTTTAACCCAGCATGCATCATGTAGGACTTTGAAATCATTGTGATAAGAATTAATTACTGATTAAGTTTCAGACCATTAAATCAAATAATCTCAAACATGATATGAAATATTCCATTCCGAATTGAGTATCTTGATTATCTTTGAGGTTCGCTTGAAGATATCATTGGAATTCTATCCTTGATTGGATTCTTTATCCAATATTTCTTGTTTCCTTTTAAGATCCATCATGGCTGTAGCACGTCCACATTGGCTGGCAAACGCTCCCCATGATGAAACCTACAGTGTCTAAGACCTGGGGTACTTCCCACTCCGAGGAGGTTGATCGACCTTATTTTATTTCCTTGTCTACTTCATCCAGACAGGATTGATTCCATTGATCTCTTTGAGCTATCTTCATTGATAATTTTGAAAAAAATTCCAATCATGTGATGTTAAGAGCGTGTCTCATCACACCTTGGCATCACCTTTTCAGTACATTCCATTCCATTTCACTCCCTTGCAAAGACGATGCCAAGGTGAGGCAGCTGTAGACACGCTAGTTTTGACGTCATTTCGAGTAAATTTCATATCATACAATAATGCCTCGAAATGGTCTGATAATTAATCATTAATTAATTTTTATTAATCTTTTTAAGTGTCGGGTTTAACAGACGTGTTCATGTTAATCAATTGAATTGATTTTAGCTCAAATTTGAGTTAAAATATGAAGAATTCTAAAAGACGTCGACCCACGTGGACGCTATTTAGAGTTTATTCCTGTTTTAACGATTAAATTTGAATTTTAATTAATTAATTAATTAACTAAAAGGCGTCTGGTAATGTCGACGCGTTTCAAGTTTCCTAAGTAATTTTAACTTCCCTTCCGGATGTTTATCCTTATCTTAATTAGGCTAAAAGACGTCTACACAGGTGGACGCGTTTTACCTAATAAAGATGAAGATAAGTTTTTCCGGATATTTATCCTTATCTTAATTAATCTGAAAGGCGTCAGCCAAGGTGGACGCGTTTTAGATAATTACAGATAAAAATGAATTAATCAGTAATTATCTGTCGGTTAAGATGGATAAATTCGGAGTTTTCTAATGTTAATCTCGAACGCAAGAAATGCCTATAAATATCCTGCATGTTGAAGAGTTAAAAAAAAAAGAAAAAAGAAGAGAAGAGAATTGAGTTGAGTTGAGCCATAGCGTTATAGCGAGTTGAAGATCGAAGCAACGTCGTAACGCCGGAACGCTGCCATTTCCAGAAGTCGGCGTCCCTTTCAAGATCTTCATCCTTTCAGAGCTTCAACCGATTGGGCATAAGTTTTTCATTACTGCATTTGAATTTTTCATCTTCATTAGTTTCATTTTTCATATTCACTTCATGCAAACACACACCACAGCATAATTTTTCAAAACCTACTTGATCTAAGGGGTTTCAAAGCCATTAAAAAAAGTAAGTTTGCTGTTTTAAATATGCTTAACATCATGATTAGTTCAGATACTGCTTTTACTTAAATTCTCATCATAGTTCTTCGTTATTCGTTTTCTGTCTTTGCTGCACTCAACAACAACAAGAGATCAAAAAGGGGAAATCAAGCATAACTTCTGGACGATCCTCAACCTCAAACTCCACAGCAAGAACAAAGAACAAAGAAAGGGCTCTCTTTCTTCAGCCGGCTGAGGAAGGGGAACCAAGGACTCAATCTTCCGCGTTCGAAAAGGTAGGCGATCATATCTCTTTTGAAACTTTTAAGTTAAAAGTTTCTGGCGATCACTGCACTTTAGTTGCTGTTTTTAATAAGTTAGTTTACACTAAACAACATAGATATTTCATGTTGATCACACGGTCATTCTAAGCACCTACAACGGTGAGAATCGATTATCCGATAATCGTAGTTTTTAGTTTTTCGAAACGGGAAAACGGATCGCTGTTTTATTTTATTTTCCGCTGTGTGAGCGATCCGGAGAAACCCGAGAATCCCAACAAGATGCTTCTCCTAAATCCTTCATGGAGAAGTTCTTTGACAGCCATATCTTTATCGATGACATCATTCCTACATCATTCACAATGAGTAGGATGTCGTCAACGTAAATAATCAGAAATGTGATTGCGCTCCCACTGTTTTTCTTGTACACACAGGGCTCATCTTCATTCTTAACGATCAAATCTTATGTTCTAGCTTCGGGAAGCTTGCTTCAGTCCATAAATGGACCTCTGCAATTTGCATACTTTGTCTGGAGATTCTTTGGATGCGAATCCTTCTGGTTGTATCATATACACTTCCTCCTCATAGTTTCCATTAAGGAAGGCAGTCTTCACATCCATCTGCCAGATTTCATAATCATAGTAGGTAGCAATGGCGAGAAGAATTCTGATAGACTTAATCATGGCAACGGGTGAAAAGGTTTCGTCATAGTCAACACCTTGTCTTTGACGATAGCCTTTCGCCACTAATCTTGCTTTACAAGTCTCAATACGTCCATATGCACCGATCTTTCTTTTTAAGATCTATTTGCAGCCGATAGGTACTATACTATCGGGTAAATCTTCCAAGTTCCAAACTTGGTTGATGTACATAGACTGTATTTCAGAATTCATGGCTTCCCGCCATTTTCCGGCCTCTGGACTTTCAATGGCCTCCTGGTAAGTCTTAAGATCATCATCCTCATTATAGAGTATCCTTGAACCATACAAATTAATATGTCCCACATATCTTTCTGGTGGTTTAGGTACTTTTTCAGACCTACGAGGTTCTTGTGTATTATTTTGAACAGGTTCAGAAGCTAACAGTCCATCTGATGAACCATTACCAGTTTGTGGGTCTGGAATTTCTTCCAGAGTTACTTTACTCCCACTGTCCTTCTGGAGAATATAATCTTCTTCTAGAAAGACAGCTCTCCTGGTCACAAACACATTTTGTTCATCAGGATGATAAAAGTAATATCCATAAGTTTCCTTCGGATATCCCACAAATCTGCATTTGTCAGTTCTGGACTCCAGCTTATCTGTGTCATGTCTTTTAACATGAGCAGGACATCCCCAGACTTTAACATGTTTAAGGTCTGGTTTCCTCCCATTCCATATCTCATATAGAGTGGTTTCAACAGATTTGTTGGGTACCTTGTTCAGGATATACATAGCCAAGCTAAGTGTATATCCCTATAAGGACACTGGTAATTTGGACATGCTCATCATGGATCGCACTATTTTCATTAATGTGCGATTTCTCCTATTTGATACACCATTCATCTGAGGTGTATAAGGAGGTGTAAGCTGAGAAATAATACCATTATCCTTTAAGTATTTAATGAACTCTGTACTCAAGTATTCACCACCCCGATCGAATCAGATAGTTTTTATACTCTTTCCAGTTTGTTTCTCTACTTCATTCTTAAATTCTCTGAATTTCTCAAAGGCTTCAGATTTATACTTCAATAAGTATATATATCTAAACCTTGAGTGATCATCAGTGAATGTAATGAAGTATGAGAAATCACCAATGGCTTGGGTAGACATAGGACCACATACATCTGAATGTATAAGTTCTAATATGTCTTTGGCTCGTTCTCCAGTTTCACTAAATGGGGACTTAGCCATTTTACCCATTAAACATGACTCACAGGTTGCATATGATTCATAATCAAATGGATCTAAGTATCCATCTTTATGCATCCTTTGGAGTCTGTTTTCACCAATGTGTCCAAGCTTACAATGCCATAAGTAGGCTTTGTTCATTTCATACTTACTTCTTTTAATTGAAGAACCGATATGTAAATTTTCATGAGACATATTTAATAAATACAAACCATTGGATAAAATAGCAGAAGCTATTAATTTATTTTCGAAATAAATTGAACAACTATTGTTTCCAAAGTTTAAATTGTATCAAATTCTATCTAAACATGAAATAGAAATAATGTTTCTTATTATGCTAGGTACATGATAATAATCATCTAATGAAAAAGTGTCTCCAAATGGTAGCTTGAGCTTCACTATCCCCACAGCGATCGCCACAACTCTTGCGCCGTTACCTAGCCTCAGCTCTACCTCGCCGGTCCTTAACTTACGTCTTCTTGTCAGTGCCTGCACATAATTGCAGATATGAGATATACATCCAGTATCTAATACCCATGATGTACAATCTCTTATTGACAAGTTTACATCTATCATATAGATACCTGAAGCGTCCTGCTGCTTCACAGTTCCTTGAGCCTTGTCTTTGAGGTATTCTTTACAATTCCTCTTCCAGTGGCCCTTTTGGTGACAGTAGAAGCAATCATCTTTCTCAGCACTCTTGCCTTTGTCTTTCTTGACAACCTTTTGCCTTCGCTGAACCTTGTTCTTGCCTTTTCGAAAGGCTTAAACTACAAGTCTCTTTCTATTGGTCTTACCAATCATGAGGATTTGGGGTTTATCCTTTACAAGGTTCCCCTCCGCAGTCTTCAACATGTTCAGTAGCTCAGCTAAGGTGGTTTGGATCTTGTTCATGTTAAAGTTAACAATGAACTGAGCATAATATTGTGGAAGGGAAGATAACACGAGGTCAATATGCATCTCCTTGGGAAGTGTAACTCCAAGAGCATCCAGTCTCTTCACCGATTCAATCATCTTCAGTACATGAGTCTGTACTGAAGTTCCCTCTGCCATTTGAGCCTTGAACAAATTCTTAGATATCTCATATCGGTCGATTCTGCTTTGCTCACCAAACAACTCCTTCAAATGGAGCATGATGGATCTAGCATCCATCTTCTCATGTTGCCTCTGCAACTCATTGCTCATAGAGGCTAACATGTAGCATTGGGTCATAGTGGAGTCTTCCTTCCACTTTTCATATGCAATCATTTCCTCCTCTAGGGCATTTAATGCTGGTTCAGTAGGAAGTTCATTATCCAAGACATAGGCAATCTGCTCAGACCTGAGGACAATCTTCAGGTTCTTGAGCCAGTCCGAGTAGTTTGGGCCTGTCAAACGATTAACATCAAGTATGCCACGCAACGGGTTGTGGTGCGACATTTTAGCCTACAGGAGATAATTAAATTAAAATTAGCAGACTATCAGTTTAGTTAAAACAAGATATGGACTTTGTTTATCTAGTTTTATTCCCACTAATTTTGTCGGATTGTATAACCTTCAAATATACAGAACAGGAGACGCCGATTGTCTCCTAATGGGGATCAGAATCTCCAAGCATCACAATATGACCTCGGGTAAACACATAGTATCATACTGTTATCTCAGAGCAATCATCTCATGATAATTGCAATTCCTTGCAATATCCGATCATACTTCGGCTCCCAGGTTTAATGGTCCCGGGTAAACACAGTAGACCATTATTTCAAGTCTAAGCTTTACCATCAATACGTGACAGAGTAGAGTAGAAATATAGTTCTCGGGTAAACGCATGGATAATTATATTTTTCCTCTATTCTTATCCAAAGGCATCTAATGCCATGATCAACAGTCCTCTCAACAGACAATGGCAAACCTCGGATAAACACATAGTATCTGCCATCACTGAATTAAGTTCTATTAATCATATTGATGGAGAGCCACGCGGTACATTCTCAATGACTCGCGTTACGACTTAGAATTTGAAACGAAGGTTTTATTTTAATTAGTTTGGTCTCATCCTAGGCGATAGTATTAGATATATTGAATATATATTTATACTAATAACCTAGCTAATTTGATTCACAATCAAAATAAAAATACACGCATCACATACATGTCATTAGTGTGGTCATGGACGGCACTGCAGTTTGACTTGAGCCAGACAGTCAAACACACATACACACACAATATAACAGTTTATATCATGAGTCTGCAAACTCATAGATTTAATAAACTCCTTCATTTTCATCTGGTTGCAGTTGTGGATCATCCTCGCTCCGCGCGCAGCCGCCTCGATCAAATTACATCATAATTCATAATTACAAGATAATTTATAGAAGGAGGAAGCCTTAAGGCGAATACAAAGGAAGGGAGGTAGAAATACATTGGAATATGAGAGGGAGAGATTCGCAGACCTCTATTTATTAATAAATAACAAACCAGACAATCACATTCCATATCCACAATTAATGTCCATCCATGACCACCATGTGCTTTAATTAAACAAACCACACATGAAATGCACATCAAATGGCTAAATAAAATTTTCAAAAATATATATTTTGGTTTCATAAAACCAGAAACCAATCAAAATTAGATTTAGAAATTTTTCGAAAAGATTTTACAGTTTAATCATGCTAATTTAAATCGAATTTAAACATGCAGTCAACATACATCAAATGTACATTAAAATTCCAAAATATAACTTTCTAAAATATTTCATGCTAATTACAAATTAATCTAACAATTAGATTAATCAACATATGTCATTTACTATTATCTCATATGAATCTAATAATTAGATCATAAAGTTAAAGTTAATTAACTATTTAACATTTAAATCAACAATTAACCATAACTATTAACAACATTTGTTAATCAGGATAATAATAAAAAAAATTGTTATGAGTTTCCAGAAAATTAAATTGAGTAAAACTTCAATTTCAAAACAATTTAAAAAATAAAATTTTTAAAAAAATTGAGGTGGCTCAGCCCACCACCTAGCCGAACCATGGCTCAGCCCAGCTGAGCGATGGGCTCGGACCAGGGCACCTGGCTCGAGCCAAGGCGCTTGGTTCGGGCCAGGGGGGGGGGGGGTTGTGGGCTCAGGCCCGGTCTGAGTCTGGTCGGACCGTGCGGCTAGGGTTTCCTAGCTGCACGGGCCCGAAGCCAGGCCCCCCCTTTCCTCCCCGGCGGCAGCACCTGCAAGCAGGTCCGTAGGGAAGGGGGGAAGGGGTGGGTGGCCGGCGACGGCACTGGCCCCGGGGGGCCACCGGACCGTCGCCGGTCACCAGGCCTGCACCGGACGGCGTCCCCATGCGGTTTGCCCCTCCTTTTGGAGGCCCTGACCCCTGCACATGGCCGTCGGATCCGAGGGGAAAGGGAGGCCCTTTGGTGGCCGGTAGCCGTCGACCAGGCCACTCCAGCACCGGAGGTGGTGAAGGCAATGGCTGGGGGGGTTCTTGGTCACACCAAAACCCTAGCCAGATGCATCACAACGCATGTGATCATCTAAACATCACCAAGACGACCCTGTTCTTCGTCCTACGAAGAACGCAAGAAACTCCATAAAAATAGATTTTGTAGGAACGATATTAATCAAATTAATTACATATTCATCTCATGAATATTGTTCTTCAAACAAAATCGAATAATATGCATGGAATATAATTAGAAAATTAAATTTCGGAATTCGAAACGGCGAAGAACATAGTGGAATCTGGCTCTGATACCATTGTTGGGATCGTTGTGTCGGGATCCGACCGAAAATACAGCGGAATAAAAATTTCGGGATCGGATCCATCTCGTTTCGATCATAAAAACAATACCGGAGTAAATCGGATTTGCCTTGCGCGGATTCGAATCCGCGTTCGTTTTTCGGTTCCGTCGGAGCGATGTTGCAAGTCGCGCAGGTGCCCGACGTCTAGCAGTATCCACGTGGTTCTCCTCTCGATGGATCGTCCTCGCTTCCTCACTCGATGCGGCGTTCGTAGATCCCGTCTAGCTGCGCGTAATCCGCCGTGACATGCGGATTCGGAATCTCCCGTCGGACGGAAGGCGCAACAGTCGGAGTTGAAGCGGAGCCTCCAGATGGCCGCCTCGTGTCGCACGCCCAGTAGAGAGGATAGAGAGAAAAAGAACGACGGCTAGGTTAGGGTTGCTGGCCCCCGACGTAGTATCTGTTCTTTTATAATAAGTCTGTTTGCGGTTTTTCGTAAAAACCCAGACTTATCCGAAATCCTGACGGATTATCCATCGACTTGAAAACTCTTTGCGTGTGACCCTCTAGGCCCAATTACCAGTCAAGTTAATAACCTATTAAGTCCAGTAACTCTTTACGGATCCACTGAATTAATTAATATCCTTATATTTAGTTAATTAACCGAATTTAATGTCCCACAATAAATTCGGACAGGCTTCCGATCACGTTGGATGCCAAACAACATCGCGTGATCCTAGATGGCACTGGGGTTATCGCAACTCTCTATTGGAATCTTTCCGTCAACGGTTACTGTGCGGATATAATCCTTCAACTGTGCATTGTTCCTGAATCAACCTAGGGTATGGTTTACTGTTAAACCCTAGCCGGTCGATTCACTTGAATCAGATGCCGCTAATCTATATTGGATAACTCTTTATCTGATATAGAGTCCGCCCTGGCCAGAGACTTAAGCGCATCATTCCCGGAACATTCTCTCTCAAACTACCGAGAGCGGATGATCCCGTATTGAACACACAATTACCTTCGAGGGCATTTCCCTGAACCCGATCACTTGACTTATTGATAACCCATGGTTAGGTATTCGTTAGTCAAGGTCAAAGTTCATAAACCTACCAACAAGATATCTTTGGCGTCTCAGGTCCAAAGATCATCTACGCAACCGTGACAAAAGAATCGAGCTGGTTAACAGTGAGGTGTTTACCATCCAGCAATTCATAGTCAGATCAGTTCAGTGAACTCATTCGCCAATGAGCACCTATAGGTCCAACATAGTGTCTCCTCACAAGTGACTTATAGGATCAGTCACCCTCATCGTATGAGCTGAAGTAACCTATACTAGTCTATCCGGATGTTTGATGTCCTATCTCAAACATCCTATGACTAGGAACAATTAAGAACATGTGTTTATAAACCTTCGGTCCCGTAATTATGATCTCATCATAATCCAAAGATTACTGCACATGTTCATGGACTTCATCGTGATACGATAAACATGGATCTAATTAATTACACACAATGAATTAGTGCCATTTATTAATAAACTGAATCAATACATACTATCGGATTGGCTTTGAGACCATCTAATACTAACATAATCAACATTAGAAATCCCTTGTTATGGCTGGTAATACTATCTCATAGTCATTGACCTTATTTTCGAATAAATCGTTACTGAATGAGTAAAGAGATTACCATAGCTGTAAGGAATATTCACATAGAATGGTCAGATGTGTATCTTCAAAAGTCTTACAAAAGAATGAATGTTGGAAATCCGATTAAAAATCCAGTATCAAGACCAGTAAAAAGGAGCAAGTACAAGGGAGCTAAAGCTGTTTGGACCCTGGAGATGTTGCAATTCGGCAGTCAACACTGAGGCTGATGATGTTTGTAGGATGTAGGATTTAATAGTCGTCTTTTGCTGAGTAACGTCCATAAGGAAATGATTGGGACATCTTGTTGTGCAATATAAATAGATTTAAGAATCGAATTTTTAGGAAAGAGATAGCCTATGAATACAAGTAATGACAAGCTGTCAGGGGAAATCACAATAAGAAGCATGTTGAAAATGTAGAGGGTTGATGATGAACTACGACCAACAAGACTAATCTTGATCACATGCATATAGTAGGGTGTTTATTGTTCCAAAAAAAATGATGCCCATGTAGATTAATGGAATACTCTATTCTTAGAAACCACAAATATGATTAATGGCCGTTGTGTCGTGGCTCTCGAGCCGTTGCGTTAGTGGGTGTGTGTGCCTTTGTCACTCTTGTGACAAGGTAGGGGCAGGTGCCACCTGTGGCTTGGTTGGTTGGAGTAGCATGAGCTACTCGATGGGTTCTAGACCTATTTAAGTGGATCCGTGATTTTGCTGATGCATTAAAGCATGTTGCCTTGTTTACTATAGCACTCAATCACTTTACTGCTTTACTTCACAGTTGGCCTACTATATTTTTGTCTAGTTGTAGGTGCATGTATTGGAGGTAGGGATCGTGGGATCCCTACTGAGCCTAATACTGATGCGGCTCACTTCCCTGTATTTCAGGTGAGGACTCTCAGCGAGCTTAGATGCATGTGGTTGCGTGCAAAGTGCGTTTAGTAGTTACACTATTTTCTGGGGTATGCCCTAGTGTAGTTGTATTTATTTTCTCTAACTTGTACTCTTATGATATTTACTCTTATGGGCATTGTACTTTGTTGTCACCTAAAAAGTAAGCAAGAAGAAGCCCAAAGATTGTTCAAAGAAGGCCCAAATCAAGAGAATTTAATGGGCAACAATTAGGCTCATTCTTGCAAGCCAAAGGAAGTTAAATATGGTTACTTTGGACTCAAAATGAATAAGAAATCCAAGGACAGGACCCAAGCCCATTATTTCAAGCAAAAAGGAGCCCAATAGGGCCGGTTTGGGCCCAAAAAGTGAATGCAAATGCCCAATTTAGTGCCAGCCCTTAAAGGGCCCTAATGGTCCCCTCCATGTTCTATTCTCACCCCTTTGACCCATTCTCAAATCTGCCCAAAGATGGATAAGAAGAGAAGAGAGTGGTCCCCTCATTCAAGATGCTTCTAGAAGGTGGTAGGTGAAAAGCAAAAAAGAAATCAATGAGGATTCTCTAAGTGCAAAGACCTTATTGGATGGCTCTTAAGTGGGGTTTATCCTCCCTAATGTAAGGCTAATGGATGCCTAATCTACCCCTTAAAGTTACCCAAGGCTATCTATAAAAGAAATCCATGCTCCTGCTTGCAAAAGTTGGAGACAAAAGCTCACAAAAACGGAAAAAGAAGAAGAAAAGAGAGAGAGTAAGGAGGAGCACGTCTCCCACCTCCCCTCCCCTCCATTTCCTGCAACCCAAGAGAAAAGAGAAAGGAAAGAAGAAGGAAAGAGAGTAAGAGAAGAAGAGAGCAAGAGAATGGGTTCTTAGAGCCATTTCCCCTTCCTTATCCCCTCTCCAAGGTAGAGTGGGGATGGGAGATGGGTTTTGTTCTTAATATTTTTGCTTTTCTTAGCATTTTCTTTCATTGATGTCAGTAGGAACTTCTATCTCCCCCTTGATGTTCATCCATGATATTGAAAAGTAATGAAATGCATGTTCAGATTTTTTATTGTCTGTGAGTCTGCTGTCTTCTTGCATTTTCTATCCCATTTTTTCCTTCACAAGGCTTATGTTTTTCGTGTGGGGATGGTAGAGGGACCTTTCTAGTTCATGAAAATGGTCTTCTCAAGCCTCAAAGTCCCCTAAAGATGGAGTTATGATCCGAAATCCAAGTTGCTGTCCAGTTTTCTGAACTTTGCATTTTCTGGTTTTTCATTTGTTTGTCTTGAGTTTGGGGGTTCTTCAAGGTGTCTTGGCCTTCCATGTCCCTTAGGAGGACATCCCTTCCATGGATGATGCTCTCCCAAGACCAAACAACATGGTAAATGCCCAAAAATCCATGAATCTTATGTTATATATTTTAGTTTTTCAAGTTATAACCGAATCGATTTTGGTGTGATCTTCTCCTTCAAAGGCTAAAGGTTTAGGCCCTAGAGATTCTCAAGGGGGTCTCCTCACTATATGGGGATGAGCTTCTTTGGGTATAATCCCTCTAACATAGAGCTAAAAGGAAAGATCCATAGAAAATGATCAAAATATACTTAAGTTTTTCATGAGTTTTATAATTAAGTTCTTCATTAAATTTCTTAAGAAAATACATCTAAAATATATTTTAAATAAAGGTTTTGGGTTTTATACCTTTTATACTTATTTTCTATCATTTGGGTTATATTTAAACCCTTATTTCATCAAAAATCTAATTTTCAGCTTGAGTCTGCGATTACTGTTCTGAGTCTGTGCCTCCCTGCGCAGACTCAACGTCTGTTTGCAGGTTTTAAGTCTGCGCCTCTTTTAGCTTGTAATTTGAGTGCGAGGTGATTCTTTGATCCTCCCCCAATCTGTCCAAAGGATCATGAGGCCTAGGGCTGCCTCTTTGAGGCCTAATGAAGGTCCTAAATGCCTTGGACTTTGGGTTTTTATCAAGCCTTTAATATTTAAACTAAGATCTTGTTATATGTTTTAAAATTTTAAGTCTCTTCCGATGTTTTCGTCAAAGATGTCCCGATTAAATGTTGTCAACAATTCTAATGTTGGGTAACCCATCAAGGTCCCTCATACAAAGAATATCATTCTTATGTTCCCATTGTCATGGGTTCATTTAGATGATATGTCCCGAATGTCCCAATAAAATTAGTAGATTTCTTTGCTTCCCAAATGTAGAAATGTAATGGGTTACTCCTTGTAGGTTTCCTTTATATTTCGAAGGCATCAAGGGCACCCAAAGGGTGAGTGGCTTGTGCTCGGCACGCCCTTCTTGGCAGCCACCTCTATGATTTATAGCCATATATGATCCTTACAGGGGAATTGGTGGAGTTCCTTGCTTCCCAAATGTAGAGATGCTTTAGATTTCTCCTTGTGGATTTTTCTTACATCTCGAAGGCATTAAGGGTACCCTTTGGGTGAGTGGCTTGTGCTCGACATGCCCCCCTTTGCAGCCACCCTTAAGGTTCATGGTCATACATATTCCTTTTAAGGGAATTGGTCTTTCGGATCCCTTCATGGTATGATCCTTCATGAAGATCCTAAATCTTTATTGGATTCTCCTAATGAAAGATTGAAATTCATCTCAAAATCATTATATTAAATATTTTTAATGCTTTATAAAATAATCCAAGAAGAATGTGATAGATATGAAGAAATCATGTCATTTGAAATAACCCACATAAGGAACATTCTTTGAAAAGACTTTGTATAGTCATACTCAACTTCTAAGATTTCTCAGTATTATACTTCCTAAATTTGTAGTGATTCTTGAATCATTTCAAGTTGAAGGAAATAGAAAACTGAAATGTGCTCAAATTTTTGAGTCTGCGTAATAATGGAAATTCGATTGAGAATGTGATACAAACTGATTTCTTCAATTTCGGATTTCATATTCCAACTTTATTATTGAAACTAACCCCTTGATGAATTTAAATATGTCTTGAACTATGCAAGATATGCCAAAGATCAGTTTCAGACTTAAGTTTGCACAGCAGGTTTTGAGTCTGCGTACCCCTGCGCATACTCAACCCAAAACTGTCAAATGATGCATCCTATAAACTAATGACCCCATTTATGGTTCAAATGACTCATATAACTAAAATTAATTCATAAACTACTCATAAAAGGTTTAAGATGAACATTCTCTTTTCTAAATAAATACAAATCCTTAAAACTCAAGTTGAGTCTGCGCACCTGCCCTAGGCTCAAAAGATAAAAAAAAAAATCTAAACAACTTAAATAATCAAGTCAAATCTTTGACAAAAATGATGCTCAATGGGACACAAATCAAGCTTAATAAACTTCTTTTCAAAATAACTCTAGAGTCTGCACACTTTTTTATAAACTCATTTCAAATAAAAAATCAAAGAAACAATAAATCAAATGGCACAAATCTCTTGAAATCACATCTCAAATATTCAATTTCATTTAAATAAAAGTTCATTTACAAAAAAGATCCAAATTCCTTCAAATCAAAAAATCAAATTACAAGATCAGTTAAGTCTGCACACCCATGCGCAGACTCAGACCTATTTTCTACAAATCTTATCCCTTTGAGCTTTATAGCTTTCATCATCTGAAAAACACTTACTATAAGCTCCCCCAACACTTTGAAAGTCTTGGAATTCCTTGCAACATTAGGAGGTCTCATCTTCATGGGAATTTCCCCCCAAAGCTCTTAAAAATCTTCTTTTCACTTGAGTCTGTGCCTCAACCAAATGGCCAAACTCTCCTCCCATGGCCCATGAAGCCTATGCTCATCTCCAAATCTGTAAATCATTATCAAATAAATCAAGAAACAAAATTATTCAATCAATTATCCAACATAAAAATCCACAAAAGGAAAATACACAGTTCAGACTTGAGTCTGTGCACCCCTACGCAAACTCATCCCTTAACTTCCGAAAAATAAAAATCCAAGATCCCATCCACTCCAAGATGATCTAAAGCTCTTTAAAAATCAAGTTCCTTCCTATAAATCAGTGAATCAAAGAAAAACATCAAGTTGTTCTTGAAAAAATGCATAAACCACCTAAAACAAGTTAGTGACAAATGAGTCTGCGCACTACTGCCCAGACTCAACCCTTAATTCATGAAATCTGAATTTTCACCCTTAAATCCTTCTCAAGTCAAACCCAAAACTTCAATAAAAATTTTATACTTTCTAGAAGTCATAAAATCAAATAAAACCCCAAGTTGCCTCTATGAAAAAACACAAAATGCTTAAAAGAAGTTCTATGACAATTGAGTCTGCGCACCCCTGCGCAGACTCAACTCTTAATTCTGAAACATCTGAAATTCAGTCATTAAATTCTCCTCAAATCAAACCAAAACCTCAAAGATAAACTTCATATTTTTCACAAATCAAAAATCCAAATAAAATGCTAAGTTTTCCGTTGAAATTATCCAAAAATATAAAGAACAGCTTGGTGACAAATGAGTCTACGCACCCCTGCGCAGACTCAATCCTTAATTGATAAAATCCAAGTCTTTAACCTTTAAAAATCTGTAAATTAAACCAAAAACTCTAAGATAAAACTATATACTTCTTGTAAGTCAAAAAAATAAATAAAACCCAAATTTGCCCTTTGCAAAATATAAAAAATACCTAAAAGAAGTCTTTTCAATAATTGAGTTTGCGCACCTTGTTGCAGATTCATCCTTCAAAACCTGCAAATTCAAAATACAAAAAGCATAAGTCTTTGAAGCATCTTTCACTGAAATCAATTAAGGAAACATAAAAAGTATATTCTCATACCTCAAAAAATCAAATCCAAAGCTTCCTCATTTCAAACTTGAAAAAACACAATAAAGAATGATAATGAGACTTTATTGTTAATAAAATACAACCAAAATTGACATTCAAATTCTAAATTATGATTTCTATGAAAAATATCATTCATCTCAATCAAAATACCATAAAAAGTATTTCCACTCATTTTGCAAATAAAAAATCAACTACATCAAGCATTCTCATCAATAACAAATGAGTCTACGCACCCCTGCGCAGAGTCAACTTCATGTTCACTTCCAAATATAAAAATTCAAACAAATTTTCAATGAACTAACATATATCATTCCAAAAAGACTAAAAAATATCTCTCATCATTATCCATTAATAAAAAATAAAGAAATCAAGTCTTTTGCCTTATTTTCTAATGAATAATTAAATAAAATCAAAAGCCAGCTGAATCTGCGCACCACTGCGTAGACTCAACTCTAAAACTAAAAAATGAGTTTTTACTTAAATGTCAAACTGAAATTTATTCATTTTTTCAAATGTAATCTTGTATATGTCATTTATATCATTTTAAAAGGTGTTATTCTAATCTTCCGATGATTAATCAAGGATTTTCTTATGATGATGATGTAATTAACGCCATTCTATTTATGGGTAGCGAGATCGGGTCTAAGAACAACACAATCATCTGATTGATTCAGATAATGCGCACAAATACAAATTTAAATTAAAAATTAATATTAGTACACCAAAAAATATACGACATACTTATTTGCTGGATTGTAACAGACTTTAATATTTGCTTCCTTTATTTCTTATATTTATAGTTCGTTTCCTATTGAGTTATTTAACTTAGTCTTTCATATATTTACCCGTACGTGTGCATGTGATCTCGAGCTTAGGCCCACTAATGACAGTATGACATCCATTTAGTTTTCAAATATCCGATGTTGGGTACGGGTCGTTAGAGTTGTAACAACTTGCCACCCTTGGTCCAAAAATCAATGCAGCTTGGGTATTGGATCATTACCTTCATATTTGTACCCAGATCCAAAAGGTACATGTCTGGAGATGTCGCTGTTGAACAAGACTAAATACAACATTTAACGAACTAAGAGAAGTACACAAATGAACAACAAATAAAATATAGCAGTCCATATACAATCTAACAACAAATACATGGTCCACAAGAATATAATAAAGTATACGTCAAGATAGAAAGTACAACTACGATGGGGCATATCCCGGAACCAAGAAGAAATTACTGGTTTACGCCACTCGACAAGGTCACCGTGCTCCAACCCTCGCTGAACACCACACCTGAAAATCTAGAGAGTGAGCCACACCGATATTGGACTCATTAGAGATCGCGCGATCCATACTCCCGAACATGCACCCACAAATGCACCAACAGTAGGAATACATACTTCAGATAGCTTGAGCCCGGATCCAGGAAATTTAGGCCGTTGGGATAGTAGTTTTAGTCTTCTTGATTGCACACTTGGTTAGGGGCACGAACACTATGTGTCACCGCGGAGCCCGGTTAGTCCCATTTTCTAACTATCTCCGAAGTAACAGAAGCTGACAGGCGTGAGGGTTCGCCGCTAGATAAGATGTCCGTGGATGCACTCCGACTGAGGAATTTTGAGTTTTGTATGGAGCATGGCCGTCGTGCTGTGACTTTTATGCCGTTGCACTAGTGAGTGTGTGTGCCTTTGTCACTCTTGTGACTGGGTAGGGGTGCGTGCCACCTGTCGCTTGGTTGGTTAGAGCAACATGAGTTGCCTATGGGGTTTCCGACCTGCTTTAATGGGTCTGGTTTCTTTGACACTTCCTCATGTGTTTTGCCTCAATCACACTAGTGCTTAGTTTACAATTCATTGCTTACTTCACAGTTCACTTGCTATATTTTTGTTAGCTGTGGGTGCATGTGTATATAGGAGGTAGGGATCGCGAGATTCCTACTGAGTCTAATACTGGTGTGTCTCACTCCCTAGATTTTCAAGTGTGGTGTTCGGTGGGGGTAGGAGTGCGGTGACCTTCTCGAGTGGTGTGCACCAGCAATTTCTTCTTGATTCCGGAGTATGTCTCGTCATAGTTATATTTTCTGTCTTTGCTTGTACTTTATTATATTTTTATATTTGTTGCTGGATTGTATATAGACTACCATATTTTATTTCTTGTTCATTTGTGTACTTCTCTTAGTTCGTTAAATGTTGTATTTAGTCTTGTTCAGTAGTTACTTCTCCAGGCATGTAGTTTTTGGATTCGGGTATGAACTCGAAGGTAATGATCCGGTACTCAAGCTACATTGGTTTTCGGACCAAGGGTGGCAGGTCATTACATATTATCATTAGACATTTATTATAATAATGTTATTTAGACTATTATGCGATAGTTTGACATTATGGTTAATTGTCTTGTGCATTTTTTATGCTCTCATATCCCATACATGTATGCTATGTTTCTCTATACCGTCTTCGATTATGCTGAAAGTTAGATAAGACCAAATCAGGGGTTAGGGACATTATAGATAGGGATGTGAATTGGACCGGGTCGGTCCGATTTTAACTGGGCTTGGGTCAATGAAATTGGCCTTGCATAAACATTTGGCCCAGCTCGAAAATTAAAAGGGCCGGATTTGGTCCTTGGTCGTCCCGGCCCGGTCTGGGCTGGATATATCGAAATTTCGTATGGGTTAATTTAAGTTTATATGTAAATAACATTGTGTTGATATAAGTTATAAGAATAATCAATGAGATGTGATTTTTGTTGTATAAAGTATGTATTTTACATGTTTATATTATGATGTAAATATGTTATATGTTCTACTTTATATTGGGTTTATAAAAATTCCCCAAGGATTTTTGTATTAGGGAGAAAAAAATAGAAATTCTTCAAAATGGGGCAGGGCTGGGCCTTAACCAGGCCTCATAAAAGTCTCTCGGGCCGGGCCAAGCCCATGGAAACTGGGCTTTTTACTGGTCCCAGGACGAATTTTTGAGGAACATGACATTTCATCATATAATTTTCATTAAACTGAATATATAAAAAATTTCAGAATAGCACAGATTGATTATTTACAAAATAGCTTGAAGTATCATAGTATGTTAATTACATGTGAGGATATAGAACTTCTTATAATTGACACATTTGGTAAATATTACATGATTTTACAAGTCTTCAAAGGTAGATAAAGCCCTAAGCTTCTTCTAACGTGATCCTAGCACTTATGTCTCTTGCCGCTTCTTTTTTGCTCTCGAAGCAGGCACCTGAAATTGATGGGGGTTGGTCTCCAACAATTGGGACCCAGTTGGTTGTCTTTCCACAATCACAGACTAGAACTTGCAAAATTATACGTGTGAAATAGAACAATATCTAAACATATTAATAAGCATGTTAAAATCAAAGCTGACAGATTTTCGGGAGACATTGGCATGAAATTAGCTTCTATTTAGAAAGGACTAAACCGAAAATATTGTGTATTTGCATGTTCTTATATATTAGCATCATGTTACAAATGAGCATAGACAAGCATTCTATCAACTGGGTTGAAACAAAGGATATTTATATAAACAAAATATATACATAGCTAACACCTAGGCTCTCCTGAGCAAGTTCAGAGCCAGGTCATGACCACAACATTATGCCGTGGATAGTGGGATCTTGACAAAAAAAAAAAAACACGACACTAGCATTCTTGCTTCCTCTCAACGTTGGAAGGCACTGGCATGTAGCTGGTGCTACACCCTAACTATCCTCAAGGTTGAGAGACAACCCTAATTCCCCTCATGGTATTGTCCACTGCTATGAGTCAATTCTTACCACTTATGCAAAATAGAATGCCAAAGACTTGTATTGTTCTCACACTATCTTGCTACCATGATATCTGATCAAAAGCGGTTCAAATCATGTAAAACAAATCAAATTAAAACTATTATTCTTAATTTTGTTAGATATGATCAAGTATATAAATGTAATATAAAACGCAAAATTCTAATATAAGGGAATGAATTGGCATGCCTACTTTAAAATTTGAGAATCCAACTCCAGATTAGCTCTTTACTTAGAAAGAACATTATCTTAATCCAACTAGCTTGCTAGATTAAAATTTAGCTTATCCACAACTCTCTTCTCCTATAACCCCTCTTTTACTCTTTTACTTCTTCTTTCATACTTCTAGCTTAGATACAGTATCTTTGAGTAAGGTAGAGGAATGTTCTCTTCAAGCCTTTCCATTTCTCCTCCTCCTCCTCTCCTCTCTCTCTCTCTCTCTCTCTCTCCCTCTATATATATATATATATATATATATAGTTACATGGATGGTGGGAATGAGTAAAAGTTTTAAAATAGAAATGGACATTGGATTTATATAGAGAAGAGTTTTACATGAGAGAGTGACACCTTGTAACCCATGTACCATGACTTTAAGAGTTCCTTTGCCACCTCATGCCTTACTTGCCACCTCATACTCCCTTTTAATTTGCCACTTCATACTTACCCTTGCCACTTCATGTCACACTTGTCTTCATATAAACCAGCTACTTCTCACCACTTGACAGCATATCATACGCTTATCCTACACATAAATTAACCCAATATCATATTTAAAAACTTTGAATTACTAAATTATAAATATTAATTATATCACCAGTTTTAATTTTTGTCATTGTTAACCCTTTAGTTATCTATTTCACTTAATTAATAATTCTTACGTAAGATTAAATTCTAAAATAACAATTTGCATGATTTAAACTTATTAATTCACTCTAAACTAACTTAATTACCTTATAGTTAGGATTTGCAAAGTTATATTTTTGCAATTGAATATACCAAATCACCCAACTTCTGCATCCATTATTAAAACCTTAGAATATTTGACATGATCCGCAAGGCTAGTGTTTAAAATATAAAAATTCTTCCTAAATAACTTATTAAAGTTAAATTGAATTAAAGTAATTATAGGGTGTTACATATGGTATACGTAAATTTAATAGATCCAGCGATGATAATGTTTTGTAAATCCTTTTGTGGAACACCGCCGATACTAATTAGGAGCTTGGACAAGATTTTTCCTTCACACGTTTCATGATTTTGGAACGAGAAGAGATTTTTTGAGTACACGATTGGACAGGAGTCTAACAGTACTAAGAAAGGGAGGAGGTCAAATATTGTAAATTTGTTTTTTCACATCACCTAAAACTTTTACAAATATCTGAACCCTTCCCTTCAGTACTGTTGGACTCCTTTCCAACCCTATACAACTTATGCTTGACGGATCAGACGTTTGAGTGCAAGTTCTCTTTTATCTAATAGTTAAACTCCGAAGGAGTCATTTTAAAAAGGGCCTTCAGCAGGAAAATCGAATATTGAATTATGTAGATTTCCAGCAAATATTAGGTCCATTCTATTATCTTAGATCACACAAATTGCAAGAAAGTGTACGAATTGCAAAATTAGAGGAAGTCATGGAGACCAACATATATAGTGCTTGCTTGGATCAATGGTATCAATCTGTACATTTTTTTCGCTTTGAGGGAGGAGCTCCCATAGTGCTAGAAGACCAATACATTCAACTTAGCAGATGCATGAGCTGAAATGATACTTGTCCGAGCAACCGTGTGTGAAGATCTTGAGAGGAGATCTTTGGAGCTAATTGCCGAACACCAGCTTCGGCATAAGACGAGGCTGTTCCATAGTCGAAGAGAGGCTAAGATATATAGGCCCCCTAGCAAGAAATTTAACAGTGGGAACCTTGCAAAAACAAGTTATCACAAGTGACTTATACACTAAATTAGCCACAAAGAAAAATTGATCCTCTCGCTAGCTAGGAAGGGAGAAAACTCTTACCAAGAGGGGAGAAGAGCCCTTAATTAATGAACAAAGTTATGGACTGAGAACTCGTCAGGATGGATCCTCCAAAGAGCTGAGGAAGGGGGAGTAGAAGCCGGGCACAGAAGAGAGGGAAAAGATTGAGAACATCTCTCAAAGTAGATTAAGATCAACTATTTCATTCTTTTCTACACCAATCGTACTTTATATTATGTTAATTGGTTCCAACAGTAGTATCTGCTATTAAGACTTGGTTTTATAATATATAAATAAGTCAGAGACAATGGATCAATAAATAGTACTGTAGAATAAATAGTATAAAAAAAGAGTCAACTATATAACTTTAAAGAATCGAGATTCTTTCAATACCATGAAGGAGAAAACCTGGTTTGTGAGGGGACGAAAATTCCTCGCACCAAGCTGAAAAAGTTTGGCACGGGGGACTTTTTTGAAAAACCTATCTCAATGTTGTGAGTCTCATCCTCAATCATATTGAGAGGATCACGATTCATCTTTTAAGTTATCAGAATATGTTTGCACTATATCAAATTATCTATAAAATTTTATTAAACTTTAGATTCGTAACTTAACATTTTTATGATAATTGATCACTATAACGTGATCGGATCACCATGTTCTAACAAGGCGGCGAAGTTGACCTACTTTTCAGAAGAGATGCCTGCCCAGGTTCATGAACAAGCATTCGCACTCCCATATGACTGCTGGAAGGGGCATCCAAAGATGCAGCATTCAATACAAAGCATGAAATCCTCTTCCTAAGCTCACACAAAAGCACATGGAAAGAAAAATAAAAAACTTCCAGCTACCAAACACAGCATGCATCCAAAGATGAACAAATTAAGGCCCAGTCTTGAGTAGAAAAAATATCATTTTTTTTTTCTGAAAGATCAAGAAGAAATTGTTTGTATGAGCATGTTGTCTGGGCTCATTAATTTTCCTGCCCACTGTATCAATAATAACCATAATTTACAAGTTTATATACATATATATACGGTGTGTTCTAGATTAATTTCCTAGTTAATTTAATTTCTCAGTTCCTCTTCCTGCATCAAGGGCGGGGAAACGAAGCCAGCAGCTGAGAGGGGATGCACGGGGAGCTCTTCCATGTCCTCGAGTGCAACCTGAGGATATCCATGGCCTTCTCCTTGGCCTTCCCCCCGAACTCCACCTGCAGCAGCAGGCACAGCTTGGCGGCCACGCCCACCTGCAGCATCTCCTGCAGGACGGCCGGCGTCGCGGAGGACCTGGAGACCGAGTGCAGCACCCTCACAGCGCGCTCCGTCGCCAGAGGCGAAACCCTAAGTATCTTCTTGGCTACCACGGCGAGCCCCGCCGCGTGCGCCACCACCTCCGCCCGCCCCTCCGCGCACCCGCACAGCTGGTCGAGCACCACCAATGCCATCTCGCACTCCCGCTGCTCGGGCCCGTCGAGGAGGAGCTCCACCATGACGGGCACACCGCCGGCCTTCGCGGCCTTGACCCGGTTGCGGCTCCACGGGCAGAGCTGGGCGAGGACCCGAAGCGCCGCCTTCGTGGCCTTGTGGGAGACCCGGTCCCGGACCAGCTTCACCAGCTCTTTGAAGAGCTCTTCCTTCAGGGTGAGCAGGCTGGCTGGGGGGACAGCTTCCACGACGGACCGCAATAGGAAGACGGCGTAGGCGCGGGACTCGTAGCCGCAGCTCCGCAGCACCGCCGTGAGCGTCTCGATGAGGTCGCCGTGGCGCGCGATGATCTCGGAGAGTCCCTGGGGGGACACCTTGAGAGCGTGCAGGATGCACAGCGCCTCCTCGCAGGCGCTGCCGCCGCTGGAGGAAACCTCCTGCTCGTCCACAGACGCAGCGGGGCTGCCGTTCCTGACGATGGAGACGAGGAATTCGGGCGCCCCCGCGGCCTCGGCGCTGCGCCTGTTGCGCTCGCTCTCGGCGACTATGGAACGGAGCCTACGCAGAGCCGCCAGCTGCGACCCCGTCGCCCGGGCCTCGTCGAGGAGCCGGGCAATGTGGGCCTTGTCGACGGGCTGCCGCGGGGTGGGGACGCGCTCCACGCCGTGGGCGGCGTTGGCGACGCACCACGCCTGGATGAGGCGCCGGAGGGTATGGTTGGGGGTGATCATCTCGGCGTCCTGCGGTAGGGCCTGCTTGGTCACGGGGCAGGTGGGAGCGTGCTCCTCGCCGGCGCCGGAGAAGACCCACTTCTCGATGCTGTCCCGGTCGTAGGTGATGCCGGTCGGAAGGGTAACGGGGTCCCTCATGATCTGGAGGGAGATGGGGCAGAGGAAGTAGGGTGGGACGTCGACCCCGTCCCCTACTGCTGTCGAAGGCCGCGCCATGGTATGTAGCCAAAAACCAAACCCAAACCACAACTAAAGACGGCGCCTTTAAAGTCTCTTCTATGCAGAGCTGTTCAAACCTCCTACTTGGGCTCAGAGAAGAGATTCTTCACAGAACCCTGACAAGCCCTTGTCTTGGTGGATTCCTGTGTTCTGCTTGAGGAATTAAGGATAGAGGAGAAAATGGGGTGCTGCTGCTGGTGGAGCTGAGACTTGATGACAGGATTGAGGAGAAGGTTTGGGACCTTTATAAGGAGACGGAATGGCGGTAGTGTAGAGAGATGGGGGTCAAACACCCAGAAGTCCACGCGCGAGGGGGCTTCAAAGGAAGGGTTGGAAAGTCAAAACTTTACTACGACTGCTAGCGAGCTAGATGGGCATCTCGTGGGATCAGATAGGATGCTTCTGGCGTACGGGGTGTCGTTCGTGTGGTAGAAGTGTGGCGGAGGAGGTGAATTGTGACGTGGGGGGCGGCCCTCCACCCCTTCCACCGCCGGTGCTCTGACGCGCTGACCGGCCGGTGCCTGTGGCGGGGAGCCTTTCCCTGGTTTTGACCTGCTTGTTAGGGTGCCTTTTGAAAGAGATAAAGGGACAATTAATCCATCGGAAAAGCCTCTTTATAAGAATGTTAATTTTCACTGAGCAATGGATTTGACAGAGCTAATAATTAAATTGGGAACAATGTTATGATATTACGTTTTTTCTCACCTTCTTGCCATTTTCATTGGGATGATTTCTGTGGTTACGAGGTGTTCATAACATTGTTTTTATAAAGAATCGAGAACCTCACGGTAACCTCTGGACTAGACTCTGGGTGTGATTTTGTTTGCATAATTGTTTATATCAGAATAAGATTTTAAGGATTTTTTAAATTAGAATAAGAAGTATTTTGATTTGATAATTCGTTAGTATTCCACAAAGAATAAAAAGAATTATACTGTACTATTCTAAGTGATTTACTAAGAAGGAGTTGAATAAAGAGTGAAATAAAAGTTGGAATTAGAAGAAATAGAAGAATTAGACATTCTAGATATAATTTGAAGAATTGAAAAAATTAGAAAAATTAGACATCCTTACAATCAAACTAAAATTAGATCCTTATACTGGTTATTCTCGGTCTTATTGCGCTAACAAAGTGAGCCAACAATATTACTGAGAGAGAGGAGAAACTTCTTCAAAAAATACCTCTGCGCAGAATTGGAAGAAGGTCCGTTTCCGTGACTAGGGTTGTACTGCCAGCTCAGCTCTCGGAGAGGATCCCGATTCTTTTGTAAAACATTATTTTATAATATTTGAGCTACAGTAGATTGTCGAGCTTTGGAATTCTGGCCACCCACATTTCATCTTTGATTTCTTGCAAATTTTTAGATTAACGTTATTGAAAGAATATTGTGGTCATTAAACAAAGTACTCGATTTTAAAATCTGAAAGATCGATTAAGTAAAATTAATGACTTTAAAATCAAGGAGTGATATTGTTGCTTCACATTAAAGTACTAGTAAATTACAAAATAAATTATCTAAAAATATCTATGCAAAAAGTTGTCCCGTCGCTTATTCATGACAACTCTTTAACGGGCAACCAAAAATTTGTGGTGAAAAAGATGAGAAACCATCATGAAAACAAAAAAAAAGCAACGTTTAAAATGTAAGAACAGAATTATCGCTTAAACCACCGTCCATCACGTGGGGGCGGCGAGTCATGGCGCCGGTTCCCGCATGCACATCGTGACCAACATCGTCGCCACTTGTGGTGGCATAATGGGCCACTGTGGGTCAACGTTGGACTTTCCACGTCAGGCTACTTGATACAACTGGATCGAACTTATTTCATGTATACTTAATTATTATTTATAATTTTTTTAGAAAGAAATGATTCAATGAACTCGACCACACGGTGAGATGGAGTCCTAAAGCCTAAGACATTTTTCACTGTAATCCTTCTATAGAAAGTGAAAAGGACAAAATGAAAAATATCCTTGATTGTGAAACTCAACTTCGCTGTGAGATCGAGCTTACTAATTCGTTCTTCTTTTAAAAAAGAAGCCACTTGATACTGATTTAAAGTTAACGTAAAAAAAATTATGTAGCTTTCCCGCAAAAAAGAAAAGAAAAAACCTTAACAATTAATTCGGTGAATGCTGGAACGGGTATAATTTATCTATTTATTAATTTATAGGTCAGTTAATAAATAGTTTTCTAGATCGAAATGCACAATGACTAAGGTAACTGATTATTAGCTTATTAGCTTATAAATCAGTTAATAGTATTCTTTTCAAACCAGTAGCATGACGAATAAGGTTATCCTTGCAGCACCCTAGATCTGTACTGAATCTAACCTGTTTGCATCCTTTACTGCTGCATGGACTTGTCTTTGTGTGGAAATAAACTCCCTACTTCGTGTGAGGAGCCCATTGCCTAGTCTACCGTGTCATCTAATTAGAAAAAAAGGACTCACCCAATGATATAAAATATTTGCTTCACATTTTTAAACCATCGTATTTATATATATATATATATATATATGCTTGAATCTAATAAACTACTATAAATATCCTCGACGTCTTGAGAAATGTTGCAGTCATACCCCTTAGGTCACAATGCCATGAACTTCAATAGAATATGTCAGAAATATTTTAGTATCTTTATAAATATACTTCTAATTCATAGAGTTTATGAAATCTTTTTGCCATCCTTGGACAGTTTTCAAAGTCTTTCAAGAAGAAGATATAGCCTCAAATTTATTGAAGATGTCATACATATTTATAAGAATACATTATATATATATATAGCAGTTTAGAGAACACGTGATCTGTTATTAGTCTTCTTAGCCATATCCAGAATTTTTCCACTCATTCCTGCTATGAAACAACTGGATGGAGGCGGCCACAGCGTCTGCAGTCTTCGCTTACTGTCCGTTCAAACCTAACCCACCAAAATATGAAAAATGCAGGCTCTCTTGTTTAGAATAAGACCCTTCGCCTCCCCTGTTGCAAACTGGAGAAGCGTTGACGTCGTTTACCTTTCTTTCCCTCCAAACAAAATAGGGAAATCCTCAAAAAAAGGAAAGTTTGAAGGCTGAAGGGCTGGCTATGATAACCATGACAACGGAAAAGCCTCTTAGAAATGTAATTTTTCTTTGGCAGTGATGCAGCCAAGAGTCCGGTCTCTCACGGATGGGATCAGAGAGAAGATGTTAGGCTTTCACAAGACGGGATAACGAATTTTGTAATTTAGGTGGACTAAACGGTGTACGAGATGTAGACGAAGCCCCCTTTAGAATTTGTGCGCAGGGAGGCTGAGGCCGAGGCCGACTGGTGCTGAGGCTGACTGGTACTGGGTGGGTTGAGTGAGACGAGGCCGATTGGTGAGGCAGAGCCGACCTACACGTGTGAGCACCACGTCAACAGGGGTCACAGATTTTGTTCCGACGGAAGTCTCTCCGACATTCAAGTCAGTGAGTGCCCAATAACAAAAAATAAGTGACTGAACTGAGGAGTAAAAGAGTTGCCCCTTAGGACATGACATGCCCTTACGTTATAGAAGTAGGATAGGTGAACACTTGTGGTAGCAGTCGATGTGGCACTAAAGGCTACATTTACTGTAGCAGCAACTTTTTTCCCCTCTTTTATTGTGGCCTTTAATTGTTTCATGGGCCGATCAGCTCATGCTTGATTTGTGGGTTGATCACGGGCCAGTTTAAATGGGACCCAAAGAGTAATCTTCTCATCAGGTAGAAATAAAGATGTCATGGTATTATCTTGTATTTTTTGCACGTATATCCCTCAAATACACCATATTTGCATGTGTACTCTTAACTCTCGTGTATTAGCATCAATCTCCTTAAAATCTTTAAAAAGTTGCATTTATACCCCTCAATCTAATAATTTTGCATAAATATCTTTGAATTCACTAATATTTTGTATATGTACCCCTCAATTCACTAAACTCTTGCATTAAGTATCCCGACAACTCTTGCATTAAAAAAGATCTTATCTTTTTTACCATCTTTATTGGGATGATTTCTGATACGAAAAAGAACTACGGAGTCTTGCTTTAATCAATGGAAGTGGCCCTATGATTTCATCCCGTTGTTGGAAAAAAAACTATGTTAGAAAGAAATTACATAGTCTTATTTATAAATACAAGATTGCCTTTCTCATAGAGCAATTGATACGAGACTAATGACTCATTTGAGAACGGGTGGTAAAAAAGAGGCTCACAACAAAAGCTGTTCGTACTCCAAAAGATGATGCTGACTAGTTTCTTGCTGCTGTTTTTTCTCTCTCCTCTCTTAGTTTCTCTCTCTCTTCTTCCTTATACTCTACCCTTTGTCAAAATGTTGGGGCCACTTGCCTGTTTGGAAACGCTCGGAACCAGTCCGGAAGACTGTCTGCTACTTTTTCACACCCCCAACGAGTTACCAAAAGCTGCCTAAAATCTTCATTTTATACTTCAACAGCTTCCACTAAGGGGTGTTCACCACGCTGTAAAATGGTGCAGAACGTTATTTTATCAGATTTTAAGTCCTGTCAATTATTAGGTTTACGTTTTTCGTTCTCTCACTTGTTATTTCTTTTTCTCATATTTTTAACCTGCAATTGTTGGAAGAATTTTATAACCATTCTAATAAAGTATTCCCAAATTTAAAGCCTCAGAAATTCATTAATCTCAAATTGACGATTCTAAACTCTAAGAATCAGATTGATTCAGCACTAATTACACACTAATAACCTATAGAAACGTAATGACCATAAAATCTCGCTCACAAAACTTGTCGGGCCATTTAGTCACGATAACTGTTAATGAGTGTGACCAAAAGTTTATGAAGTATATAATTATCTTTGTCAACAAAGTTATGAAAAGATTAAAAATTATCGCAAAAATTAAAAATTAAACAATATTAAAATATTTTTTTTTACATATATATCTTTTAAATATGCCGTATTTGCATGTATACCCCCAACTCTCACGTATTAACATCAATACTTTTGAAATCTTTAAAAAGTTACATTTATACCCTTCAATCTAATGGTTTTGCATAAATACCTTTAAATTCACTAATATTTTACATGTATACCCCTCAATTCACTAAAATCATGCATTTTGTGACGCCTCCGATGATGTCATGATTTATGCAATGTTTTTGACATATTTCGTTGAAATTAACCTAAGTTTGACGGGAGGGACATAAATGCAACATTTTGAAGATTGCAGGTATTGATGATAATAATGTGAGAGGTGGTGGTACACATGCAAATGCGGTGTGTTTGAGGGATATATATGCAAAAAAACCCAATAAAATTAATGGGCCAACCCAACACCCCCTTCACGTGGGGCCGGTGACGCGAAGCGTCGGTTCCGGGATGCGGACCGTGGCCAACACCCATCGCCACTGCTGGCGGCATTAATGGGCCACTCGGTTTCCCGCTTTCTGGGTCAAATTTGACTTTGTATGCCAAGCAACTGGCCACATGACCCAGGATAGATGCATGGATGTCTTTTACCAGGTGGGTTTGAACGTGGTTAGTATCCACTCATTTTTTTATTTTTTTATTTTTTAAAGCCACTTGATATTAATCTCAAAGTCAATGTTAAAAAGTTTTTATGTAGCTTTCCCACTTAAAGGACTCAACGATTGATTGGGTGAATACTGAAATGGACTACACCTCGTATTAATCTCCCTGAAGCCTAATAAGGTAGTGCTTAACCTAGTTTCTAATTGGAAGTACTTTTAAAAGTTTTCTTGTTTATTTTGAAAGGGAAAAAGAAACTGTTGGAAGCCACTTCTATAGTATTTTAGTTATTTTTTTGACTTCTAATCAAATGCTTCAATTAAAGATTCCTAATTAAAGAAAAAATGGAGTTGTTAGGGAACTTTTGACTTTTATAAATTTTAAAATTAGGTATAGCAACTTCTATCTAGTAAATTTTATGTTATAAGAGGAAGCTAAAAATGAATCATACTGTATCAATCTACTGTATCATACTTTCTTTGCGTAGGAATAAACTCCTTGCCTTTGAGTGAGGAGCCCAATGCCCAATCTACTGTATCATATTTATTGGAGATTTTTAAAACATTGTATTCATATATGTATTCTATAGTCTCACATATCACTATAACTTTAGGTCAAAATGCCATGAACTTCAATAAAATATCAATATGTACTCTTGACTTCACCAAAGTGGACAGAATTTTTTTACCATCTTTAGTTAGATTTCACATATTTCGATGGAGGAATATAACCACAATACTTTCGAAGATGCCACAGATACTTATAAAATCAAAAACATACATTTAAGTATAAAGGTTTACAGAATTTAGATGCAAAAGTCTCTATTTCCTATAACACATGACAGGGAAGAATTTTCACATGTGATATGGTACTAGTTTCCTTAGCTATATCGCTGGTTTTTCCACTATTCCGGCTGGTGAAACAACTGGGTTTGCTTGCTGACCATTCAAACGTAACCCAATAAAATAAGAAAACTATGCTCTCTCCTGGTGTTTTCTTAGCTAGATACAGGTCATCTTTTATTCTTCGTTTAGGACTCCTTGTCTTCACTGTTGCAAGCTGGAGAAGCGTTGACGTTTACCTTTCTTTGAATTCTTTCCCTTTTAAACAAGTATGAAAATTAGAAAAAAAAAGTTAAATAAAATTTGAGGGTTGAATGGTAGACTATAATGACACATGATTTTCAACAACTTTTAAGACTTTTCAAATGTCGATCCATGTAAAGTATGGGTATAATAAATTTGAAATAAATTTTTGTATCTTGCATATTTTGAAATTAGTCTCTATAAACTTAATATAATTTAGTAATAAATCCTTCTAGTTAAGAATCGTTTAAAAAAGTAAATATTTTTGTAATGTTCTTTAAACTAATGTTAAAAAAGATAGAAATACTTGAAATGACTCTAAAAAATTAAAAACCAAGAATAGTAAAAGTGACCATATTCAGTCAAGCCTAATAATAATTTTTTACTTTTAGATTTTTTTAGATCGTTCAATGGAAGATTAAAACTATTCTTAAATATATTTAAGAATAGTTTTAAAAGCAAATGGTAAGGATTAAAACTAAAATATTTAAGAATATAAGAATTAATATCAAAATATATAAGATACAGAGAATCATTTAAGATGCACTATGTTTACAGAGATTGATATAAAAAAAATTCCAACCTTTTATCTTAGTTATAAAAAGACAGGCTATGATTACCACAAACCTGGCTATGATAATTTAAAAGAAATAGAGATGAGATCTTCCGAAACTTCTTTCTCTAGATCTTTCTTACATCTCTATGAGGTAGATTTAATACTTTTTCATCTTTTCAAAATAAAGACATATTTGTTCTCACTCCCATGTGAATTAGGACATATAAAGATTCAAAGAAAAGAAATCTACATAATCTCATCTAGAAGAAATTCGCATAAATGAGATTTTCATAAACTAACCCTACGATAGTATATATTAAATGCTGTTTCTTTTTAACTACAATTGTACGTATGGTAGTAATCTAAGAGAATCACACATAATATATGAAATATATGGTTTTGAGTTTTTGATTGGAAGCAAAAGATTTGTAAATATTTTTATAAAGAATAATATTGGCTGCACCGTGGGCGCTGTGGCATCGGATCACACACCCACGCGATTTGATTTAGTTCAGATCGTCACAAGTGTGTTACTGCACCTCTTGCTATCATCCTATTTAAGAGATCGGACAGCAGCGCCGATGTGGTGTGGCAAGTGGAGCTCTTTTATAAATATATCCTTAAAATTTAACTTTATTTACATTCATATATCTGAATTGTTTTAAATACTCCGTAATACCATGGTCTCCATCTCTCCATGACTATTATGACCTCCGTTTGCGAATATATCTCTACGCTTTTCGTAAATTAATACTTTTTACCAAATGTGTTTTATATATTTCTTTGAGATCATAGTATTTTGATAGAAGAATACAATAGGTAAACTTTTTCTAGAATTTAGAGTATTTAAAATAATATAAGTATATTTTAAAAATCTAAAATTAAATAAACAACTTTTAAAGTGTCACATTTTCATCTTAACATCACCATCCTGAAACAGAAGAAATTCTAACGACTGATACCCTCTAAACGAAAGTTTGATGAAACGCGCACTTGTTTGAACCTGTAAGCAAAACTACTCACGTAGTCCCAAGATCATATCTAGTGATGCAAATGATATCCAACATGTCGTTTATCCATCTATGTTTAAAGCTTAAAAAGTCTTAAAGTATAAGAATAAAAAAATTCAGTGTCCCAAGAGAATTTTGAATAAATATAAAAATATACTTATTTTCGAATTCGATTATCCGATTATACATCTATTTTTCTTTCACTTATTTTAACTATTGATCATATCTTGTTTACAGCTTTCATTTCTCACATGTTTATAAAATTAAGTCTCCAATCATTAAATGTCATATTATGCACACCGTTCTTTTAACCCTTTTTCTCATTCACCACTTTGCAAGGTTCACTTTGATAGATGTCACATGTTTACAAATACAATTTTGTAAAAGTTATTGAGAAAGAACTTACACATATTCATATCCCAAAAGGTAACGAAGGCATGCAAATATTTCCTTGGATCGGACGGAGATTGACCTTGAAAATAAGATTCTTTTTGCTCCCTCTAAAAGGATCATAAGAACAAATATATGCTCACATATAATATTGTCCAATAATTTAACCTACATGTATCTATTTATTATAATTTTTAGTAACCTTAAAAGATAAAGATAAATGAAGATAAGGATAAGGATACATATTATTTAAAGGATAAGAATATAGTCACTATTCGGCCTGATATGTATCCTATTCATCAGCCTTTTACATCCCTACTCATATCTACTACAGGATAGCTAGGGCATTCTCGATGTTTTACCCTAAAATCTATCGAATTTGAGAATCAATCTCACATGTTTCATAACTGTCCAGTAATCTACTAATAACCAATTTATCTGGATGTTAAAACAATTTCAGGCATTTAAAACAATTTTAGACATAACACTTTGTATACTTACCAAACTGTAAATAGATGAGCAATACTTACCGAAATGCCCTTGATGCAGTCAAGGCAATCGCGGATGGTGCGGAGACACGAGAGATCCGGAAATCCGCAAAGGATCCGGAACCGAGAGGAGGATCTGAGGCCGAGAAGGCTCTGGAGGACAGGTGACGAAGCTACCTACGGGGAGGAAGAACTGTCAGCAAGGGTCCCGGGTCTCAGCCTAGGAAAGCCCTCTTCGACGATCAAGTCGGTCTTGGATTAGGGATTATATTGATGTACTAATGGAAGGATGAAGGCTTAATTGCGTACTTTTTCTAATGCGAGCAGTACTCCATTTATAATGAGTGGATGAGAGTACCTTTTTTGTGGCAGGCGATGTGAGACTATTCATAGGAAGAAATCAAATTTGCAGGAAGATGTCTTGGGCTCCCTTCATTTCTGATAGGCCGAAGGCCCATATAATAGCCGCGACTGGGCGGGTCCGGAGGATCAATAGGCTCCCGCCGCTCTCGGCCCAACAGTCTGTTGGGCTCAGTAATACCCGAGTGCCTCTCGGCCTATTTGCAGATGGGCCGTCCCGTAGCCGGGTCTTCTTGGATTACCCCATCACAGTAGACCATTATACCCGGTATAAGTTTTACCATCAATGCGCGATAGAGTAAAGTAGAAATATAGCTCTCGGATAAACACGAGGATAGGTACATCATTCCTCTACTCCAATTCCAAGGCATCTAATGCTATAGCTAATAGTTCTCTCATCAGATGATGACAAATTTCGGATAAACACGTAGAAAATGCCACCACTGAATTAAGTTTTAAAAATTATATTGATGGAGAGCCACGTGGTGCATTCTCAATGACTCGCGCTACGGCTTAGATTTTATAACGAAGGTTTTATTTTATTTGTTTTGGTCTCATTCTAGGTGACAGTATTTAAATATATCGCATATATTATATATACTAATAATCGAGGTAATTTGATTTATAATCAAAAGAAATATACACGCTGGTGTGGTCATATATAGCACTGTGGTTTGACTTGAGCCAGACAGTCAAACACACACACACGTACACAATATAACAATTATATTATGAGTCTGCAAACTCAGGTTGAATGAACTCCTTCATTTTCTTCTTGGTTGCAGTTGTAGATCATCTTCGCTCCACGCTCAGTCGCCTCGATCAAATTACATTATAAATTCATAATTTACATGATAATTTAAAAGAAGCCTTATGGCGAGTACATCAAGGAGGGAGGTAGACATATAATGGAATATGAAAGAGGGAGAGGTACGCATACCTCTATTTATTAACAATTAATAATCTAAATACACCATTGATCCATATCCACACATCATGACATGAAATTATATTACGTGCTTATCCATGACCACCGTACAATTTTTAATTAAACCAACCACACATGAATAGCTCATCACATCTTAAAGAAATTAAAATTTTGAAAATATAATTTGGTTTCATAAACCAAGGACCAAACAAAATTTGAATTTGAATTTTCGAAATTTTTTTATTTTGTTTAAACATGCTAATTTAAATTAAATTTAAATAAGCAATCACAACACATCATATGCGCAAACCAACCAAATTGATCCGATCTTTTAATAATCCATGCCATTAACACAGTTGAAATTAATGTAATTAATTTAACATTTAAATTAATAAACATTAATATCATCATATCTAATAATTAGATAATTAATTAATCAACAACTAATTTGTTAATTAAAATTAGATTCTAAATCCAAAAGGGCCCAATAACATAAAAAACAGAATTTAATCAAATTTCAAAAACAATTTTTCAAAATTTGAATTCCGTGGAAAAAACATTTTTTTATTAATTTAATTGGGCCAGAAAAAAAAGAAAAAGAAAAATGGGCCGGGTCCAATGGACCAATCGGCCCCAGCCCCTACTGGACCCAGGTCCGACACTGGGCCGAGCCTAGCCAACAGTTGGGCTCGGACCCAGACCCGCCCAAACGGGCAAGCCCGGTCCGGCCCAACTATTGGGTTGGCTCGGCCCCATGGCCCGGCTCGGCATAGTAGAGGGGGGGGGCCCTCCCCCTTCTTGCGCGCAGCTAGGAAACCCTAGCTGCGTGCAGCAAGGGCGGCCGCTGCCGTCGGCCTCCGGAGCAGGCGAGAGTCGGAGTGGAGCTTCTGGGGGGCCGGCCTCTGAAGGGGGCGCTCAGGAGAGAGAGAAGAGAGAGAGGGGGGGCGGCTAGGTCTGCTCTGGATTGCTGTCCCCAGTGCGCGAAGCGGTTCTTTTATAATAAGTGGTTTTGCGATTTTTCAGAAAAACTCACATTTATCGAAACCCTGTCTAAATATCCATCGACTTGAAAACCTTTTACGTGTGACCCTCTAGGCCCAAATACCAGTCCAGTTAATGGCCCATTAAGTCCAGTAACTCTTTATGGACCCATTGAATTGATTAATATCGTTATATTAATTAATCAACTGTAGGTGCTTAGAATGACCGTGTGATTAACATGAAATATCTATGTTGTTTAGTGTAAACTAACCTATTAAAAACAGCAACTAAAGTGCAGTGATCGCCAGAAACTTTTAACTAAAAAGTTTCAAAAGAGATATGATCGCCTACCTTTCGAACGCGGAAGATTGAGTCCTTGGTTCCCCTTCCTCAGCCGGCTGAAGAAAGAGAGCCCTTTCTTTACTTTTTGTTCTTGCTGTTGAATTTGAGGTTGAGGATCGTCCAGAAGTTGTGCTTGATTTCCCCTTTTGATCTTTTGTTGTTGTTGAGTGCAGCAGAGACAGAAACAGAAAACGAAGAATTATGATGAGAATTTAAGTAGAAGCAGTATCTGAACTAATCGTGATGTTAAGCATATTTAAAACAGCAAACTCACTTGTTTAATGGCTTTGAAACCCCTTAGATCAAGTAGGTTTTGAAAGATTATGCTGTGGTGTGTGTTTGCATGAAGTGAATATGAAGAATGAAATTAATGAAATGAATACAGTAATGAAAAACTTATGCCCAGTCGGTTGAAGCTCTGAAAGGATGAAGATCTTGAAAGGGACGCCGACTTCTGGGAATGGCAGCGCTCCGGCGTTACGACGTTGTTGCTTCGATTTTCAACTCGCTATAACGCTATGGCTCAACTCAATTCAATTCTCTTATCTTCTTTTTTTTTTTTAACTCTTCAACATGCAGGGTATTTATAGGCATTTCTTGCGTTCGAGATTAACATTGAAAAACTCCGAATTTATCCATCTTAACCGACAGATAATTACTGATTAATTCATCTTTATCTGTAATTATCTAAAACGCGTCCACCTTGGCTGACGCCTTTCAGATTAATTAAGATAAGGATAAATATCCGGGAAAACTTATCTTTATCTTTATTAGGTAAAACGCGTCCACCTGTGTAGACGTCTTTTAGACTAATTAAGATTAGGATAAACATCCGGAAGAGAAGTAGAAACAGCCTAGGAAATCTAAAACGCGTCGACATGTCAAGACGCCTTTTAGTTAATTAATTAATTAATTAAAATTCAAATTTAAACGTTAAAATAAGAATAAAGTCTAAATGGCGTCCACTTGGGTAGACGTCTTTTAGAATTCTTCATATTTTAACTCAAATTTGAGCTAAAATCAATTTAATTGATTAACTTAAACACATCTGTTAAACCCGACGCTTAAAAATAAAAATTAATTAATGATTAATTATCAGACCATTCTGAGGCATTATTGTATGATATGAAATTTACTCAAAATGATGTCAAAATTAGCGTGTCTACAGCTGCCTCACCTTGGCATCGTCTTTGCAAGGGAGTGAAATGAAATGGAATGTACTGAAAAGGTGATGCCAAGGTGTGATGAGACACGCTCTTAACATCACATGACTGGAATTTTTCTCGAAATCATCAACGAAGATAGCTCAAAGAAATCAATGGAATTAATCCTGTCTGGATGAAGTAGACAAGGAAATAAAATAAAGTCGATCAACCTCCTCGGAGTGGGAAGTACCCCAGGTCATAGACACTGCAGGTTTCATCATGGGGAGCATTTGCCAGCCAATGTGGACGTGCTACAGCCATGATGGATCTTTAAAACAAAACAAGAAATATTGGATAAAGAATCCAATCAAGGATAGAATTCCAAGGATATCTTCAAGCGAACCTCAAAGATAATCAAGATACTCAATTCGGAATGGAATATTTCATATCATGTTGAAATTATTTGATTTAATGGTCTGAAACTTAATCAGTAATTAATTCTTATTTCAATGATTTCAAAGTCCTACATGATGCATACTGGGCTAAAAGAAAATATAAAGTCAAATGAAATATAAATTAATCAAGGATAATATTGTTAAATTGTCATTAATGAGTCAAGATACCAACTCTTGTAATTCAGTGCTAAGCCGAAGCTCGTTTATCCACGTACCGTTTCACAAAAGTGGAACCATTGTCCTCACTAATTAACAATCCAACGGCCTATCCGTGCGATTAAGAATTCTCTGGAATTATCACTGTTTTTGTTGTAAGGGAACTTAAATTCCAGTTTCATCAAAACCACAAGGTCCTTGATACAATCTAATAAATATTTAATATATATAATAATGATGATGCAAAATAATTACATGAAATAATATAAGGATAGAAATAACCGTCTTTTTAGCCACGGTCGGGACTTGAATTCCACAATGGGATTTTCTTGACATTTCCAGCTTTGCTCAGGCTTTCGTGAATTTTCTGCAATCAAAATTATTAATAATTCCAAACAAATATTCAATTTAAACATTAAAATCCACAGGATTTCGGGAAAATAGCAGAATTGCTGAAACGCGTCGTGTCGCGCAGACGCCATTCAACTTTGAAACGCGTCAGGTATCCTAGACGCCTTTTACTCACAGAAACATGTTTCTGGTTGTTCTCTACCCGAACTCCAACTCTACCAATGCACATCCCTTTTCCAATCCGGAAAAGGTCTACTTAGGATCGCAATTCCTCCTATATAAACATCCTTAGCTTACTCCCAAGTAATCCTATCATAATCCAAAGATCCAAAGGAGAGTTTTCTTCCAAATTTTCAAGGTTTCTTCAAGGTTTTCAAGCTTCCCAAGCTTAAAGAAGGAGGAACTCCGAAAAAGAGAGATGGATTCCTCAAACAAGAGGATGAAGATGTCCCTAGAGAAGTTTGCAGACATAGAGAATCATCTCAATGGAAGAAATCCCAATCTTTAAGTAAGTCCAATCAACTTTCTTTCATGTTCTTCATGTCTTCCATCATGCTCTTCATCATGCTCCTCATCATGCTTCCTTTTTTATCTTTCTTTCAGAACTACCCCATGTTTCCTGGCCCAAGAAAGTTCACGTCTCTCCCTTGGATTTGTAAACTTGCAAAAAGTGTTAAGCTTTCTATGCAAGTGTTCATATCCAAGTGGGATCTTCAAGGACTTGTAGTGCTTGCCAAGAATTACAAAAGTGCGAACGTAGACTGGGCGGCTATGGGCGCCTTGATCGAGTGGTGGCATCCCCAAACTCATACGTTTTTCTTCCAAGATTTCGAGTGCACAATCCTTCTAGAAGAGGCGGAACTTTTATTAGGTCTCCCGAAGACCAGAGACAACCGAGACAAGATAGCCTTGACAAAAGAGAGAATCACCGGTCAACAGTTATTGACATCGATCATGAAGGATCCTTCAGAAGCTAAAGGGTGCCTTACGAAGAAGGGAATCAATCTTGCAAAACTAGCCGAGTGGACTCTTTATGAAATTGAAGATCTAAGGGAGGATGAGGCGGAAGATGTAACAAAAGCTCTCGTTACATGCCTTGCCGGTGCCTTATTCTTTCCTGCACAGGATAACATCTTGGAAGACGATCAAATTAGTGCTATTTGCGCAATTTTCGAAGGTAAATCCATTAGCACTGCTCTCTTAGCATATCTCTAGAGTGGACTTTCTGCAGCTTCTATGGGTCGTCCTCCATATGGATGCATGCTACTCTTTGCTTTGTGGGTTGAACTTCACTTCAAATTCGAGCATAGCAAGAAAAGGCCTCTGAATCCATCTCAGATCTTCTTGAATAGTCCAATTCATTGCATTGCTAATATTGTAAAGTTCAATGAGTACATGGTCAACAAGGTTCCAAAACTCAAGACCCGAGCCGATTGGAGAGAGTATTTGAAGCTCATGACGTCCGACATATTCGACTCGTCTCCACTTGCTCTTATTGGAAAACCAGTTTGGGTGCGCCGTACAGCAGGAGCGGATCTCAAGTTAATTGGAGCCACTGAGTTTGTGTTGTACAATCCACACCGGTGCCTTACTCAACTCAGCTTGGCTCGTCGTGAGTTCCCTGAATTCTCTCCCATACTTCCAATCAAGAAGCGCGACTTGGAGTCCGATGAAGATTATGAAGCCATACAAATCACCATTACTCTATGGAATCTTGGCTTTAGCTATCGTGTAAGATCCTCTAAAGACAGAGATAAAGGATTGAAATTTCCTTATCTTAAAGGTCTTCATGATATTCTCCCTTGAATGTCCTCTGTCTCTTTTTTGATTTTGATGTAATAATAAAGATTGATTCCATTGAATAAAGATTGATTTTTCATGTCTTAGAATCTTTCCCCAACTTTCTGTGATGTGCACACGATTTTTCCTTAAGTAAAAACCTGATTTTTCCTGAAAATTCAGCAATTCGGGTTCTGTAAAATGTAAAACGCGTCCACTCAGAAAGACGCCTTTCAAACTATAATTATTTTCCCGAAATTCAATTTAATCCTTAAAAACCCAATTTAAGCTTAAAAAGCGTCTACATAACTAGACGCCTTTCAACTCTCTCTCCTACTTTTCCCAGGATTCTGCCATTAATTCCATGATTAATTCCCTAAAATACGTCCAGTAGTCAAGACGCCTTTCATGATTTTCCTGTGTACGGCTCTGAACAGAACCTGAAACGCGTCTAGCCATGTGGACGTGTTTCAACCAATTCAAACAGCTGTCCTTTACCGCCTCAACTTATGCACCCTAAAACGCGTCTGTCTGAGTCGACGCCTTTCACCCTTTTCGTTACAGACCCGCGAAGGCCCTCCTTTCTTCCTCACTTTCACAAAAATCTTCTCTCTCCACACCGAGCTCCGGCGATTTCTCCGGTGATCTCTCCCTCAAAACTCCTTCTCTAGAGCTATGGAACACGGTGAAGGATCAAGGAAGAAGAAAGCCTTGGCCAAGAGGAGGCGGAGGCAAGAAGAAGAAGTTCCCGAGGAGGTACTGGCGGCGTTAGCCGAGGCGGCGGCCTTCTTGGAGGAGGAGCTCCCTCCACCGGCGCCCATGGCGGTGGAAGAGGAAGAGGAGGGCGACCTCCACACGGTGAGTTTCCTGTGGAATGAATGGGCAAGGAAAAGAGGGGAGAAAGGGGTTCATGAAGGAACCCGGAATCTGGACTTGAAAGGCGTCCAGACCAGGTGACGCCTTTCAAAAGGCGTCGCCCTTGGTCGACGTCTTTCAAGATAAATTTTGAATTTTTTAATTATTAGAAAATATTTTTGAATTGCGTCAATTCATGTGGACGTGTTTTAAAACACGTCTGTGTATGCTGACGCCTTTCAAAACAGAAAGTGAATTTTCCTGTTTTTATTAATTACTGACCCTATTTTTTTGTTGTTTTTATTTGCAGGGAGTGATGAGGGCTAGGATCTCTTGGGACCTAGTTATAGGGGCTTATAGAGGGCTCCCGGATTTTCAGAAGGCACGCCTGCGCCGGATGGGGTTCGGTGAGATACTAGACATCGAGCCATTTTGGCTCGATCTAGTCTTGTTGCAGGCGCTCAGGGAGCGTTGGCATGCGGAAAGCCGGGCTTTCCTAATGCCGTGGGGACATATGGTCCCCACCCTAGAGGACGTGGCCAGGATCACCGGCCTCCGGGTAGAGGGCCGACCGGTGAGTGAGGTGACTTACCCCGACTATCGAGGATTGGCAGAGGCCTTGTTAGGGATAGAGGTGTCTAGCATGGGCAGAGAATCCAGGATGGTCCCCAGGGTAGAAGTAGAGGCTGCCCTAGGTCTAGACGAGCCCCGGCGTCGGTCTGACGAGACCTGGGAGGAGTTTAGGGACAGGCTAGCAGAGTCGTCCTCTGCCATCTACTGTAGGGACCCTAGCCAGGTAGAGGAGGTAGACCGACAGCTTAGGGTCTTTCTTGTCTTTTTCTTCGGTCGGTTGCTCTTCGGTACGAAGGGCGACCATATCCACTGTAGATTTTTGTATATGTTAGATGATCTAGATAGCTTAGGGGAATACGCTTGGGGTGCGGCCCTCCTGGCCCACCTGTTTGCAGATCTATCCGCGGTCACTCCGGACCGCGAGACTACTGTCAGCGGCTTCTCGCCGTTCCTCCAGGTATTAAATGTTTTATTATTTATTTATGATATGCAATATGATATGATGCTTTTTCTAACTTATATGTTTATGCATGCAGGTGTGGAGCTATCACTATTTCCCGCTCGGCAGAGCGATGATTGTTCGTCCAGATGCCGTCCCATTGGCCTGCCGTTGGCAGCCAATTGTGGACACAGCTCCGCAGCACCATCAGCTGACGGCCCTCCGCCGTCAGTTTCTAGATTATCCAGAGCTATTGGTAAGTTTTTAACTTGTTCAATTTTTTTTATTAAATGCAATTCTTTATTCCTTAAGTGCAATTTATTTATGAATGCATCTAACCTATATGCAGGTGATCTGGCGCCCATATCTGGGCATGAACGAGGAAGGTCAGCCATGGGTGACGGCTGGCAGGAGGCGATTTGGGAGGCAGATGTGGGTGCACTGCCTCAACGAGATCGAGCCCCTCCGCCTCCGGCTCGTGATGAGGACGCTGGGTCTCCATCAGGAATGGATAGATGAAGAGGTCCCAGAGGGTGTGGGAAGGAGCATGAGGGGCAAGCAATCCCTCACCGACTGGCGTGCCAAGTTCCCGGAGTAGTACGAGGACTGGCACCGTCGGGGCATCAGAGTAGAGTCCCGTGCGGAGAGTAGCGAGGGCTACCTCCAGCAGTACCGGGTTCATTATGCCGACCAGCTGCGGCTCCTCCGACCACTCGATGTAAGTATGCATTCATGCGTCTTTAATTTTATTATTATCTTGATTTATGTTGGTGAATGAATGTATGTATATGTGATTTGCAGGATGCTCGTGATGCGGTCATCATCGACCTCCGGGCCCGACTACATGATGCTGAGGCCCAGCTCGAACAAGTCCAGAAAGAGCTCTTCGATCTGGTATGTATAAATGAATATGAATGCATGTTTTAATTAATTAATTATTTTGGCGATTAACCACTGACAGTGTTCTTTTGGTGCAGCGAGCCGTCTACACCCAGGCGGCTCCCCCTACCTATGGAGCTTCTTCTTCATCATCCTTCGCCGCGCACGATGCTGCCTTGGCTGACCTCCAGAGCCAGCTCGCCTCTGCCATCCACCGGGCTTCTCTTGCGGAGGAGGACCGTGCTGCTCGGGTAAGTTTTGATTTTTGAATTTGACTTGACTTACTTGATTGTCTTGAACTAACAAAATCTTCTTCTGCAGGTTGCTGAGCTCCAAGAAGCTCTTAAGAGGGCTGAAGCGGATGCCTATGCTACAGCGACTCGTGCTGAGGCTGATGCAGAGCGGATCCGAGCTCTAGAGGAGCAGGTGGCCCGACTTTCGGTTGGAGATCTTGCGCGCCTCCAGACTCGCCTGGAGGTCATCAACGAGGAGCGAGAGCGGGAGAGGCAGGAGCGGCAGAGGATGGATACTGAGATATCCGCCCTTCGGGTCCAGCTTGGCATCGCAGAGCATGAGCGCCGGAGTGTGGAGGAGAGGTACATGCGTGCTCGACAGCGTGCGCAGGAGCACGGCCTGACGAGCGCTTTCACTGCCAGCGCTGCCGTGTCTTCCGGCCAGGCGGGGCCGAGCACGATGGGGCCACCTCCACCTCCTAGCCGAGGACCAGCACCAGACGCACCTGACGAGGCCCAGAGCCAGTTAGATGAGGGCGGAGGGGAGAGCCAGCCTTGAGGGCTTATGTACTTCTTTTCTTTTCATGTATCATGTATAAAACACTTTTGATATATACATGAAACTTTTGGACTCCAATCTCGTGTTCCTGTGCTTATCTTGCATCCTGTACAACACTTAACAAACAGGTTAAGTATCTATTTAGGCTTAGCCCCTTGCCTGACCAAACAAATGGTCAATCAATCTTTTCCTTGAATAAATAGTCAAGGGGCATAGCCTTTATTAACAAAGGTAATAAGAATAATCAGACTTAAGCAAAATGCAACATACAAGCAAACATATGCTTACTGAAAATAAAAGGGATGAAACATATTAAATGCAACAAGCAAATGCTAATTGAAATATTTTTGTGGTTTTGAAATATTCATTTTGTTTGGGTTTTGAAATATGTATTTTTTTGTACATTTTTTTTGAATTTTTTTGACATATATACTTTTTTTGAATTTTTGACTATGTATTTTTTTTGAATTTTTGACTATGTATTTTTTTTGAATTTTTGACATATGTATTTTTTTTTGAATTTTTGACTATGTATTTTTTTTTGAATTTTTGACTAAAAGAACAGTATGGTACTTAGATCAAAAGATCATATTCATTTATTAACTTAATTTCCAAATTGTTCTTTAACAACTTAACTTAAAACCCATCGTGTTTGAACTTGTGTTTCCATTCGTGATCCCATTTGATGATTTGACCCTTAGTCAATCTAAGCCATTCCTTAAGCTTGAAGTACACCTCTTTAGAAGGAAAAGAAGAGTAAGTTTAGAAAGCCCATGAGAAGGTTCCGGAGACCTAAAAAGATGTTCCTTTCCAACCCTAATATCTGTTGGGGTTCGGTCATTTCTTTCCGGAGTATTTATCGACCTTGCGTTCCCTTTTGTCTCATTTCATGGCCTTGATGTGACGTTTGTAGTGTATTGGCCTTTTGATTTTTCCCTTTTTTTTTTTTCATTCTTTTCTTTCTTTGCTTTGCTTTGGAACGGATCTCCCCCATTTTTTTATGACGGCCTCCTACTAAGATGGCGGGTATTCTTGGTAGTCTATTTTAAACCTCGTTCCGACATCATGGGCCGAGTGTAAAACAGAATTTTACTTTAAAACGAATGATTTGTACTTTACACTCTTAGTCAAGCTTTTGATATTCTTAAGGACTTGGCATCTCTTGTTACAAACGAATCAAACGTGTCAGTGTGTGCAGTAATGTGTTTGAAGTTAAATTATTCAGACTAACAAAGAAATTTGAGTTTATAAATTTTCTGATTCCACTGGTCTTTGTACCATACTGATCGACTCTTTAACCTAAGGGTAGTATTTCTTAAGGTGTAAACCATTCCAAGGATGATTTAGCTCTTCTCCTTCTGCATTAATAAGACGATAAGCATTACCAGGAAAAGCGTGCGATACAACATAAGGTCCTTCCCAGTTGGGTTGGAGCTTAGAACGCGGACCACCAGGTTTTACAAAAATTCTTTTAACGACCATTTCACCGACTTTGAACTTTCGTTCAATAACTTTCTTTTGATAAAAACGTGCTAATCTGTTTTGATAAACTTTTGCATGATTAGCAGCTGACCATCTTTTCTCGTCTAAAAGTTCCAATTGGGCAAGGAGTGCTGAACGATGTTCATCAATGGAAAATTTCTTGTTCAATTGTACTCTTAATGACGGTATAAGGATCTCATATGGAACTACCGCCTCCATTCCAAATGTTAAGGAATAAGGAGTCTGCCCAGTAGGCGTGCGGATTGAAGTTCGGTAGGCCCATAGAGCCTCAACCAATTTTTCTGGCCAGTCTGCGAATTTGTTAGATTTACACGTCTTTTTGATAATTTTTATCAAAGTCTTATTAGTTGCCTCTGCTTGGCCATTACCTTGCGGATAATAAGGAGATGAATGATGCAATGCAATTTTGTACCTGTTGCAGAGGTCCTTCAATTCTTGTGACACGAACTGCGGTCCGTTGTCGGTGACGATGGTACTTGGAATTCCGAATCTTGTGATGATGTTCTTCATGATGAATTTGCAGACGGTTGATGCTTTGATCTCCACGTATGCTTCAGCTTCTGCCCACTTGGTGAAGTATTCCGTTGCCGTGAGAATGAAAGATTTTTGCTTGATGCCGGAATCTGGGTTACCAAGAGGTCCAATAATGTCGAAAGCCCACATGGAGAAAGGCCATGGGGAAGAAACAGGATGGAGTGAAGATGCAGGAGAATGAATTTTGTCGGCGTGAAGTTGACACTTAGCACACCTACGGACATATCCTACACAATCTTCTTCCATGGTCGGCCAATAAAATCCTTGTCTAAGGATCTTCTTTGCTAGCATCTGTCCATTGACATGGCCACCACAGATTCCACTATGAGCTCCTTCCATAACCTTCCAAAGCTCATCTTCGTCTAAACATCTCAGAAGAACTCCATCAAAACCTCTCTTATATAATGCTCCCCCAACTAAGGTGTATCGTTGAGCAACTCTCCTGATAGCTCTCTTTTCCTCAGTTGTAGCTTCTTCAGGATACGATTGATCTTCACA
The DNA here is from genome assembly GCA_030544215.1 of Zantedeschia hybrid cultivar. Lineage (NCBI taxonomy): Eukaryota > Viridiplantae > Streptophyta > Magnoliopsida > Alismatales > Araceae > Zantedeschia > Zantedeschia hybrid cultivar. The sequence continues at coordinate 10,536,086 of JARZZO010000004.1, read as the reverse complement.
ATATTTTGCAATTTCATAATACCATGGCTTCTGTTCATCATCCATCTCTTCTAACAGCTCCATTAACATGATTTCTCTTTTCTCCACAATACTTCCATCTTTGAATTTCTTCAGCAACTTCTCCTTAGTTCTAAGAAATGAAGGATCTTTCACGGCGGGTAAAAGACGCCTATGAACTATGATTGATTCAGATTGCTTGCTGATAGGAAAATCAAGGGAAGATGCAAGTGAAGCTAGAGCGTCAGCTAAGATGTTTTGATTTCTAGGGACATGGACAAAGATCAATTTTGTGAAAAGCTTTGAGTAAGCAGAAGTAAGTTCTTGATATGGCTTGAGCTTGGGATCAAGAGTTCGATACTTGGTCAGCACTTGGCGAAGAATTAGTTGGCTATCACCTACAATCCTGAGTTTGGTGGCACCATGAAAATGAGCAGCCTTGAGACCAGCAAGAAGTGCCTCGTATTCAGCTATGTTGTTGGTGAGTGGAAAGTCAAGCTGAAAGGCTTGTGGAATGGTGACACCTTCAGGTGATAACAAAACGATTCCGATACCCTTTCCATGAGAATTCAGAGCTCCGTCAAAATGCAGAGTCCACATATCATCTCTGATTTGATTTACGGACGTCAGTTCCTCATCCGGAAACTCTGATCGCACTGGATCAAATCGAGGAAGGGGATGATGAGCGAGATGTTCCGCTATGGCATAGCCCTTGATCGCTTTCTGTTGAATGTAAATGATATCGAATTGAGATAGAAAGCTTTGCCATCGCGCTAACCTATCAGTAAGAACAGATTTCTCCAGAAGGAACTTGATCGGATTCATCCTAGCGATGAGGTGGACTTCATGGGCCAGAAAATAATGCTTTAATTTCTGAACAACCCAAACCAATGCTGCACATGTTTTCTCCATCGCCGTATATCTCTGTTCAGTGGGGTTGAGAAGTTTAGAGAGATAGTAGGCTGCCCTCTCTTTTCCTTCTTCATCTTCTTGTGCTAGGACAGCCCCCACTGCATCATCCAGGACAGAAATATAAAGTATCAATGGTTTGCCTGGAGATGGTGGTCTCAAAACAGGAGGATTTGCCAAATAGTCCTTTAATCCATCAAATGCCTCCTGACACTTATCGTCCCAATTGAATTTGACTCCCGGCTTGGTAAGCTCGTAAAACGGCTTACACCTTTGTGAGTGCTGGGAGACAAAACGGCGAATAAATTGTAACCTCCCGATTAATCCTCTTAACTCTTTCAAGTTTTTGGGAGGTGGCATTTCTGTGATAGCCTTCGCCTTATTGGGATCGATCTCAATTCCCCGTTTGCTGACAATGAATCCAAGCAATTTTCCTGAAGATACCTCGAATACACATTTCTTGGGGTTCATCTTCAACTGATATTCTCTCGATCTCTCTAATACCCTTGCAAAAACTTTGGCGTGCTCAGCCTTCGTTTTAGACTTAACCAATAAGTCATCCACATACACTTCCAAATCTATATGCATCATGTCATGAAATATTGCCATCATAGCCCTTTGATAAGTGGCTCCAGCGTTCTTCAATCCAAATGGCATGACAACATAACAATATGTTCCCCAAGGTGTAGTGAATGAAGTCTTCTCTTGATCCTCTTCTGCCAGCTTAATCTGATTGTATCCTGAAAATCCATCCATAAACGATAACGTTTCATAGCCAGCAGTGTTATCGATTAGTACATCAATATGAGGCAATGGAAAATCATCTTTAGGACATGCCCGGTTCAGATCGCGGAAGTCAATGCAAATTCTGACCTTCCCGTCCTTTTTCATAACCGGGACTATGTTGGCCACCCATTGTGGATAAAGGACAACTCTAATGAATTTGGCTTTGTGTAATTTGTCGACCTCTTCCTTCATCTTTAAAGCCATTTGCGGGTGGAATCGCCTTAATTTTTGCTTGACCGGACTAGCTCCATCTTTTAATGTTAACCTGTGTTCAACTAAAGATGAGTCTAACCCCGGCATATCCTCATAACTCCAGGCGAAAGTGTCCCTATAATCCTTAAGCACTTGTACCATTGCCTTCTCATCCTCTGTAGAAAGATTTTTACTAACGAGGACAACCTTAGGTTCGTCTTCAGTCCCTAAGTTTATTTCTTTTGTGGGCTCTTCGACGGCAGCTGAGGGTTCATCAAATCTCTTCACTCCACTGGCATATGCCTCAGCTGCGTCCTCATCATCTTCCTCATCTTCAACAATGGGGTCCTTTTCATGCACTAACTCGTATACCCCGTATCCATCATTGACTGACTCATCATCTGTACAATCTTTTGGCATCTGAATTAGATCTTCTAAAAGCTGAGGGATTAAAGAGCAAAAAGAACATTTATCAGCCAAATCCTGGAGGTATCTATCTGGAATTTGCCTACCCTTAGGCTTCCTAGACTTCCTAACCTGACTAACCTGCCTAAAACTAAACTGCCTATCATAACCTAATGAAGATGAAGCAGGATGAAAATCCTGGGATACAAGTGGAAATACAGGGGAATCCTCCCGTGGGGAGGGACAGAGAAGAGAGAATCTTGACCGACGGACCCGCGCGATGGGGTGTAATCGGACAAGTAAGATGTTTCCTCGATAACGATTTGAGAAGAATTTGTTGTAAAATCGGCGTTTTTTTTTGGACCATCGAGGAGTTAAACATAAAGCAAGAATGAATACAAATGGAAGGGGAATCAGACGGAGGAAGCGGCACCAAGGCCAGGGGATTAGGAGGATCATATAGCAATATGTCCCAGATCAAATCATACATCCTCTCTAGGTCGAGAGGAGGTTGTGGAATAAAGTCCCGAGGGGACAGAGTAATCATAACGGGCGGAGCCCGTGGAATATCTTCAGTTATGACCCGCGACCAAGTCGGGGTCAAGAGTAGTGTACGAAAAAGAGTATGGAGCATTAGGACATGTGAAGGATATGTCCCCCTCCAGAGCAGATCTGTTGTATAACCAGCTTCATAGGGGTCATCTGGCTCCCCTTCATCAGTTTGTTCGGACAGCAGTATCCGCTTATCAAAGATTGCGCCAGGGCTCTCAATTAGCTCGTCGATCTGCGGTGGCCACTTGGATTCTGCAGGATCCAGGAATAATCTGTTCAGTGCTATGTATAGGTCCCTCAGGTCGAACCACCTGTACCATTCGCATTCAGGGTCATGAAATTTCCTCCTTTTCATAGGCCGCAGAGCCTCCAAGGATCGGTACGTAAGCAGTTCGGAGCAATGTCTGGCCAAGTCCCTCCCATATATGTCATGGAAGTCAAAACATGAAGTAATGACCACCGTGTTGTCGTGACTAAGTATGGGCCCTTTCACAAAGTGTGTATATAGAGTCCATGTTAAGGGATCTCGGCCTTCTTTCAGTGGTGTAGACATTGTTTCCAAGATTTCTTGACCATCTTCTTGCTGAACCCTGTCTTGCTTCAGTTTCCTCGGCCTATAGCCCAGACCGCTTCCAAGTACTGCCCGATGATCTTTAACAGGAGTGGTCCTGCCTTGCAACTGTGTGCCCAGACCTTTCCCAGGCTCGTAGCCGTTCCTCATCATAATCCTCCATCCTGGGGTACTCATGCACTTCCCCCTTTTGATAGCATTTAATGGGTATGGAGAAATGGTAGCGGCTTTCAAAGGATCAGCTACTGGACGGTAGACCTGTAATACCGACAGAAAAGGTTGTCGGCCAGGTAAAACAGCAGATTTAATATTCAATGTATGAGCAGCAGCAAGGATCGGCATGCTCGTCACTTTAATAATTCGTCCTTTGTAAGGGAATTTGAGGCATTGGTGATTCGTAGAAGGAATCGCCTCAAGAGTTTTAATATAAGGACGTCCCAGAATGGCATTTATGGAAGGGTCGATTTCTAGAATATGAAATTCGACCTCTGCATGACTTACTGGACCTAGCTCCACCTTTAAATAAACCATTCCCAGAGGGGAATGGGTAGAATTGTCATATGCCGTAACTGAGATGGGGCTAGGCAGCCATTTCTCCTTGGGCACACCGCATAGCTCCAGGGTCTTCGGAGGTAAAACGTTAATTGAAGCCCCTGTATCAACCAGGCATGCATCCACGGCCTTCTTGCAGATATTGGCCGTGATGCTCAGAGCCATGTTTCTGGCGGCTGGCGGTGCTAGTTCCGATGTGTGGAATGTAATTGAGGGCTGATCCCCCTAAGGAACTAGTAGTGCTGCAATTTTCTCTACCGGCACGTCTTCGTTGACCATCACCTTCTGTAGGTATTCCATTAAGGCTTCTTGGTGAATCTTGGACCTTTTAATTAATTCAAGTACAGTGATCCGTGCCGGTGTTCTGTCCAGATGTTTCAACAAGTCATATTGAGTGCCTGGTGCACTCTCTTCATTATGGGCTTCCTCAGTCGGCTGTGATGGGCCGTCTCTGACTGTGGACTGAGGAAAGACCTTGTTGAAAATCCTTCCACTCCGGAGCGCATGTTCCTCGACCGTGGAGGATCCGGGTGATACCTTGAGTACCGCAGAGTCGGGTGGCGTAAGTGATGCAGAGGGTTGATGCGTAGGTGGTGGCGTTGGGTTAGGTGGTGATGGCGTAGGGTTAGGTGGTGATGGCGCGGTGCGGATTAAAGGCCTAGAGGGTTGGATGGTAGATGGGTAAGTGGTTGGCGAAGTGGGGAATGGTACGCGTAATAGCGGTCTGGATGGTTGGGGCATATCTGGGTAGGTGGTAGTGGTAATGGGTGAAGTAGGAAATGGTACGCGTAATAGTGGCCTAGATGGTAAAAGGGGCGCGTTATTGGTTTGCGGGGGGGTATATGATGGAGGCGTAGGAGTGCGGGGCGTAATGGGTCTAAGGAAGGTGGGTAGTGGTAGTGGGTTATTGGGTGAGGGCGAGTGATATGTGGGTGTGGGTAGAGGGGTGATGGTGACGGGTTGTGGTCTGGGTATGTGGATGGTGCGGCGTGGTAGTCGCTCTGCGGTACTTTGAATGTGACCCGTTGAATAAAGAGAGGAAGAGTCCTCTATCCTCCATTGTTGCCCACGACCAGCCTCAGACTGGCTGTTCGTTAGAATGGGAGCAACCTGGTTCTGGTTCTGGTGCTCCGGGAGTGGATTCTGCACTATGCCCATGTTGGGTGGTGCTGCTGCTTGTGCCGGTGGTCTTGCTTGCTGCTGCTGCTGCTGTTGCGGTCTTCTCGCCTTCAGGGCTGATATATATTTCTTCATTTCCTCCCAGTCTATGCCGCCCTACTCATTGAGATCATGAATATAATCTCTGAATTGGAAGCAGGTGTCGATGGTATGCCCAGGTTGCCTATGGAAGTAGCAATACCTGGACGTATCGGCTTTTTGAGGCCAGACGGCCTTTTCCCTTGGCAAAACTAAGGCGTTAGCCGCCATTAAAGCACTGAAGATATCGGCCAAGGATTCTGGGAGTGCCGGATATTCTGCCCTTTTCGGGCCTGGGGGTCTTCTCTGCTGGTTGTAGTCACCAGGAGGAGGGACATTGTGGTACGCCGGCGGTGCGCGCGGCTGGTACTGTGGCTGTTGCTGGTTCTGATACTGCTGCTGCTGGGGTTGCTGGTACTGCTGTTGCCGTTGCGGCTGTTGCTGTAGCTGTTGCTGGTTCTGATTCTGATTCGGCTGCTGGGGCCGTTGATACTGTTGTTGGTACTGGGGGTTCTGCTGCTGTCTGTACCCTTGCTGCTGTGGCCTCTGGTACTGCTACTGACTCCTCACGAACTGGGGCGAGTTATCGTTCATGGTACTCACTTGCTCATGAGAGAGCGTGCCCTCGGTAGTCGGACCTGTGCTGGAAGAGTTCGGCACTGCAGGCTTCCGAGGCGGAGGCCTGCTAGGTCTATGAGGATCAAAGATGCTAGAGAATGTAGCGTCCTTGAAAGCATTCTGGCAGTACCGTGCTCTTTCATAGAGCTCTGCCATGTTAGTCAAATTGTTCAAGGAGAGGACGAGCTTGAACTGGGGCGTGGCATTAGAAATTAACATTTTCACTTGTTCAGATTCGGACAAGTGATCCTTCACTTTTTCAGCCAGACCCCGCCACCTGTCAGCAAAACTGACAAACTCCTCATCAGGTTTCATCTTTTCTGCAATGAGGTCCGTGATAGACAAGGAGGGTGCAACTCTGTCCTGGTATCGTTGAATGAATTTGCGTGAAACGATACCGTAATCTTCTACTTCTGAGGGTTCCAGGAAAAAGAACCACTCGAGGGCTGGTCCCTCTAGAGATCTCCTGAACAAGAAGGCTAACGACCTCTTATCATTCTGCCAGAAAGAGGATTCATACATGAACTCCTTCAGGTGTGTGAAGGGGTTACCAGTACCGTTGTACTTTCGGTACACTGGCATCTCAGAGGGTGGCAGATGGAATACTGGCAGGCTCGGTAGACTGATCTCTGGCACAGCTTTGACCCCCATCATTTTCTGGAGGTTATTAAATTGCTCATCCATACGCTCCATTTTGGCCAGCAGCGTTTGTGTGGTCAGATCTGCTTGGGGAGGAGGAGGAGGAGGAGGTACTTGGTAGGCCTGCTGCCTAGAGTACGTTGGGCAGGGTGGACAATAGAGGGGAGGTCCGGCAGAGCTTCTGCCATGCCCGAGGGCATTTTGATAAGCAGACGTTTGCGGTCTAGCCGGTTGCCTAGATGATGAAAGCTGCGGCCCAGCTGGCCGAGAAGTAATATGAAGGCCCTCCACGGCCTGATGGATATAAGGAGGAGGAAAAGAAGGTTGCTGAGGAACAGCAGGGGGAGCCACAGGGTTCGGCTCGGCAGGCTGCATGGGTGCCTTCCCCTTCAAAATAGATTGGATCGCCTCAAACTGCTGAGGGTCCAGTCGGGAGGCAAGAACTCCCAGAGCATTGATGAGATCCGTAGGATCAGAGGATGAGGGATCATTCTAATTCATGTCCCCCTCAAGATCAGGATTAGGGATCGCATATTCATGCGGAGGAGGATCAGGATATTGATCACGTGGATGCAAAAGAGGTGTCCGAACATTCCCATCTAGACGATACGGAATGGGGATAGAACTATGGGAGGCATCAGCATCTCTCCCACTCTCATAGTTGTATTCAGAATCCCGAGGGGCATTAGCATCTCCCTCGTAATTAACCATGGCGTCTGGAGCCACACTCAAGTCCCTACCTGATCGTAGCAACATGATGTTAGATTCTTTTTTCAAAGATTTAATCAAACAAGTTGTACAAAGATTAATCAAACAAGTGGATGCTTAACGTGATTTTAGGATTCCTTGTTGAGTTATTTGAATTGGATTAAACCACAATTTCGCTCAGGGAAAGGATCCTAGTTTCAGTTCAATTTCCACTGTTATTCTCTAGGGCTTTCTCTCACAACGCTTTCAGAATCTAACCAGGACTTCAATTGGTACAACCAGCCCGATGATCAAGGAGGAATACCTTGATTTTGGGGACTTATGGAGGTCTCAACGTCAACTTCTCTAGTCTGATCAAGGGACCAACCCAATCAGAGAGAGTTGCTGACGTCGAGTAATGTGTTCCTAAGAAGAGGAGGGTATTAGCCTCAATGCGTATGTCCTGTGGCCTGGATGGCCTCTAATGCTTAGTAAGTAATGGGTAGCTAGCACTCAAAACACATAAATCTGGAAACTGAAAAAAATTAAGAAACTGTCTGAATCGCGTCGATAGTAGTCGACGCTATTCAAAACAGAACTTAATTTTTCGCAGAAGCAGATGCAGGCAGCAGAGAAACTGTGAAGCCTGAAAGGCGTCTAGGGGTGTTGACGCGGTTTTGAAACGCGTCAGCTATCCTGGACGCTTTTCAGTTCGCAGAAACAGTTTTCCAGGAGGATTTTCTGGGTTGAATCCTTCTCAAACGAGATAAAAAAAACAGTAAACAATCGACTCATGCAAAATTTTTAGTTCCAGATTTTAAACAGGATGATTTACTAACTAAACAACTAGAAAAACAATCAATCACACATCATTTTTATCACAAAAACAGCTTTTTGAATTAATCAAGGGGGGGGCAAGATCTTGCCACTGGGGTGTGTACGAGGGAAATTAATTAAACTAAACACTCACCAATTGGTGAGGACGTGTCCAGAGACACAAATGGTGCACCGTGGGTGCCCGATATGATGATAGCAAGAACAAAAAGAAACTAAAAGATGGCGAGACCAAGTCCCACCGTGATCGCCAAAAAAAGCTGTAGGTGCTTAGAATGACCGTGTGATTAACATGAAATATCTATGTTGTTTAGTGTAAACTAACCTATTAAAAACAGCAACTAAAGTGCAGTGATCGCCAGAAACTTTTAACTAAAAAGTTTCAAAAGAGATATGATCGCCTACCTTTCGAACGCGGAAGATTGAGTCCTTGGTTCCCCTTCCTCAGCCGGCTGAAGAAAGAGAGCCCTTTCTTTGCTTTTTTTTCTTGCTGTTGAATTTGAGGTTGAGGATCGTCCAGAAGTTGTGCTTGATTTCCCCTTTTGATCTCTTGTTGTTGTTGAGTGCAGCAGAGACAGAAACAGAAAACGAAGAATTATGATGAGAATTTAAGTAGAAGCAGTATCTGAACTAATCGTGATGTTAAGCATATTTAAAACAGCAAACTCACTTGTTTAATGGCTTTGAAACCCCTTAGATCAAGTAGGTTTTGAAAGATTATGCTGTGGTGTGTGTTTGCATGAAGTGAATATGAAGAATGAAATTAATGAAATGAATACAGTAATGAAAAACTTATGCCCAGTCGGTTGAAGCTCTGAAAGGATGAAGATCTTGAAAGGGACGCCGACTTCTGGGAATGGCAGCGCTCCGGCGTTACGACGTTGTTGCTTCGATTTTCAACTCGCTATAACGCTATGGCTCAACTCAATTCAATTCTCTTCTCTTCTTTTTTTTTTTAACTCTTCAACATGCAGGGTATTTATAGGCATTTCTTGCGTTCGAGATTAACATTGAAAAACTCCGAATTTATCCATCTTAACCGACAGATAATTACTGATTAATTCATCTTTATCTGTAATTATCTAAAACGCGTCCACCTTGGCTGACGCCTTTCAGATTAATTAAGATAAGGATAAATATCCGGGAAAACTTATCTTTATCTTTATTAGGTAAAACGCGTCCACCTGTGTAGACGTCTTTTAGACTAATTAAGATTAGGATAAACATCCGGAAGAGAAGTAGAAACAGCCTAGGAAACCTAAAACGCGTCGACATGTCAAGACGCCTTTTAGTTAATTAATTAATTAATTAAAATTCAAATTTAAACGTTAAAATAAGAATAAAGTCTAAATGGCGTCCACTTGGGTAGACGTCTTTTAGAATTCTTCATATTTTAACTCAAATTTGAGCTAAAATCAATTTAATTGATTAACTTAAACACATCTGTTAAACCCGACGCTTAAAAATAAAAATTAATTAATGATTAATTATCAGACCATTCTGAGGCATTATTGTATGATATGAAATTTACTCAAAATGATGTCAAAATTAGCGTGTCTACATCAACCAAATTTAATGTCCTATAATAAATTCGGACGGACTTCCGATGATGTTGAGTGTCAAGTAACACTGCGTGATCTTGGAAGGTATTGGAGTTTATGCAACCCACTATGGGAACCTTTCCGTCATCGGTTATCGTACATATATAATCCTTCATCCGTGCAATGTTCTCGAACTGACCTAGGGTATGGTTTACCGTTAAACCCTAGCCGGTCGATTCACTTGAATCAGATACCACTAATCTATATCAGATAACTCTTTATCTGATATAGAGTATGTTGGGATCGCTGTGTCGGGATCCGACCAAAAAACGCAGCGGAATATATTACTCGGGATCGGATCTGTCCCGTTTCGATCGTTAAAACTGAAACCGATGTAGATCGATTTACCTTGCGCGGGTTCGAATCCGCGTCAGTTTTCCAGTTCCGTCGGAGCGATGCCGCAAGTCGCGCAGATGCCCGACCTCTAACGGTATCCACGCGGTTCTCCTCACGATGGATCGTCCTCGCTTCCTCGCTCGCTGCGGCGTTTGAAGATCCTGTCTGACTGCGCGTAATCCGCCGCGACATGCGGATTCGGAATTCCCGTCGAACGGAAGGTGGAGCAGTTGGGAACCGCACGCCCAGAGGAGAGAGAAAGTGGGGAAGAACGAATGACGGCTAGGTTAGGGTTGCTGGCTCCGGACGTAGAATCCGTTCTTTTATAAGAAGTATGTTTGCGATTTTTCATAAAAACCCAGACTTATCCGAAATCTTGTCGGATTATCCATCGACTTGAAAACCATTTGCGTGTGACCCTTTAGGCCCAAATACCAGTCCAGTTAATAGCCCATTAAGTCCAGTATCCCTTTACTGACCCACTGAATTAATTAATATCCTTATATTCAATTAATCAGCCGAATTTAATGTCCCACAATAAATTCGGACGGACTACCGATCACGTTGAATGCCAAGCAACATTGCGTGATCCTAGATGGCACTGGGGTTATCGCAACCCTTTATTGGAACCTTTCTGTCATCGGTTAGCGTGCGGATATAATCCTTCATCCGTACAATGTTCCCGAATCGACCTAGGGCATGATTTACTGTTAAACCCTATTTGGTCGATTCACTTGAATCAGATGCCGCTAATCTGAATCCGATAACTCCTTATCGATTACAGAGTCCGCCCTGGCCAGGGACTTTAAGCGCATCATTCTCGGAACATTCTCTCTCAAACAACCGAGAGCGGATGATCCCATATTGAGCACACAATTACCTTCGAGGGCATTTCTCTGAACCCGATCGCTTGACTTATTGATAACCCATAGTTAGGGATTCGTTCGTCAAGGTCAAAGCTCAAAAACCTACCAACAAGATATCTTTGGAGTCTCAGGTCCAAGGATCATCCACGCAACCGTGACAAATGAATCGAGCTGGTTAACAGTGAGGTGATTACCATCCAGCGATTCATAGTCAGATCAGTTCAGTGAACTCATTCACCAATGAGCACCTATAGGTTCAGCATAGTGTCTCCACACAAGTGACTTAGGGGATCAGTCACCCTCATCATATGAGCTGAAGTAACCTATACTAGTCTATCCGGATGTTTGATGTCCTATCTCAAACATCTTATGACTAGGAACAATTAAGAACATGTGTTTATAAGTCTTCGGTCCCGTAATTATGATCTTATCATAATCCGAAGACTATTGCACATGTTCATGGACTTCTTCGTGATACGATAAACACAGATCGAATTAATTACACACAATGAATTATTGCCATTTATTAATAATCTGAATAAGTACATAGTATCGGATTGGCTTTGTGACCATCTAATACTAACAATCTCCCACTTGGACTAAAGCCAATCACTTTTGTACAGAATACCCATATTCTCTAAGTGACGCTCAAAAACATTTTGAGACAGGCTTTGTAAGTGGATTTGCTATGTTGTCTGCTGAGGGAACTCTTTCCACCACGACATCTCTTCGAGCTATAATATCTCTGATCAGATAAAAGCGCCGCAGAATGTGCTTCGACTTCTGATGAGACCTCGGCTCTTTCGCTTGAGCAATCGCCCCGTTGTTGTTACACAACAGTGGGACGGGACCAGATATGCTTTCCACCACACCAAGATCGCCGATGAATTTCTTCATCCATACAGCTTCCTTGGTGGCTTCAGCAGCAACAATATACTCGGCTTCCGTTGTCGAATCAGTAGTGGTTTTCTGTTTGGAACTTTTCCAGCTCACTGCTCCCCCGTTGAGTGTGAAAATAAAACCTGATGTTGACTTGCTGTCGTCAGGATCAGACTGAAAACTCGAGTTAGTGTATCCTTGCAGCTTTAAGTCTCCTCCTCCATAGACTAGAAATAGATCTTTAGTCCTTCTTAAGTACTTAAAGAAGCATTTCACAGTCTTCCAGTGTTCATCACCTGGATCTGCCTGATGTCTGCTCGTAACACTTAGAGCATATGCTACATCAGGTCTGGTACATAGCATGGCATACATGATGGACCCTATGGCAGAAGTATAGGGGATTTTATCTATCACAGCCCTCTCTTCAGGTGTCTTGGGAGACTGACCTTTAGAGAGTAAAATTCCATGTCTCATCGGTATGAGACTTCTCTTGGAATTTTCCATGCCAAACCTTTTGACAATGGTTTCTATGTACATGGATTGGGTTAAAGCTAGCATCTTCTTTGATCTATCTCTATAGATCCGTATTCCCAATACGTAAGATGCTTCTCCCAAGTCCTTCATGGAGAAGTTCTTTGACAACCATATTTTTACTGATGATATCATTCCTACATCATTCCCAATGAGTAGGATGTCGTCAACGTAAAGAACCAGAAATGTGATTGCGCTCCCACTGTTTTTCTTGTATACACATGGCTCATCTTCATTCTTAATGAAGCCATAAGATTTGATCGCCTCATCAAATCTTATGTTCCAGCTCCGGGAAACTTGCTTCGGTCCATAAATGGACCTCTGCAACTTGCATACCATGTCTGGAGATTCTTTGGATGTGAATCCTTCTGGTTGTATCATATACACCTCTTCCTCAAGGTTCCATTGAGGAAGGCAGTCTTCACATCCATCTGCCAGATTTCATAATCATGGTAGGCAGCAATGGCAAGAAGAATTCTGATGGACTTAATCATAGCAACGGGTGAAAAGGTTTCGTCATAGTCAACACCTTGTCTTTGACGATAGCCTTTTGCCACTAATCTTGCTTTATAAGTCTCAATACGTCCATCTGCACCGATCTTTTTTTTAAAGATTCATTTGCAGCCGATCGGTACTATACCATCGGGTAAATCTTCCAAGTTCCAAACTTGGTTGATGTACATGGACTGTATTTCAGAATTCATGGCTTCCCGCCATTTCCCGGCCTCTGGACTTTCAATGGCCTCCTGGTAAGTCTTAGGATCATCATCCTCATTATAGAGTATCATTGAACCATCCAAATTAATATGTCCCACATATCTTTCTGGTGGTTTAGGTACTCTTTCAGACCTACGAGGTTCCTGTGTATCAATTTGAACATGTTCAGAAACTGACAGTTCATTTGATGAACCATTGTCAGTTTGTGGGTCTGGAACTTCTTCCAGTGTTACTTTACTCCCACTGTCCTTCTGGAGAATATAATCTTCTTCCAGAAAGACAGCTCTCCTGGCCACAAACACCTTTTGTTCGCCAGGATGATAAAAGTAATATCCATAAGTTTCCTTTGGATATCCCACAAATCTGCATTTGTCAGTTCTGGATTCCAGTTTATCTGCATCATGTCTTTTAACATGAGTAGGACATCCCCAGACTTTAACATGTTGAAGGTCTGGTTTCCTTCCATTCCATATCTCATATGGAGTGGTCTCAACAGATTTGCTGGATACCTTGTTCAGGATATACGTAGCCGAGCTAAGTGCATATCCCCATAAGGACACTGGTAATTTGGACATGCTCATCATGGATCGCACCATTTCCATTAATGTGCGATTTCTCCTTTCTGATACACCATTCATCTAAGGTGTATAAGGAAGTGTAAGCTGAGAAAGGATACCATTATCCTTTAAGTATTTAATGAACTCAGTACTCAAGTATTCAGCACCCCGATCAGATCAGATGGTTTTTATACTCTTTCCTGTTTGTTTTTCTACTTCATTCTTAAATTCTCTGAATTTCTCAAAGGCTTCAGATTTATACTTCAATAAGTATACATATCCAAACCTTGAGTAATCATCAGTGAATGTAATGAAGTATGAGAAACCACCAATGGCTTGGGTTGACATAGGACCACATACATCTGAATATATGAGTTCTAATATGCTTTTGGATCGTTCTCCAGTTCCACTAAATGGAGACTTAGCCATTTTACCCATTAAACATGACTCACAGGTTGCATATGATTCATAATCAAATGGATCCAAATATTCATCTTAATGCAACCTTTGGAGTCTGTTTTCACCAATGTGTCCAAGCCTACAATGCCACAAGTAGGCTTTGTTCATTTCATACTTACTTATTTTAATTGAAGAACCGATATATAAATTATCGTGAGACACATTCAATAGATACAATCCATTGGACAAAATAGCAGAAGCTATTAATTTATTTCTGAAATAAATTGAACAACTATTGTTCCCAAAATTTAAATTGTATCTAATTCTATCTAAACATGAAATAGAAATGATGTTCCTTATTATGGTAGGTACATAATAACATTCATCTAATAAAAATGTGTCTCCGGATGGTAGCTTGAGCTTCACTGTCCCCACAGCGATCGCCGCAACTCTTGCGCCGTTACCTAGTCTCAGCTCCACCTCGCCGGTCCTCAGCTTACGCCTTCTTGTCAGTGCCTGCACAGAATTACAGATATGAGATACACATTCAGTATCTAATACCTATGATGTACAATCTCTTATTGACAAGTTTACATTTATCATATAGATACCTGAAGCATCCTACTGCTTCACAGTTCCTTGAGCCTTGTCCTTGAGGTATTCCTTGCAATTCCTCTTCCAATGCCCTTTCTGGTGACAGTAGAAGCAATCACCTTTCTCAGCACTTTTACCCTTGTCTTTCTTGGTGACCTTTGCCTTTCTCTGAACCTTGTTCTTATTCTTTCGAAACGCTTGGACTGCAAGTCTTTTTCTGTTGGTCTTACCAACCATTAGGACTTGGGGTTTATCCTTCACAAGGTTCCCCTCAACAGTTTTTAACATGTTCAGCAGTTCAGCTAAGGTGGCCTGGATCTTGTTCATGTTAAAATTAACGATGAACTGAGCATATGACGGTAGAAGTGAAGACAACACGAGGTCTATGTGCATCTCCTTGGGAAGTGTAATCCCAAGAGCATCCAGCCTCTCTACCCACTCAATCATCTTCAGCACGTGATTCTGTACTGAAGTTCCCTCTGCCATCTGAGCCTTGAACAGATTCTTCGATATCTCATATCGTTCGATTCTGCTCTGCTCACCAAAGAGCTCCTTCAAATGGAGCATGATGGATCTAGCATCCATCTCTTCATGTTGCCTCTGCAACTCATTGCTCATAGAGGCTAACATGTAGCATTGGGCCATGGTGGAATCTTCCTTCCATTTTTCATACGCTATCATTTCCTCCTCTGGAGCATCTAATGCTGGTTCAGCAGGAGGTTCATTATCCAAGACGTAGGCAATCTACTCAGACCTGAGGACTATCTTCAGGTTTCTAAGCCAGTATGAGTAATTGGTGCCTGTCAAACGGTTGGCATCAAGTATGCCTCGCAACGGGTTATGGTGCGACATTCTCGCCTACAGGAGATAATCAATTGATAATTAGCAGATATTCAGATTAACTAAAACAAGATATGGTCTTTTATTATCTAGTTTTACTCCCACTAATTTTCGACGGACTATATAACCTTCAGATATACAGAACGGGAGACGCCGACTGTCTCCTAATGGGGATCAGAATCTCCAAGCATCACAGTATGACCTCGGGTAAACACATAGTATCATACTGCTATCTCAGAGCAATCATCTCATGATAATTGCAACTCCTTGCAATATCCGATCGTACTTTGGCTCCCAAGTTTAATGGTCCCAGGTAAACACAGTAGACCATTATCCCCGGTCTAAGCTTTACCATCAATACGTGACAGAGTAAAGTAGAAATATAGTTCCCGGGTAAACACGTGGATGACTATATCGTTCCTCTACTCTTGTCCAAAGGCATCTAATGCCATGATCAACAGTCCTCTCAACAGACAATGACAGACCTCGGGTAAACACATAGTATCTGCCATGACTGAATTAAGTTCCATTGATCATATTGATGGAGAGCCACGCGGTGCATTCTCAATGACTCGCGCTACGGCTTAGAGTTTGTAATGAAGGTTTTACTTATTTAGTTCGGTCTCATCCTAGGTGATAGTATTAAATATATCGAATATATTATAAATACTAATAACCTAGCAAATATAAAGCACACGCATCACATACATGTCATTAGTGTGGTCATGGACGGCACTGCGGTTTGACTTGAGCTAGACAGTCAAACGCACACACATACACAATATAACAACTTATATCATGAGTCTGCAAACCCATGGATTCAATGAACTCCTTCATTTTCATCTGGTCAGCAGTTGTGGATCATCCTCGCTCCGCGTGCATCCGCCTCGATCAAATTACATCGTAATTCCCAATTACATGATAATTCAGCAGAGGAAGCCTTATGGCGATTACATCGAGGAGGAAGGTAGAAGTACAATAGAATATGAGAGGGAGAGGTTCGCAGACCTCTATTTATTAATAGACAATAAACCACACAATCACATTCCACATCTACAATTATGCTCGTCTATGACCACTATGTGTTTTATTAAACAAACCACACATGAATAGCGCATCAAATGGCTAAATTAAAAATTTCGAAAATAATAATAATTTTGGTTTCATAAAACCAGGGACCAAACAAAATTTGGATGTAGGATTTTCGAAAACTTTAGTATTTATTTCAAGCATGCTAATTTAAATCCGATTTAAACAAGCAAATCAATAACATATCAAATATGCATAAAATCTAAAATTAATGGCTTTAGAAACATTCCATGCTCAATTTGAACAATTCAAATAATTTGGGGTTAATCTAACAATTAGATTACATAAGGTTTAATCTAACATTTAGAATTAATTCAATTAACAACCTTTTGTTAATTAATTAACATAATAAACTTTAATAAGGGCCCAATCAAAAATTGAATTTAATAAAAACAGTAAAATCATATTTTACAGATAATTATTAAACCAATTTTATAATTATTTTTTAAATAAATAAATAAATAAAATAAATAAACTGGGCCCTAAAGGGCTCAGCCCTGCTGAGCCCCTGGCTCGAGCCAGGGGCCCGGACCCAGGCCCGCAGGCCTGGTCCGGCCCCTGGCCGGGCCAGGGTCCAGCCGGGCTGACCCGGTCGGCGACTAGGGAAACTCTAGCCGCCTGGCTGGGTAGCCCGAGGGTTCCCTGTTGTGCAGGGAACCCGACGGCGCCGTGCCCCTTTGGGCTTCCTCTCCGGCGCCGGTCCCGGCGGCGACCGGGGACCGGACCTCGTCGCCGGCGAAGCCCGTACCACCGGCGAGCTCCGGCGACCGGTGGTGGCCACGGAGGTGCCCCAGAAAGGGGTTTATTCGTCCCCCTTTTTCCTCCAAACATTCTGTTTTTGCAGGTTTCTCAAACCCGTGGGGAGGAAGAAGAAGGTCCATGGCCGCTCTTTCACGGCTTCCCATGCCACCAACAACTCGACCAGGGTCATTGGGCATGATTTACAGCGATTAGAACCCCTTAAAATCCATCTATATGGATCCGACCATATCAAAAACACCCCGTTCTTCGTCCAACGAAGAACACAATGAAAAACCCCAAAAAATAAAATTTTCTTCAGATTTAAATCGCGATCTCATTGCAGTAATCATCTAATGATTATAAATCTTTCAAGAACATAAATTTAAGCATGGAATAAATTCAAAAACCATAAATTTTAGAGACCGAAACGGCGAAAACACAGTGGAACCTGGCTCTGATACCACTGTTGGGATCGCTGTGTCGGGATCCGACCCAAAAACGCAGCGGAATATATTATTCGGGATCGGATCTGTCCCGTTTCGATCGTTAAAACTGAAACCGATGTAGATCGATTTACCTTGCGCGGATTCGAATCCGCGTCCGTTTTCCGGTTCCATCGGAGCGATGCCGCAAGTCGCGCAGATGCCCGACCTCTAGCGGTATCCACGCGGTTCTCCTCGCGATGGATCGTCCTCGCTTCCTCGTTCGCTGCGGCGTTTGAAGATCCCGTCTGACTGCGCGTAATCCGCCGCGACATGCGGATTCGGAATTCCCGTCGAACGGAAGGTGGAGCAGTTGGGAACCGCACGCCCAGAGGAGAGAGAAAGTGGGGAAGAACGAATGACGGCTAGGTCAGGGTTGCTGGCCCCGGACGTAGAATCCGTTCTTTTATAAGAAGTCAGTTTGCAATTTTTCATAAAAACCCAGACTTATCCGAAATCCTATCAGATTATCCATCGACTTGAAAACCATTTGTGTGTGACCCTCTAGGCCCAAATACCAGTCCAGTTAATAGTCCATTAAGTCCAGTAACTCTTTACTGACCCACTGAATTAATTAATATCCTTATATTCAATTAATCAGCCGAATTTAATGTCCCACAATAAATTCGGACGGACTGCCGATCACGTTGGATGCCAAGCAACATCGCGTGATCCTGGATGGCACTGGGATTATCGCAACCCTCTATTAGAACATTTCTGTCATCGGTTAGCGCGCGGATATAATCCTTCATCTGTACAATGTTCCCGAATCGACCTAGGGCATGGTTTACTGTTAAACCCTATTTGGTCGATTCACTTGAATCAGATGCCGCTAATCTGAATCCGATAACTCCTTATCGATTACAGAGTCCGCCCTGGCCAGGGACTTTAAGCGCATCATTCCCGGAACATTCTCTCTCAAACAACCGAGAGCGGATGATCCCATATTGAACACACAATTACCTTCGAAGGCATTTCTCTGAACCCGATCGCTTGACTTATTGATAACCCATAGTTAGGGATTCGTTCGTCAAGGTCAAAGCTCAGAAACCTGCCAACAAGATATCTTTGGAGTCTCAGGTCCAAGGATCATCCACGCAACCGTGACAAATGAATCGAGCTGGTTAACAGTGAGGTGATTACCATCCAGTGATTCATAGTCGGATCAGTTTAGTGAACTCATTCACCAATGAGCACCTATAGGTTCAGCATAGTGTCTCCATACAAGTGACTTAGGGGATCAGTCACCCTCATCATATGGGCTGAAGTAACCTATACTAATCTATCCGGATGTTCGATGTCCTATTTCAAACATCCTATGACTAGGAACAATCATGTGTTTATAAGTCTTCGGTCCCGTAATTATGATCTCATCATAATCCGAAGACTATTGCACATGTTCATGGACTTCTTCGTGATACGATAAACACAGATCGAATTAATTACACACAATGAATTATTGCCATTTATTAATAATCTGAATAAGTACATAGTATCGGATTGGCTTTGAGACCATCTAATACTAACAGAGTCCGCTTTGGCCAGGGACTTAAGTGCATTATTTCTAGAACATCCTCTCCCCTATTACTGAGAGCGGATGATCCCGTATTGATCACACAATTACCTTCGAGGGCATCTTCTTGAACCCGATCACTTGACTTATAGATAACCCATGGTTAGGGATTCGTTAATCAAGGTCAAAGTTCAAAGACCTACTAATAAGGTATCCTTGGTGTCTCAGGTCCAATGACCATCCATACAACTGTGACAAAAGAATCGAATTGGTTAACGGTTAGGTAGATACCATCCAGTGATTTTAGGTCGGATCAATTCAGTGAACTCATTCACTAATGAGCACCTACATGTCCAGCATAGTGCCTCCATACAAGTGACTTATAGGATCCATCACCCTCATCATATGAGCTGAAGAAACCTATACTTGTCTATCCGGATGTTTGATGTCCTTCTCAAACATCTTCTGACTAGGAACAATTAAGAATATGAGTTTATAAGTCGTCAGTCCCGTAATTATGATCTCATCATAATCCGAAGACTATTGCACATGTTTATGGACTTCATTGTGATACAATAAACTGTAAGGAATCGGCAAGAACGCAGCGGAAAATAAAATCGATTCCATTGTATCGGTTGCTGGGATCGTAAAACGGACATTAAAATAAACACGGAAAGAACAGTTCTTCACCTTTGCGGGGTTTCGAATCTCCCGTAGATGATGCCGACTCGGTAATCGTGCACGCACACGATCTCTAGAGGTATCCACACGAGTTCCCGCAGCAGACGCGATTTCCTCCTCGACTTGAGTGCTCCGACCATATCTGAAATCCACCATGCGCGGAGAGAGACAGATCTACTCCAAGAGAGAGAGAAGGAGAGAGAGAGAGGAGAGAGAGATTCTGGGGTGAGTAATTTGTCCAACGAGCTTTTTACCCCTCCCCCTTGGCCCTCCTTATATAGAAATAAGGATAAGCACAAGGATTAATCCTCATGATTATCCAAGAGTTTGGCCTTAGATAATTCTCCATTAAATCTTCATGTTTATCCTGCGGCTTTTCATAAAAACCCATATAAGCATGAAATTTAACGTCTCTCACCGTCTGACGAGAACTCTTATGTGTGTGACCCTCTAGGCCCATATATCAGTCCGGTTACAGGCCCATTAAACTTAGAACTGTTTCTTGAGTTTAATATTTATTAATTAATATTTAAACATCATATGTTAAATGATTAATTTAATAAACAAGTGAATTATCATCTGATGATCAAATCACTTGGCCTTCTGATCATGAACAGCACCAAACACTACCTCATGATCCCAGAAGATATAAGGGATACTATTCCCTTCAATTGAACCTGTAAGGACTGAGGTTTTCGGATTCGGTTTTCGGGGTCGGACCCTGTAGTCCTGGCCCTAGTGGGGTCTGGAACTCTGTGTTGTTTCGCGTCGAGCCCGCGAGACGCAGTTTAAACGGCGTCCACTATGGCAGACGCGTTTCAGGTTCTGCCACGTGGGTGCCACGTGGACTGACTTTGGACCGCGAGCGTACGGCCTTGTCAGGTCGTCTGAACGGCGTCCGTGTGGGTCGACGCCTTTTAGACTGAGACTCTGGGTGTGTCAGAGTACGGCCCTGAAAAATTGTCTGAATGGCGTCTGTGAAGGTCGACGCGTTTCAGAATCTTGTCAGAGCAGCCGTCTTGTCACCTGATAGGCGTCCGTGCATGTCGACGCGTTTTAGCCAGCCTCTGGTTAACCCCGCGAGCCCTCCTTCTTTCCCTCATTTTCTCCTTCTCCCTTTCTCTCTTTCCCTCCGGCGAACTCGGCGGCGATCCTCCTCCTCCCTCTTTTCCTCACACCATTTCGCCTCTCCCTCCACTCCATCCTCTACCTGGCTCCTACCCCTACCACCTCCACTTCCACTGCGGCGTTCTACTCTCCGGACGGCGGCCGACGTCACGGTGGGGCTAGGACGACCTCGGCGGTACCGGCGGCGGCGTGGGGCGAGACAGGCGGACGGCTTGAAGCTCGGAGGCGTTCGAGTGTCCGGTAGGGTGACGTTCCCCATCGCACTGTGTTTAAGATCACGTTTTCCTCAATATGCATGTGGTAGATCTTCGGTTTTGGGGGTTAGAATGAGCATGTTTAGGAATTCTATGGGGGTGTTTGCCTATGAATTGTCTTGCTCTTCGTTTCCCTCCAGTTTGAATGATTTTCGGGGTTATTTGGAAGTGGGAAGGGAGCCCTCGGGTTTAGGGCGTTCCTGGTTCCTGGGCTTGAAAGACGTCGTGCATGGACGACGCCTTTTTGAAGGGCGTCGGGCCATCACGACGCCTTTTTAGACAGGATTTGACTGACAGACAGTCTGCCCGGTTGGAATTTCTGTGGCTGAAAGACGTCATGGGTAAACGACGCGTTTTTGAACGGCGTCGGGTATCCATGACGCGTTTTAAGCACAGAAATACCCTGGTTAAGGCCTTGGGAATTCCGGATTTTCGTGTTGAAAGGCGTCTGGGGATGTCGACGCCTTTTGAAAGGCGACCATGAGGGTCGACGCCTTTTATGGCCAGATTCTGAAGACTGATTTCTATGAACCTGTATATGGAGCTTGAATGGCGTCGACCTCGGTCGACGCGATTCAAGACAGAATCTCACTAATGCATGCCAGTAAAACGTGTTCACATTGCTAGATAGATAGTTTGCACATGTTTTAGTGCACCCGATAGAGACGGATTCCTCACGATCGGATGGTTCTATATGTGTTGAGCGATCGCGGGATTTTCACGTGACCGGATCGCACTGTGTTGGGTTTTTCAGTTACTGTGGACCTGGAGTGACATTGTAGCGCTTTATCACCCTGTGCTGGTGGGGGCGTGAGCACAGCGCCGGTGGGGGCGTGGGCGGGGTGACGCCTAGTGAGAGAGGGTCACCTTGTGAACCCCGGGGTCAGCTAGTACCGGTGTGGGAGTGGTACATTCGGAGAGTCACTCATGCTGAGGGAAGGGGTAGTCACCTGAGCCGGTTGGGCCGGAGTAGCGAGCGTGCTATCCGAGGGGCTACTCCTTGGTCTCAGCGGGTCGAGGTTTTTCCCACCGTTGTTTGTACGGTCGGCGAGTTCTATCGAGATGGCAGTTGTGGGTTTTCTAACAGTTGGCTTAGAATGTGCATGATTATTATATTTCGACCGCATGTGTTCTCACGTAGAGAATTAGATATCGTACCTGCCACTACACTTGTTACTTTACTGTTAGCTGTACTTTACACTTGTGGGTGTGTGTGTGGGAAGTGGGGATCGAAGGATCCCTACTGAGTCTTGTCTTGAGACTCACCCCTGCGGTTTTCAGGTGAGGACTCCCAGCAGACTTAGAGCGACGCGTGCGGCCGGGTGTAGTGTGTCTTCAGCGGTTGTTCCGGGGTATGCTCCGATGTAGTTGTTAATTATCTTTGGCCTGTATGTTTAGTTATTTCCTTCTGTTGGAAAATGTAATTATTTGCTGTATCGAGTCGCATTGTAATAATTTTAATTCCTGCACTTTTATTTCAATTCAATGCGATGTGAATGTTTAGCTTAGTTTATTATTTATTTCCCAGACTTATTAGATCCTGGTTTGGTCCCAAATTAATGATTCGGTACCCATTTAGTAATCGGATCCCCGATTATAGGGTGGCAGGTCGTTACAGAACCTTTCCGTCTGTAGATGCCGCACAGATATAATCCTTCACTCATGCAATGTCCCAATAACGCAAGGGTATGGTTTTATAGTCAAACCCTCTTTCGCATTATCCAGATGGATTCCAGTACTCAGTTAATATCTAGAAAGACATCTCTTTCATTTGACCATGGCCAGGGATTTCTGTGTACACATCCATAGGACATTCTCTCTCCAGTCTTATACCAAGAGTGAGTGATCCCTTGTTGTTCACTCAATTACCTTCGCAAGCTTTCCATTGTATCTGAAAGGCCGACTATTGTGGACTTAATGGTTAAAGTCCACTAGTCAGAGAATCAAGATACAATGGTCCACAAACAAAGTATCATTGGTGACTCAGGTCAAAGGACCAACTGTGCTACTGCAACGATTGAATTCCCTGGTTGACTAATAGGTATAATTACCATCCAGGAATTCTTATTTGGGTCTGTTCAGTGAACTCATTCTCTAATGAGCACCCACTTGTTTGTCTTAGTGTCACCACACGAGTGAATGTGAGATCATTCACCCTCATCATATGAGCAGACATAACTTGTGTCGATCTTATCGGATATTTAATGTCCATCTCAAATATGCTATGATCGAGAACTGTTTAAGACAATTGACTGAGGATATTGATTTCACTATCATGATCTCATCATGATTCAATATCCCATATATTTGTCTATGGACCTTCATTACGATAGTTAATTTGCGAGAACTATAAATGAAGAAATAATTGCCTTTATTAATAATCTGAACTAGAATGTACAATGATTGGCTTTGAGGCCACCCAATTCTAACATAAACATAGATCGAATTAAATACACAATGAACTATTGCCATTAAATTAATAAACTGAATAGTACACAGTATCAGATTGGCTTGTAGGCCACCTAATACTAACAGGCGGAGCATACCCTTGACTTCCATAAGTAACCGCGAGGGAGGAGTTGGCAAGGGTATGTGTTGATGTTGAGGAGGCCGATGGCGCTCTCGGCTCCAATCTTCTTCTCTCATGAACCTCTTCCGGGAGGAATCATACTCTTCAATGCGCTGGCGAGTTGCAGGTGGGGCATCTACCGAGACGGGTCTGGTTACCTTTTGGCTTTTGGCCATCATCAGCACCTCTCAGTTGATGCATTTGTGCGCCCTAGCCACTAGGTCTTGGAATGTCGGGGGGGGGGGGGGGGGGGGGGGGTCGCTTCCCTATCGAACTGAGCAGCCCCTCATCTGTGCAACTGCTGATGACGGCCGAGACTGTAATGGAGCTGTCCAGATTTGTAATTTGAGCTGCTTCGGTGCAGAACTTGGCAAAATAGTCTCGGAGAGTCTCGACCGGCTCCTGCCGAATGATAAGTAGACTGGCCAAAGTCTTACATTGCCTAGTAGCATCATAAAATTGGTTAATGAACAATTGACCTAGCTGCACTAAAGAGTGAATATAATTAGGAGCCAAAGTTTCAAACTAAGTGGAAGCAATTTTTTTAAGGGTGAGGGGGAAGAGACGATAGCAAACTGCTTCAGGTACCCCTCAGACCGAAAGATATGAGTTGAATATCTGGAAATGGCTGACTGGGTCTGTCATTCCATCATACAAAAGACCTTTCGGCAGCTTAAAGTTTGGTGGTACATCCATTGCAAAAATTTCGTAAGAGGAGGATTGTTCCAAAATCACGCTAGCCAAGGGTGCGCCATATGGCCGAGACATCATCTGCTGCATCTCTTTCCTTATTTCCGTTAGTCTCCAGTCAAGCTCCGGAGTTGTGGTGGTAACTGCAGCCGAACGTCCCTTGGCTCCCGTAGGTTGCGTGTAGGACGAAGCAATATTTGGATCCGTCGATAGATGGCTGGCGTGCGGAATATGGCCTTGCGGTCCATATGGCTCACCTCGAGCCAAGACCACCTAGGGGAAATGGTCGAGACTGTCTCGATTGTCCCATTGAAACTTGATCAGCCGGATAATACTGAGGTTGCAGTGGGGCCGGTCTTGCTGGCTAGTTCAACAAGCCCACATGCTGAGCGATGGCCGAGACCATGTCACACAGTGGAGCGAAGGACGTTACAGTGGCGGTGAGAGTAGCTACTTGTTGGAAGAGTTCTTCTACCCAGTCTTCCCTGGGAAGAACAGGATCTGGTGTTGCAGGGAGGACCGGCCCCTGCGGTAGGCTGGCAGGTGCTCCTTCGGCTGGTCTGAGTGACTGGGCAACAGTCACCCTTGCCTCCGGCTCCTCCTATCTGGATCGTCCTCTCGTCAGCGGTCGACGAGCCATGGCTGTGTCGAGTTTCCACAGATAGCGCTAAGTGATGGAACCGAGGCAATCGCGGATGGTGTGGAGACACGAGAGATCTGAAAATACATAAAGGATCCGAACCGAGAGGAGGATCTGAGGCCGAGAAGGCTTCGGAGGACAGGTGGTGAAGCTACTTGGAGGGAGGAAGAACTGTCAGCAAGGGTCCCGAGTCTCGGCCTAGGGGAGCTCGCTCAGACGATCAAGTTAGTAAAGAATTAGGGATTATATTGATGTACTAATGGAGGGATGAAGGCTTGATTGCGTATCTTTTCTGATGCGAGAAATACTTCTTTTTATAGTGAGTGGATGAGAGTACTTTTCTTGTGGCAGGCGATGTGGGAATATTCATAAGAAGAAATCAAATTTGCAGGAAGATGTCTTGGGCTCCCTTCATATCTGATGGGCCAAAGGCCCATATAACAGCCGCAACTGGGCGGGTCCGGAGGATCAATGGGCTCCCGCCGCTCTCGGCCCAATAGGCTGTTGGGCTCAATAATACCCGAGTGCCTTTCGGCCCATTTGCAGATGGGCCGTCCCGTAGACGGGTCTTCTTGGATTACCCCATCACCCCTGATACAGTAGTGTGGAGCATTATAGTAAATATAATTTTTTATTTTTTGAAATAATTTTAGGTTGGATTACATGTCTTACTTGTCCATATAGGTTAATCTTTGATCGGACGATCAATTTTTTTTAAAAAAATTAAAAATCATTCTTGGGCTTAGTCTATTAGATGCTCTTTGGTAAGGGGATGTCCCACGTAGGACTAAGGCCTTATTCGACAAAACTTATGCCTACTATCTAAAATCTATTATTCACATCTAATTCCTTATCATGTCACAATAAGTACTTAAAATAATGCAGAGATAAATTAGAACAGTATATTTGTTGAAAGAACTTAATTAATATTTGAATGCAATTTATCCTATTATAATATATTAATTTATATAAAATAAGGAAAAGTAAAAATGGTGAATGGGTTCCCTAAAGAGAGAGAGAGAGAGAGAAGGAAGGGGAAGAATGGGAAGAACCACAACTGGGTTGTAGACCGTTCATGGCTGCATGGAGTTAATGGCCGGTGGGATGCTCGGTAGCCTCGAGGCCCTCCAGTGCACTCCCTGAGGCTGCCACAAAGATTTCGCAGTGGGAAAGCATCACGACATGTTCGGAGCGTTATAGAGAGACGGATGGGTTGGGAAGCCTCTCAAACTCTGAAACTAAAAAAGTGACTCCAGCCAGCTTAAAATTTCAAAGTACTTATAGATGTAAGTGTTTTATTAAGATATAAATTAAGTGATTCTTTCAAACAATCTGAAAATAGATGTATCTGAATCTTGCAGATATAAGAGTCTAGATAAGCTTTATCAAACGCCACCTAAGTCAAATAGCAATCTGATCTGATCTGGATTTGTTGGAGTGGCTATATAATAGTCTTACATCGGTTAATTTCAATTGTGGCCAGTGCTTATGATCTTGGGCCTCTTTAAACTCAACACGTGAATTTTGTGATTTATAAGAGGATTAAATCGGGTTGATCTGAGGTAGAGAAGGAATATCTTAAAAGTCCTTGTCACACCGAGACCCATGGGATTTAGCTCTCCTACATGAGAAGTTGTTAAAATGATTGCACACCTATTTTGGGTTTAGTTATCTCACTCGATTGGATTAGAGATAACCTTAATCCACTCTCAAACAGGGACTTAAGAATAAGTTTTATTGCTTGTTAAGACTAGATTTTTAAAATTTAAAATTTTTTAAAGTTAAAGATCAACAATTCATTAAAATACTATCCATTATTCGCATTGTATCGGATTGATTGACATATTATATCTGGTTGATTGACATTTGAGTAGGAACGGGGTGACATCTCTCTAGCTTGTTTAGAGCATCTTTCTTGGCAGTCCATACTAAAGAGACTATTGCTTTAGAGCATCTTTCTCTCAAAACAGTGAGAGAAAGAGGAAGCCAGCTGAAAGAGTCAAACGTTTATTAATACTTAAGGGGAAAACAGTATATATTGGAAATAATCTAATTTTCTATTTTTCTCTCAAAAATTTGAGTGATATGATTCAATAATTTCATTATAATAACAGAACTCGTGAATTATGAATTAAACTGCACATTTGGTATTGGTCACTGTCTATTGGATAGACTCTAAGTTGCCTTTTAGTGAAAAAAATGTATTAAGATAATACCAAATTGGTTAAAAACTAAACTAAAATATATTTGAAATAATAAAAACTCTCTCTGATTACTTAATAAAGTAAATATCTTTCATAATAGACCAATATAAAAATATACTCTAAATATATTTGACCTGCGACCGGTAGATGACCTAACGCTGTTTACAAATACATATGTAAACATATTCCTCATGATAACAAATATCTAGTCCAAATGACCATAGTGAAACGTCCCATTCAAGAACAGGCGCTTACTAGGGACCCATAAGAAGAGAGAAGAACGTTGGAGAAGGTTCGCGAAGGCTGTGCCTTGTGCATTGTTAGAATTGACGTTTGAATCCGGATTCTAGTAGGCCCATGGGTTACAATTCAAGATATATATAAGAATGGAACCAGACTAGGAGGCAAATTTAATTAGATGAACAACTAAGATATGAGATCTTTGATCCGTCTATAAGACTTGCTATAATGGTCTGAGGCATTGCAATTTACTTCAAACTGATGTTCATGACATTAATTAGAATAAATTTTATTAATTTAAGAATAATAATTACTGCAGTGTACTAAATATTGTAATCTGATGTGAATTGTAATACTCGGGGTATTATCGTTCGATCTTCACACAATAATTTCTTTTAGGATTGTTAAAGAAAAAAGAGAAAGGATCATGCTCTCGCACAATTTAATTACTCGGATCACGTGAAAGTGAAATCTCTCTCACGATTGTCCTCACATTGTAATAACATATTACTCTAAATTTAGATTAATCAGAATTCTCGATGAGTTGACCGGAGGTTAATCTAATCTGAATGTCTGATCAACTAACTTGATCTCCTAATGAACATACTAATTTTGAGATTTTGGGACCACATCTAGGTATAGACTTGGACCATATGCGTACCATGACCAAGAAACTTTAACATCAATGGGGTCACCCCGGTGGGCCTCGCTTTCCTTGGGCCCAGAAGGCCTTACGTCCACAAACCCTAATGCGTTCTCGTGGACGTCACAATCACCAACGGCTCCATCGGGGTTTCAATGCTTTCATTTCTCTTGTTTTCCCACTGTTTTGTTTTCCACGTTTGGTATCCTAATTCTACCAGAATTGAGTTCATTATCTTTTCATCAATAGTCAACTCAGTATATCCCTCCCTTACTTAATTGTAGCATAGAAAAAAAATTAAACGGTGTAGCTACAAGTTAGATCGCGTGCAATGTAGTGTCTGTGTGTGGTTCTACGGCTCAGATCACATGAGATTGTGATCCTTCTTTTTCATTTTTTTAACCATCTGATCAAAGAGCGGACAATACGAATACCGAGTTAGGGTAAGTCTTCAGCTCAATAAATTTTAAAAAGAAGTAAAAAAATTACACTGCTCATTGTCATCTAATCTACAAGATTGGACGAAGTGCCAGCACGCTAGTGCAATGCAACAAGTATTACTAAAAGAGAATTGATGAGGAAAAGCCGTTCTCTTGTTATCCATTTCATCGTCTTCCTACCTATCTTAGTGTTCCTCTCTTGATGTAGTTAGACGGAGATCGTCTACTCTGTGTTATTTATATCTTTCACACCCTACTTCATCTTATTAGCTCACCTATTATTATAAGAGATAAATAAATAAGAAAAATAAAAAGATTCTTATATTTATTCTTAATCAATGAAATAAAATAGAATGATATTGATGTAGAGAAAATATAGTAAATGATCTCAATTCAATGTAGTCCCATGGAGATGTAACTCAAGCTAGATTGAACCTCGATGTTTTTTTTTTTATTATTTTCCTTGATCTTCTTGTGTGCACTTATAATAAAATTTTCTTAGTACTTGTGCCTCCACGGGCCAAAGATGTTGGCGTCAAGACCTTTTCTCTTTTGAGGCGTTAAAAATTACTGGAATTTGGCTGTTGGGCTATTAAGATTTTGAAGTTGACATAGTGATCAGATTTAATCGGATGGCGGAAGTAATAAAACATATTTTTATAAAAAAAAGAATCAGAGGATGGGGGCAACCCACATAGAGTCATCCATAAGATCGCACAGTTAAATTTTTTTAATTTTTAATTTTTCATTTTTTAGTCATCCGGACAAAGATTGAATGGTACAGATAATTGCTTTAAGGCAGTCCCCATCTTCTTAAAATTTTAAAATAACAATTAAAATAAAACAAACTTATTGTCTATAGCTGTCCGATCTAACTAATTAGACGGCCATCTACTTATGGTGCAACACCACCACAGGTAGTGCAACAAGTGCTACTCTAGGATGATTATGGACAAAAGATCTTAGACTAATACTTGCTATGATGCCCTCTCCCAATCGCAATGGGGGCATTGCTGTGGGTAAAAAAAAAAAAAAAAGATTTTTTTTCAGGTCAGCCCTGAGGTCTTATCTGGTCGTATAATGCAATGCCCGATTAGTTGACCCAAAAAAATCCGAAAAGCCAAAAACCAACCTAATGAACAGTGAAAAATACCTTTTAATGGGCCGAACCCATAACAGTTTTTGATTTTTGAGATTTTTCTAGGTCGCACGATCAGGCATTACGCTGTACGGCTCAGTAGGAAACCTCAGGGCCGACCTTAAAAAAATTTAATTTATTTTTTCCCTTTTTACTCACTGCAATACCCCCATTACAATTTGGGGGCATTGTCGCAAGTATCACTCAAGATTTTAAGATGGAGGGGCTGTGCTCGGCTTTGTCTTGGTTTTTATTAGTTCTATACAGCCCATATTTATGGGCTTCATAATGCTAGAGCCCATGAACTGTCAAGACAGAGACCATGCAGGTTCATCGCCCACATGGCTGCAACAGAGAATCACAGATGGTGTCATTTGATGTCCTGGAAAATGATGTAAAATATCAGACATTTGGATTGTTGTAAAGATTTGGATTTAAAATATGATTAACTGTTGTAAAATTTAGGATTTTTTTTAGTTTCAACTTTTAGTCTTAAATTTCCAATGAAAGATTATGGCTACAGGGCTGTAAATGGTACCAGTCCAGGCAGCCTCCCACCTGAAGTCAGTATGCACGGACCTATATCAAACCCAATACTAAAACTAATGGGTAAGTGGATAAATGAGTCGGATCTTCGATCAACTTCTTAACCCCTTCATGTTAGAGGTTAAGTGAACTTAGGGAAGACTCTACTTTATCTTAAATGTTAGTATATATAATTGATAATCGGACTCAATTTTGAGGTTCACATAATTAATCAGGTTATAAATATATGTAAGATATGATAATAGAAGTATTATTGGGTAAACGCACTTATCCCATGCCCAAGATTAACCGGTCCAAACAAGCTCTTTAATGAACTGTTTTGACAAGCCTCACATTTTATAATACACTACACAACATCTAAACTTTTTTGAGGCCAGCAGTCTAGGCCAAGGAATCTGATCAATTTGTGTAAAGGGACAAGGTGAGGCCCGTACCGACTAGAGCGGCTTGTTGTTTTCGCCTTTATTCTTAACAAGTCATGTTGTCTTCAAGACGGTGTGCATTTCCATCTCATTGATTAGGTTTGTTTAGAAAGTATGAGATGAAAGTTCTTTTAAAGAGCTGTGATGTCCACATTGTAAATCAATTAAACTGTCAATGGATGCAAATTTTACTAATATTTTTAAGTGCTGCAGACAATGGAAAACTTGAAATCTTGGATAAAAATATAATAACCCGTAGGAAATTGAAGTTTGATGTCTATGCCATTCAATCACTCATCAGACAGTTGCAAAAGAAGAAGAAGAAGAAAAGATCATTTTCTTACTTTGTCCAATGACTTGGATGGTGTGGACATGCAATGAAATGGCTGTATGCAAGCATTGCAGTAAGAATTATTCATATTTATTAGTCGACTTGGGCTTAAATTTTGACAAATTTGGTCTATTAATCCCCCTAGCCTTTGAATGAAGAGTAATACCTGTTGCAATGACCCTTGAGTATTGCATTACAATGGCCATCAAATCCGATAGATTGGACGGCACAAGGTCAGTGCACCTCCTCAAAAGAAGTGCAACAAAGTCTTAGATATTATGTATCATTTGACTTATCATTTGGATGACAATTGTACTATAGGAAAAAAAATGTATCTAGTATTCCTCTTGTATAAATATATGATCGTGGACTAGATAATACTATCTTTGGCCTTGTGTCTGAGAACACTTTCCCAACTATGACTTTTGAGAGATTTTGAATTTTGAAAACCACCACATCATCGAAACTTATATTTAGATATAGAGAGAAATTATTTTTTCTTTGAATCTCTTTTAAAAAAATTTCAAGAAAAAAATTTCTTTTGAAAGGAACAAGGAAAAGAGAGAGTTGGAGAGGATGTAAAAGACAAAATTATCTTTATCCTAAGAGTTAGGTTCCCGTCAGTGCACCTACTGACTGAACTCAGTCAGTGTGGGAGGAGTTTTTCAAGAACACCCTTCAGTGGGATTGAGAAAAGCTTCACTTGAAGGAGGTTTTTGAAAACCTTTCCTCTCAGCACTGACTGAATTCAGTCAATAATTGTACTTGGAGGATCTCCGGTCTTTTCCCAACTCCCACCAGTAATGGACTAATCTTTTATTGTTGGGGGTAAAACTACAGAGAAAAGTAAGGTTACATGGGATACGGTTAGATTTCTGTAACCTTCTTTCGTAAAATTTTATGGGAATTTTTTTCAAGAATAAAAATGGGAATATATTTTTCCTTAAATCTAGCTGTCGCTTTTTCATTTAAAAAAATTCAGTCATATCCAGACTCAAAATCAAAACAACATAAACTTCGTTGAGATTTTTTTCGAAATAAGACCTTAGTAGCCCACCGACCATACTTCTATCATATACGGCCTTTCCCAATTTAGTATCGTTACCTGCGGAAACGGGATTCTTTGGACTTACTTGCCCTAGGCTTATGTCTCTGTGCGCCTTTAAACACACAAGGAAAAGATGATGGAGTATGACCTCATCATATGTGAAGGTCAAATGATCTATTCACCCTCCTCTCGCGTCCCACCTGCAATACATGCTTGTGGCTGTTGTTGTTCCACCTCCAATGGGGCTTCAATGTGTTTGGACCTAATCCTATGGCCCTGTCACCGATTGTGATACTTGCACGATTCGGCACGTTGGAAAATCGATTCCAGCTGGTGTGGTTTGGCATAGCGTGAAGCCTCATGAACCCCCCAAATCTTCTTTCCCAACAAGTGCACGCAAGGAGATTGGAAAGCTCAATTAAAGCCATTTTCCGGAATCCAGAAGGCTGCATGCCACCCCCTGTTTGGAGGCCCCCCTTTTAAAGGAGACCAGATCTTCTGTGAGGTGATGCAGTGCGCCTAATATTCTTGAAGAGCATGTGTTAATTAACTAGGTGGCATTGATAACACAAGCTTGCTGTTTGACAGTCTTAAGCTCACATTTAAGTAAGAAGTTCCTAAAAAGTATTAAGGTGGTAGCGTTTGATGAGTTTAGTTTAAATGAAAAAAGTAATCTAAATGTATGTAATTTGACAAGATTATCTTTTTATTATGCTGACAAATTAGTGGACAATGACAGTGGCAGTTGATAATTAGCAGTCAGTAGCTAGGAAGTAGGGCTGTCAATAGACATCCGAGTTCCGATTATCTGTTTTGTTTTCATTTTTATTAATGAATATGGAACTTCGTTAAAGACCACCCGTTAAATTATAGAAAATGGAAATGGATCTAAGATGATTATAAGAGTCGGAAATAGAAACATTTATTTTCGCATCCGCTAACCCGTCTCCGTTTCCGAATGATCATGTACTTTATACATCCATCTACATATACAACAATGAGAATATCTCCTGACAGTTTGATAAAAGTAAGTCACATATTTTTATAATACATGTTTGAGTATATTCATATGTAAATTTAGATCGATAGATAAATTAGATTTTAAAATTCATAATTCATAAATTGTTAATTTTTACATAAATTAAAACTTTGTAGTTTTAAACTTTTTAATTTCGAAAAGAAAGTTTATCTAAAAATGAATAATAATAGTAATTTTAAATATCTTCTTAATACAACGATGATGATAGCGAAAACTTCCGTTTCCGATTTTCGATTTAAAAAACGAAAATAGATGCGGAAGCGAAAACATTCACTTCCGTCTCTAATAAACTTTATAGAAAACAGAAGCGAAAGTGCCATTTCTATTTCGATCTCCGATCCGTTGACAACCCTAATAAAAAATGAGCGTTCATAGAGGGTGGGTGTTAGGATGGGAACCAGTGGCCGCCGGCGAGGGGCAACGCACTAGTGCGGGCGGTGGGTAACGAGCGTAATAGGCAGACACGTGGTGGCGGCCAATGGGAGTAGACAACAGTGGTGGGCAATGATTTATGCAAGCAAAAGTATGAATCTGATGAGGTCTCTTATAGTAAAGAAAGATCTTGTGAATCTCTAAAGGACACAAGTTATGATCTATTCCAAATTTAGTGATTAATGAGATGCTTTTAGACATGCAAATTTTTATTTTTCAATTAACGTTCTACTAAAGGTTCTTTTAAGGAGAATCACTTGATTGTTTTTATAAGTTGAATTCCATCACATAATGAGAATGAGACCTTCTAGACTCCATTTGAGGTAAATCTCCACTCACTTTAGGCGAGGTAAGTTCATCTGTTTGTTCGTCACATTTTCCTATCTTATTGTGGTAACTCACCAAATTATCCCTCATCTATTTGATGTCAAAGGATGCATGTAGGGGTATTAAGTGCGCAGACTAGTCCGTAGCCAAGTCCAACCTAACTTATATTTAAGAAAATTGAGTTGGCTTAAATTATATAAATTGGGTGAGTTGACGTTAGTTAAATCTGAACTGGGTTAAACTGAAAACGGACTGACCCAATTTAATTTATTAACTTTTAGAATAACTTGTACAAATAATAAAATACTTCTAACAAATCATTTATAAATAGGACCAGTCTAATCCAACTCAACTCAACCCACTCATTATTGAATTTGAATTGAATTTGAGTTAAATTTGAACTGAATTTAAACTACGATTAAAATTGTCATGGACTATTTTAAATTTAACTTAGACCTAAATTATCACATAACTCAGCCCAGCCCTAGATGCACCGAAGGAGGTCTATGTCAGTTGAAAGGATCTGGTTCCAAGTTCCAACTTAATCTTGTGTGGTAAATGTGGCAGTGGCCGGTCAGCCTCTCCATTGGTCGGGTGTGGTGCGCCATGGCACTTGGAGATTTATCTGTCGACCGCTGTGCAACCTCCTCTGGTTGGCATTTATTGGCATGTACTACACAAACACATTAGAATTCTAGAATCGAAGAGGATGGCCGACGTAACAGCCCCGGTGTAGACTAATCCGTCCACACGCATGCATTCTATCTGCATTGAACACAGGAAGATTCGCATAAGAAAAAAAGAAAGAGATCTTCTCAGTATACGTTTGGATCGGAGTTCAACAGTATCAAGAGGGAGGGAATCTAAGTATTTGTCAACTTGTGAGATCATATGAGAAATTTTTTTTTGTAATATTTGGCCTCTTTTCTCTTTCAATATTACTGAACTCCGATCTAAATATGTGCTGACAAGATCTCCTCTCTAACAAGAAAGGTGGCCATTAACATGTTTCCTAACTTTGTGATAGCTAGACTACATATAAGGGAGACCACAAAACAAGCTACGTGCCCTGTGGGGTTCACACATCTCCTCCAATAATGGCTAATAGTTAAGCAAGTGCACTCACATGGCTCACTGCTCTCTCTCTCCCCCCCCCCCCCCCCCCCCCCCCACCCATGGGGGTTATTCTAACTATTTGTATCAGATGCCGTGCTTGCTTCTCCTCTAGAACAGGGGGTCCAGGGTGGGTGATAACATTAAGGCCTCTTGGATCATGGGCCACATGCCCCTCTCTCGGATCAAGCAATGCCAGTGCAAAATCCCGAGGAAGAGGAGATGGCTTCGCACGGAGGTTACTCGTTTTGCCAAGTTTTCTACACTACACGTTGGCGCCGCCAAAGAGGTCAGAGATTTCCAATTATGCCTGCATAAATGTTTGTTAAGGTATATTTCCTGGGGGTCGGTCTGGGGAAGTCCCTGTTAGGAGAGAACATAGATTATTTAGGCGCAGGTTTGGACTGATCAACTCAGTTAATAAAGAGAGAGAAAGGTTTCAAAAAATCTCTTCATATGGTGTCTTTTCTATTCTCGACGAGGGATTTTTATGAAAGACTCTTTAGGAACCGCACTCATTAGGAAAATGCTTCGATTGGTTATTCGGGAGTAGTTTACTTAAGATTGTTTATGCTGAAATAAGGAATACTTTGATTTGAAATACTTTTTAATTTATGCCAGAATAAAATGGAATAAACAGTTCTGTCATTTTTGTTGGAATGACTTATCATGCTTATTCTGAGAACAAAATCTAACTCTAGAATAAGAAATTTAGGTTAGGAATACTCAATTAATTCTGGGTATATTCTGCTATCAAAGGGAGCCTTATTAGGGTTTATGAAAATGTTCTATATTTTTAGAAAAGGAAAATCTTTTTTTTGGCGGGGGAGGGACTATAAATCATTTTAGAAAAGATAAAAGTTTTAATTAGACATTATTGGATAAAGTTAAATCTCATATAGATTAATGTTAAATCTTAATCGTTCCTAAGAGAGGGGGAGAGGCATCTACAGAGATCTAGTGGGAGAGAAGTTTGATATATTTTTTTTCTTGGAAAACAACTTCTCCAAAGTTTAGGGGTGGAAAAATTTTTTGAGGTAATTTTTCCAACTAGGGAACAAAAGTTTTCTATAAGCGTTTATTTTTATTTAAGGCTGTACTGTTTAAAATTAGGAACTCAAGACTAAGTTGATGTATCATTAATTAATTCTTGTGTTCCTAATAATTAACTTAGATCATGCGACTTGTGAGGTAGTAGGGAAATTTGTAACATATATAATTTTACGCAAATTAATATCAAACGTATGGATTCCTTAACGTATTTGACGTAAGGTTTGATTAGATCGGGAGTTCTAATTCGTATCAGACGATTTTCTAGTTGAATTATCATCAAAGTTTTAAAATAGTATTTTAAGGTACTCGCTCCAGGACATTCCTTAATTAATAGGTCTCAACCACCCACTACTTATATCTATTACTGAAACTTTATCTTATGATCACATTAAGAGCACCACTCAGATAATGATAACATAGAAAATAATCATCTTAAGAGAACACTTTAGGAGAGTAAAAATAATATATCACCCCTACCTTATTATGTAGTGTATCTTATTAGAGAGTTTGATCACCACTTCCATGGTGTGATTCCAAGCTTTGATTAGTACGCTAATACCCGTGTTATTTAATTAATCGATCGGACGTCATGGAGCTTTCAGAAGGGACCATGCACGTTGGCCTTCACCGTTGCCCACCTGCCTCTTTGTCACCTCCGCGCGCTGGTCGCTGAGCAAGATGCTGACCGGTGAGAAAAACCTAATCCTGCAATCCTTTTCTGATAGTTCTAGGGGATTTGAGTGGATTAACACCGCAGTGGTGGATCTAACGTTCATCCATTCTATTGGATTTTGATAAATTTATTGACCCAATTTAAAATAGTCTGATTCAAGATCTTACTAAGCTAATTTAAGACCTCACTGATTCAACTTAAAATTTCATATGACTTAATTTAAGATCTTACTGACCTATCATATTTATGACCTAATATTTGAGTGATCCACTTAACAGAATTTTTGCATCCCCCACTGAACACCGGCCGGTGGGAAGCGTCACTTGCTTACAGGATCCGTGGAAATGGGATCCTGACGGCAACTAGCCAGTTTGCTGTTAACCCTTCTCCTCGCTTCCTGGAGCTGATCTAGTGGTCCACATCACCCCGCAGCTCTCCCCTGTGGCCATGGGGCAAATCACAGGGAACACAAGTCAGATTCCTTGTCGAGGGGTCGATTTCAGTGCTGTCTAAGATGGGAGGAACCTAACCAGCTCGTGGCAATAGTACTCCATACAGGCACTGGTCCTGCATGTGGCTTGACGTAGGTGTCTCACTTTCGACCTCCAAGTGCGGTTGTTCGGTAGTACTCTTTATTAATCAATGGGAGCCACACAAGTTCTTGCACAAACAGATGACTTGTAGGGACATGGCTAGTTATTCTACTCGTCGAGAACTGAGAGTTTAAGACGAATCATATATATTGCATGATGTATATATGATGGTATGTATAAAATTATTTCGTGAAGCCGGCAAGGATCGAGGTGGGGGTTTCACATTCCCTCCCATCCCAATGTTAAATTTGCCCGTAATTAAGACATGTATAATAGACTGTAATAAGAAGAATATGAGATCAGGTACATGTGGATCAGGTGCTGAGGAAGGCTTCGTAATTTGCCAGGCCGAAGGCGTCCCAGCTGCTGCCGAAGGGATTCGAGTGAAGTTGCTGTAGGTGGTCTTCTTGCACTGTTCTCATCCCAGGACTCTGAGAAGAGCACTGCCATGTTAAACCATCCGTAGTTTCTGTACCAGTAGAAGAAGCGGACCAGAAAACATCATCGTAGGCAAATCCTTCCGCCGGCAGCATCTGCGGCACGCAGCTACTATTGGGATCCAAGCAGATGCCCAGGTCTCCTGCCGACGGCAGGAAGTCGCTGCTCAACCGGGTCTCTGGGAACACATCTCCCGGCAGCCTCTGGAAGTCTGGAGCACCGTGTCCTTGCAGTACTGCTGATTGGAGAAGGTGCTGGCGATCAGAACTCACAACGCCCCCCAGCTCAAATATTGACTCGTCCATCTCCACGGGCAGCTCCCGCTCAGCGAGCCCCGGATCGAAGTCGGCCGAGCACTGGTTCAGGAACCGGGAGTAAAGGAGGGCGAGGTCGATGTCGGAGCCGTCGGATGCAGACGCCTCCATGGACGAGACAGTGCTGCTTCCGCTCGAGTGGGAGGATCCTCCCAACGGGTCGTCTAGCACCAGGTCTGGGCGGAGAGAACTGGGCTGCAGCTGGTGGCACTCTCTGTTGTTCGGGTGCCTGGAGGGGGCGCGGCTGGTGGACTGCATCCTCGCCGACCTTGCCCTGCGGTTCTTGCGGCATCCGCCGCCCACGGGCACGTTGCGGAGGGAGCCACCCTTGGTCCAGTACCTCCTGCAGCCCTTGCAGAAGTAGCGCGGCTGCGAGAGGCTGTAGTTGTTGTAGTAGCAGAACTTGGTGTTGGAGGAGTCGCACCGGGGGCAGTTGGGCGCCCGCTCCACGTTGGGCTTCCATCGCTGGTCGACTAGGAAGGACGGGTGGGAGAGGTAGGGCAGCATGTCCTCGCCGGATGACAGCATGAGGAGGCCGTAGAGCGAGAGGAGAGCAATGGAGAGCTCCTATTCGAAGAAGGAGAGGGAGAGAGAGAGAGAGAGATCTGAGGTGGAGGTGGAGGTGGAGGAAGGAAGGGTGGTGGGCTCTGCACTGCATATATGCTTCGGTGGGTCGGATCCTATCAGTGCAGGTTTGGTTGGGACCTATGATATGAGATCTGCACATTTGCCAAATTCGTTAGTGTGGGAGAAGGGGCACAGTCATTTATAAAAAATTGTAAAATTATTATTTTTCACTCACACTTTTGTCTCTCATTACTATCTTATGTCATTCTTTCGTCTTTTGTCTTTTTAGAATAATTAAAATATCATACTATAAATCAATTTTATAGAGGATGAGTGATGAGATATAATAGTGATCATGCCACTTTGTTTCTCTAAAAAATTTAAAGAAAAGAAATAAATAATGATATGTAACAATAATTAAGTTATACGAGTAGATAAATAAAATAAAAGGTTTTTCGATTGTCAATTCTCCGAAAATTTTTATATTACAAATTAATTCTTCTTAATCTGACTATTTATAAATAAATCTTCACAATCTCAACTTTCTTACAAAAAAATATTTTTGAGAGACTTTTTTGTAATACTCTCAAGAGTTTTTATGTAACACTGGGCCTTGCACCAATTTAGGGGAGATTGTGAGAGTTTATAAAAAAATAATTAGATTAGAGGACTTTTTTGTAAATATACTATACTTTTAAGAATTAAAACATAGTTATATAAAATGAGATAAAAAGCAAAGAATATTAAAACAGAGAAAATAGGGCAAAGTGATGCTGAAGTAAGTTTCACTGAGCTGACGTCAGACTTTAAGGCTATTAATTTGCCAATGAAATGGGAGGGCAACGTCATGCGCCAAAACTTGACACATGCACATCAAAGGGTACTGCAACAAAATTTAGATATTTGAGTCGATTGTAAGAAAAGAAAATACTTTTGGCATTTTGAGCATATGTCAGATAAATTTGTTAAAAACGTTTCTCATCTTGTGATATTATAATTAATGCATCCCCCCTCAAAAGGATTAGTGTCCTTAATCCAGTGCACTATGCCTCTGTTTAGAATGAGATTACATGACCCGTTACCTGCATTAAATGAATGCCTCTGTTTAGAATGAGATTACATTACCCGTTACCTGCATTAAAATGAATCCGACGTTAGTAAAACAAAATTAAAAAAAGATTACTTTTTTTTTATACTTTTGAGAGCGTCAAGATATTCTTGAGAACTTCCTGATACACTCGAGAGCATGTTGATACTCTCGAATGATTCTTTCGAGATGCTCACGAGAGTACGAGAACATCCTGACGTTCTTGTGAGCACGAGAACATCAAAAAACTCTCGATAGCATATTTTTTTTTTAATATAATATTTCCGTCTCTGGCAACATACTCACTTCTGCCTCCAAGCCGGACAGCCCCACACGATATGATATTCCACTGGACCACATTATCAATTATATGCATTATACTTGCTGCAAGAAAATTAATATAATCTAATATAGATTATAATATTTTGAAGACTATCATCTGATCAACATGTTTGGATGTAAAGTTCTAAAAAAAATGGTAAAATTAAGAGACCATCCAACTCAATTTCTATATTACCTGATCTTGGATCAAATGACTGAAAAAAATAAAGAAACAAAAGAGAACGTGCCTTCCCATGTTCCTATGACTCGGGTTTGGAGGAGCAAGCCGATCGATGGTCGCACAGGGGCATTGTTTATTTTATGACGATTCTCTAGGTCTTTTCCTCAATAGCCAGTAAAGACAAATCTATCTATTTATATTATAATAAGATAAAAATATTATATATTTATTGATACATAAAAAGTAAAACTGAAAAAAATCAGATATTTAAAAAGAAAGAAAAGAGAAACGAGAGGAGGAGAGAACGTGAGTGAGGAGACTTTTCAAAGTCGAGTTCAATTAAAGAGGTATAAAAAAAGAGGGATGAGGAAGATGAATGGTTACCGCTTATTACTGAGTGGCCGTTTTAATAAATAAATAATGAAGGGATTCTTGTGTATATATTTCCATAAATATTATAGTATTTCTGTTAGATTCTAAATTTCTACATATTGTTATAAATAGAAAAAATACCATTCCCATAAAACAATGTTGAATTCAAACTGAGTACGTTAAAAAGGTTCAAATATTTTTACATATATATTTTTAAATTTATCACACATTGGCATATGTAACCCATACACCAAAATTCATATAATATTTTCGGCATATTTTATTAAAGTTCACAAGATATGAAAAGATATGATTACAACTTTTCTGAAGATAGCAGAAAAAACCTACGAAAGTATACGGAAGTCGATAATATATATATATATATATATATATATATATATATATAGAAGAATGAAACTGTACCGCATTTTTTGCCCCACTTATGGAGAATCATCTTTTGATCATATGATTATGCTTAAAGTGGTTTTTGACACATTTCTTTTTTACAATAAACACAATTGATGAGAACTCTTTGATTAAGTAATCAAACTTCTCTTAAAAAAAATGTATATAGAAGAATGAAACTGTACCGCATTTTTTTGCCCACTTATGAAGAATCATCTTTTGATCATATGATTCTGCTTAAAGTGGTTTTTGACACATTTTTTTTTTACAATTAACACAGTTGATGAGAACTCTTTGATTAAGTAATCAAACTGTTCTTAAAAAAATGTTGTATAGAGGATAGTATGATATAATAGTATTGCTCGTACAAATATGATAATTTACAAGAACATATATAAAAGAAAACTAAAAATAGGCAGGTCTACATGATCCTCTCTCCGGTTATTTTGGTAAGCGGATAATGGGGCGGCTACCAGATGCGGTATTGTTGTCAAGCATTGGTTTGCGGGACCCACATAAATGAAAATGGATAAATGCAGATTTGATTTTGGGATTTGGACGTGTCCAGAAAAGAGCGCATTTGTACCTACTCTAACTTCCATATATTACATGAAATATCTTTGAAAGTTTCAATAATATTAGTCATATTTTCCTGTTAAAATGTCATAAATTGTAATAGAATATATCAAAAAGAGTGCAAATGTTGCTATATATATATATATACTTTTAAATTTACTAAAATTTCGCATATATACCTCTGACTTATCAAATTTACCGAATCTTTCTAGTAGAATTTATGATATTTTGACAGAGGACTATAGGGCAACGCTAACTACAGTTTTTTAAGATATTTCATATAATATACGGGAGTTAGTAGCGTAGATAAGAATATGCTTATTTTCAAGAATGCACATGCAAAAATTCTTTAAGTTTTTAAATTTTATATCAAATAAAAATAGAAATATTTAGATTAATTAGATGAAATTGGTCCAAGAAGGATTAATCACATACCCGATTCTAAATTGGTCCCAAGCTAAATCCAACTCCATCATGGATCTAATTTGGGCAAGCGCACTGAGGTGGCGGCTGCAAAGCTCGTGCTATTTCTGTGGCTGAGATGAGGACACGTCCTCATCAGACACTCGCTAGCCGTCACCGTAGTGCGCATAGCAGTCGTCATGAGAGGGACTAGGAACGGTGAATGATTTTCAAATCAGGTGGCCCCCATTTAGGATCATGGAATCCATGTACCGTTCAAAATATCCATGAGAGCACCCACTAGGTGTTAGTGCACATTTTTGGAATGTAATATTTTTTTATTTTTAAATTTGTATAAATTATAGGTTGACCTACACATCCATACAAAGCGCATTCTATTCCGACGTCTAATTTTTTCAAAAAAATTTTTTTTTTTAGATGTCGACATAAAATGTACCTTATACGGACACGTAAATTCTTCAAGTCATAAGGATTTTACATATGTACTCCTAACTTCATCAACGCTTACTGAATCTTTCTGAACTAAAGTTTGCAACATTTTTGCTGGAAAGATATGATTGCTATTTTTCCAAAGTCAAGAGCATTTATAATATATAATATGTGAGAGTCATAAATATATGTACTCTTTCTAGATGAATTGGATGGTGGTCCTTGGTGACATGACATGAACCCAACGGCAGTCGAGATGCAACATGGCCATGATTTGGACTAATCAATGGCTGCACCAAAGATGGTCAGTTCTTAGCAGAATGTAGCCAGTGTATTGATAAAAACGTGCCACAAGATTTAATTCTTTTCTCCTAGCATAGCATAGGAAGAATTTGTTCTATTGCTTCGCAAAATGTCTAAACTCCTAATTAAGGAGCCTTTTAATGTATGAAGAAGACTTTAATTTAACCTTTCCCTCTTCCCCCCTTCTGTTCCCACTTTAAACTAGGAACTAATTTGCCTCTCGTAAATGCACGAAGACTTTTCCATCAGTACTCGCTCCCGTCACTTCTGCATAGTCCCCTTCCAAATAACTCGGCTCCTTTTGTGTAAGGTTTTTAATAAACTTTGCTTATCACTCTTTTATTTCATTACTGGTTATCTTACTTGTATGAAATTTACATAGACTCTCATGCTAACAGAAATTGCCATGTTTATGTGTTGCCTTAGTTCGGAGATTCCGTTTACAGCTCTTTGCTGATTTGGGGGGTCCTATATGTGGATCTTGCTTTCTATTCTTTGTACATGTAAAACTGTATATATTGACCATAGTTGAGAATAGGCTTTTAGCCTTTCTCCTTCTCTCCGTCTCGTGTTTGCTTGCTAATATGGTATCAGAACAGACGTCTTGTTCTTCTTTCTTTTTTTTTTGGCTCCATTACACGTCTTGACACCTGCGATTAGTATTTGTTTTGATCAAATATAATGGAGGCATATGATGAGTTGAAAGCTACAAGCACTAGATTGAATGGAACAAATT
Organism: Zantedeschia hybrid cultivar; assembly: GCA_030544215.1. Classification (NCBI taxonomy): domain Eukaryota; kingdom Viridiplantae; phylum Streptophyta; class Magnoliopsida; order Alismatales; family Araceae; genus Zantedeschia; species Zantedeschia hybrid cultivar. Next base: position 10,492,646 of record JARZZO010000004.1, on the reverse strand, counting down.
ACTCTTATTAGAGTTATGTGATGACACACTTCTTACGCGGTCAGAAGATGTGGAAATACGTCGATGGCACAACTGTTATGCCTCAGGTTGACTCTTGCTGATAAGAAAATTGAGTATGAGCAAGCATTAGAAGAATGGCATGTGAATAATTCCAAGATCCTTACATGGATTAATAATTCTGTAGAACAACATATTGGCCTTCAGTTGGCAAAATTTTCCACTGCCAAATTTGCGTGGGACTATTTGAGCTTACTTTATACGCAGACTAATTTTGCTAAAGAGTACTAACTTTTTGAAGGTGAAATTCGGTCTGCTCGTCAAGGGAGCCGGTCTATTCAAGAATTCTATTATCACTTTAGTGTTCTTTGGGATCAACTTGCTCTTATGGTACCATAGTTCATTCAGGGTAGCCTTGACTCTATTCGATATCGTGAAAACAAGAGACTCACTTAATTTTTGATGGCTCTTCGCGGTGAGTTAAGGACAGGTCAACCATAGAGAAAGCTGTTATTGTTACTATTTAATTAACCTCTTTTAGATCGAAGAGGATTAAGCATATGGGCTGGACAAGCATGGGGACTTATACGTGAGTCACATTACTAATGTTGGCAAATGGATCGTATCAACAGTTGATCATGAACACATATGGCCGCGTTTGATGTAGATTCCAGTTAGAATTGCTTTTGATCTTTTACAGATTTTGGTTCAATTATTTAATAGAAATTAAGGTCAATATATCTTGAAAGCCTTTTATATCATTTTCTGTTCAACTTTTTAGCTTTTAATAAAAAGCTCTGATTGGAGTTTTCGAAGTAAAAATACGATTGCTAGGGATGTTTAACGTATGCAACTACTGAAGATTTAGTAATTATTTTATCATTTTCCCTGACGCTCTGTAAAAAGTAGCTTCCACTAGAAAAGGTTGCGAACGAAATTTTTTGATATACTTTTTCCCACACTCTTTATGTCATTCATTGAGAGTTCGAAATATTATAAAATTTTACCACACTTTTATCGCATTCATCAGGAGTTATTCAATCATGCGTTACTAGTTACAAAAAAAAAAAAAATTATAACAAATATTTCAGGAAAATCTCCAGCCGTCCTCCCAAACATAAACCTTAGTCACTTAAGCCCGTAATATGGGTCAGGCCAATGGACAGAACTAACTATCTATACACACTTTGCTGTTATGTATATATATATCTCGAATTCTTAAAGTGGACCCGAAGTCAAGCTCTGACCCATTCCATGTTGATGTATGATCCACAGTGATGTTTGTTGTTTTTCTTTCTTTTGTAGATCTGTGGCGATAGCGGAGGGCTGTTAGGTTCGAAGCCCTCCATTGATCCCACTGAGGGTGCATGAAGAATAGAGATCTTCTAAGTGCAAGGTTAGTCTGAACTCAGTCAGTGCAGAGATATGATGATTTTAAAAAACTTATTCGTACATTGCTTTTCCTATTCCTAATGAGAAATAATTTTAAAAAATTCCTCTCTGACTCTCTGCACTTACTCTTCCTGTTAAGCATCTGCCAGTGACGGAATGTATGTACTCTGTCTCTCGTGTTAGGTTTAGCACATTCTCTTTCCCTTTCTAGCTGTATTGGGGCTTCGAGTTTGAGAAAAGAAAGATAGATTTCTCTGTGTAGAATTGATTCTCGTTTCGCATAGTAGAATTGCTCATCTCCGTAGTCGTAGGCCGTAGTCTGAATCACATAAATTCTTGTGTGTTGTTCTTCTCTCCCTCTTTTCTTCTTTTTCACACTACTTTTGTATTTGTTGGCATCGACAACATCATAAGGAATGAAGGGAAATTCTTAACACTTGCCTAAGTGAAAATTCTCACAGCTTCCGGTGGGATGACATGAAGTAAAATGATACAGTAAGAAGGTGCAGCTGCTGATTACTCAAGATCCTGTACTTAGTTGGTTTGCATGGTAGCACTAGAGAATGGACCAGGGAAATCAAGACCCTATGGAGCGAAATGGGCGATGACTTAGAGGATTGATGGGGGCAAAATCCGATTCGGTCCGTTAAAACAGCCCAATCGCTGGGATCAGCCCAACAACAGTAGCATTATAAGCCCACTGGCAGCCTTTGGCTCGTTAGCGGCCCAGCAGCCTTCGGCCCAACAGCAGCCCAATGGTCCTCGGCGCGTCAGCGGTCCAGCAGCCTTCAGCCCATCAGCGGCCCAGCGGCCCGCGGCTCAGTAGGCTTCAGCCCACTAAGCGGCATCCGGCCCAACAGTGCCCCCCCCCCCCCCGGCCCAATAGCCGTATCCGGTCCACTCCGGTGGGAGGGTTAGGTGCTATGGCTGTTTATCAGTAAACCAAAATATAGGCCTATATCGGTTGCCATCACTAAGCAACATCTATCCTCCGTTATAAATACACGGCTATTTATTACCAAAAGGGAGGTTTTCTGGACTAAGGACAACATTCCAAAAGCATTAAAGTTGCTTCTTCTTCCTTGACTTCTGAATCGAATCTTCTTCAGAAGCTAACTTAGCCGTCGGAAGAGATTCTTTAGGGCCGAAGCCCGGAACTTCTACTGACCGGTTCTTCTTCTTCTCCTCCTTCTGCAGGGGCTTCGGTTTGAATCTTCGCCGACCTCTCCGAGTCGGTCTCGACCACCGACCTCGGGTTTTCTCCCCCCGGTCTCGACGCCTTTCACAGGCTGGTCCGCCTCAGTCGAAGGAGTCTCGGCTTCGCTCCGAGCGAGCCTTCACCCAGGTACATCTCGGCCTCGGATCCTCGGCCCCGTCTCCACCCTCGTCTCGTCCTGGATCCCCGTCGGTCCTCTTCGTCGATCCGATCCAATTGCGGGTTCCAGTTTCGGAATCCGACCGTGGTAAGCTTCGGCAATATCAAGGACAACGTGAATTTCTGGGCCCATATATGGGTAGTGGATGAGGAAATAAAGACCTAGTTGGACTCCTAAACAGTGTAAAGTTGGCAATCAAAACTTGCGAGGGAGGAAGGCTTTGGTACGCTAATTTAGAATGAGAGGAGATCCTCTCAGTAGTGTTGGACTCCGGTCCAAATATGTAATGAGAGGATCTCTGCTCAGAATGAATAAGAGAATCTTGTAGACTTCCTCTGTGACCAAAATATAGAGTAGAGTTAAGCCTTCCTTTGGAACTTGAGCTTAAGGAAGCAGGTCAGATCATTGAAAATTATTATGCAGCTGAAGTTGAAGACATTGAGCCACCCTATTGGAAATTATTACTATCTCATCCAACTCCAAATCTTAGCCATTGAATAGAGAAGATTGAATAAGTGTGCTTTGTTTTTCTCCCTTACTTTAACATGACTCGTGCAATGATAAATATGAAATATATGGCTCATGTTATAATCATGGAGTTCCTAATATCTTATTAAAAATTGTAAGACCATCTAATTATAAAAAATCTTAATTAAGACACCGAGTAAAGAAAGTTTCACTCTTTTGAACATACATTACTTTTATCTCTGGCTATGACGTGAGTCTATTCTAACCCAACACAAAATCCTAACATAGAGAGAGGAATAGACATCAAATTATATTAATATTGCATCTTTATTTCCGTTCTGGGGACTATAAATAGATCGGAAACAAATTAAAGTTGCAATAATAGTTTTCTGCTTCAATCGATTTATAGATGCAAACGGAAGCATGAACAGTTGCCTCCATTTCACTTCCACTTCTGAAATCAGTTCCACGGGCACGACAATGAGGTTTGCATGTTCACCAGAGATTACATCCGGATCGTTTCAATACTAAGTTGGATTAGACTCTAATAGTAACCAGTCACAAGACGTCATGTATAAAGTAAGTTCGCGTTTCGAGACAAATCCTATTGAACATGACAATTTTCCTCTTGTTTTTGATTCAATAGATTTTAAATACTACCCATAACATTTAAATACTACCAAGCACATAAAATTACAACTATAACTCTTTAAAGTAATACAACACAGAACATTTAAATACTACTAAGAGCATAAAACTACAGCCATAATTTATAATTTAAAATACAACTGTAAAATCTCCTTTGGTAGCTGAACCTAGGCAACTATAAGGTACGTACTTACCATACGGAGACCCCTCAGCAGCATGAGGAATATGTAAGTAGCTAGCTAGGTTGCAGATCGAAGCTTCATTCTTCTGAGGAAGAAGTAAGCCAGCAGGCGATAGCCGATGACCATTGCTATCATGGCCGCTGCTTCCATCCCTCCCTCATCCAGCGCGAGCCCTCTCATGAACGGAGACGTGCAAGGACTGAACGCTGAGTCGCCCATGCCGGCTGCCGAGCCACAGCTGTACTGGATCTTGAGCAGAAGCCTGTAGGTGTGGTAGTTGAAGGACAGGTAGCGTATCCAAGACATGAAAGATGGCACCCTCTGCAACAGCGAAGAACTCAGATGACCCACCAGTACGAAGTAGAAAATCTTAGCTAATATCTAGAATTAACTCAGTCATGATCATAGGAATACATAGATCGATCGTCTGTGGCATGCCTTGTCCTTAGAAAGTCGTTTGCCTTGATGTAAAATACAATAAACTATTGATCCTGAAAACTTACTAATTTTAAGACTGATGAAAACAGAATCTTCGATTTTTAAATCACTGATTTTAAAGTCATACTCTTCGATATCCGGTAGTTTTAGACTGAAAATTAAAACTGGATGAATAAGTACCGTATTTGTCCATACGAAATCCAGCAAAATTATGATACTTTATATGAAAAATATTGTAAATAATTTATGGCATTTCAAATATAGGGAAAATATCCTTTTATGGTACCTCAACATTGTATGATAATTTACAGCACATCAAATAAACTCTAAGCCCTAATTTGTTTGCAGAATAGATTATTCATAATTATTTATCCAGAATAGCGTATATTAAAATAAGGGGTGCTTAATTTTGATAATTTTGTAGGACCTATTAGTGGAATAGGAAGGATAAACAATTCTTGGGTCTAAGATCGAATTGTTTATTTTCTTTATTCTAATATAAGCAATTCTAACACGATATAAGTTATTCCGCAAATCAAATTAGAATTAACTTTATTCTAAAAATAAGAAGTCTTATTCTTCTCCTATTCTCCAATCAAAGTGGCACTACGTGAATCTAGAACTCTGCTGAGGCTCTTTTTCTCTCATTTACTTACTCGGGAGGAGATCTTGGTGGAGCTCGGTGGGACTGTGGCGAAGACCATATTTGTCTCACTCGACTGCTTCCCGGATTAAGCAACTCAAGAATAGTTAAGAAAAAAGGGTAAACGTACCAGTGAAACCTTTTCCAAGTATTCTCCAAATAGTTCGGACCCCAACAAGTCGAAAGCGAGTGTCCGTAGATTCAGCACGTTGATTAGGATGCGTTTGTTCCAATAAAACATATTCAAATGGAAATGTCTTTTAAGAAAATAAAATTTATTCTTTGTTGCTTAAGAAAATACTTTCAATTTTTTTGTTATAAAAAAAGTTATTCTGTCTCTCATCCAATGAATATCAAAATCAGGAAAAAGAGGAACGTCAATGAATCAAGTTCGGATTGCCAGACATACCAATGTGTCATGGGAAATACTTGTTAGGCACGCACCCCCACGCAGGAGTATGCGGGGACCATAGAGGATCTGGACTCTTAAGCCGCACTTAGGTGTTATACTTTTAGAAAAAAAGGTCTTTCATGTAACTTATTTTACCTAAAACAAAATGAACCCTTAACAAACACAGTCTAAGAGTAAGCCTTTGACTCAACGTGACTCTGACTCAGCGTGTGGAGCGGTCAATATTCCTAATTAAAGTTTAACGCTAACCATGTGTCTTTGGAAGGAATGAAGGATGACCATTGTGATACCGGGCCTACCAAACACAAGACTACTTTACCGTTGTACCTTATCTCTTTTTCCTAACTTGTGGGACTAGCTACTTGATGGGAGTCTACCATTAGGTCTTTCGTTTTCAGACCTGTAGTTGTGGTCACAGAAGAAGACTTACTCGGGATCTTATGCAACGTGTCGACATGTAACACTAATGAAGCCAGTGAGCCCACTCACCTGCACGAAGAAGCCACCAGCCAACATGAACGTCGTCACGACAACAGAAGCTAACGTGGTCGCCTTCTTCACGTCCATGAGTGCTGCACCAATGGCCATGCCCAGCCCCTGCAACATGGCAATTGGACAGTGGGCATCGTTCAGAACAAGAGGGTAACCTCACAACAAAGCACGTTCTACTACAGAAACAGTTTAAATGCAGCCACTATTTGGTAATGCAGCAACTAATTCATACTGTTTAGTGACCTCGAGGCACCGTCTGTCTACTGTTCGATACAGAAACTTACGTACTAGTTATGAGGACCAGTGTTCCCATATTGGTACGTAAACGCGCGGCAGCTATTATGGTTAAACTTGGGTGGAAGTGAACAGTCGTGAATCCTGTAATGTTGCAGAGTGTGGTTACCTGAGCAGCTATGATGCTGAGGAAGACGGTAAGCATGCTCTGGAAGAAGATGGCGAGGTTCTGCCTCAGGCCAACCATGAAGTAGACTATCACAACGAACACTATGGGCAAGAAGAGGTCCAGGGAGAGGTCACTCGTGTTCCTGGCAACAAAGTAGGCGCTGAGCCTGTACATGTCCACCGACCTCTCCTTGGCCAGCATCTCCCGCTCCTGAGGGAACGTGAAGATGGAGGTGAACAAGGGGAAGAACCCCCAGAACACGGAAACGAAGAAGAGCAGTCCAGCCTGCATTTTTGCAGTGCATGTGAAACAAATAGCTACAGCAAAGTAAAGATGAAATAAACCATGTATATATATATATAAAGAACTTGCTGATCTGTTTTAACCGGCTGAAAGAGAGAGAGAGAGAGAGAGTAGTCTACCAGGTCTTCCAGTTTCTTTGGTGAAGAATAGCCGGAGTGCCACCAGAGCAGCCCTAATATTATGGCTGTTACTAACACTTGGGTCACCCGGATACAGCTTAGGTAATCATGGCGCCTCTCCTTCAGCCCTCTGCAGAAGAGGATGCAGTACTGCTGCCACCAGCTCGCCCCCCATTCCCTTGAGTTGGCCACCCCGTAGACCACCCACCTGTCGTCAATCTCCACTGGCTTCAGAAGCTTCCTCTTCTCCACGCGTGCAACTTTCGTTTCACAGGCCCTAACCAGATACTGCACATAACCCAAATAAACTGAGTAACATGCATATACTTAACGTTTAGGTCAACACTTAAATTCGCAGCCGTACAATTCTATCGAAGTATGCTTTGTTGTTTACTTGATGGATGTCCATGGGAGATGGGCTCTGGAGGCTGTTGCTCTCGAGGAAGACCCTGTCTAGCTCTGATGGAACTGATTTGTCGTTGACGTTCCCGTTTGCGAGGTCCATAAGGAACTCCGCGGGGTTCATTGCTATGAGAGGCGAGTATCCAATGGAGGAGAAGTACAGCATCGCCTCTGAAGCCTTCCCGAAGTAGAGAGAGTTGCCTCTGCCGAGAAGGATCAGCTTGTCGAATCTGTTGAACAGTCTGCTCGACGGCTGGTGAATCGTAGTTATCACTGTCTTTCCAGCCTACAAGTAAAAGACATATTAACTTTAGGGCTCAGGCAAAGGTCCATGTGAAGGGTCCAGGTACCATCCGAATCCTGTGTCAGCTGGTACATGGGATCTAAATCTCCCTCTTTGATTCTTGAGAAATACTTGCCCCACATCTAGAGTGTGCAGCAAGTTCGTGCACACCCATTGAATGTGTGCGACACGCCGCAGCTACACACCCAGTCTTTATAATCTTTCAGTATATCTCTACTGGTTAATTCCTCAGTCTTAGTATTAATTACTTTAAAGTCACCACAAACTTTGAGTTAACCTTCCTTAAAAATTCTTCCCATTAACAACTGTCAAAAAAGAAATATGCTAATTAAGGATATTCTTAATGCATCCAGATAAAAATATGATACGTGGACGGAATATTTTGTGGATATTTCGTTTTCTATGATTTTTAACCGGAAGGATTTCTTAGATTGTAGCAGTTTAAAATATCAATGAAGATTGCAAAGAATATATCAAATTATAAAAGATTATGAAGATCAAAAAGTAAAAAAGAAAATTTTACAGTAATACTGTTTCTTAACAATATTTTTGAACACTCCTAAGTGACAATCACACATTAGAGCACCACTTAATCAATCTGTGTCAAAAAATAATGTTAGAAAATGGTGTTTACTATACTGTTTTTCAAAATAAAAAATTCTCTCCCTTTTTTTTTATATGAAATGGTGTAGATGGAGCTAATTAATTAGATTAGACACATCAAGACATACGCATGCGATGTCATGCAGCATCTGAACGATACGGAGAGCGGTGGTGGAATCAAGACCAGACGTCGGTTCGTCCAGGAAGAGGAGTGATGGGTTGAGCAGGATCTCGTTGCCGATGCAGACCCGCTTCCGCTCGCCGCCGGAGACTCCTCGCACAAGGGCTCCCCCGATCAGCGTGTCCTGGCACCTGCCACAGTACCAGATCACTTGAGCTAGCTGCTAGTTTAATTATGATGCTAAATTGCCAGATTGATTCATGCATGGCTGCTGCCAATTCTCTTAAATATTATGATTGGCATGTTGATGATAAAATTAAACTATATCTTATAACTTATATTGAACATCTTCATATTTCACCTACTTATTTGGTTACCAAATGCAAACTTAATTTTCTCATTTCTACACTCTCCTAAGGATATATACCGTAAAACTAGCTAGGGATGGACATGGGTTAGATATGTTGCAGATCTAAGATAGATCCATGACGAATCAGGATCCTCTAAGTGCAAGTGAAGAATATGAGACTCAATAGGTGTAGAGAGGGGAGTTTTTTCAAAATAACGAGGAGTTCTCTTGAAAACCTCCATCGCCTCCTTGGCACTTACTCAATCCGTGACTAATCCATTTAGTGTACTATATGTACTTGATTAGAAAAAAAATATCATCTGTTACCATATCCACTATACACATCTGTTCAAAAGATTATTTGTTAACTGATTTATAAATTAATAATCATTTGCATCCCTAGCCAAGACTTCTGCCTGTGATCAAAGGGCTTAGTCCACACGGATGCACTGCATGGGAACTAGGACGCCGTGTACTGTGTGAAGCAAATCATTTATGATCTGAGCCCCGCCCAGCTGAGGGGGTCGGTGCTCTTTGCAAAATAAATGCAAAATTACTCGCTGAGGGCCTGTTGTGGTAATTAAATTCCCCACATGGTGGGGACATGAAGTAGCTCTTAGTTTAGACTATCCAGAGAAGCAAATTAATGATCTGTCTCTTGAAGTGCACTGGTTTTCTTATAGAATAGAGATCCTTTCAATACATGTTTGGATTGGAGTTTAGAAGGGAAGGGGAGCTAAACACTACCAAACCCCACCCCCAAGTGACCCCAAAATTTGGAGGTGTTTGGCCCCCCTCTCCTTCTCACTATTGTTGAACTCCGGTCCAAACATGTACTGAGAGGATCTCCACTCTTTCTTATATGGTGAGATTTCCTAACTCAGCCTTGGGTTATTACCAACTTAGTACGTTCAATCTATCCAAAAGTACCACAACTAAGACACTTCTTATGTTATGCATAATTTCTTCTTCCCACGTTGGGGTTCATGACTTGGACGTGGGTGATCAGTTCTGTCGTGCTAGAACCCTGTATGATCCACTTCCTGACGGTACCATTGGTATCAGCATAGAAGTTGCACGTATAAGCAAAGTATATATATATGCTGCCATTGTTTCACCCTTCGGGCACTATTATTTCGATAGATTTTACCTTTCTAGTCCGAGTGCACGTATTACATTCATGGCCCGTTCTTGTTTCTGCTGCTTCGTTAGGTTCTGGGGAAGGCGAAGGAGAGCTGCGTATGTTAGAGTCTCCTTCACTGTCAAGTGAGGAAACGCGACGTCGTCTTGCAGTACGAAACCAATCCTGCCCATCGCCATCAGAAAATAGTTAACAAAAACGAGTAAACAGTAACCAGTGTGCGTAATTCACATTACAATCTAGCTAGGCCCTCACTGACACTTAGCAATTCCAAATTAATGGCAGATTAAGCAAGGGAGAATACGACTAGTTGCTAGATCACCTTCTCTTTAGTGACTTGGAGTATGGCTGATCATTGTAAGTGATGCAGCCGCTATGATGAGCACTAATCTTCATCCTTCCACTGAGGATATTTAACAGAGTCGTTTTGCCGCCCCCTGAAGGGCCCATGAGAGCGAGAACCTCTCCCGGGTTCACCGAGCCTGTGACTCCATGCAGTATGTATCTCTCTGCATTAGAGCTTCTGCTCCCCTTGTTGGTTCCAATCTTGTGCCGAACATCTACAAACTAATACATAGAGAGATTGATCTTAGCTTGTTTAATTTTGAGCCTCTGTATATTACATGATCTGTGGAGTAATAAGATCAAGGATATATGTAGAGCTTTATGGTACAGGTTCTGTGACTTGTTACGTACCCTGAGGAATATGGGCAGTGTTGGCTCGATCTCTACTTTTTTCAAGTCGTTCGGGTCCATGTCCTTCTGATCATCTGATCTCGGTGATTCAGCTAAAGCTGCACCACATTCCAAGTGAACAAGCGTTAATTTCTTCATCAAACTGTAGAATGTTATAGCTCATCAAATAGCTCTAAGTCCCTAATTGTAATGAACAACGTATGTACATATATATATACAAAAGGGACTCGCTTCTAGAATTAATTCTACACATGAGCTAATCCTTCTAACATGACGTCTTACCATGGGCACAGCTCTCCAACATCTCGACTTTGTGGGCGTCGCTGTCCTGAGGAAACGTGGTGCCAGCGATTGAGATGGAGAAATTTAAGCTCTCATTAGGAGTCCTGCCGGGCGTGGTGCTAGCATCCGGGACCAGAGCCTCTATGTCAAGCAGGAAGTGGCTGTCCATGGACATGGACTTCGTCTTCCGCAGGCTCTTTCTGTGTGACTCGTGTCTCCTCCCTAAGACGAGCCTCCCCGTCAGGCTACTGGGGAGGTCCAGCTCCTCGCCTTCCGGCCAGGGCATGCTGTGGCCCTTGCCGCGAGCCCTCAGTGGAGAAAGCAAGATGGCATTGCTTGTCTCTTCGGAACTGCTCACCTGGCCTTCTTGGACGAGCTTTGTCTCCATGTGGGGTTGCTGTCTGCTAGACTAGTATTCTGCTGCAGTCGGGGGATATGAAAAGTCCTCAGGCGCGTTGCAAAGAACGGTATATGGTGTGGGTATTTATAAGAGCTGGGCGTGGATATGACAGAGATAAGCTTCGTGCTCTCAGCCACACGCCATGGTCCATGGTGGGTACTTGATGAACCGCCGGTAGAAAGAGGGAAGAAGATACGAGAAATCTACCTTTTCAGGTGCTCACAAGCTCATTCGCCGTCCTGTGGTTTGATTCGTGGATTCGTAGATGGCATGCCAAACTGTGGAAGAAACTTGTGGTGATGCAATGTTCTACTCAGTTGTCCTTAGAAGCCGTGAACTCCCGAGCTAGCTAGCACTGTTGAGAGGGCCACACTAGGTTAGCATCTATATATGTTTGGAGAGATGGGATCCTGACACTTGCCTCTCAAGGAAGAATTGAGATCGTCTACAGTAGATAATCAGTAAAGAAGAAAGGAGGGCAAAAATTCTCAATCCTACTCCACTCAGGTCCCCCGTGATTGCAAAATGTTCTCCCTCCTTCTTTGTTGATCGTCTATAGTCCGCTGAGCCTAGACGATGTCAACTCCTCAAGGAAGGTCTAGGCATGCACTCTGCTGCACTGTTTTGGTTAGCTCATCATCATAAGGACGTAAAAGTTGGCAACAGTAAAGCCCATGGGACATCACTCATTACATAAAGAGTACAACTTATTGCATCCCTAGAGGCTATTATGCCTGCTTTTTATTTTTAAAATGAATTATTTTGAAATTTTTTTTATTAGCCCGATGGCGCTGACTTTGAATAGGGCGATCTAAAAAAGAATGAAAACTTAAAAATCAATTCTAACTGAACAGTAAAAACAATGTAGGGTGGATTTTCGATTTGGAATCGATTTTCTATTTTTCATTTTTTTTTATTATCTGATCCAAGATCGACCAATACGATCATGTAAGGTGGATTTGAATACTAAGTATTCTGTGTTTTTCTCTGTACAAACTCAGCTTATTTACAAACTAAGCTATTATATGAACACTCCAAATACTTCCGTAAAGTCTCGTACTTTGTTTGCGGAATAAGGTCGGAATAACCGGTATAAAGACTCTATTTTGGTTTGATTGCAGAGATGCCTAATTTCCTCAACTCGTCAAATTTTACTTGGAATACTTAATTCTCCTTTCCCCCAATTTTACCTTTTATTTTACTCCTTATTCCACTTATTCTTACCAAATTATTTAGAATAACGTAGTGTAATTCTCCTTATTCTTGGTGGAATACCAACAACTTATCAAATCAAAATATCTCTTATTCTAGTTTAAGAAATCTCCAAAATCTTATTCTGATTTAAACTATTATGCAAACAAAGTGAGACTTTATGAATTTATTGAATTATTAAATGAGTTAACTGATGCTAGCTTTGTGTTATCTATTTTTGTCATTGGCGTCTGCTTTCTGCCATTGCCATTTCTTCTTGTGGTCGTCCGTTGGAGCAGATCCCCTGCTGAACAAGGAATCGGAGGACAAAGGGTCCAAGAAGTTAGTATCGAATAGGTACGGAGATCTAACACCATTTGCTTGACTCAAGTTTAATAGAACTTACTCGAGCTATTAGCATCACATCAACAAAGACATCTTTTGGAATGGGCCAAGGGCCAACGTGGTCCTCCCAATGAGATTGGAGCTTTAATACTTCTTTTTTTGTCATACATGTAAAAGATGCTCTTAGATGGTGTTTTTTTTAAACTTTTTTTTGAATAGATAAATAACTTGGCCCGATATGTACAGTGGCTCCCAAGAAGGCACGAGCCAGTGACCTCCTACTTGGGGAGGTCCTGCTTTATCATCTAGCCAACATGCACTTGGTTCTCTTAAATACTTGTGTTATGTGTTCTCACTTCCTAAATGATCTTTTTTCTCCACAACATGTAGATGTAGACAGTGATGAGTTCTTCTCCTCATATCAGCTCAAGAGGAAAAGAAGAATGCTAATTCCTCTCTTTCATGACGTGTGAACTGTTGTGAGTGAATTGGAGCGAATCCTTTTTATGTTGGGGGAGATTAGGCAACATGGCACTGCAAAAGAATGTGGGCATAAGATGCCCACGGCACTGGGGGTGCCCTTCTTGCCACGGCAGAATGTGACCCTTCAGTCCGTGGGTTTGTACAAAGCTTTGCTGTCTGACTAGTTTGGGCTATGTGACTGAGACATATAACCATGCCTACAACTAAACGAGCTTGTTAGCTCCAGCCTCCAGCTTGGTGGGAGTGGGTGCCTGTCGGTGCGGGCGTCATCGACTTGGAGCTAGTAGATTCTCTTGGTGAAAGATCATCTGACCATGTAATCTGATCCTTGCATGGTAAATTAATTCAGTGGCAGATGTATAAATTTTGTTCAATGGGGTCACTTAGACATTAAGTCATTAAGTCATAAGCATGACTAAATCAATGGAATTTTAAGTTGAGTTATATGAGATCCTGAGTTGGACTATTGAGGTCTTAGGGTTGGGTCAGTAGGGTTTCGGACTAACCTGTATTGGACTTGGTCGGTGGACTTGGCAAAATTCAGTAGAGTCCCAAGACCCCACTGAATTAACATTAAATCTGCTACTGAACTAGTTTAATTGAGCCCTATCTCAAACATCTCGATTAGCTACTTTTGCTAAAAAAATTGGAGTTAACTGTGGATGCCCGTGGGCTGCACGCTGTCAAGTTGAAAGCATCATCAAGGACTTCAAATTAAGTAACAAAGGTAGACGACCAGGTTAGTCACTAAGTTTGTATCCCCGAGGACCCCAACTTTATGTGCTCCTTATGGTTCTTCTCAATATGCTCCTGCCACTTGTAGAAAGGACGTAAATTTGTCGATTGGCACATTAGGGGAGTGGTTGCCTAGGTTCCTTGGTCGATATCCTGTTCATTCATGAAATCTACGTCTTCCACGACATGCTTTAGAAGAAATGTTCATCCAAGGCGTCTGCCATGTCCTCCCCCACCTCTTATTGAGAGAAATATGGGACAAAGATCAGGGAAGCATAGAGCAGAACCATTCAGCAAGTTTTGCACCGGAAAAATATGGTTCTTCTAATATTTGGTCATTTTTATTTTCTACGTTTTTTTTTATTTGAAGAATTTTCTTGAGTTTTTCTCTTAAATACTTGATCAATTAAACCACCCATTTAAAAATATAAAATCAAACACCTCAGTGTGCAAAATTATTGATGGTCGAAAGATGTACGTCGCGAAAACACAACAATCACCAACCTATTTATTGAATCGCACTAAGATAGACAACCGTAGATCAAGGGTAAGTCCGAGTCGATTCAAAAGGGAGGTGATGAAAGTTTGGATTGAAAACTTTTACTTGAATAAATGATTTGACGAGTTTGTGCAAGACTAAAAACTATGCAACTAATCACATGAAATGATAAATAAACTAAGATGAAATACAATTTTAATTATTAAACTAAAATCTAAAAATAAAACTCTAAACTAATGTGAAATCACAACTTTGAAATTTTGAAAATTATACTAAACTAAAGCAAGATCCCAGATGTTAAAACTATAATTTAACCTAAGAAAAATGTAATTAAACTTCTCAAAGAAATCTGAAAATTACAATTTGAGCAACTTCTAAACGAAACACCTAAAAAAAACAACACTAAAACGCTCCATTTTCATGCATAAAACTCGGCATCTAAATTTTGGATTCAAATAAGAAAAGAAAAGGAAAAAAAAACTCAATGATTTCATTGATGCAATATGAGTTACAAGATTTAACGATCCATGGCTCATACAAATAACACTAGTAAAATGGAAGCTAAAAAAATAAAAAATATAAAGCAGCCAAATGAGGAGATAAAGCTGTCCTTCTTGAACTCCTCCATAATGCAGGCGATCCAACCTCCAAAGTGAGAGAGAGAGAGATAGATAGAGAGAGAGAGTAACTGCGTCAACAGTAGCCAAGATAGGGAGAGATAGAGAAAGAGAAAAAGAAAGGTGTAACGACCTGTGACTCTATAATCGAAGATCCGATTACTAAATAGGTACCGCACCATTAAAATTAGGAGTCAAATCAGGATTTCGAATAAGTTTAGAAAATAAATGATAAACTAAGTTAAACATTCTATATAACACCGAATATAAAGAAAATGTAGGAATTTAAAATTATTACAGTCCGACTCGATTCAACAAATAATTATATAGTCTACAACTAAAATGAAATAATTATATATACAGACCTGAAATAAAAGTACAACTACGTCGGGACATACCTCGGAACGGTGGCTACTAACGAGCAACTCGAGATGGAACCCCACAACCGTTATGCCTACCGAGAACTCTCATATGAAACCGCAGGGAATGAGTAACACTAGAATGGACTCAGTAAGGATTCCTTGATCCCACCTCCCACACACGCACACACAATCGCAACGCAATAATGATATATATATAGTCAAGATATGTGCAAATAAAGCGATAAATAAATCACACGTCCACCGTAAGAAACACATAAGAAGTTGTCAAGTCAACTAGGAAAGTACCAACTCGCTGGGACGGAATAGCAACCCTTCGTGCATTGGCTACTCCGATCTGTCTAGTTCTAAGTGGTTCTGCCTCCTCCCAGCTACGAATGACACTCCGAAGTATACACACTCTCACACCGGTACTAGCTACTACTCCGGAGTACACTAGATGACCCTTGGTTCTTAGACGTCACCTTGTCACTCCCATACCGACATAGGGTGTCAAGTGCTAATAACTGTCACTTTAAATCTACGGTCGCATAAACACAACATAATACGATTCCGAGCACATGAAAATCCTCGTCCCAATGTATGATTTTAAGAATGCGTATAACAAGACTGTCTAACAATATACAAGAATTTAATTGACATAATGTATAATAATCACACATGTTAAATGCAGGAAATATGGAGCTCTAGTTTGAATCGCATGACTCAGGTTGACGCCATTCAAGTCCTTATAAGTAGTTTTCCTCACTCTCAGGCATCGGGACTCCAAGGGTACTGGCTTGAATCGCGTCGACCATGGTCGATGTCATTCAGCGTCCTATCTCACTCTCTAGTCTCGGGACTTCAGGAGTACTGGCCTGCATCGACTCAGGCTGACGCGCTTCGCAAATCGCATCGCCCTGAGTGGACGCATTTCACGCTCGAAACCGAACCCTACTTTTGTCTCCACTAAGCCACAACACAAGGTCTCCTTCCCCAAGACGAATGAAAAACACACAATGAAGATATGGGGGAATTCACAATAAAACACGCCACTCCCATTTCATAAAAACAAGCCCATTTCAATCAAAAACCTCCTAAAACATGTTCAATTTCTACCCAAAATCCCCCATACATCTATGCATGCTCAAAATTGGGAAATCATAAGTTAAAATAATCGAAACATGCGCGAGCATCATCACCCTACCGGTTACTTGAACTCCTCCAAAATCCTCGCCGCTAAATTGTCACACCGCAAGTCGCCGTCGATACCACCATAGACGCTGTCACTCCACCGAGACGTCGGCCGCCGTTCGAAGAGTGAAGAAGCCGCGATGGAGATGGTGGTGGAAGTAGTAAGAGGTGGTAGAGGGGGAATGGAGTGGTGAACGAGGAAGAGGAAGAGAGGGAGACAGAGGGAAGAGAGAGAGAGTGAGAAGGGGAGAATGAGAGAAAGGAGGGGGAAAGGGGGAGTAGCTCGAGGCGTCAACCCCGACCGAGCTAAATCGCGTCATCTTAGAACGATGCGGTTCAGACAGCAAGACAAGAGTCGTACACTGGCAGATGTCTGAATCGCGTCGACCATGTGCGATGCTATTCAGATGACAAGACCAGGCCGTACGCATGCGCCCCGACGCCCGACCACGCGGCACACATGCATGGATCCTAAATCGCGTCGCCCACGGCCAACAGCTATCAGAAGCGCGTCCTGCCTACTCGACGCAGTTCAGAGTCTATGCTCTAAGCACACAAAGACCCAAATTAGGGGATCCGACACCGAAACTGACCCGATAACTGAGTCTGAAACGTCAGTTCAAAGAAAGGGAGAGTGAGAGGGGGGAAAGAGTTGGAAAAGTATTCCCACTCCTCAAGAATTTTTATAGACTCTTGGTGAATTTTTAAAATTCAAATTTGGTTCTTACTTTTAGATTTCAAACTTGTACATAATCACCCTTGATTATAGGTGATCTTTGCTTGATTGAACGAGATCATTTGAATTTCAAAAAGATTCTCCTTAATTGAGGGAAGTTTGAAAAATCCTTCTTAAAAACTATCCACCTCTTCTCTTTCTCTCTCTTAGGTGGCAAGGTCGGTCCAACATGAAGTGGGCGGCTGCAGCATGGAAAGGAGCTGGACAAGATCTTAAAGGGGGTGCCTAGGGCAACCCTCTTTTGGTCACACAATGACCAAAGTGTCTCTTTAAGTTCCATAAATTGCTCTGCATCTCCTGCACACAACAAATTATGTTCAGGTTCTTAAAAAGAATAAAATTGCTCAAACAGACTGAGAAATTACATGACCAAACAATGACAATTTTATTTACACCCACGTAAAACCCACATCAAATAATAAAATCCCTCGTCGGAAAATATTACACATGTAATACCATTTTCTCATAAAAACTCGTCATTTTATGCGAGAATTTAAATCAATTTGATAATGAATATTATAAGAGCTTCACATATAAAATGATGGTTCTAAAGTAATTATTTCTATAAATTAACGAGGATTATGTCCAAGAGTATGTGAGTTATCGCATCCCCCAACTTACTCGTTGCTAGTCCCTTAGTAATGCAACAATGAAAAAGTAAGATTACCAAGAGTTTTAAAATGTTATGCTCCATTTCAAAGTTGTCTTTCACCAACCTACAGCCAACTTAGCCCATGTTCTTATTTTCCCTCGCTGAGCTTGTGGAGTTACAATTGGCAATCATGCATAAGAGGTGGCAAGTCCAAGGTTCATGTCACCCCTTTCGGTGTATCATCGCCTTTGCCGACCTTTAAGAACTTCTTAAGGGAGAAGGGAGGAAGAAAATAGGAAGTCTTTCGTTCAGACTGCGAGGACTAATTTTTAGTTCCCGCCCCAACTCAACCCCTTTTGTGGACTTGGTCTTACTTTTGATGCTAAGGATTTTTAACTTTATGCGGCCTTTTGCCTTTTGCCTTTTCCTAAGGGTACGTACTTTTTGTCATCCACCTTCCTTTGACTCTTTTATGATTCATCTATATGTTCATCCCCTTTTGGAATGGGCTCTACCTTGGCAGGTGCTAAGCAAGTTGATCTCCTATTACGTATCCCAACTTTTTTCTCATTCAACTGATAGGAAAAGGATTGTCCTGTCCCTTTGGCCAACTCCAACAACCCTATAGCTTTCCAGATCTCCACTTGGCCCTGCATGTCATGTGTGTATGTAAAAATCTTTCCTGCCACGGCTCCTTATATAAGGGGGGATATTCCAAACCTCTAAGACTACATTAAGGTGACCTAAGCCAACCAACTAACTAGCTCAGATTCATTTTGTTTAAGACTCCCTTTTATGAAGCGTGAACATGAAAAACATAATTGGGGTGTGAAAATGCAAGAATTTTTCAAAAAATTGGCATGAAATGTAGGCTTTCATAATAATTTTCAAGAATGCAAACTAACTCCTCCCCCCAACTTAAGTGGCATTGTCCTCAATGGCATGAACGAGATGTATAAATAGAACAATGTATACAATTTTGGGAAGAAAGGATACGACCTAGGGCATGGATGAGGTTTCATCCAATAATGGTTGTTGTTAACACCTAAGAACACAAGGATGAAAAAAAATAATCAAAAGGAAGTCAAAAATATTGGATTGCCTCTCAATAAGTACTAAGTTTAACGTCTTTAGTAAGGTGCAAATTTATTAAGAAATTAAAAAATATTGGGTTTGCCTCCCAATAAATGTTAAGTTTAATATCTTCAGCTAAACACAATGTGCACTAGTATCCAATACCTGTAGGCTCAAATTTTAGTTTATGTGGTGTAATTGTTGATGGCTGGAGTGGATCAAGCTTGGCATGTGCCCCATGTATTGGGGCATTAACATAGAAGGGCAAGCTAAAAGACACCATGATGTAATCCAGAGGAAGGCTGAAAGAATTTTCCAACATGGTTAAAGAGAGCTTGGTTTCAATTGAATCATGCATGTCAACAATATAACTTCCTTCCTCTTCTTTCATGGATTTCTTGAGATCGGATGTATGAATCTAAACATTTTGATCTTCAAGAAAAATATCTGAAATTCCAAATATATATTTGACATTAGCAATATGAAGGGATGGACAACCCAAAATGAGAGAGCATTGATTTAAGGATGGGGATGATTTGGTATCAAAGATGAGGAAATCAACAAAGAAAAGGCTTTTGTCCACCCTCACAAAAACATCTCCAATCATGCCATGTGATTGCTTAATGAATCGATCAGTTAAGCGTAGAGCAACTGACAAACACTTCAATTATCCTAATCCAATTTTCTTATAGACCAAAGTTGGGATTAGGTTCACATTTGCTCTCGGGTCCAATAAAACATCATGGAATGTTATACCTCCAATAACACAAGAAATAATTGGGGGTCCAAGATCCATTTGCATTTCTCTCCCCTCTTTAAAAACTATTGGGACAAGAGTAATTGGGTTATGATTTTCAAGGAATTCCTCAACTTTCTCTTCCCCTTTTTCTTCTTTACCCTCCTCAACAATGAAATTGGGCTTGGGCTCTTCTTACTAATCAGCCTAAGGATTTTCTAGATTTATAGATTGATTTGTGCTAGCACTCCCTATTTCCTCTTGGTGTAATTCCTTAAGACTCTCCTCATTCTCTCGATCCAACATGGTATGGAAATTTTAGGCTGAGAGATCTTGGGTTGAAGTTGTGGGTCAAATTGTTAGTCAAAACCAGGAGATAGAATTTCAAGGTTTTCAACAGGTTGGCTAAGCAATTGTTCTGACTCCCTCCTTCGTGCAACTTCAACTAATTGTTCTAATTAGGTCTGGAGTTTGTCGATGGACTGTTGTTAGACTAGGATCATTTGCTCAAGATGCATAAATTGTTCCTTCTCATATTGGTTTGACTGTTAAGAAGGCATATAAATGAGTTGATAATGAAATTGCTGAGGATGATCATCTTGAAAACAAGGAGAGGGAGAGTAAGTGAGCATAGAATATGCAGACTATCCACTATCATGGGCCTGATCATGAAAGTTGGTTTGAAATTTGGCCCAATTGTGACAGTTTTGAATAGGAGGACTTTGGGCATGGGCTTGTTGAAATTCTCAAGAGAAATTAGAGTAATCTCCCCAACCTGAATTATAGGTATTTGAAAATCAATTTTAATTAGGTGTGGAGAGTCTTTGTAGAATTTGAACTTGTTCTTGGGTAGAAGGGGGACATTGTATCGCAGTTGGGTAGTTATTAACATAACAAGCTGAGCTGGCCCACATGGAGCAGTTCCCTTGGTAAGGAGGTGGTGGAGTGAAAGATTTGAAGGTATTATAACATGGGCCCAGGAATTGATCTATTTGGGTCCATTACATGTTGGAATGTTTTTTGAAATATTTGATTTTTTTAATTGCAAACAAGTTAGCAAACAAATAATCCTATGACACCTATGGTTAATCTAACCTAAGAGTAGAATTTCTCACAAAGTGACCTAAGTTCAACTTAAATTCATCCTCAATTTTGTCAACCGATCAGGTAACAGGGGGGGTTGTGGGAGGCTCTCCTTGCTCTCGCAAGGCCTAATTAGAGAAGTATAGGTGTAAGGACTGAGGTTTTCGGATCCGGTTTTCGGGGTCGGACCCTGTAGTTCAGGCCCTAGTGGGTTAGTTTGTGCCACGTGGGTGCCACGTGGGCTGGCTTTGGGCCGCGAGAGTACGGCCCTGTCGTGTCGTCTGAACGGCGTCCGCTAGGGACGACTCCTTTCAGACTGCGACCCTGGGTTGTCAGTGTACGACGCCAGTCTTGTCGTCTGAATGGCGTCTTGGATGGACGACACGTTTCAGAGTTCTGTCAGAGCGGCCCGTCATGTCAACTGATAGGCATCCATACAGCTTGACGCGTTTTAGCCAGTTTCTGGTTAACCCCGCGAATCCTCCTTCCTTTCCCTCATTTCTTCCTTCTCTCTCTCTCTCCTCCCTTCCTCCGGCGATTCCGGCGACGCCTCCTTCCCCTCCCTCTTTTCCTCCCACCATTTCATCTCTCCCTCCACTCCATTGACCTCCTAACTCCCACCACTACCACCACCACCTCCTCCGCGGCGTTTTCTCTCCGGACGGCGGCCGACGTCTCGGTGGAGTAAGGACAACCTCGGCGGTACCGGTGGCGGCGTGGGGCGAGACGGGTGGACGGCTTGGAGCTTGGAGGAGTTCAAGTAACTGGTAGGGTGACTATCCCCAGTGCATTTTCGTTTGAAAACCATGTTTTCCAGCATTTGAAGCATGCTTTGAGGTGCTTTTTGGGGTGAAAACGCTAAGTGCATGTATGAGAAATTGGGTGTTCTAATGGGTAGATGGATTCTCCTCCTTCCCCTCTATGTTTTGTGTCTTTTCTACGCGTTTTGGGGGAGAAATCCCACCTCGATGATTGGGGGAAGCATGGAGAGAACCTGTCTGTCGGGGCTAAATGGCGTCGAGGTGAAGCGACGCCTTTCAGAAAGGCGGCGCTCACACACGACGCGATTTAACCCATTAACAGACCCTGTTCCCAGACTTAAAAGCGTCCAGGGACAGTGACGCCTTTTCAATAGGCGACTGGCGTCGACGACGCGTTTTAGTGAAATCACCTCATTTCCATGTCCCTGTTACCGGTCGCTAAAAGGCGACAAGGGACAGCGACGCCTTTCAAAAGGCGGCTGCTTGTGGCGACGCGTTTTACGCCAGGTTCTGTGGCCGAGTTTCTATGAACCAGTTTATGAGACTTGAATGGCGTTGGCCTTGGACGACGCGATTCAAGACATAATCACACTAATTCATGCCATTAAAACATGTTACACGGTTAGACAGTTGTTTAATTAGTTAAATGCATGCTTTAAATTATACTCTATGGTGATGGATTCATTGTAACCGGATCGTACGCTGCGCATGGTGTTGTATGCGACCGTGGACTTCTTACTGTGCTGTGTTTTGAGCTACTGTGGACCTAGAGTGACAGTTGTAGCGCTTTATCACCCTGTGCTGGTGTGGGTGGAGTACAGCGCCGGTGTGGGTGTGGCGGGGTGACGCCTAGTGAGTGAGAGAGGGTCACCTGGTGAACCCCGGGGTTAGCTAGTACCGGTGTGGGTGTGGTACCTTTGGAGTGTCACTCGTGCTGAGGGAAGGAGTAACCACCAGAGCTAGTTGGGCAGGAGTAGCTAGAGTGCTATCCGAGGGGTTACTGTTTGGTCTCAGCGGATCGGTGTTTTCCCCACCTTCGTTTGTGTGGTTGGCGTGTTCTACCGAGACGTTGGTTGTGGATTTCCTGGTAGACTGGTTTTAGAAATATGCATGCTAAATATATTTCGAATGCATGTGATTCATATCGAGATTTAGGAGTAGTAATTACTGCTTTACTTGTTCACTGGACTTTTAGCTGCATTTTACACTTGTGGGTGTGTAAGTGGGCAGTGGGGATCGAAGGATCCCTACTGAGTCTTTTCGTTGAGACTCACCCCTGCGGTTTTCAGGTGAGGACTCCAGACAGACTTAGCGAGGAGTGTGCTGCTGTGTATCGCGCGCCGTCAGTTGTTGTTCCGAGGTATGCCCCGACGTAGTTGTTATCTTTATTCTTGGCCTGTATGCTTAATTATTTCTTTTCTGTTGGAGTATGTAATTATTTGATGTATCGAGTCGCATTGTAATAACTTTTAATTCCTGCTTTTTCCTTTCAAGTCAATGCGATGTGAATGTTTAGCTTAGTTTATTATTTATTTTCCAGACTTAGATCCTAGTTTGGTTCCAAATTAATGATTCGGTACCCATTTAGTAATCGGATCCCCGATTATAGGGTGGCGGGTCGTTACAATAGGCCTACTTATGTAATGTCCCGCTACCCGATAATCGAGAATCCAATTTCTAGTGGGCTTCGGATTGCTACCGTTGGGCTTAAGCCAGTATCTTACACTCACGTCTAGGGAAATATGTGAGAAACTAAGCTAAATAAAGAAGTAAATATCGAACTGTAAAAGTTGAAAGTACAAAGAAAATTAAATTATTACAGTCTGACAAAGTCTAACAAATAAATACATTGCCCACCAAGTGCAGAAATTAAATATAGTGTGTACATACCACAAAAGTAAAAGGTACAACTACATAGAGGCATACCCTAGAACAAGTATGGTTACCTGCACAAGTCCTCCAAGTATACACCTCCCACTCCTAAGCTCGATTGGAGCCCTCACCTAAAACACAGGGAGTGAGCCACACCAATATTGAGTTCAATAGTGTTCTTGCGATCCCTACCTCCTACATGCGCACCCACAAAGTAGCAGGAAACTGCAGTAAAACAGTAAGGTAAAGCTGTAGATTACTGAGCAACTATTGTAGCAAAAGTAAAACACGTTAAGAAGCACCAAAACCATTGACCCACAAAACAGCTCGTAATCCCTTAGGCGGCACACGTTGCTTCAGCCACACCTAGCTACAGGTGGTCCTACCCTACCAAGTCAAAGGTGACAAAGGCATATACACCCACTAGTGCAACGGCTCTTTAGCCAAACTCTATGCAACTCCAAACTCTACAATTTAAGTGCGTCCTTTGGCATCTTACCTCGTGGCCAACACCTTACGCTTGTCCATTTATGTAAGCTTTGGATACCTACAAAGTGAGGCAGTAAGGAACATGACTAACTGGGGATTGCCAGTCAACGCGGTGTCCGTGGCCCCAGCCATGTATGCACACAAGTCGTGAAAGCTACTATCCCACAGTCGATTTCTCCCACACCCAGACTCGGGCTATAAACACAGGGGCCCTAGTGTTGGGTTTCTCGGGTTTCTCCGGATCGCTCACGCAGCGGAAAATAAAATATTAAAACAGCAATCCGTTCCCGTTTCGAAAAACTAAAAACTTCGATTATCGGATAATCGATTCTCACCGTGTGCGGATTCGAATCGGCAACCGTTCGGTTCCGTCGGTGCGACACCGCAAGCCGCGCAAGCGCCCGGCCCCTAACGAAGCCCACGAAACCTCCGTCGGTCGCCGCAACGATCGCCGCAGTGCGCGGACGATTTCCCGTCGAACGGGATTCAGAGAATCGGCGGAGCAGATCTGGATCTGTCTGGACGCCAGAAACAGAGAGAAACAGAGGAGGGGTGGCTAGGGTTAGCAGCAGCTTGGCCTGCTCAGCCCGTTCACTATGTTTTATACTAACCGCGCGATTTTTCATAAAAACCCCCAGTTTGTATAAAACCTACTTATTTATCCATCGCCTTGAGAATCATTTGCGTGTGACCCTCTAGGCCCAAGTACCAGTCCAGTTAATGGCCCAACAAGACCAGTGACTCCTCACTGGCCTTATTAATCAATCAATAACCCTTTATTAATTAATTAATCAATCGAATTGATGTCGCACATCGAATTCGACCGGGCCTCCGATCACGTTGGGTGCCAAGCAACACCGCGTGAATCCGGAAGGTATTGGGGTTAAGCAACCCACTGTTGGAACCTTTCCGCCGACAGTTACCACGTGGATATAATCCTTCATCCGTACAATGCTCTCGAGTCAACTCAGGATATGGCATGCTGTCAAACCCTAACCAGTCGACTCACTTGGATTGGATGCCGCTGATAAATATCGGAAAACTCATTTCCCGATATTATCCTCCGCCCTGGCCAGGGACTTCCGCGCATCCTTCCTAGAGCATTCTCTCTCTAAGTACCGAGAGCGAATGATTCCTTATTGACACACAATTTCCTTCGACGGTATTCCGCTGTACCCAATCCTTGGCGTTTTAGAATCCCGTGGCTAAAGATTCGTAAACCAAGGTCAAAGCACAGAAGTCCACCGACAAGGTGTCCTTAGTGTCTCAGGTGCGAGGACCATCCACGCAACTACGACAATAGAATCAAGCTGGTTGACAGTGAGGTACAATACCATCCAGCGATTCAGTCGGATCAGTTCAGTAAACTCATTCTCCAATGAGCACCTACATATTCTCCTTAGTGTCTCCACACAAGTGACTTATGAGATCAGTCACCCTCATCATATGAGTAGAAGTAATCTGTACTAGTCTAACCGGATATCCGATGTCCTTCTCGGATATCCTCCGACTAGGAACAATTAAGAATATGTGTATTTAAGTGATCAGTCTCATTAGTATGATCTCATCATAATCTGATCACTATAGCACATATTCACGGACTTCATTATGAAACGAGAATTAATGCGATTTACACATAATGAATATTAT
This sequence comes from Zantedeschia hybrid cultivar, assembly GCA_030544215.1. Taxonomy (NCBI): domain Eukaryota; kingdom Viridiplantae; phylum Streptophyta; class Magnoliopsida; order Alismatales; family Araceae; genus Zantedeschia; species Zantedeschia hybrid cultivar. The sequence goes on along the minus strand of JARZZO010000004.1, from coordinate 10,467,059 downwards.
GCCATTATATTAATAAATGAACGAGATTTATATAGTCAAATTGGTTTGTAGGCCACCTAAAACTAACAATCTCCCACTTGGACTAAAATCAATCACCTTTATATAATAAGCCTATAGACTCTAGGTGACGCTCAAACACAATTTGAGCCAACGGCTTTGTCAGTGGATCTGCTACATTGTCGACGTGTGGAACTCTTTCCATTACTACATCTCTTCTGGATAAGATAAAAGCGCCTCAGAATATCTTTTGATTTCTGATGAGACCACGACTCTTTCACTTGTGCAATAGTCCCATTCTTGTTGTACAACAGCGGAACATGATCAAGGATACAGGGAACTATGTCAAGTTCGGTGATGAACTTCTTCAACCACACTACTTCCTTGAAAGCTTCAGCTGCAGCGATGTGCTCAGCTTTAGTCGTCGAATCTGTAGTGGTTGCTTGCTTGGAACTCTTCCAGCACACTACGCCTCTGTTCAATGTAAATACGAATCCAGATGTAGACTTGCTATCATCTGGATCCGACTGGAAACTCGAGTCAGTAAAGCCTCACAGTTTCAAGTCACCTCCTCCATAGACAAGAAACATATTCTTAGTTATTCTCAAGTACTTAAGGATATATTTCACTGCCTTCCAGTACTCTTCGCCTAGATCAGCCTGAAATCTGTTCGTAACACTTAGAGCAAATGCAATATTAGGCCGTGTACATAGCATGACATATATAATAGATCCTATGGCAGAGGCATAGGGTATTCTATCTATGAGTGCCCTCTCATCAAGAGTCCTAGAAGACTGCTCCTTTGAGAGACTAATTCCATGTCTCATCGGTATGAGACCTCTCTTGAAATTTTCCATACCAAACCTTTTGACTATGGTATCTATGTACAAGGATTGGGTCATTCCAAGCATCCTCTTTGATCTATCTCTATAGATCCGTATTCCCAATACGTAGGATGCTTCTCCCAAATCCTTCATGGAGAAGTTTTTCGACAGCCAGATCTTTACTGATGACATCATAGCTACATCATTCCCAATGAGTAGTATGTCATCTACGTAAAGAACTAGAAAAGTGACTGCACTCCCACTGGTCTTCTTGTACACACAAGGCTCATCTTCATTCTTAACGAAGTCATAAGACTTGACAGCCTCGTCAAATTTTATGTTCCAGCTCCGGGAAGCTTGCTTCAGTCCATAAATGGACCTCTGAAGCTTGCACACTTTATCTGGAGATTCTTTGGATGTGAAACCTTCTGGTTGTATCATATACACCTCTTCCTCAACATTACCATTGAGGAAGGCAGTCTTCACATCCATCTGCCAGATTTCATATTCAAAATGTGTAGCAATGGCGAGTAGAACTCTGATCGACTTTATCATGGCAACTGGTGAGAAAGTCTCGTCATAGTCAATTCCTTACCTTTGACGATATCCCTTTTCCACCAACCTTGCCTTATAAGTGTCGATACATCCATCAGCACCGATCTTTCTCTTAAAGATCCACTTGCAACCGATAGGTACAATACCCTCGGGCAAGTCCTCCAAGTTCCAAACTTGGTTGGTGTACATGGACTGGATTTCTGAGTTCATGGCTTCTCGCCATTTCTCGGCTTCTGGACCTTCTATGGCCTCCTGGTAGGTTTTAGGATCATCATCCTCATTATATTCTACCTTAAACTCACCTTCAGCGATATGTCCTACATATCGTTCGGGCAGTCTAGATACTCTATCAGATCTACGAGGCTCATCTGTGTGTACCTAAACAGATTCAGGAACTGATATCTCATCTGATGATAATGCAGCTGTTTGGGGATCTGGAACCTCTTCCAGTACTATTTTACTTCCACTGTTCTCCTGGAGAAGGTATTCCTCTTCCAGAAAGACAGTTTTCCTGGCGACAAACACCTTTTGTTCACCAGGATGGTAAAAATAGTATCCAAAGGTTTCCTTTAGATATCCCACAAACCTGCATTTATCAGTTCGTGATTCCAGCTTGTCTGGATCATGCCTCTTTACATGAGCAGGACAACTCCAGACTTTAACATGTTTAAATTCTGGTTTTCTGCCTTTCCATATCTCATATGAAGTAGAGGCCACAGACTTTCTGGGTATTCTGTTAAGTAGGTATGCTGCTGACTCTAGGGCATACCCCCAGAGGGACACTGGTAATCCCGAAAAGCTCATCATGGATTGCACCATGTCCAACAAGTTGTGATTCCTCCTTTTCGATACACCATTCATCTATGGTGTATATGGAGGGGTTAGCTGAGAAAGGATACCATTATCCTTTAAGAATTGTGTGAAATTAGTACTCAAGTATTCTCCTCCTCGATCTGATCGAAGAGCTTTAATACTCTTTCCTAACTGCTTCTCTACCTCATTCTTGAACTCCTTGAACTTCTCAAATGCTTCCGACTTGTACTTCATTAAGTACATATAGCCGAATCTTGAGAAGTCATCGGTGAATGTGATGAAGTATGAGAAGCCACCTTTGGCCTAGGTAGATATAGGACCACATACATCCGAATGTATTAGTTCCAGAATGTCTTTGGCACGTTCTCTATGTCCAGTAAATGGAGATTTTGTCATCTTTCCCATAAGGCAGAATTCACATGTTGCAAACGATTCATAATCGAATGTTGTTAAGTAACCATGCTTGTGCAACTTTTGCAACCTGCTTTCGCCAATGTGCCCAAGTCTACAATGCCACATGTAGGTTTGGTTCACACAATTCTTGCTCTTCTTAAGAGCATTATCAATTTTAAGATTGTAATAAGAAACATCTAATAGATATAGACTGTTGACTAAAGATGCTGAAGCTATTGATTTATTACCATAATAAATCGAACAACTTCTATTTTCAATAGTCAACCTATATCCTATCTTGTCCAAACAAGATATTGATATGATGTTCTTTATTATGCTAGGAACATAATTACAATCCTCTAAAAGTAAGGCGTCTCCTGATGGAAGCATGAGGTTTGCTGTCCCAACAGCAATCGCCGCAACTTTTGCGTCGTTTAAGAAGGATAAGTCCCCCTCCAGAGAAGATCCGTGGTATAACCAGCTTTATAGGGGTCATCTGGCTCCCCTTCATCTGTTTCCTCATACAGCAGTATTCTTTTATCAAAAATGGCACCAGGCCTTTCAATCAGTTCATCTATTTGTGGCGGCCACTTAGGTTCTGAGGGATCAAGAAACAGTCTATTCAATGCAATTTACAGATCCCTTAAGTCAAACCATATGTACCACTCACACTCAGGGTCTTGAAACTTCTTCCTTTTCATTGGCCGCAGAGCTTCCAAGGACTGGTACGAGAGCAACTCTAAACAATGTCTGGCCAGGTCTCTTCCATATATATCATGGAGGTCAAAACAGGAAGTAATGACCACCGTGTTATCATGACTGATCACGGGCCCCTTGACAAAATGTGTGTATAAAGTCCACGTTAAGGGGTCCCGACCTTCTTTGCATGGTGTAGACATTGTCTCCCATATCTTCTGGCCGTCTTCATTTTCTTCCTGCTGAGTAATGTCCTGCTTCACTTTTCTTGGCCTATAGCCCAGGCCATTTTCAGGTATCCTTCGGTTGTCCTTGATGGGTGTAGTTCTACCTTGTAATTGCGTGCCCAGGCCCTTTCTAGGTTGATGACCACCCTTCATCATTATTTTCCATCCAGGGGTACTCATGCACTTCCCTCGCTTTATGGCATTCAGTGGATAAGGAGTAAGAGTGGCGGCCTTTAAAGGATCGGCCACCGGACGGTAGACCTATAATACCGACAGAAAAGGATGTCGGCCAGGTGAAGAAGTTGGCTTGATATTCAAGGAGTGAGCAGCAGCAAGGATCGGCATGCTCGTAATTTTAATGATTCGTCATTTGTAGGGAAATTTGAGGCACTGATGATTCGTAGAGGGAATCGCCTCGAGAGTTTTCATATAGGGACGACCCAAAATAGCATTCAAGGAAGAATCGATTTCCAAAATGTGAAATTCGACCTCGGCATGATATACTGGACCTAACTCTACTTTTAAATAGATCATTCCCAGAGGGGAACGGGTGGAGTTATTATAAGCTGTAACAGAGATAGGGCTAGACAGCCATTTTTCTTTGGGTACACCGCACAATTTAAGGGTCTTCGGAGGCAGGACATTAATTGAAGCCCCTATGTCGACTAGACATGCATATACGGCCTTCTTGCAGATATTGACCGTAATACTTAGAGTCATTCTCCTGGCTGCTGGTGGTGCTAGTTCCGAGACATGAAATGAGATAGAGGGCTGATCCCCCTGAGGAACTAGTAGTGTGGTGATCTTCTCTACCGGAACGTCTTCGTTGACCATCACTTTTTGAAGATACTCCATTAGAGCCTCTTAATGGGTCTTTGATCTCTTTATCAATTCAAGCACAGAGATTCGTACCGGTGTTCTGTCAAGATGTTTTAACAGGTCATATTGAGTGCCTGGTGCACTCTCATCGTTATGTGCTTCCTCCGGCGGCTGTGAATAATTACACTAAATCCAAGATAATCAAAATTAAAAATCTAACTCTCCGGCAACGGCGCCAAAAATTGATCGTTCCAAATTGTGCGTCGTTAAACACTCATGAAAACGTTCAATCTAAATTTATCCGGCTCACTCAAATCAGATTTTGGAAATTTAATAATGGTGAGTCCGAGTCGATCCATAGGGAGATAGAATTTTAATTTTGAAAACTTTGGACTTTAGTTAATCTAAAAATAAGTGAAAATTTAAGGAAACTAATTACTTAATTAAACTAAAATTAAGTTAACTAATGTTACCTAAAAATAGGATTACTCAAATTAAACAAATCTTTTTCTTTTCTTTTCTTTTTCAGAAATTAAACACAAACATATATGGAAAATAAGCACGTCAAAGAAAATTAACAAATAAATTGTTATTTAACTAGGTGTAAATGATTAATTAACTAAAAATCATGAAACAACTTACAACACTTAACGGTTTAATATCCTAAATAAACAAAATATTAAATAACAACTTGACTAATCCTAATTAAATAAACAACTATTATACTAATGGGGGAAGGGAAAGAATAGAATCAAAGCAATCTGTGGGCTGCTGGCGCAATGGACCGGACTGCTGGTGCTGGCTACGTGGAGGAGAGGAAGAAGGCCTGGTTGCTGCGTGGAGCTGCTGGAAGCTCTGCTTCACCACGTGGAGGCTTCACCGCATGGAGGCTTCACCGCATGCAGGCTGTGCGCTGGAGGAAGCAGGTGCAGCTCCAGGTGTTGCTGGCTTCACCAGGTTGGTGCGTTGCATGCAAGGGTGGCCTTGCTGCTGGTGGAAGCCGTGAAGCTGCTGCTGGGTGTGCTGGGTGTGTGTGGGGAAGGGCTTCACCGCAGGCGCGGAGTTGCTTGTGAGTGCTTAGAATGATCGTGTGATTCACATGAAAAATCTATGTTGTTTAGTGCAAAAATAAACCTATTAAAAAAAAAGAAACTACGTGAAGTGATCGCCAGAAACTTTTGACTTAAAAGTTTCAAAAGAAAGTTTTGATCGCCTACCTGTTTGAATGCGGAAGATGTTAAGCTCTTGATTCCCCTCCTTCAGCCGGCTGAAGAAAGAGAGCCATTCTCGTTCTTTGTTCTTGCTGTTGAATTTGAGGTTGAGGATTTGAGGATCGTCCAAAAATTCTTGTGACTTTGTGCTTGATTTACCCCTTTTGATTCTCCTTTTGTTGAGTGCAACAGAAATAGAAAAAAAAGAGATGAAGAAACAATGATGAGAACTTTAAGCAAGAATAGTATCTATTCTAATCATGATGTTAAACATACAATTAAACAGCAAACTTACTTGTTGTGGTTTTTGAAACCCCTTAATCAAATAGGTTTTGAAAAGAATGAATGTGTTGTGTGTGTTGCATGGAGTGAATGATGAAGAATGTAGAACTAAATGAAATGAATGCAGAAAATAAAAGACTTATGCCCAATTGTTGAATTCTTGAATGGATGAAGAATCTTGAAAGGACGCCGACTTCTGGAAATGGCAGCGCTTCGGCGTTCCGACGTTGTTACTCCGATCTTCAACTCGCTATTAACGCTCAATAATGACGCTCTCTCTTTTTTTAATGGCGCTCAACATTTTTAACTCTTCAAGTTGCAAGGTATTTATAGGCTTCTTCTGCGTCCGTGATTAACATAGAAAAATTTAGGATTTATCCATCTTAACCGACAGATAAATATTGATTAATTCATCTTTATCTGTAATTATCTAAAACGCGTCCACCATGGCTGACGCCTTTCAGATTAATTAAGATAAGGATAAACATCCGAGAAAACTTATCTTTATCTTTATTAGCTAAAATGCGTCTACATGTGCAGACGTCTTTTACACTAATTAAGATAAAGATAAATATCCGGAAGAGAAGTAGAAATAGCTTAGGAAACATAAAACACGTCGACTCTTACAGACGCCTTTTAGCTAATTAATCAATTGATTAAAATTCAAATTTAAACGCTAAAATCGTAATAAAGTCTAAATGGCGTCCACACAGGTTGACGTCTTTTAGCCTTCTGCATATTTTAACTGAAATTTGAGCTAAAATCAATTCAATTGATTAACTTAAACATGTCTGTTCAACCCGACACTTAAAAAGATCAATAAAAATTAATCAATGATTAAATATCAGACCATTCTGAAGCATTATTATATGATATGAAATTTACTTGAAATGATGTCAAAATTAGCGTGTCTACAGCTGTTTCACCTTGGTATCGTCTTTGCAAGGGAGTGAAATGGAATGGAATGTACTGAAAAGGTGATGCCAAGGTGTGATGAGACACGCTCTTAACATCACATGATTGGAATTTTTCTCAAAATCATCAATGAAGATAGTTCAAAGAAATCAATGGAATTAATCCTGTCTGGATGAGGTAGACAAGGAAATAAAATAAAGTCGATCAACCTCCTCGGAATGGGAAGTACCCCAGGTCGTAGACACTGTAGGTTTCATCATGGGGAGCGTTTGCCAGCCAATGTGGACGTGCTGCAGCCATGATGGATCTTAAAAAGAAAACAAGAATTATTGGGTAAAGAATCCAAAAAAAGGATAGAATTCCAAAGATATCTTCAAGCGAACCTCAAAGATAATCAAGATACTCAATTCAGAATAGAATATTTCATATCATGTTGAAATTATTTGATTTAATGGTCTGAAACTTAATCAATAATTAATTTTTATCGCAATGATTTCAAAGTCCTACATGATGCATACTGGGCTAAAGAAAAATAAAAAGTCAAATAAAATATAAATTAATCAAGGATAATATTGTTAAATTGCCATTAATGAGTCAAGACACCAATTCTTGTAATCCAGTGCTAAGCCGAAGCTCGTTTATCCACGCACCGTTTCACAAAAGTGGAACCATCGTCCTCACTAATTAACAATCCAACGGCCTATCCGTGCAATTAAGAATCCTCTGGAATTATCACTGTTTTTGTTGTAGGGGAACTCAAATTCCAGTTTCATCAAAACCACAAGGTCCTTGATATGATCTAATAAATACTTATCATATAGTAATGCGAATGAATTACATGGAATAATACAATGGTAGAAATAACCGTCTTTTTAGCTACGGTCAGGACTTCTTGACTCCCACAGTGAGATCTTCTTGATATTTCCTCAGGTTTTCTTTGAATTTCCTGCAATCAAAATCATTAACAATTCCAAACCAATGTTTAAGCATCAAAAATCACAGAATTTCGGATAAATCACAGAAAGGCTAAAACGCGTCATGTCGAGCAAACGCCATTCAATGTTGAAACGCGGCAGTTCTCCTCGACGCCTTTTACTCACAGAAACAGGTTTCTGGCTGTTCTCTATTCGGATTCCAACTTTACCAATGCCTTGTGTCCTGTATACAACTTGAACAAACATGTTAAGTATTTGTTTAGGCTTAGCCCTTTGCCTGGTTAAATAACCGACTAGTTGATCCTATCCTTGATAGAAGGGTCAAGGGGCAGAGCCTTTATTCACAAAGGTAATATGAATGATCATACTTAAGCAAAATGCTATATGCAAACAAACAGATGCTTACTGAAAACAAAAGAAATGAAACACACTAAGTGCAACAAGCAAATGCTAAATGAAATATTTTTGTTGTTTTGAAATATTCATTTTTGTTTGGGTTTTGAAATATGTGCTTTTTTTTTTTGGATTTTGACATATATTTTTTTGAATTTTTGACATATGTATTTTTTTTGGATTTTTGACATATGTATTTTTTTGGATTGTTTGACTAAAAGATCAGCATGGTACTTAGATCAAAAGATCATATTCATTTATTAACTTAATTCCCAAATTGTTCTTTAACAACTTAACTTAAAACCCATCGTGTTTAAACTTGTGTTTCCATTCGTGATCCCATTTGATGATTTGACCCTTAGTCAATCTAAGTCATTCCTTAAGTTTGGAGTACAGCTCTTTAGAACGAAAAGAAGAATAAGTTTAGAAAGCCCATGAGAAGGTTCCGGAGACTTAAAAAGATGTTCCTTTCCTACCCTAATATCCGTTGGGGTTCGGTCATTTTCTTTCCGGGGTATTTATCGACCTTGCGTTCCCTTTCGTTTCATTTCATGGCCTTGATGTAACGTTTGTAGTATAATGACCTTTTTGATTTGACATTTGGATTTTTTCTTTTGCTCTTGCTTTTCTATTATTTTCTTTTTTTTTGCTTTGGAACGGATCTCCCCCATTTTTTTTATGACGGCCTCTTACTAAGATGGCGGGTATTCTTGGTAGTTTATTCTAAGTCTCGTTCCGACATCATGGGCCGAGTATAAAATAGAATTTTTGCTTTTAAAAACGAATGATTTGTACTTTACCCTTTCAGTCAAGCTTTCGATATTCTTTAGGCCTTGGCATCTCTTGTTACTCACGAATCAAACGTGTCAGTGTGTGCAATGATATGTTTGAAGTTAAGTTATCTAGACTAACAAAGAAATTCGAGTTTATAAACTTTCTGATTCCACTGGTCTTTGTACCATACTGATCGACTCTTTAACCTAAGGGTAGTATTTCTTAAGATGTAAGCCATTCCAAGGATGATTTAGCTCTTCTCCTTCTGCATTAAGAAGACGATAAGCATTACCAGGAAAAGCGTGCGATACAACATAAGGTCCTTCCCAGTTGGGTTGGAGCTTAGAACGCAGACCACCATGTTTTACAAAAATTCTTTTAACAACCATTTCACCGACTTTGAACTTACGTTCAATGACTTTCTTTTGATAAAAACGTGCTAGTCTATTTTGATAAACTTTTGCATGATTAGCAACTGACCATCTTTTCTCATCTAAAAGTTCCAATTGAGCAAGGAGTGCTGAACGATGTTCATCAATAGAGAATTTCTTATTCAATTGTACTCTTAATGACGGTATGAGGATCTCATATGGAACTACCGCCTCCATTCCAAATGTTAAGGAATAAGGACTTTGTCCAGTGGGTGTGCAGATTGAAGTTCGGTAGGCCCATAGAGCCTCAATCAATTTTTCTGGCCAGTCGGCGAATTTATTAGATTTGTACGTCTTTTTGATAATTTTTATCAAAGTCTTATTTGTTGCCTCTGCTTGGCCATTGCCTTGCGGATAATAAGGAGACGAATGATGCAATGCAATTCTATACCTGTTGCAGAGGTCCTTCAGTTCCTGTGACACGAACTGCGGTCCGTTGTCGGTGACGATGGTGCTTGGAATTCCAAATCGAGTGATGATGTTCTTCATGATGAACTTGCAGACGGTTGATGCTTTGATTTCCACGTACGCTTCAGCTTTTGCCCACTTGGTGAAGTATTCCGTTGCCGTGAGAATGAAAGATTTTTGCATGATGCCGGAATCTGGGTTACCAAGGGGTCCAATGATGTCGAAAGCCCATATGGAGAAAGGCCATGGGGAAGAAACAGGATGGAGTGAAGATGCAGGAGAATGAATTTTGTCGGCGTGAAGTTGACACTTAGCACACCTACGAACATATCCTACACAGTCTTCTTCCATGGTTGGCCAATAAAATCCTTGTCTAAGGATCTTCTTTGCTAGCATCTGTCCATTGACATGGCCACCACAAACTCCACTATGAGCTCCTTCCATAACCTTCCAAAGTTCATCTTCGTCTAGACATCTCAGAAGAACTCCATCAAAACCTCTCTTATACAGTGCTCCCCCAACTAAGGTGTATCGTTGAGCAACTCTTCTGATAGCTCTCTTCTCCTCAGTTGTAGCTTCCTCATGATACGATTGATCTTCACAGTATTTTGCAATTTCATAATACCATGGCTTCTGTTCATCATCTATCTCTTCTAACAGCTCCATTAACATGATTTCTCTTTTTTCAATGATATCTCCGTCCCTGACTTTCTTCAGCAACTTCTTCTTAGTTCTAAGGAATGAAGGATCTTTCACGGCGGGTGAAAGACGCCTGTGAACTATGATTGATTCGGATTGCTTGCTGATTGGAAAATCAAGAGAAGATGCAAGTGAAGCTAGAGCGTCAGCTAAGATGTTCTGATTCCTAGGGACATGGACAAAGATCAATTTTGTGAAAAGCTTTGAATAAGCAGAAGTAAGTTCCTGATAAGGCTTCAACTTGGGATCAAGAGTTCGATACTTGGTCAGCACTTGGCGAAGAATCAGTTGGCTATCACCCACAATCCTGAGTTTGGTGGCACCATGGAAATGATCAGCCTCGAGACCAGCAAGGAGTGCCTCGTATTCAGCTATATTGTTTGTAACTGGAAAATCAAGCTGAAAGGCTTGTGGAATGGTGATACCTTCAGGTGATAACAGAACGATACCGATCCCTTTTCCATGAGAATTCAGAGCTCCGTCAAAATGCAGAGTCCACATATCATCTCTGATTTGATTTACGGACATCAGTTCCTCATCCTGAAACTCTAATCGTACTGGATCAAATCGAGGAAGGGGATGATGAGCGAGATATTCTGCTATGATATAGCCCTTGATCGCTTTCTGTTGAATATAAATGATATCGAATTGAGATAGAAAACTTTGCCATCGTGCTAACCTATCAGTAAGAACAGATTTCTCCAGAATGAATTTGATCGGATTCATCCTAGCGATGAGATGGACTTCATGGGCCAGAAAATAATGCTTTAATTTCTGCACAACCCATACCAATGCTGCACATGTTTTCTCCATCGCCGTATATCTCTGTTCAGCGGGGTTGAGAAGTTTAGAGAGATAATAGGCTGCCCTCTCTTTTCCTTCTTCATCCTCTTGCGCTAGGACAGCCCCCACTGCATCATCCAGGACTGAAATGTAAAGTATCAATGGTTTGCCTGGAGATGGTGGTCTCAAAACAGGAGGACTTGCTAGATAATTCTTTAATCCATCGAATGCCTCTTGACACTTATCGTCCCAATTGAATTTGACTCCCGGCTTGGTAAGCTCGTAAAACGGCTTACACCTTTGTGAGTGCTGGGAGACAAAACGGCAAATAAATTGTAACTTCCCGATTAATCCTCTCAACTCTTTCAAGTTTTTGGGAGGTGGCATTTCTCTGATAGCCTTCGCCTTGTTAGGATCGATCTCAATTCCCCGTTTGCTGACAATAAATCCAAGTAATTTTCCTGAAGATACCCCGAATACACATTTCTTGGGGTTCATCTTTAACTGATACTCTCTCGATCTCTCTAATACCATTGCCAAAACTTTGGCGTGCTCAGCCTTTGTCTTAGATTTAACCAATAAATCATCCACATACACTTCTAGATCTATGTGCATCATGTCATGAAATATTGCCATCATAGCCCTTTGATCGGTGGCTCCAGCATTCTTCAATCCAAATGGCATGACGACATAACAGTATGTCCCCCAAGGTGTAGTGAATGACGTTTTCTCTTGATCTTCTTCTGCCAACTTAATCTGATTGTAACCTGAAAATCCGTCCATAAACGATAAGGTCTCATAGCCAGCAGTATTATCAATGAGTACATCAATATGAGGCAATGGAAAATCATATTTAGGACACGTCCGGTTCAAATCGCGGAAGTCAATGCAAATTCTAACCTTCCCGTCTTTCTTCATAACCGGGACTATGTTGGCCACCCATTGTGGATAGAGGACAACTCTAATAAATTTGGCTTTATGCAATTTGTCGACCTCTTCCTTCATTTTCAGAGCCATTTGTGGGTGGAATCGCCTTAATTTCTCCTTGACAGGGCTAGCTCCTTCCTTTAACGTCAACCTGTGTTCAACTAAAGATGAGTCTAACCCCGGCATATCTTCATAACTCCAGGCGAAAGTGTCCTTATAGTCTTTAAGTACTTGTATCATTGCCTTCTCATCCTCTGTAGAAAGATTTTTGCTGACGAGGACAACCTTAGGTTCGTCTTTAGTCCCTAAATTGATTTCTTTGGTGGGCTCTTCTACGGCAGCTGAGGGTTCATTGAATCTCTTCACTCCACTGGCATATGCCTCGGCTGCGTCCTCGTCATCTTCCTCATTTTCAATAATGGGGTCCTTTTCATGCACTAACTCATATACCTCATACCCATCGTTGACTGACTCATCATTCATGCAATCTTCTGGCATTTGAATTGGATTTTCTAAAAACTGAGAGATCAAAGAACAAGAAAAACATTTATCAGCTAAGTCCTGGAGGTATCTATCTGGAATTCGCCTACCCTTAGGCTTCCTAGACTTTCTAATCTGACTAACCTGCCTAAAACTAGACTGCCTAACTTCACTAAACTCCCTATTATAACCTAATGAAGATGAAGCAGGATAGAAATCCTGGGATACAAGTGGAAATACAGGAGAATCCTCCCGAGGGGAGGGGTAGAGTAGATTTAAGAGAGAATCTTGACCGAAGGACCCGCGCAATGGGGTGTGATCGGACAAGTAAGAAGTTTCCTCGATAAGGATCTGAGAAGAATTTGTTGTAAAATTGGCGTTTTTTTTTTTATATCAGAGGAAAACATGAAACAAGAATGGATACAAATAAAAGGAAAATCAGATGGGGGAAGTGGCACCAGGGCCAGAGGGTTAGGGGGATCATATAGCAATATGTCCCAGATCAAATCATACATCCTCTCTAGATCGAGAGGAGGTTGTGGAATAAGGTCCCGAGGGGACAGAGTGATCATAATGGGCGGAGCCCATGGGATATCTTCAGTAATGACCCGCGACCAAGGCGGGGTCAGGAGCAGTGTGCGAAATAGAGTATGGAGCATGAAGACATGAGAAGGATATGTCCCCCTCCAGAGCAGATCTGTAGTATAACTAGCTTCATAGGGGTCATCTGGCTCCCCTTCATCGGTCTCTTCCGACAGTAATATCCGCTTATCAAAGATAGCACCTGGACCTTCAATCAGCTCGTCAATCTGCGGCAGCCATTTGGGTTCTGCAGGATCTAGGAACAATCTGTTCAGTGCAATGTAAAAGTCTCTCAGATCGAACCACCTGTACCATTCGCATTCAGGATCATGAAATTTTCTCCTTTTTATAGGCCGCAGAGCCTCCAAGGATTGGTACATAAGTAGTTCTGAGCAATGCCTGGCCAAATCTCTCCCATATATGTCATGGAAGTCAAAACACGAAGTAATGACTACCGTGTTGTCGTGGCTAAGTATGGGCCCTTTCACAAAGTGTGTATACAGGGTCCATGTTAAGGGATCTCGGCCTTCCTTGGGTGGTGTAGACATTGTCTCCCAGATTTTCTGACCTTCTTCAATCTCTGCTTGCTGAGCCAGATCTTGTTTAAGTTTTCTTGGCCTGTAGCCCAGACCACTTCCAGGTGTTGCTCGATGATCTTTAACAGAAGTGGTCCTGCCTTGCAACTGTGTGCCCAGACCTTTCCCAAGCTGATAGCCACTCTTCATCATAATTCTCCATCCTGGGGTACTCATGCACTTCCCCCTTTTTATGGCATCTAACGGGTATGGAGAAATAGTGGCGGCTTTCAAAGGATCAGCCACTGGATGATAGACCTGTAATACCGACAGAAAAGGTTGTCGGCCAGGTAAAGCAGCAGATTTAATATTCAAGGTATGAGCAGCAGCAAGGATCGGCATGCTCGTCACTTTAATAATTCGTCCTTTGAAAGGGAATTTGAGGCATTGGTGATTCGTAGAGGGAATCGCCTCAAGAGTTTTGATATAAGGACGACCTAAAATGGCATTTATAGAAGGATCGATCTCCAGAATGTGAAATTCGACCTCTGCATGACTTACAGGGCCTAGCTCCACCTTCAAATAGACCATTCCCAGAGGGGAACGGGTAGAGTTGTCATATGTCGTCACTGAGATGGGGCTGGACAGCCATTTTTCTTTGGGCACACCGCACAGCTCCAGGATCTTCGGAGGTAAAACATTGATCGAAGTCCCTGTATCTACCAGGCATGCATCCACGGCCTTTTTACAGATGTTGACCGTGATGCTCAGAGCCATGCTTCTGGCTGCTGGCGGTGCTAGTTCCGATGTGTGAAATGCAATGGAGGGCTGATCCCCCTGAGGAACTAGTAGTGCTGCAATTTTTTCTACCGGTACGTCCTCATTGACCATCACCTTCTGTAGATATTCCATTAAGGCTTCTTGGTGAATCTTGGACCTTTTGATCAATTCAAGTACAGTGATCCGTGCCGGTGTCCTGTCCAGATGTTTCAACAAGTCATATTGAGTGCCTGGTGCACTCTCTTCATTATGGGTTTCCTCAGTCGGCTGTGATGGGCCGTCTCTAACTGTGGACTGAGGAAAGACCTTGTTGAAAATTCTTCCACTCCGGAGCGCGTGTTCCTCAACCGTGGAGGATCCGGGTGACACCTTGAGTACCGCAGGGTTGGATGGTGCGGATGATGTAGAGGGTTGGTATGTAGGTGATGGCATAGGGCTAGGTGGTGATGGCGCGGTGCGGATTAGAGGCCTAGATGGTTGGATGGTGGATGGGTAAGTGGTTGGTGAAGTGGGGAATGGCACGCGTAATAGCGGTCTGGATGGTAAGGGCGTATCTGGGTAAGTGGTAGTGGTAGCAGGCGAAGTAGGGAATGGTACGCGGAGTAATGGCCTAGATGGTAGAAGGGGCGCGTGATTGGTTTGCGGGGGATTATATGGTAGCGGTGTAGTGGCGTGGGGCGTAATGGGCTTGAGGAAGGCGGGTAGTGGTAATGGGTTATTGGGTGCGGGCGAGCGATATGTGGGTGTCGGTAGAGGGGTGATGGTAATGGGTTGTGGCCTAGGTATGTGGATGGTGCGGCGTGGTGGTCGTTCTGCGGTACTTGGAATATGGCCCGTCGAATAAAGAGAGGAAGAGTCCTCTATTCTCCACTGTTGCCCACGACCAGCCTCAGACTGGCTGTTCGTCAGAATGGGAGAAACTTGGTTTTGGTTCTGGTGCTCCGGGAACGGGTTCTGCACTATGCCCATATTGGGTGGTGGTGCTGCTTGTGCTGGTGGTCTTGCTTGCTGCTGCTGCTGCTGTGGTCTTCTCGCCTTCAGAGCTGATATATACTTTTTCATCTCCTCCCAGTCTATGCCGCCCTGCTCATTGAGATCATGAATATAATCTCTGAACTAGAAGCAGGTGTCGATGGTATGCCCAGGTTGCCTATGGAAATAGCAATACCTGGACGTGTCGGCATTTTGAGGCCAGACGGCCTTTTCCCTTGGCAAAACTAAGGCATTAACTGCCATTAGAGCACTGAAGATATCTGCCAAGGATTCTGGGAGGGCCGGGTATTCTCCCCTTTTCGGGCCTGAAGGTCTTCTCTGCTGGTGATAATCAGCAGGAGGAGGGACATTATGGTATGCCGGCGGTGCACGCGGCTGATACTGCTGTTGCTGATATTACTGTTGTTGGGGCTGCTGGTACTGTTGTTGCCGTTGCGGCGGCTGCTGTTGCTGTTGCTGGTTCTGGTTTGGTTGCTCGGGCCGCTGATAGTGTTGCTGATAATGGGGGTTCTGCTGCTGCCTGTACCCCTGCTGGTTTGGCTGCGGTGGCCTCTGGTACTGCTGCTGGTTCCTCACGAACTGGGGCGAGTTATTATTCATGCTACTAACTTGCTCGTGAGAGAGCGTGCCCTCAGTAGTCGGACCTATGCTGGGAGAGTTTGGCACGGCAGGCTTCCGGGGTGGAGGCCTGCTAGGTCTGTGAGGATCAAAGACGCTAGAGAACGTAGCGTCCTTGAAGGCATTTTGGCAGTACCGTGCTCTTTCATAGAGCTCTGCCATGTTGGTCAAATTGTTCAAGGATAGGACCAACTTGAACTGGGGCGTGGCATTGGAAATTAACATCTTCACTTGCTCGGATTCGGACAAGTGATCCTTCACCTTTTCGGCCAAGCCCCGCCACCTGTCAGCAAAACTGACAAACTCCTCATCATGTTTCATCTTTTCTGCTATGAGGTCAGTGATGGACAAGGAGGGTGCAACTCTGTCTTGGTATCGTTGAATGAATTTTCGAGAGATGATACCGTAGTCCTCTACTTCAAAGGGTTTCAGGGAAAATAACCACTCGAGGGCTGGTCCCTCTAGAGATCTCCTGAACAAAAAGGCCAACGACCTCTTATCGTTCTGCCAGAAAGACGATTTTGTAGACACGCTAATTTTGACATCATTTTGAGTAAATTTCATATTATATAATAATGCCTCAGAATGGTCTAATATTTAACCATTGGTTAATTTTTATTAATCTTTTTAAGTGTTGGGTCGAACAGACATGTTTAAGTTAATTAATTGAATTGATTTTAACTTGAATTTCAGTTAAAATATGAAGAAGTCTAAAAGACGTCGACATGTGTGGACGCCATTTAGAGTTTATTCTTATTTTAACGTTTAAATTTGAATTTTAATTAATTGATTTATTAGCTAAAAGGCGTCTGTGAGTCCTGACGCGTTTTAGGTTTCCTAAGCTATTTTAACTTCTCTTCCGGATGTTTATCCTTATCTTAATTAGTGTAAAAGACGTCTGCACACGTGGACGCGTTTTAGCTAATAAAGATAAAGATAAGTTTTCCCGGATATTTATCCTTATCTTAATTAATCTGAAAGGCGTCAATCATGGTAGACGCGTTTTAGATAATTACAGATAAAGATGAATTAATCAGTATTTATCTGTCGATTAAGGTGGATAAATCTTAGATTTTTCTATGTTAATCGCGAACGCAGAAAAAGCCTATAAATACCTTACATTTTGAAGAGTAAAAAATGTTGAGTTGAAAGCCATTAAGAGAGAGCGTTATTATAGCAAGTTGAAGATCGGAGCAACAACGTCGGAACGCCGGAGCGCTGCCATTTCCAGAAGTCGGCGTCCCTTTCAAGATCTTCATCCTTTCAAGGCTTCAACAATCGGGTATAAGTGTTTCAATTCTGCATTTTCATTCTACATTTTCATTAATTTCATTCTTCATATTCACTTCATGCAACACACACCACAACATAATCTTCCAAAACCTATTTGATTTAAGAGGTTTCAAAGCCATTTAAACAAGTAAGTTTGCTGTTTAAGCATGCTTAACTTCATGATTAGTTTGAATATTACTTCTATTTAAATTCTTATCATCAGTATTTCTTTATTCTGTCTCTGTTTCTGCTGCACTCAACAACAACAACAAGAGAATCAAAAGGGGAAATCAAGTACAAAGCCAGAAGGACTTCTGGACGATCCTCAACTTCAAATTCAACAGCAAGAACAAAAGAACAAAGAAATGGCTCTCTTTCTTCAGCCGGCTGAAGGAGGGGAATCAAGGACTTAACATCTTCCGCATTCAAACAGGTAGGCGATCATATCTCTTTTGAAACTTTTAAGTTAAAAGTTTCTGGCGATCACTGCACTTTAGTTGCTGTTTTTAATAGGTTAGTTTACACTAAACAACATAGATTTTTCATGTTAATCACACGAGCATTTTCAGCACCTACAGCTCTTTTGGCGATCACGGTGGGACTTGGTCTCGCCATCTTTTAGTTTCCTTTTGTTCTTGCTATCATCAACCGGGCACCCACGGTGCACCATTTGTGTCTCTCGACACGTCCTCACCAATTGGTGAGTTTTTAGTTTAATTAATTTCCCTCGTGCACCACGTGCACACCCCAGTGGCAAGATCTTGCCCTCCCCTTGGTTAGTTCAAAAAAAGCTGTTTTTGTGATAAAAATGATGTGTGATTGATAGATTTTCTAGTTGTTTAGTTAGTAAATCATCCTGTTTAAAATCTGGAACTAAAAAAATTTGCATGAGTCGATTGTTTATTGCTTTTTATCTTGTTTGAGGAGGATTCAACCTAGAAAATCCTCCTGCAAAACTGTTTCTGCGAACTGAAAAGCGTCCAGGAGCACTGACGCGTTTCAAAACCGCGTCAACACTCCCAGACGCCTTTCAGTCTTCATATCTTCTCTGCTGTTTGCATCTGTTTCTGCGAAAACATTAAGTTCTGTGTTGAATAGCGTCGACTACCATCGACGCGATTCAGACAGTTTCTTAATTATTTTTCAGATCTGTTTCTGCGAAAGAATTAAGTTCTGTTTTGAATAGCGTCGACTATCATCGACGCGATTCAGACAGTTTCTTAATTATTTTTCGGTTTCCAGATTTCTGTGGTTTAAGTGCTAGCTACCCATTATTTATTAAGCATTAGAGGCCATCCAGGCCGTAGGGCATACGCATTGAGGCGAATACCCTCCCTTTCTTAGGAACACACTACTCGACGTCAGCAACTCTTTCTGATTGGGTTGGTCCCTTGATCAAACTAGAGAAGTTGACGTTGAGACCTCCATAAGTCCCCAAAATCAAGGTATTCCTCCTTGATCATCAGGCTGGTTGTACCAATTGAAGTCCCGGCTAGATTCCGAAAGCGTTGTGAGAGAAAGCCTTAGAGAATAACGGTGGAAATTGAACTGAAACTAGGATCCTTTCCCTGAGCGAAATTGTGGTTTAATCCAATTCAAATAACTCAACAAGGAACCCTAAAATCACGTTAAGCATCCACTTGTTTGATTAATCTCTGTACAACTTGTTTGATTAAATCTTTGAAAAGGGAATCTAACATCATGTTGCTGCGATCAGGCAGGGACTTGAGTATGGCTCAAGACGCCATCATCAACTACGAGGGAGATGCTATTGCCCTTCGCGATTCAGGCTTCAACTATGAAGACGGGAGAGATGCTGATGCCTCCCGTAATTCTGCCCCCATTCCATATCGACAAGATGGGAATGTCCGGACTCCTCTTTTTCATCCACAGGATCGATATCCTAATCTTCCCCCGCATGAATATGCGATCCCTAATCCCGATCTAGAGGGGGACATGAATCAGAATGATCCCTCACCCTCTGATCCTTCGGATCTGGTCAATGCCCTGGGAGTTCTTGCCTCCCAACTGGACCCTCAGCAGTTCGAGGCGATCCAGTCTATTTTAAAGGAGAAGGCACCTGTACAGCCTGTTGAGCCGAACCCTATGGCTCCCCCTGTTGTTACTCAACAACCTCCTCTTCCTCCTCCTTATATCCATCAGGCCATGGAAGGCCTTCATATTACTTCTCGGCCAGCTGGGCCGCAGCTTTCATCATCTAGGCAACCGGCTAGACCGCAGACGCCTGTTTATCAAAATGCCCTCGGGCATGGCGGAAGCTCTGTCGGACCTTCTCTTTATTGTCCTCCCTGTCCAACGTACTCTAGGCAGCAGGCCTATCAAGTACTTCCACCTCCTCCTCCTCCCCAGGCAGATCTGACCACGCAAGCGTTGCTGGCCAAGATGGAGCGCATGGATGAGCAGTTCAACAACCTCCAGAAGATGATGCGGGTTAAAGCTGTGCCAGAGATCAGTCTACCGAGCCTGCCAGTATTCCATCTGCCACCCTCTGAGATGCCAGTGTACCGGAAGTACAACGGTACTGGTAACCCCTTCACACATCTGAAGGAGTTCATGTACGAATCATCTTTCTGGCAGAACGATAAGAGGTCGTTGGCCTTTTTGTTCAGGAGATCTCTAGAGGGACCAGCCCTCGAGTGGTTCTTTTCTCTGGAACCCTCCGAAGTAGAGGATTACGGTATCGTTTCACGCAAATTTATCCAACGATACCAGGACAGAGTTGCACCCTCCTTGTCTATCACGGACCTCATTGCAGAAAAGATGAAACCGGATGAGGAGTTTGTCAGTTTTGCTGACAGGTGGCGGGGCCTGGCCGAAAAGGTTAAGGATCACTTGTCCGAATCTGAACAAGTGAAAATGTTAATTTCTAACGCCACACCCCAGTTCAAGCTAGTCCTCTCCTTGAACAATTTGACTAACATGGCAGAACTCTATGAAAGAGCACGGTACTGCCATAATGCCTTCAAGGACGCTACGTTCTCTAGCGTCTTTGATCCTCACAGACCTAGCAGGCCTCCACCTCGGAAGCCTGCAGTGCCGAATTCTCCCAGCACAGGTCCAACTACTGAGGGCACACTCTCTCACGAGCAAGTCAGTACCATGAACAATAATTCTCCCCAGTTCGTGAGGAACCAGCAGCAGTACCAGAGGCCACCGCAGCCGAACCAACAGGGGTATAGGCAGCAGCAGAACCCCCATTATCAGCAACAGTACCAGCGGCCCCAGCAGCCGAATCAAAACCAGCAACAGCAACAGCTACAACAACAGCCGCAACGACAACAGCAGTACCAGCAACCCCAACAGCAGCAGTATCAGCAGCAACAGCCACAGTACCAGCCGCGCGCACCGCCGGCGTACCACAATGTCCCTCCTCCTGGTGACTACAACCAACAGAGGAGACCTCCAGGCCCGAAAAGGGCAGAATACCCGGCCCTCCCAGAATCCTTGGCAGATATCTTCAGTGCTTTAATGGCAGCTAATGCCTTAGTTTTGCCAAGGGAAAAGGCCGTCTGGCCTCAAAATGCCGATACGTCCAGGTATTGCTACTTCCATAGGCAACCTGGGCATACCATTGATACCTGCTTTCAGTTCAGAGATTATATTCATGATCTCAATGAGCAGGGCGGCATAGACTGGGAGGAGATGAAAAAGTACATATCAGCCCTGAAGGCGAGGAGACCGCAGCAGCAGCAGCAGCAAGCAAGACCACCGGCACAAGCAGCAGCACCACCCAACATGGGCATAGTGCAGAATCCACTCCCGGAGCACCAGAACCAAAACCAAGTTGCTCCCATTCTGACGAACAGCCAGTCTAAGGCTGGTCATGGGCAACAGTGGAGAGTAGAGGACTCTTCCTCTCTTTGTTCAACGGGTCACGTTCAAAGTACCGCAGAGCGACCACCACGCCGCACCATCCACATACCCAGACCACAACCCGTTACCATCACCCCTCTACCGACGCCCACATATCACTCACCCGCACCCAATAACCCATTACCACTACCCTCCTTCCTTAGACCCATTACGCCCCGCACTCCTACGCCTCCATCATATACCCCCCCGCAAACCAATAACGCGCCCCTCCTGCCATCTAGGCCATTATTACGCGTACCATTTCCTACTTCATCCGCTACCATTACCACCTACCCAAATGTCCCCTTACCATCTAGACCACTGTTACGCGTGCCATTCCCCACTTCACCAACCACTTACCCATCCACCATCCAACCCTCTAGGCCTTTAATCCGCACCGCGCCATCACCACCTAGCCTCGCGCCATCACCTACATACCAACCATCTACGCCATCCGCACCATCCAACCCTGCGGTACTTAAGGTGTCACCCGGAACCTCCACGGTTGAGGAACACGCGCTCAACAAAGTCTTTCCTCAGTCCACGGTTAGAGACGGCCCATCACAGCCGACTGAGGAAGCCCATAATGAAGAGAGTGCACCAGGCACTCAATATGATTTGTTGAAACACCTGGATCGGACACCGGCACGGATCACTATACTCGAACTGATCAAAAGGTCCAAGATTCACCAAGAAGCTTTAATGGAATATTTACAGAAGGTGATGGTCAATGAGGACGTGCCAGTAGAGAAAATTGCAGCACTACTAGTTCCTCAGGGGGATCAGCCCTCCATTACATTTCACACATCGGAACTAGCACCGCCAGCAGCCAGAAGCATGGCTCTGAGTATTACGGTCAATATCTGTAAGAAGGCCGTGGATGCATGCCTGGTCGACACAGGGGCTTCGATCAATGTTCTACCTCCGAAGACCCTGGAGCTGTACGGTGTGCCCAAAGAAAAATGGCTGCCCAGCCCCATCTCAGTGACGGCATATGACAATTCTACCCGTTCCCCTCTGGGAATGGTCTATTTGAAGGTGGAGCTGGGCCCTGTAAGTCATGCAGAGGTCGAATTTCACATCCTAGAAATCGACCCTTCTATAAATGCCATTTTAGGTCGTCCTTATATTAAAACTCTTGAGGCGATTCCCTCCACGAATCACCAATGCCTCAAATTCCCTTACAAAGGACGAATAATTAAAGTAACGAGCATGCCGATCCTTGCTGCTGCTCATACCTTGAACATTAAATCTGCTGTTTTACTTGGCCGGCAACCTTTTCTGTCGGTATTACAGGTCTACCGTCCAGTGGCTGATCCTCTGAAAGCCGCCACTATTTCTCCATACCCGTTAGATGCTATCAAAAGGGGGAAGTGCATGAGTACCACAGGATGGAGGATTATGATGAAGAACGGCTACGAGCCTGGGAGAGGTCTGGGCACACAGCTGCAAGGCAGGACCACTCATGTTAAAAATCATCGAGCAGCACCTGGAAGTGGTCTGGGCTACAGGCCAAGAAGACTGAAGCAAGATCTGGTTCAGCAAGCAGAGATCGAAGAAGGTCCGAAAATCTTGGAGGCAATGTCTACACCACCCAAAGAAGGCCGAGATCCCCTAACATGGACCCTGTGTACGCACTTTGTGAAAGGGCCCATACTTAGCTACGACAACACGGTAGTCATTACTTCATGTTTTGACTTCCATGATATATATGGGAGGGATTTGGCCAGACATTGCTCTGAACTACTTACGTACCAATCCTTGGAGGCACTGCGGCCTATGAAAAGGAGGAAATTTCATGATCCTGAATGTGAATGGTACAGGTGGTTCTATCTGAGAGACCTCTATATTGCACTGAATAGACTATTTCTGGATCCTGCAGAACCTAAGTGGCCGCCGCAGATTGATGAACTGATTGAAAGCCCTGGTGCCATATTTGACAAGCGGATACTGCTGTCTGAAGAGACTGACGAAGAGGAGCCAGATGACCCTTATGAAGCTGGTTACACTACAGATCTGCTCTGGAGGGGGACATATCCTTCACATGTCTTCATGCTCCATACTCTTTTTCGTACACTGCTGTTGACCCCGACTTGGTCGCGGGTCATAATTGAAGATATCCCACGGGCTCCGCCCGTCATGATTACTCTGTCCCCTCGGGACTTTATTCCACAACCTCCTCTCGATCTAGAGAGGTTGTATAATTTGATCTGGGACATATTACTATATGATCCCCCTAATCCCCTGGCCTTGGTGCCACTTCCTCCATCTGATTCTCCTCCCATTTGTATTCATTCCTGCTTTATGTTTAATTCTTTCATTGTCCAAAAAAAAACGCCAATTTGGCAACAAATTCTTCCCAGATCCTCATCGAGGAAACATCTTACTTGTCCGACTGCACCCCGATGCGCGGGTCCTTTGGTCAAGATTCTCTCTTAGATCTACTCTGCCCCTCCCCTCGGGAGGATTCTCCTGTATTTCCACTTGTATCCCAGGATTTTCATCCTGCTTCATCTTCATTAGGTTATAATAGGCAGTCTAGTTTTAGTCAGATTAGTCAGGTTAGGAAGTCTAGGAAGCCTAAGGGTAGGCAAATTCCAGATAGATACCTCCAGGACTTAGCTGATAAGTGCTTTTCTTGCTCTCTGATCCCTCAGTTTTTAGAAAATCCAATTCAGATGCCAGAAGATTGTATGGACGATGAGTCAGTCAACGATGG
Organism: Zantedeschia hybrid cultivar; assembly: GCA_030544215.1. Taxonomy (NCBI): domain Eukaryota; kingdom Viridiplantae; phylum Streptophyta; class Magnoliopsida; order Alismatales; family Araceae; genus Zantedeschia; species Zantedeschia hybrid cultivar. The sequence goes on along the minus strand of JARZZO010000004.1, from coordinate 10,443,145 downwards.
GTACGGGGTATATGAATTAGTGCATGAAAAGGACCTCATTGTTGAAGAGGAAGATGACAAGGACGCGGCTGAGGCATATGCCAGTGGAATGAAGAGATTCGATGAACCCTCAGCTGCCGTAGAAGAGCCCACCAAAGAAATTAATTTAGGGACTGAAGACGAACCTAAGGTTGTCCTCGTCAGTAAAAATCTTTCTACAGAGGATGAGAAGGCAATGGTACAAGTACTAAAGGACTATAAGGACACTTTCGCTTGGAGTTATGAAGATATGCCGGGGTTAAACTCATCTTTAGTTGAACACAGATTGACATTCAAGGAAGGAGCTAGCCCTGTCAAACAGAAATTAAGGCGATTCCACCCACAAATGGCTTTAAAGATGAAGGAAGAGGTCGACAAATTGCATAAAGCTAAATTTATTAGAGTTGTCCTTTATCCACAATGGGTGGCCAATATAGTCCCGGTTATGAAGAAGGACGGAAAGGTCAGAATTTGCATTGACTTCCGCGATTTGAACTGGACGTGTCCTAAAGATGATTTTCCATTGCCTCATATTGATGTACTCATCGATAATACTGCTGGCTATGAGACCTTATCATTTATGGACGGATTTTCAGGATATAATCAGATTAAGCTGGCAGAAGAGGATCAAGAGAAAACGTCATTCACTACACCTTGGGGAACATACTGTTATGTTGTCATGCCATTTGGATTGAAGAATGCTGGAGCCACTTATCAAAGGGCTATGATGGCAATATTTCATGACATGATGCACATAGATTTGGAAGTGTATGTGGATGACTTATTGGTTAAATCGAAAACAAAGGCTGAGCACGCTAAAGTTTTGGCAAGGGTATTAGAGAGATCGAGAAAATATCAGTTAAAGATGAACCCCAAGAAATGTGTATTCGGGGTATCTTCAGGGAAATTGCTTGGATTTATTGTCAGCAAACGGGGAATTGAGATCGATCCTAATAAGGCGAAGGCTATTAGAGAAATGCCCCCTCCCAAAAACTTGAAAGAGTTGAGAGGATTAATCGGGAGGTTACAATTTATTCGCCGTTTTGTCTCCCAGCACTCACAAAGGTGTAAGCCGTTTTACGAGCTTACCAAGCCGGGAGTCAAATTCAATTGGGACGATAAGTGTCAAGAGGCATTCGATGGATTAAAGAATTATCTAGCAAGTCCTCCTGTTTTGAGACCACCATCTCCAGGCAAACCATTGATACTTTACATTTTAGTCCTGGATGATGCAGTGGGGGCTGTCCTAGCGCAAGAGGATGAAGAAGGAAAAGAGAGGGCAGCCTATTATCTCTCTAAACTTCTCAACCCCGCTGAACAGAGATATACGGCGATGGAGAAAACATGTGCAGCATTGGTATGGGTTGTGCAGAAATTAAAGCATTATTTTCTGGCCCATGAAGTCCATCTCATCGCTAGGATGAATCCGATCAAATTCCTTCTGGAGAAATCTGTTCTTACTGATAGGTTAGCACGATGGCAAAGTTTTCTATCTCAATTCGATATCATTTATATTCAGCAGAAAACGATCAAGGGCTATGTCATAGCAGAATATCTCGCTCATCATCCCCTTCCTCGATTTGATCCAGTACGATCAGAGTTTCCGGATGAGGAACTGATGTCCGTAAATCAAATCAGAGATGATATGTGGACTCTGCATTTTGACGGAGCTCTGAATTCTCATGGAAAAGGGATCGGTATCGTTCTGTTATCACCTGAAGGTATCACCATTCCACAAGCCTTTCAGCTTGATTTTCCAGTTACAAACAATATAGCTGAATACGAGGCACTCCTTGCTGGTCTCGAGGCTGATCATTTCCATGGTGCCACCAAACTCAGGATTGTGGGTGATAGCCAACTGATTCTTCGCCAAGTGCTGACCAAGTATCGAACTCTCGATCCCAAGCTCAAGCCTTATCAGGAGCTTACTTCTGCTTACTCAAAGCTTTTCACGAAATTGATCTTTGTCCATGTCCCTAGGAATCAAAACATCTTAGCTGACGCTCTAGCTTCACTTGCATCTTCTCTTGATTTTCCAATCAGCAAACAATCCGAATCAATCATAGTTCATAGGCGTCTTTCACCCGCCGTGAAAGATCCTTCATTCCTTAGAACTAAGGAGAAGTTGCTGAAGAAAGTCAGAGACGGAGATGTCATTGAGAAAAGAGAAATCATGTTGATAGAGCTATTAGAAGAGATGGATGATGAACAGAAGCCATGGTATTATGAAATTGCAAAATATTGTGAGGATCAATCGTATCCTGAGGAAGCTACAACTGAGGAGAAGAGAGCTATCAGGAGAATTGCTCAACGATACACCCTAGTTGGGGGAGCATTGTACAAGAGAGGTTTTGATGGAGTTCTTCTGAGATGTCTAGACGAAGATGAGCTTTGGAAGGTTATGGAAGGAGCTCATAGTGGAGTTTGTGGTGGCCATGTCAATGGACAGATGCTAGCAAAGAAGATCCTTAGACAAGGATTTTATTGGCCAACCATGGAAGAAGACTGTGTAGGATATGTTCGTAGGTGTGTTAAGTGTCAACTTCACGCCGACAAAATTCATTCTCCTGCATCTTCACTCCATCCTGTTTCCTCCCCATGGCCTTTCTCCATGTGGGCTTTCGACATCATTGGACTCCTTGGTAATCCCGATTCCGACATCAAGCAAAAATCTTTCATTCTCACGGCAACGGAATACTTCACCAAGTGGGCAGAAGCTGAAGCGTACGTGGAGATCAAAGCATCAACCGTCTGCAAGTTCATCATGAAGAACATCATCACTCGATTTGGAATTCCAAGCACCATCGTCACCGACAACGGACCGCAGTTCGTGTCACAAGAACTGAAGGACCTCTGTAACAGGTATAAAATTGCATTGCATCATTCGTCTCCTTATTATCTGCAAGGCAATGGCCAAGCAGAGGCAACAACTAAGATTTTGATAAAAATCATCAAAAAAACGTGCAAATCTAATAAATTCGCAGACTGGCCAGAAAAATTGGTTGAGGCTCTATGGGCCTAGCAAACTTCAATCCGCACACCTACTGGGCAAACTCCTTATTCCTTAACATTTGGAATGGAGGCGGTAGTTCCATATGAGATCCTCATACCGTCGTTAAGAGTACAATTGAATAAGGAATTTTCTGTTGATGAACATCGTTCAGCACTCCTTGCTCAATTGGAACTTTTAGACGAGAAAAGATGGTCAGCTGCTAATCATGCTAAAGTTTATCAAAATAGACTAGCACGTTTTTATCAAAAGAAAGTCATTGAACGTAAGTTCAAAGTCGGTGAAATGGTTGTCAAAAGAATTTTTGTAAAACCTGGTGGTCCGCGTTCTAAGCTCCAACCCAACTGGGAAGGACCTTATGTTGTATCGCACGCTTTTCCTGGTAATGCTTATCGTCTTGTTAATGCAGAAGGAGAAAAGCTAAATCATCCCTGAAATGGTTTACATCTTAAGAAATACTACCCTTAGGTTAAAGAGTCGATCAGTATGGTACAAAGACCAGTGGAATCAGAAAGTTTAAAAACTCAAATTTCCTTATCAGTCTGGATAACTTAATTTCAAGCCCATTACTACACACACTAACACGTTTGATTTGTGAGTAACAAGAGATGACAAGTCCTAAAGAATATCGAAGGCTTGACCAAAAGTGTAAAAGTACAAATCATTCTTTTTAAAGCAAAAAAAATTCTGTTTTAAACTCGGCCCATGATGTCGGAACGAGGCTTAGAATAGACTATCAAGAATACCCGCCATCTTAGTAGGAGACCGTCATAAAAAAAAGGGGGAGATCCGTCCCGAAAAAAGAAAAGCAAAAGCAAAAAAGCAAAAAGGCAAAATGTCAAATAAAAAAGGCCATTACATTACAAACGTTACATCAAGGCCATAAAATGAAACAAAAGGGAACGCAAGGTCGATAAATACCCCGGAAAGAAAATGACCGAACCCCAACGGATATTAGGGTAGGAAAGGAACATCTTTTTAAGTCTCCGGAACCTTCTCATGGGCTTTCTAAACTTATTCTTCCTTTCTTTCTAAAGAGGCGTACTCTAAACTTAAGGAATGGCTTACATTGACTAAGGGTCAAATCATCAAATGGGATCACGAATGAAAACACAAGTACAAACACGATGGGTCTTAAGTTAAGTTGTTGAAGAACAATTTGGGAATTAAGTTAATAAATGAATATGATCTTTTGATCTAAGTACCATGTTGATCTTTTAGTCAAAAATCCAAAAAAATACATATGTTAAAAATCCAAAAAAATACATATGTCAAAAATTCAAAAAAAAAATACATATGCCAAAAATCTAAAAATATACATGTTTCAAAATTCAAATACATATGTCAAAAATTCAAAAAAATACATATGTCAAAAAAAAAAAAAAACCAAAAAAAATACATATGTCAAAAATCCAAAAAAAATACATACATCAAAAATTCAAAAAAAATACATATGTTCAAAATTTAAAAAAAAATACATATGTCAAAATTCAAAAAAAAGTATATATTTCAAAACCCAAACAAAAATGAATATTTCAAAACAACAAAAAATATTTCAATTAGCATTTGCTTATTGCACTTGGTGTGTCTCATCCCTTTTGTTTTCAGTGAGCATCTGTTTGCTTGCATGTTGCATTTTGCTTAAGTATGATTATTCTTATTACCTTTGTTAATAAAGGCTATGCCCCTTGACCCTTCTATCAAGGATAGGATCAAGTAGTCGGTTACTTAACCAGGCAAGGGGCTAAGTCTGAACAGATACTTAACATGTTTGTTCAAGTCATATACAGGACACAAGGCATTGGTAAAGTTGGAATCCGAGTAGAAGAACAGCCAGAAACCTGTTTCTGTGAGTAAAAGGCGTCGAGGAGAACTGCCGCGTTTCAACTTTAAATGGCGTCTTCTCGGCATGACGCGTTTCAGCCTTTCTGTTATTTATTCAAAATTCTGTGGGTTTTGATGTTTTAATTGAATATTTGTTTGGAATTACTAATAATTTTGATTGCAGAAAATTCAAAGAACCTGAGTAAAGCTGGAAAATGTCAAGAAGATCCCACTGTGGGAGTCAAGAAGTCCTGACCGTGGCTAAAAAGACGGTTATCTCTACCCTTGTATTATTCCATGTAATTTTTTTGCATTCGCATTACTATATGATAAATATTTATTAGATCATATCAAGGACCTTGTGGTTTTAATGAAACTGGAATTTGAGTTCCCCTACAACAAAAACAGTGATAATTCCAGAGAATTCTTAATCACACGGATAGGCCGTTGGATTGTTAATTAGTGAGGACGATGGTTCTACTTTTGTGAAACGATGCGTGGATAAACGAGCTTCGGCTTAGCACTGAATTACAAGAATTTGTGTCTTGACTCATTAATGACAATTTGACAATATTATCCTTGATTAATTTATATTTTATTTGACTTTATATTTTTCTTTTAGCCCAGCATGCATCATGTAGGACTTTGAAATCATTGTGATAAGGATTAATTATTGATTAAGTTTCAGACCATTAAATCAAATAACTCAAAACATGATATGAAATATTCCATTCTGAATTGAGTATCTTAATTATCTTTGAGGTTCGCTTGAAGATATCATTGGAATTCTATCCTTGATTGGATTCTTTATCCAATATTCTTGTTTTCTTTTAAGATCCATCATGGCTGTAGCACGTCCACATTGGCTGGCAAACGCTCCCCATGATGAAACCTGCAGTGTCTACGACCTGGGGTACTTCCCATTCCGAGGAGGTTGATCGACTTTATTTTATTTCCTTGTCTACCTCATCCAGACAGGATTAATTCCATTGATTTCCTTGAACTATCTTCATTGATGATTTTGAGAAAAATTCCAATCATGTGATGTTAAGAGCGTGTCTCATCACACCTTGGCATCACCTTTTCAGTACATTACATTCCATTTCACTCCCTTGCAAAGACGATGCCAAGGTGAGGCAGCTGTAGACACGCTAATTTTGACATCATTTTGAGTAAATTTCATATTATATAATAATGCCTCAGAATGGTCTGATATTTAACTATTGGTTAATTTTTATTAATCTTTTTAAGTGTTGGGTCGAACAGACATGTTTAAGTTAATTAATTGAATTGATTTTAACTTGAATTTCAGTTAAAATATGAAGAAGTCTAAAAGACGTCGACCTGTGTGGACGCTATTTAGAGTTTATTCTTATTTTAACGTTTAAATTTGAATTTTAATTAATTGATTTATTAGCTAAAAGGCGTCTGTGAGTCCTGACGCGTTTTAGGTTTCCTAAGCTATTTTAACTTCTCTTCCGGATGTTTATCCTTATCTTAATTAGTGTAAAAGACGTCTGCACACGTAGACGCGTTTTAACTAATAAAGATAAAGATAAGTTTTCCCGGATATTTATCCTTATCTTAATTAATCTGAAAGGCGTCAATCATGGTAGACGCGTTTTAGATAATTACAGATAAAGATGAATTAATCAGTATTTATCTGTCGATTAAGGTGGATAAATCTTAAATTTTTCTATGTTAATCGCGAACGCAGAAAAAGCCTATAAATACCTTACATTTTGAAGAGTAAAAATGTTGAGTTGAAAGCCATTAAAAGAGAGCGTTATTATAGCAAGTTGAAGATCGGAGCAACAACGTCGGAACGCCGGAGCGCTGCCATTTCCAGAAGTCGGCGTCCCTTTCAAGATCTTCATCCTTTCAAGGCTTTAACAATCGGGCATAAGTGTTTCAATTCTGCATTTTCATTCTACATTTTCATTAATTTCATTCTTCATATTCACTTCATGCAACACACACCACAACATAATCTTCCAAAACCTATTTGATTTAAGGGGTTTCAAAGCCATTTACACAAGTAAGTTTGCTGTTTAAGCATGCTTAACTTCATGATTAGTTTGAATATTACTTCTATTTAAATTCTCATCATCAGTATTTCTTTATTCTGTCTCTGTTTCTGCTGCACTCAACAACAACAACAAGAGAATCAAAAGGGGAAATCAAGTACAAAGCCAGAAGGACTTATGGACGATCCTCAACCTCAAATTCAACAGCAAGAACAAAAGAACAAAGAAAGGGCTCTCTTTCTTCAGCCGGCTGAAGGAGGGGAATCAAGGACTTAAACATCTTCCGCATTCAAACAGGTAGGCGATCATATCTCTTTTGAAACTTTTAAGTTAAAAGTTTCTGACGATCACTGCACTTTAGTTGTTGTTTTTAATAGGTTAGTTTACACTAAACAACATAGATTTTTCATGTTAATCACACGAGCATTTTCAACACCTACAGATTCGTACATAAACTCCTTCAAATGTGTGAAGGGGTTACCAGTACCGTTGTATTTCCGGTATACTGGCATCTCAGAGGGCGGTAGGTGGAATACCGGCAGGCTCGGTAAATTGATCTCTGGCGCAGCTTTAACCCCCATCATCTTCTGGAGGTTGTTGAATTGCTCATCCATGCGCTCCATTTTGGCCAGCAACGCTTGCGTGGTCAGATCTGCCTGGGGAGGAGGAGGAGGTGGAGGTACTTGATAGGCCTGCTGCCTAGAGTACGTTGGACAGGAGGGAAAATAAAGGGGAGGTCCGGCAGAGCTTCCGCCATGCCCGAGGGCATTTTGATAAACAGGCGTTTGCGGTCTAGTCGGTTGCCTAGAGGATGAAAGTTGTGGCCCAGTTGGCCAAGAAGTAACATGGAGGCCTTCCATGGCCTAATGAATGTAAGGAGGAGGAAGAGGAGGTTGCTGAGGGACAGTGGGGGAGCCACAGGGTTCGGCTCAGCAGGCTGCACGGGTGCCTTCCCCTTCAGAATAGACTGGATCGCTTCGAACTGCTGAGAGTCCAGTCGGGAGGCAAGAACTCCCAAAGCGTTGACGAGATCCGAAGGATCAGAGAATGAGGGATCATTCTGATTCATGTCCCCCTCAAGATCGGGATTAGGAATCGCATATTCATGCGGGGGAAGATCAGGATATCGATCATGGGGATGAAAGAGAGGGGTCCGGACATTCCCATCATGTCAAAGCGGAACGGGGACGGAATTACGGGAGGCATCAGCATCTCTCCCGCTCTCATAGTTGTAATCAGAATCCCGAGGGGCATTAGCATCTCCCTCGTAATTGACCATGGCGTCTGGAGCCACACTCAAGTCCCTGCCTGATCGCAGCAGCATGATATTAGATTCTTTTTTTTTTCAAAGATTTGACAAACAAGTTGCACAGAGATTAATCAATCAAGTGGATGCTTAACGTGATTTTGAGATTCCTTGTTGAGTTATTTGGATTTAATTAAACCACAAATTCGCTCAAGGATAGGATCCTAGTTTCAGTTCAATATCCACCGTTATTCTCTATGGCTTTCTCTCACAACGCTTTATGGAATCTAACCGGGACTTCAACTGGTACAACCAGCCCGATGATCAAGGAGGAATACCTTGATTTTGGGGACTTATGGAGTTCTCAACGTCAACTTCTCTAGTCTGATCAAGGGACCAACCCAATCAGAGAGAGTGGCTGACGTCAAGTAGTGTGTTCCTAAGAAAAGGAGGGTATTCGCCTCAATGCGTATGACTTATGGCCTGGATGGCCTCTAATGCTTAATAATAATGGGTAGTAGCACCCAAGTCACCAAAAATCTGAGAACTGGAGAAAAATTAAAAAACTGTCTGAATTGCGTCAAGTGTAGAAGACGCTATTCAAACAAAATCTTAATTTTTCGCAGAAACTCAGATTGCAGACAGCAGAGAATGAAGACTGAAAGGCGTCTGAGTATATTGACGCGGTTTGAAACGCGTCAGTGCTCCTAGACGCTTTTCAAGCCGCAGAAACAGTTTTGCAGGAGGAATTTCTGGGTTGATTCCTCCTCAAACAAGATAAAAGCAGTAAATAATCTGTTCATGCATATTTTTTTTAGTTCCAGATTTTAACAAGATGATTTTACTAACTAAACAAGTAAGATATCAATCAATCACTCAGCATTTCATCACAAAAACAGTTTTTAAACTAATCAACGGGAGGGCAAAATTTTGCCACGGGGGTGTGCACGTGGTGCACGAGGGAAATTAACTAAACTAAAACACTCACTAATTGGTGAGGACGTGTCGAAAGACACAAGTGGTGCACCGTGGGTGCCCGATTGATGATAGCAAGAACAAAAAACTAAAAGATGGCGAGACCAAGTCCCATCGTGATCTCCAAAAAAGCTGTGAGTGCTTAGAATGATCGTGTGATTCACATGAAAAATCTATGTTGTTTAGTGCAAAAATAAACCTATTAAAAAAAAAGAAACTACGTGAAGTGATCGCTAGAAACTTTTGACTTAAAAGTTTCAAAAGAAAATTTTGATCGCCTACCTGTTTGAATGCGGAAGATGTTAAGCTCTTGATTCCCCTCCTTCAGCCGGCTGAAGAAAGAGAGCCATTCTCGTTCTTTGTTCTTGCTGTTGAATTTGAGGTTGAGGATTTGAGGATCGTCCAAAAATTCTTGTGACTTTGTGCTTGATTTACCCCTTTTGATTCTCCTTTTGTTGAGTGCAGCAAAAATAGAAAGAAAAGAGATGAAGAAACAATGATGAGAACTTTAAGCAAAAATAGTATCTATTCTAATCATGATGTTAAACATGCAATTAAACAGCAAACTTACTTGTTGTGGTTTTTGAAACCCCTTAATCAAATATGTTTTGAAAAGAATGAATGTGTTGTGTGTGTTGCATGGAGTGAATGATGAAGAATGTAGAACTAAATGAAATGAATGCAGAAAATAAAAGACTTATGCCCAATGGTTGAATTCTTGAATAGATGAAGAATCTTGAAAGGACGCCGACTTCTGGAAATGGCAGCGTTTCGGCGTTCCGACGTTGTTACTCCGATCTTCAACTCGCTATTAACGCTCAATAATGACGCTCTCTCTTTTTTTAATGGCGCTCAACATTTTTAACTCTTCAAGATGCAAGGTATTTATAGACTTCTTCTGCGTCCGTGATTAACATAGAAAATTTTAAGATTTATCCATCTTAACCGACAGATAAATATTGATTAATTCATCTTTATCTGTAATTATCTAAAACGCGTCCACCATGGCTGACGCCTTTCAGATTAATTAAGATAAGGATAAACATCCGAGAAAACTTATCTTTATCTTTATTAGCTAAAATGCGTCTACATGTGCAGACGTCTTTTACACTAATTAAGATAAGGATAAACATCCGGAAGAGAAGTAGAAATAGCTTAGGAAACATAAAGCACGTCGACTCTTACAGACGCCTTTTAGCTAATTAATCAATTGATTAAAATTCAAATTTAAATGCTAAAATCGGAATAAAGTCTAAATGGTGTCCACACAGGTTGACGTCTTTTAGCCTTCTGCATATTTTAACTGAAATTTGAGCAGAAATCAATTCAATTGATTAACTTAAACATGTCTGTTCAACCCGACACTTAAAAAGATCAATAAAAATTAATCAATGATTAAATATCAAACCATTTTGAAGCATTATTATATGATATGAAATTTACTCGAAATGATGTCAAAATTAGCGTGTCTACATTGCTGTTGCTGGTGCGCCGGTGGAGGGTAGGAGGGGCCGGCCTCAAGCATGCATGGTTGCGCCGGTGGAGGGTAGGAGGGGCTGGCGCGTGGAGGAGCTGGAGCTTGCCGGATGCTAGTGTGCGTGGAAGAGGCAGCCGGGTGCTGCAGGTCGTGGAGGAGGCAGGTGCTGGACTTGCTGCTGGGTGAAATAGCCGGGTGGAGAAGCTTGCTGAAAGAGAGAAGAGAGAGGGAGGCAGAGAAGAGAGAAGAGAGGGAGGCAGAGAGAGAATAAGGAGATTGCGTGGGAAAGAAAGAGAGAAACCGAGAGAGGGAGAGAAGGATGTTGCGGCTGGGAGGAAGAGAGGGATGGCAAGGAGAGAAGGAAACCAGAGAGGAAGACGGGCTGCCGGGTTGAGAGGCTACGGGAGGAGGAGAAAATGGAGAGGAATAAAAAAACTGAGAGAGAGAAACGTGTATGACAGGTTTGCTGCGGGAAGGAAATTAATATAGAGAGGAAGAGAGGCGTGGGTAGGAAACTGGAGAAGAAGTAGGACTGCGATTTGGGAAATTGGAGAGAAGGAAGGAAATAGTGGGTTTTGGGAAACTCCAGAGAAGGAAGGAATCAAATTGCATTTTTACCCCTGTTTTAGTTGAAATCCAAACACTAGATCTCCCCCAAATTTTTGAAAACTCCACCAGCTGCACTGCATCATCGGCATGTCATGTTCCCATAAAATAAATATAAATTAGCGCATTATCATAAAAATATCATCATATTTATTCATTTCGTCTCGGTTTTGTCGAAAAACCGCAAATGCGCTATGCTCCTTTAATCATATGAAATGACGATGTTTTTAAGTCAGAATTTGATGAAATTGGTACCGTTGGACTTGTTACACAATTATCTATCATTTCATGCTATTTTGCAGATAAAAACATGAGTATGATGCATATGATTGCCCTTAAATGATCAATTTAACACTTTATCACACCCCCCAACTTACTCATTGCTAGTCCCTTAGAAATGCAAATAAGGAAAAGTTAGGACAAACAATGAATTATCATGCTTCATTTGTAGTATCTTTCACAATCAGTTTAAGTGGTAGCCGATTGGTTAAGCTAAAAGTTTTCATATCCCACAATATTTTGATTCACGACATGTGATTGTGCATGAAATTTGACACACTTAGAACTCGTTTCCGACCCTTTTTGGTATATTCTTACCTTTACTATCCTTTAGATAAAGACTACCTGGGGAGGAGAAGAGAATAAAACATTTCCCGATCAGTCAGTGAGGACCGTTTTTCAGTTCCCGTCCCAACTCAGCACTTTTCACGACTTGGTCATATTTTTGGTACGATGGACTTTTTAGCGTGGCGTTTTTTTCATTTTATTGTACTTTTGCTTTTGAGAGTGCGTACTTTTTGCCACTCTCTTTGAATTGCCTGAGGGGAGGTGCGTACTTTTTGCCACCTACCTTCCTTTAACTCTTTTAACGCCTTCTATTGCCTTTAATGTTTACAGCTGTCCATTTTAATGACCGCCTCTTTTAGAGTGCTGAGTGGGACAGTCCCCTATTACGGATCCTACACATTCCTTTCGTTCAACCCAAAAGAAAAATTAGAATAAGTAGTCTTATCCTTAAGGTTAATTCCAGCAATTCTATACTTTTAAGATCTTTCATTTATTCTAAGTTGCCGTGTGTATGTGAAAATCATCTTGCCGTGGACTTTTGTAAAGTGGGATATTTAAACTTTGAAGGTTCTTTAACCAATGTGACAACAAAAAAAAACTGATTTGTTAAAGATTTACTTAATAAAACATGATTTTCATGCAATTTTCCTAGGATGTGAAAAGAAGTTTTTGAAAAAATTTGATCATTTTTCAGTGAAAGACATCAGTTTACTTCAAAAGATTTTCAATAAATGCATATCAAATTGATTGTCCCACCCCCCAACTTGCTTGATATTGTCCTCAATGGCATAAAAGATATGAAAAACATGCAGCCAGAAGAGAATTTGTGAAGGAGCGAAACAACCTGTAATGACGAGGATGCGACATACCCACGACGATTGCTGCTCAGGGACCTAAAAGAAAAAGAAATACCAAAAACTGAAGTAAAATATTGGGTTGCCTCCCAACAAGTGTTAAGTTTATCGTCTTCAGCCAGACGGAAGTTCAGTTAATGTGGATCACTCAGTTCTATGGACTCAGGTGGTGCATTTTGAAGATTTTCAATGAATGGTTTCAACCGTTGACCATTAACAGTGAAAGTGTTCCCGCTCTTAGGATTCAAAATTTTAACGGCTCCATGATCGAAGACTTTAACGACCACGAAGGGTCCATCCCATCTGGATTTCAGTTTTCCAGGAAATAGGCGAAGCCTAGAATTAAATAGCCAAACTTTCTGATTTGGAAGAAAGGATTTTCTGACAATATGTTTATCATGAAAAGCTTTAGTTTTGGCTTTATAGATCTTTGAATTTTCATAGGCCTCGTTGCGCAACTCTTCCAGCTCACTCAGTTGTAAGGTTCGGTGGGAACCAGCTTGGGCTAGGTCCAGATTGACTTATTTGATGGCCCAGTAAGCCCTATGTTCCAATTCCACCGGAAGGTGGCACGCTTTTCCAAAAACCAGGCGATAAGGAGACATGCCAATAGGAGTTTTGTAAGCGGTCCGATAGGCCCATAAAGCATCATCCAATCTTTCAGACCAATCTTTTCTATCGGGCCTAACGGACTTTTGCAGAATATTCTTGATCTCCCTATTGGAAACTTCCACTTGGCCACTGGTTTGGGGGTGATAAGGGGTAGCTACTTTGTGATTAATCCCATATTTCTTAAGCAAAGCTTGAAATTGGTAATTCGTGAAATGCGTTCCCCCATCACTTATGATAGCTTTAGGCCACCCGAACCGAGAAAAGATATTCTTCTGAACGAATTTAATGACCACTTTATGATCATTGGTTCGGGTGGCTACTGCTTCAATCTATTTTGAAACATAATCCACCGCTACCAAAATATATGTATGTCTAAAAGAGGGTGGAAAAGGTCCCATAAAGTCAATTCCCCAAACATCAAAGACTTCAACCACCAAGATTGGGTTGAGTGGCATCATATCCCTTTTCGCCATATTTCCTACGGCCTGACATCGGAGGCAAGTTTTGCTAAATTCATGTGCATCTTTGAAAAGTGTGGGCCAGTAAAAACCACTTTGTAGGACTTTGGCTGCAGTTTTCTTTCCTGAGAAGTGGCCCCCACAAGCCAGATTATGGCAGAAGTTAAGAACACTATGTTGTTCTTCTTCAGGAACACATCACCTAATGATTTGATCATGACAAAATTTGAATAATTCAGGATCCTCCCAGAAATAATATTTTTCCTGAGAAAAGAATTTGTCCTTTTCACTTTTAGTCCATCCTTCCAGAAGCTGATTAGTCACCTTGTAATTGACAATGTGAGCATACCAAGGTGCAACAGTGTGAGAAATGGTCAGTAGATGCTCATCAGGAAAGGAATCAGTGATCGGTGTACTTTCAGAGATCGGAATTCGGGATAGGTGGTCAGCTACCATATTCTCAGAACCCTTCTTATCCCGAATTTCCAAATCAAATTCCTGGAGGAGTAAGATCCATCTAATAAGCCTAGGCTTTGCATCCTTCTTGGTCAACAAGTATTTCAGAGCTGAGTGATCATAATATATTATGACTTTTGCCCCTAAAAGATAGGATCCGAATTTTTCTAGGGCAAAAACCACGTCTAACAATTCCTTTTCGGTGGTGGTATAATTCATTTGAGCATCTACAAGGGTGCGACTTGCATAATATATCACCACGGGACACTTGTTGATTCTTTGTCCCAAAACTGCACCGATAGCATAATCCGAGGCATCACACATGATTTCGAAGGGTAAAGACCAATCTGGAGATTGAAGAATCGGGGCTTTGGTCAAAGATTCCTTCAGAGAATTAAATGCCTTGATGCAAGATTCATCCATTTGGAACGGGACATCCTTAGCTAGGAGAAGAGTTAGAGGCCGGGCAATTTGAGAGAAATTGTGGATAAACCGGCGATAGAAACCGGCATGGCCAAGGAATGAACGGATCTGTCTGACCGAGGTAGGAGGAGGAAGATTGGATATGAGATCGATCTTAGCTTTATCTACCTCTATCCTCCTTTCAGACACAATGTGGCCTAGAACAATGCCCTCTCGAACCATAAAATGGCTCTTTTCCCAGCTAAGAATCAGATTGGTGTCTATGCATCGTGCTAGCACCTGTTTAAGATTTTCCAGGCAGTTTTCAAAAGAGTCCCCAAAGATTGAGAAATCATCCATGAAAACTTCGAGGAATTCTCCCACCATATCGGAGAAGATGGCCATCATGCACCGTTGAAATGTGGCTGGTGCGTTGCATAATCCGAATGGCATTCTCCTAAAAGCAAACGTGCCATAAGGGCACGTGAAGGTGGTCTTTTCTTGATCTTCCGGATAAATAGCCACTTGATTGTACCCGGAGTACCCATCTAAGAAGCAGAAATACTTCTGGCCCGATAACTTTTCTAGAATCTGATCCATGAATGGGAGTGGAAAGTGGTCCTCCTTAGTCATGAGATTCAACTTTCGGTAATCAATGCACACTCTCCATCCCGTGGTGAGCCTAGTGGGTACCTCTTCTCCATGATCATTCTTGATAACCGTTAATCCAGATTTCTTGGGTACCACTTGGGTTGGGCTGACCCATTTATTGTCTGATATTAGGTAAATGATACCCGTATCCAGCCATTTCACAACTTCCTTCTTCACTACTTCTTTCATATTGGGATTAAGCCGCCTTTGCATCTCCCGACTGGGCTTAGAATTCTCTTCCATATAGATATGATGCATGCAAATGGACGGGCTAATTCCCTTTAAATCTGCCACCGACCATCCAATGGCACCCTTGTGATCTTTGAGGACCTCGGTTAATTGGGCCTCCTGCGGCGATGTGAGATTCGCCGCAATGATGACCGGGAGAGTTTGGTCCGGGCCCAAAAAGATATACTTGAGAGACTCAGGTAATGGTTTGAGTTCAAGCTCAGGAGGGTCCTGTAAGGATGGCAAAGCGGGCTCAGACTGTAAGGCTGGTAAAGGTTCAACCTTGGGCCAAGATGTTAATGGGCCAGGAGAGTCCTTTAAAGTGTTGGCTTCTTCCAAAAGGTCATATGTGGACATCCCATTTTCTTCAACCAGATTATCCAAGATATCAACAGTATGGCATTCTTTTCATGATCTGGGTATTGAGATGCTTTGAAGACATTAATCTGGACCTTTTGACCCCCAAATGAAATGTCCATTATGCCAGTTTCACAATTTATATTAGCTTTGACAGTGGCTAAGAATGGACGACCTAAAATGATCGGGGTGTGAATAAGTTCCTCAAGTAATGCCATATCCAGAATAAGAAAATCCACGGGAAAGTAGCAATCATGAACCTTCACAATAACATCCTCAATTAATCCCCGTGGAGTTTTCACAGACCTATCGGCCAACTGCAAGATGATGGGTGTGAGCTTTAATTCCCCAATATTAAATTTCTCATAAATGGCTGTTGGCAATAGATTCACACTAGCATCTAGATCCAATAAAGCTCTATCAAATGTAACTCCAGCTAAGTCACATGAAATTAGAGGTGCTCCAGGATCCTTTAACTTCTTGGGTAAATGATTCATCACAATTGCACTAACATCCTCAGAAAGCCGAACCTTTTCGGGTGCCATTCTAGATTCTCTTCGTGGAGTACATAATTTCTTGAGAAACTTAGCATAAGCTGGCACATGCTTGATGGCATCGAGGAGTGGAATATTAATTTGGACTTGTTTGAACAAATCCAACAATTCCTCATTCTGGGCCAGTTTCTTCCTGGCATTGGGCTTAGCTAACAAGGCATTAGGAAATGGCACCCTAGGTTTATAAGAACTTGGGCCTTCATCAATCTTCCCTTTTCCTTTCAGATCCTCCTCCAACTTCTCTATGTTGGGTTCATCTTCACTCTCACTTTCAATTTCCTGAGGCCCATCAGTGGAACCTTTGGCTAACCCTCTATCTGCATGTGGTTTTTCTAAACTTCTCCCACTCCTAAGGGCTAAAATGGCTTTAGCATTCTCCAATTGTGGCCCTTTATGTTGTGGTAATGGGCTAGGCTGAGGTAAAAGGCCCGATTGCTGTGGAAAACCCGAGGGTTGATTCCTTGGATTGGCAACGGGTTGACTAGGAATTTGGCCCACTTCTCTTCTCATCGTAGCCTTAGCTAGTTGGCCCATTTGACTTTCCAACTTAGCAATGGATTGTTGCTGGGTCAAAATCAGTTGTTGGAGTTGAGTGAATTTGTCATCAAAGTTGGGCTGAGGAGGTTGTTGGTAAGTGGGTGGAGGATGGTATTGGGTTGGCTGTCCAGATTGGAATGAGTGGTAGTGGGCCGGTTGACCTGATTGATACTGGGCCGGTTGAGAAAACTGGGCTTGAGATCCCCTAGCCTGAACATTTCCATAGAAATTAGATTGCTGTTGGAATGAATTCTGTAGCTTTTGGGCTTGATGCATGGGAGGATTGAACATTGGTAATGGGGCCTGCTGATTCTTCCAAGAGAAATTAGGGTGATTTCTCCAGCCATGATTGTAAGTATTTGAGAATTTATCATTATTGGGCCTGGAGAATCCCTGGGCAGCCTGAACTTATTCTTGAATGAATGGTGGAAGTTGGGCCGCAGTTGGGCATTCATTCACTTGATGGGTTGGACTTGCGCATAAGGCACAAATGTCATGATTAGCAGAGGATGGGCCTTCATATGGACTAGATTGTGTTGGGTAAGTAGGCTCTTGCTTGTTTAAGGCCAGGAGTTGGTCTAGTTTCTGGGCCAAGATGTCTACCTTATCCAATTTCTGATTAATCATATTTATGTCCATTCTAGATTCGGGCTCTCCACGGGCCTTAAGTTCATATATTCCAGTCCGTTTAGATGGCCCAACAGACCTTTCATAAGATGATAATGAGGCATGGTTGATGGAATTTTCACTTAACATCTCAAACAGATCATAGGCCTCATCTTCATTTTTCATCATAAATGCCCCTCCACATGAAGCATCCACCATCTGTCTGAACTGTTCAAACAATTCTTCATAGAATGCTTGGACAATTTGCCATTTTAAAAGCCCATAATGAGGACATTTTCTAAGCAATTCTTTCAGCCTTTCCCAAGATTCATGGATCAATTCTCCGGGAGTTTAGGTAAAACTCGTGATGGCCCTTCTCATGGTATGGGTCTGCTCGATGGGATAGAACTTCTTGATAAATTCTTTCTGCATCTCTTCCCATGTCCTAATGGGCCTTCCTATAGTTCCCAACCAATGTTTAGCATTGTCTTTTAATGAAAAGGAAAATAAGGTCAACTTAAGGCCATCATCGGTGAAATTCTGGATTTTCACCGTAGAACAGATTTCTAGAAATTCATCCAGATGCTTATAAGGATCTTCATTAGTATTCCCATAAAAGGATGGGAGCATCTGAATGGTGCTAGATTTGATTTCATATTGATTGGCTGGATTCTGAGGAAGATGAATACATGATGAAGGTTGATATCGATTTGGAATGAAATAGTCCTTCATTTGCTTTGGTGGGTCCTGATTATCAGCCATTGGATCTTGTGGTGGATTTCTTTGATGTAGGATTCTTTCTATTTCAGCAAGTGGTCCTAAAAGGTTAGGATTTTGAGATCTCTTACCTTGCATGCACTAGGACTGATGGAGAGAGGATTTTGTTTTCTATTTCTTGTTTTTTTTTTTTTTTTATGCAAACAATTTTGACAAACAAATTATCCTAATGATCTAATGTTAACCTAGACTCTCTATGTGAATTTTCTTACAAGGTGAATGGAGTCCACCTCGAGTCATAATCACAATCAGTCAACGGCCAGGTAAGAGGTGGGGTAGTGGGAGGCTCCCCCTACTTTCGTAGGGACCTAATTAGATAACCACTTTCCCGCTTAGACGTTTGCCTTTTTACCTCTAGCCTAAACACCGTTGC
This sequence comes from Zantedeschia hybrid cultivar, assembly GCA_030544215.1. Classification (NCBI taxonomy): domain Eukaryota; kingdom Viridiplantae; phylum Streptophyta; class Magnoliopsida; order Alismatales; family Araceae; genus Zantedeschia; species Zantedeschia hybrid cultivar. Next base: position 10,424,530 of record JARZZO010000004.1, on the reverse strand, counting down.
CAAAAATGGAGGCAACCCGAGATTTAAACCACTCACGGTGTAAACCCTAGATTCTCTTTCGACTTGCTTTTAATTGGATTAGGAAATGCCAATGCAAGGAAGGTGATTTGTGGGCTAAAGAAGGGTGATCAAATCCCTACCTTATGTGGTTAAAGTTGCTGCCCTTAAAGTCTTTTTGAATGCAATACAAGGCAACAAATAAATGCAAGGTGTGTTGATGCAATCATGAATGACTTGCTAAAATTGAAACCCGTACCTTTCCCCCGCAATCTTCAACAATTTATGGAAATAACTGTGCAAGGAAACTAGCTCATGCTTTCCTAGAATGATGAATGCCTAGCATGGAAGGTTTCTAATCTTGGAGATGAAAATTTTTAACTTTGGATGTTCTTCTTTTTGTTTCTTTTTTTAGTTAATGGAAACCTATCTAAACTAGAAACTACAAAAAAGGAAACTAACTAGAATAAGAAAATTGAAACATAGAAAGTTGGAACACACTTACCATGATTTCGCTTTCCTTTTTTTTTTTTTTTTTTTCAATTTACCTGCAAAAATAAGAAAAATAAGGTTAGCTAAAGAATAATTACACTAAATCCAAGATAATCAAAATTAAAAATCTAACTCTCCGGCAACGGCGCCAAAAATTGATCGTTCCAAATTGTGCGTCGTTAAACACTTATGAAAACGTTCAATCTAAATTTATCCGGCTCACTCAAATCAGATTTTGGAAATTTAATAATGGTGAGTCCGAGTCGATCCACAGGGAGATAGAATTTTAATTTTGAAAACTTTGGACTTTAGTTAATCTAAAAATAAGTGAAAATTTAAGGAAACTAATTACTTAATTAAACTAAAATTAAGTTAACTAATGTTACCTAAAAATATGATTACTCAAATTAAACAAATCTTTTTTTTTTCTTTTCCTTTTCAGAAATTAAACACAAACATATATGGAAAATAAGCACGTCAAAGAAAATTAACAAAGAAACTGTTATTTAACTAGGTGTAAATGATTAATTAACTAAAAATCATGAAACAACTTACAACACTTAACGGTTTAATATCCTAAATAAACAAAATATTAAATAACAACTTGACTAATCCTAATTAAATAAACAACTATTATACTAATGGGGGAAGGGAAAGAATAGAATCAAAGCAATCTGTGGGTTGCTGGCGCAATGGACCGGACTGCTGGTGCTTTGTGGGAAGAAGCTTGCTGCAGCTTCAGGCTTCAGGTGTTGCCGCGTGGAAGTTTTGCTTGCAGCTGGTGGGTGCTTGAAGCTGAGACGTGGAGCTTGCTGGTGCTGGCTACGTGGAGGAGAGGAAGAAGGCCTGGTTGCTGCGTGGAGCTGTTGGAAGCTCTGCTTCACCACGTGGAGGCTTCACCGCATGGAGGCTTCACCGCATGGAGGCTGTGCGCTGGAGGAAGCAGGTGCAGCTCCAGGTGTTGCTGGCTTCACCAGGTTGGTGCGTTGCATGCAAGGGTGGCCTTGCTGCTGGTGGAAGCCGTGAAGCTGCTGCTGGGTGTGTTGGGTGTGCGTAGGGAAGGGCTTCACCGCAGGCGCGGAGTTGCTGTTGCTGGTGCGCCGGTGGAGGGTAGGAGGGGCCGGCCTCAAGCATGCATGGTTGCGCCGGTGGAGGGTAGGAGGGGCCGGCGCGTGGAGGAGCTGGAGCTTGCCGGATGCTGGTGTGCGTGGAAGAGGCAGCCGGGTGCTGCAGGTCGTGGAGGAGGCAGGTGCTGGAGTTGCTGCTGGGTGAAATAGCCGGGTGGAGAAGCTTGCTGAAAGAGAGAAGAGAAGAGAGAGGGAGGTAGAGAAGAGAGGGAGGAAGAGAGAGAAGAAGGAGATTGCATGGGAAAGAAAGAGAGAAACCGAGAGAGGGAGAGAAGGATGCTGCGGCTGGGAGGAAGAGAGGGATGGCAAGGAGAGAAGGAAACCAGAGAGGAAGACGGGCTGCCGGGTTGAGAGGCTACGGGAGGAGGAGAAAACGGAGAGGAATAAAAAAATTGAGAGAGAGAAACGTGTGTGACAGGTTTGCTGCGGGAAAGAAATTAATATAGAGAGGAAGAGAGGCGTGGGAAGGAAATTGGAGAAGAAGTAGGACTGCGATTTGGAAAATTGGAGAGAAGGAAGGAAATAGTGGGTTTTGGGAAACTCCAGAGAAGGAAGGAATCAAATTGCATTTTTACCCTTGTTTTAGTTGAAATCCGAACACTAGATCTCCCCCAAATTTTCGAAAACTTCACCAGCTGCACTACATCATCGTCATGTCATGTTCCCATAAAATAAATATAAATTAGCGCATTATCATAAAAATATCATCATATTTATTCATTTCGTCTCGGTTTTGTCAAAAAACTGCAAATGCGCTATGCTCCTTTAATCACATGAAATGACGATGTTTTTAAGTCAGAATTTGATGAAATTGGTACCGTTGGACTTGTTACACAATTATCTATCATTTCATGCTATTTTGCAGATAGAAATATGAGTATGATGCATATGATTGCCCTTAAATGATCAATTTAACACTTTTTCAGCAGGCTTCCGAGGTGGAGGCCTGCTAGGTCGGTGAGGATCAAAGACACTAGAGAATGTAGCATCCTTGAAAGCATTCTGACAATAACGTGCTCTTTCATAGAGGTCTGCCATAGTGGTCAAGTTGCTGAGGGCGAGGACTAACTTAAACTAAGGCGTAGTATTGGAAATTAACATTTTTACTTGCTCCGACTCAGATAGATGATCTTTCACTTTTTCTGTCATGCCTCTCCATCTATCAGCAAAACTGATGAATTCTTCGTCATGCTTCATTTTTTCTGCTATCAAATCAGTAATGGACAGAGAGGGGGCAACTCTATCTTGGTATCGTTGAATGAACTTTCGTGATACGATACTATAGTCCTCTACTTCAGCAGGTTCTAAAGAAAAGAACCACTCGAGGGCTAGTCCCTCCAAGGATTTCCTGAATAAAATTGCCAACGACCTCTTGTCGTTTTGCCAGAAAGATGACTCATACATAAACTCCTTCAAATGAGTGAAGGGGTTACCAGTACCGTTGTATTTTCGGTACACTGGCATCTCAGAGGGCGGCAAATGGAACACAGGCAGATTTGGCAAGTTAATCTGAGGTGCAACTTTAACTCCCATCATCTTCTGAAGGTTGTTGAACTATTCGTCCATACACTCCATCTTTGCAAGCAAAGCTTGTGTTATTGGATCAACCTGGGGAGGAGGGGGAGGTGGAGGTACATGATAGGCCTGTTGCCTAGAGTATGTAGGGCATGGGGGACAATAGAGTTGAGGCCCGGTAGAGCTTCCGCCATGCCCGAGGGCATTTTGATAAGTAGGCGTCAGCGGCCTGACCAGTTGCCTCAAAGAAGAAAGTTGTGGCCCAACTGGCCGAGAGGTTGAGACTTGATGGCCTTCCATAGCCTGGGGAATGAAGGAAGTATGATGAGGAGGAGGTTGAGGAATGACAGGGGGAGCTGCAGGGTTCGTCTCAGCAGACTACATAGGCGTCTTTCCCTTCAAAATAGACTGGATTGCCTCGAACTGTCGAGGATCCAAACGGGAGGCAAGAACTCCCAAAGCGTTCACTAGATCCGAGGGATCAGAGGATGAGGGATCATTTGGGTTCATGCCCCCTCGAAAATAGGATTAGGAATCGCATGCACATGCAGAGGAAGATCAGAATATTGATCATGAGCACAAGGAAGAGGGATTTGTTGGTTTCCCTCATATCGAACTGGACAAGAATGGGGATTACGGGGGGCATTAGCATCTCCCCCGCTTTCAAAGTGGAATCAGACTCAAGAGGGGCATTAGCATCTCCCTTGTAGTTGACTAGGGCATCTGGAGCCATACTCAAATCCCTACCTGATCGAAGTAGCATGATATTAGATTTTTTCAAAGATTTGCAGACAAGTTGTACAGAGATTAAGCAAACAAGTGGATGTTTAACGTTATTTCAGGATTCTTTGTTGGATTATTTGGATTCAATTAATCACAAATTCACTCAAAGGGCAAGATCCTAGTTTCAGTTCGATTTTCACCGTTATACTCTATGGCTTTCTCTCACAACGTTATGAAAATCTAACCAGGACTTCGATTGGTACAACCAGCCCGATGAACATGGAGGAATACCTTGATTTTGGGGACTTACGGAGGTCTTTAACGCCAACCACTCTATTCTGATCGAGAGACCGACCCAATCAGAGAGAGGTGAAGATGTCAAAAAAGGTGTTCCTAAGAAGAGAGGGGGGTGTTAGCCCTAGTGCGTATGACATGTGGCCTGGATGGCCTCTAATGCTTATTACGTAATGTGCAGTAACAAGCAGATCAGAAATCTGAGAACTGAAGAAAAAAATAAGAAACTGCCTGAAACGCGTCGCTGTTTGTCGACGCTATTAAAACATAACCTTATTTTTCTCGCAAAATCTCAGGCAGCAGACAGCAGAGAATTTTGCCTGAAAGGCGTCTGGGTTTGGCGACGCGGTATGAAATGCGTCGCTGTTCTTGGACGCTTTTCAAGTCGCAGAATGAACAATTCAGGAGGAATTTCTGGACCGATTCCTCTTCAAACAAATAGGATGAAAGCAGTAAATGATCAGCTCATGCGATTATTTTTTTTTTTTTTTTTAACAGGATAATTTCATCAGATGAATAACTAAAATATCAATCAATCACACAATCTTCTTATCACAACCACAACTTTCCAATCAATCAAACAAGGAGGGCAAGATCTTGCCACAGGGGTGTATACGTGGTGCACGTAGGAATAACAATTAAATGAAAAACTCACCGATCGGTGAGGGCGTGTCGAGAGACACAGGTGGTGCACAGAGAGTGCCAGATTGATGAAAGCAAGAACAAAGGTTAAAAGATGGTGAGACCAAGTCCCACCGTGATCGCCAAAAAGTTGTGAGTGCTCAAATTGGGTGTGTGATTATCATGAAAATTTATATTGTTTATATGACAAATAAACCTATTAAAACTAAGTGAATGTGATCGTCAGAAATTTTTAACTAAAAAGTTCCAAAAGAAAAGATTGATCGCCTACCTGTTTTAGAATTGGGAGATATTCGAGTCCTTGATTCCCCTCCTTCAGCCGGCTGAAGAAAGAGAGCCCTTCTGACTTTGTTCTTACTTTAGATGTTTATCGGACTTTGAGGATCATCCAGATTTCCTTTTCTTTATTGATTCTCTCCTCTTTATCTCCTTTTGTACCTTTGAACCTTGCAAAAAGTGAAAGAAAGAGGGAATAATAAGAACTCAAATAGACGTAGTATCTATTCCAGCAGAAATTCTAATCATGCAACTAAACAAATGAACTCACTTGTTTGATGGTCTTTTAAACTCCTTAAAACATGGATTGGAAAATAATGCTAGTGAGTGTGTGTTGCATGGAGTGATGTGATAAATGAGATTTTGAGCTAATATGATGATGAATAATTAAGAACTGAGTTGGATGGCCCCTAAAAAGCCTTGGTTCTTGAATGGATTTTGAAAGGACGAAGAAGTGATGAAGAAGGGATGTAGCTTGCTTCAAGACTCTTGGAAGTAGCAGCACCTCGATCCTTCAGCGCCTGGACGTCGTCCTCTTCTTGGATCACTCAAAATTATCACTAATCTTTCAGGAATTATCACTAACCTTCACTCACTTTTCAATGACCAAGGGGTTATGTATTTATAGGCTTTTCATCTACGGTTATTAATGGATTAACATGAAAAAATTTGAAGTTTATCTAGGTAACAAACAGATAAACACAGATTAATTCATCATTATCCGTAATTATCTAAAACTCGTCGCCTATGGGAGACGTCTTTTAGACTAATTAAGATAAGGATAAATATCCGGAAAAAGAAATAAAATTAACTTAGGAAACCTAAATGGCGTCGTGCTTGGCAGACGTCTTTTAACTAATTAATCAATTAATTAAAATTCAAACTTTAAAAATCAAAATAGGAATAAACTCTAAATGGCGTCTACACATGTCGACGTCTTTTAGACTTCTTCATTTTTTATTAAAATTTGAGTTAAAATCAATTTAATTAATTAACTTAAATTATGTATGTCTGACCTGATACTATTTAGATAATTAATTCAAAAATATTAATAAAAATTAACTAATGATTAAATATCAGACTATTTTGAGGTATTATTATATGATACGAAATTTACTCAAAATGATGTCAAAATTAACGTGTCTACAGAGCCAGGGTCCTGGACCTGGCTTGGCCAGGCCCGAACCCAGGCCCCTGACCAAATGGGCCTAAGCCCCTTTATACCCGGCCCATTAGGCCCTCCTTTGGCCCATTAAACCTGTTTTAAGCCCATTTAACCCCTTTTATATTAAAACCTCACCCTATTTAACGTGAAATTGGAATTAATAATGTTTAAAATTGTTTTAAACATTAAATTCATTACTTTTTAGTTAAAAGAGGATTATAATTAAGATATGATCTTAATTATATATTATTATTTTGATTAAAAAATTAGTGGGGTTTATGTTTTAAGATATGATCTTAAAAATATTTAACAAGTGTTGTTAAATTCTTCTAAATATTAATATTAGAGGGTTATTAAGATGTGATCTTAACTTAAATTATCAATTGTTGTTAATTTACTTTTCTTTAAGTGTTTAGAGGACTTCAATATTTAAGATATGATCCTAAATTTAATGTTAACAAGTGTTGTTAATTATTTCAAGTTGTGACTTTAAAATATTTAACAAATATTGTTAATTTAATTTTAAGTCATGATCTTGAATAGAATTAACAAGAGTTGTTAATTTTGTTATACTTATGTGATTAGATAAATGTATTAATTTTTTAGCAACCGTTGTTAGGAAATTAATTTTATAATTGAGGGACACTTAGTAATAGTTATTAAATGTTTAATTGACTAATTTTGATGTGTTAATTAATTCTTGAGAATTAACCCTTAATAACAGTTATTAAGAATTCATTTATTTATTTTAAAACTCTCAATAATAGTTATTGAGATATTTAATTATTTTTCTCAAGAATCTCTCAATTATAGTTAAAATTGATCCAATCTACTTAAATTTGGTCTTTTATAAAAGTTATTAAAAGATTGAATTAAGTCTAATTGTTAGACTATTTTGATTAGAAATGTTCTAATTAATATTTCTTAGTAATTGTTATTGAGAAATTTATTTAATAAAAGGGTTAATTAACAAGGAGTTGTTAATGAATTATAATTGGAATTATAAATTCTTTTATAAGTGTTATTTAGGAATTTTTAATTCTATCTAAATGTTAGATTGTTTCATATTAATAATTGTTATTAATGTGATTTAATATTAATCTAAGTGTTAGATTATTTAATTTAGAATTATTCTAAATTTTGTATGGAATATTTTAGAATTTTAATTTTAGCTTTGTTTGCACATGTTGATGTGTTTGATGCTTTAAATTAGATTTATTGCATGTTAGAAAATATGATTTTCGAAAATTCAAATTATCCAATTTTGATTGGTACCTAGGTTTTAAGAAAACCAAAATTATTATATTTTCAAAATTTTAGCCATCATGTGATGTGTTTTATCATGTGTGGTTAGTTAAAATTTACAGTGGTCATGGACATGCACTTAGTTAAATTTCATATCATGTGATGGTGTATGATTATGTGGATTGTTATGGAATGTGATGTTCATTAATTAAGTGTTAATTAATGAGGCATGTGTGCTTCCTTCTCTCTCATTCCATTGTAATTATATCTCCCTCTGTTATTGTACTCGGCCATAAGGCTTTCTCTTACAATTAATTTGTATTTGAAAATGTTTCAAATTCTGTTTTATATTTGTAATTGATCGCGCCGGCCGAGGAGAGGCGAGAATGATCCATAAATGTAACCAGGAAAGCGACAGGAGATGAGATCACCAGTGGCTATGTGCTTACATGTTTAGATTATATAAATGTTATATAGTTTTGGTGATTAATTGTTTGGCTCCAATTAATCACCGTGCTGTCTATGACCACATAATGAACATGTATGATTGATGCATGCCTTTTAGTTTTTTATTATGAATCGATTGCTAATCTCTAGGTATAGTTAAATATATTCGATATATTTATAAACTATCACCTAGGATGAGACCAACTTAAAATAAACAAAACCTTCAACATAAAGTCTAAACCGGAGCGCGAGTCATTGAGAATGTACCGTGTGGCTTTCCATCAATATAGTTCTTAGAACTTGATTTAGTGATGGCAGTTTCTATGTGTTTACCCGAGATCTGCCACCATCTGATGAAAAGACTATTAACTATGGCATATTGATGCCTTGAGATTGGAATAGAGGAACGGTGTAGCTATCCTCGCATTTACCCGGGAGCTGCATTCTTACTCTACTCTGTCACGTATTGATGGTAAAGCTTAGATCAGGTATAATAGTCTATTGTGTTTACCCGGGACCATTAAAAATCTGGGAGCCGAAATAAGATCAGATATTGCAAGGAGTTGCAATTACCATGAGATGGTTGCTCTAGGATAATGGTATGATACTATGTATTTACCCGAGGTCATACTATGATTCTTGGAGATTCTGATCCTCACTAGGAGACCGATGGAGTCTTCCGTTCTGTACACCTGAAGGTTATACAGTCCGTCGAAAAATAGTGAGAAATAATTCAAGATAAAAGACCATAATTAAATTATAAGAACTATCTGCTTAAATCACGTAATTTCCTTCGTTCACTAAAATATCGTCTATTCAAAATGTTGTCATATTGGATGCCAATACTTCTTATACTCAGACTGACTAGAAAACTCTAAAGAATACCTTTAGAGATAAGTGAAAGTTACTATCCTAATCAGCTATCATGAATCCTCTTACTTGGATAGACCAAGGTGAAGAGGTACTCATAGTATGCCCTTTTAAAAGGCAATCATTGTCATGAAATCTCTTATTTGGATAGACCAAGATGAAGAGATATTTATCATGTGCCTTTGAGAAAGACAAGTGGTAAGATTTTAAACGATCGAACCCACACCTGAAAAGATGTAGGAAGGTCAGCTGAGATAGAGAAGTAACAGTTCTCCCACTTCAACCAATATAAGAATATTGACAAAACGAATATGAAACTTGAAAGAAGTTTCAAATATTCTTATTATCAACTTTTACATGTCTATTGGAGAATTAGTGTCTCTAATATGAGATATTGGAAATGGTTCTCAGAGCTGCGATGGTATGCAGACTTAGACAAGTAAAAGGAAATCGAGAAAATGTAAGTGTTGAGTTAGACTCAACAATTGTTCATGATATTCATAGGTTGTTGTCTGACAGTAAATCTTTGTATATCTATAGGATTCTAAAATGAAACTGAATAATTGTTATTTAATTACATAAGATATCAAGAATTATAAAAGTGAATAACATTGACTGAAAAGGAACAATAGTTGCTCAAATCAGTCAATGCACTATAGATTCTTGAAGTGACATTTCATGTGATGAATATTCACAAGTCTCTTCTAGAACTGAACTGTGTGAATCTTGATTATCTATGGTATTGTACACATGGTTGTACAATAAGAAATTATTGATACTGATACATACTGATGTAAACAGCTCAAAGGCCAAAGATAATCATTCCCATTGACCTACCTTATAGTTTACTCTTAGAATGATTTGATTGTATGTGCTTATTGAAGTACATGACGAATGCATCTGAGAGATTAAAGTATAAGATCAATATAAAGTATTAGAATTTTTGATTTGATCAAAGAAATTAATACTTCAGTATATGATTCACATAAATCATTAAAAGGATAATTATATCCTCACTCGATTGATCCTCATTGAACATCATAGTAATATGATAGAAAGGAATTGCACCTTATTAAGATACGGTACAATACATAATAAGATTTATCTAATTCTTATATTTTTTAACATGAGTATGAACATTAGATGTCCATACTTTACAGATAGTTCCAAATAAGTCAGTGTGCGTTCATATAAGATATGGAAACCAAATAATTCATATGAGATGTGAATTATGAACAAACCTGATTTTAAAGTCAAGTTATACCGTGATGTGAATTTGTAAAATGTCTAAAGAGTTTAGACATTACATTTATTGGCCAAGCGATAATTATCGTCCTGAAAGTTGTCTTCTACGAAGAAGAATATGTCCTCAAAAAAGACAGTGGGAGCTGATAAAACTAGAAGATGTTCTAGATTCACAAGTTAACATAAGATTATTAGATAATCTTTAATTGTTTGGAACCACTCATAACACACATCAGAGAGTCTCATAGATTTTTGATATTCTCTCAGTGACTAGAAGGATATGTTTGACATATCTAATTTAGCAAGATGAGAAGAGGTCAAAATAGATTATGATCTAAAATCTATGATATTTATGCTCTCTGTCATTACAACTTTGAGATTGATAGGTTTATTAGAATTCTACTTGTCATTACTGCCAATCATGAGATGATGACAGTTGAATATTAAAAGCGTTCTCTCAATGTAATTGAGGTAAAGATGTATATGATACACCTTTAAATCTTTTACAATGTCCAGGAAGCAAATTATGATTTCAAAATCATTTTGAATCAAACTGAAGCTTCCTAAATTGTAATAAAAGTTTTAACTTAATAGTCAAATACTACGTGATCATTAAGAATGATCATGGATTGTGTGTGCGTTCAGAAAGGACAGTGGGAGCACGGTCGCTTTAGTAATGCTTTATGATAATAACATCAAAGTCATTGAAAATGACTTCAGGATGTTACTATTAGTGAAAGCATTGTTAACTATGTTTTATAATATCCCACGTATTGGAAATACGAATCTATTAAGATAAATCGGTGGGATATTATATTGACCTGTATGTCAAGATGTTTGGCATAAATTTCATAATAAGTCTCAATTGTTGAGATATGAAATTTATTCATTTAGGGAAAAAGTTTCTTAGAGGATACAAGAGTGAAACGCATCACTAAGCACTTGAGAAGTACTAAGGATGCACTCATGTATATGGAGAGGATGATTTAAAACTATGAGTTCACACTGACTCAAATTTCAAGTCAAATAATAGATTCAACCTTCTAGAAGAAAAGAAAGGATTGGAAGGGTTCCAATCCAGAACTCGATATTAAGGTGACGATATAAACAAGTGATAATGTTATTAGAACAGTATGGATGAAAAAGTTCATCCCTGAACTAAGATGTAGTTCTAAAAAGGTCTCTGATAAAATCCCGTTGTTGTAGGACAACAGTGGGAGCGATCAATTGTGTGATCGAGCCATGGTCTCTTCAGAAGTTGCAGAATATTCTGAGGCTCCTTCACAAGTTCAGAGATAAAGGATAAAAGGAAATAACGTAACGGAAAATATTCCATCTATAGATAATTTAGCAGATCCCTGACTAAGTCTTAGTCACAGACTTTATGTGAGCATCACCTAGATTTGATGGATATCAAATGCGAAAGTGATTGGCTTGAGTCCAAGTGGGAGATTGATAGATATATGTGTCCTCTAAGACAATCATAAGGCACCTATTTTAATCTGGTTCACTAATCAATGGCATTAAATTCATTATGTAGATTGGCATATTTATAATTGCGCACAATGAAGTCCATGAATATGTGCAATAGTCATCAAATTACGATGAGATCATAATAATGAGACTGATGACTTATAAACACATATTCTTAATTGTTCCTAGTCGTAGGATATTTGAGAAGGACATCAAACATCCGGTAAGACTAGTACAAGTTATTCCAGCTCATATGATAAGGATGACTGATCTCGTGTGGAGACATAATGGTAAACCTGTAGGTGCTCATTGGGGAATGAGTTCACTGAACTGATCCGACATGAATCACCGAATGGTAATTTACCTGATGTCAATTGGCTTAATTCATCGTCACAGTGGCGTGGTTGATCATTGGACTTGAGACACCAAAGACACCTTGTCGGTGGACTTCTGGACTTTGACCTTGACCTACGAATCCCTATCCACGGGATCTCTAATAGTCAAGGATCGGGTCCAGCGGAAGACCTTCGAAGGTAATTGTGTGTTCAATAAAGGATCGTTCGCTCTCAGGTAACTGGAGATAGAACGCTATAGAATAGATCCGCAGGAGTCTCTAGACAGAGCAGAAGCAATATCAGAAAAAGAGGTTTTCGGATATTGTACAGCAGAGTCTGATTCAAGTGAGTTGACCATCTAGGGTTTCACAGTTGACCATATCTTAGGTTAACTCGAGAGCATTGTGCGAACGAAGGATTATAGCCACTTGGTAACTGTGGACGGATAGGTTCCATGAGTAGGTTGTTGAACCCCATTACCTTCTGGGATCATGCGGTGTTGCTTGGCACCCAACTTGATCGGAAGTCTGACCGAATTTACATGCGATGTTAATTCGGCTAAGTAATTAGTTAATATCTAGATATTAATTAATTACAATAAGTCAATAACTAGTTATTGGACTTAAAGGACTGAAAACCGAAATGGTAAATGGGCCTAGAGGGTCACACGCAATAAGATTCTCAGTCGGTGGTACATAAGTGAGATTTATATTAACTCGGAGACTTTTGTGAAAAGTCGCGCCGACTTAATATATATACGCGTTGTTGAGAAACCCAGGGCCAAACTCCACGATTTTCCCTTGCTGGCTGTCACCCCTCCTTTCTCTCTCCTCCTCTAGGCTCCCCGTTCGAGGTGCCGGAGCAGTCTCCGTCTCCGCCGTGCGCAATTCCCGAATGTTGGGAATTCCCGTCCGCGGGTTTTCGGACATCGTTGCGGCGACGGATCTTCAGCAAGCGAGCTGATGCGGACGAGGGAGCGAGGACGAACCGCTGCGGAGGATCGCGTGGATACCACTGGAGGCTGGACGATTGTGCAGCTCGCGGCATCGCCTCAACGGAACCGAGACGGAAGCGGATTCGAATCCGCGCACGGTAATTAGATTACAACCCGGTTTTCGATTTTAGTTTTTCGTTTCGAATCGGATCAACGGGCATCGGGCGGAATAATTTTGTTCGGCGTTTCCGCTGCGTTCTTCGCGTCCCGCCCGGATCCCAACAGTCTCTGCCTCGCCACTCATGCCCACCAAGCCACCACGTTGCCATTGCCAGCTTGCCGCTTGTGTGGACCGCCGCAAGGGAGAGGAAGAGGGAGAGTAGTGGTGTTGGAGTATGGTGGAGAGAGGGAGACAAAGCTTAAAGAAGACGGGTGGAAGAGGAGGAAGAAGAAGAATGGAGGAAGAAAATGGTTTGAGGGGAAGGGAAGGAGGAAGAAAATGGTGGAAATGGGAGAAAGAAGATGAGGCCGAAGAAAACCCTCGCGCGGCCAGCCCCCATGTGCCCCCATCGTGCTGCCACATATACATGGAGGGTGCTACACACGTATGGTTGCTGGCATGCATCCTCCAAGTACACACCTCCCACTCCTAAGCTCAACTGGAGCCCTCATCTAAAATGCAGGGAGTGAGCCACACCAGTATTGGGTTCAGTAGAGAACCCGCGATCTCTACCTCCACACACGCACTTACAAACTAGTAGGAAAGTGCAGTAAAATAGTAAGGTAAAATTGTAAACTATTGAGAAACTACTGTAGCAAAAGTAAGACACATTAAGAAGCACCAAAACCACAGACCCATAAGATAGGTCGGAACCCCTCAAGTAGCACACGTTGCTTCAGCCACACCTAATTACAGGTGGTTCCACCTTGCCAAGTCACAAGGCAACAAAAGCACACACACCCACTAGCGCAACGGCTCTCAAGCCAAACTCCATACAACTCCAGACTGCACAGTCGGAGTGTATCCAATGACATCTTACCTCGTGGCCAGCACCTCACGCCTGTCCACCTATGCAAGCTCCAGACACCTGCAAAGTGAGGCAATGAGGAATAGGACTAACAAGGGTCCGTGCGTTCACGCGATGTACGTGCTTCTAGCCATGTGTACACACAAGTAGTGAAAGCTATGTCCCACGACCGATTTTCCCCACACTCGGACTCTGGTTATAAATGCGGGGACCCTGGGAATCAGCTTGAACCCACAACCAAGCTAACCTATGTCCCATCCCTCACGGGTCACAACGTGTACATAGGCACTAGGTGTACTACTATAGATCTCATCACCCTGGGTCCAATCCACGTAAAATGCGCACCAATCCCACAAAATGTAAGTGTCAAGCATGCAATTACGTGTACAGACGTACTTAAATTCTATACAAGAAAGTAACTACATAATGTTTTAGAAGAAATTTTAATATTTTAGTTTAACACTCATGCAATGCAATAAAATGGGGTTTTCCACTTCTCTTTCAAATCGCGTCACATGTTCCTGATGCTTTCCAAATCGCTTCATCAGGACCTGATGCTATTCAATCTAGTTAATCGATTTATTTAGAAAAACGATTATCTAAATTACATAACCCAAGGTGATGTCTTTCAGCCTAATAAATGCTATTAATAAATCAATTATATCCACACAGTCAGGGCCTAGGCCTCTGAATCGCATCACCCCAGAGTGATACGATTCAAATCACATTACTTGGTTCGGATGCAGTTCATAGTCCAAAATCGAGGCTAAAACACAACACTCGGTTGTCCTGAAAACTTAGTACAAAACTAACGCATACACACAAACATATACCTCCCTAAACATGAACAAAACCATGTGAAACCACGAAACCTCTACTTAACTCATGCTCCTCATGGGAAATCAATAAATCCTAGCAAGGATCTTTAGTGGAAAGCTACGACGCGGGAAGGACCATCATCCTACCTAGGGGTCTTGAGCTCCTCCGACTCAAAATGGAGCCCTTCACGTAGTGGAGACAATCCCGGTACCGCCGCAACCTCGCCAGCGAGCTGCCTCGTCCACCACATGTTGTTGCCTCCTCTAACTTGTCGTTGCCCCGCCGCTTACACCCACCAAGCCGCAACGCCACCACCACCTCGTCGCTTGCTTTGGTTGCCGCAAGGGAGAGGAAGAGGGAGAGTGGTGGTGATGGACGATGGTGGAGAGAGGGAGAGGAAGCTTAGAGAAGTGGGGTGGAAGAGGAGGAAGAAGAAGAATGGAGGAAGAAAATGGTTGGAGGGGAAGGAAAAGAGGAAGAAAATGGAGGAAATGGGGAGGAAGAAGAGAGGCCAAAGAAAAACCTCTCACAACCTACCCCCTCACGCCCCGCTGCACTGACCTACGTACGCAAAGGGTGGCACGGGGCGGGTTTGTGCCATATAGAGAGAAGTTAAAATGTGTCATATCGAGCTGATGCGACTCACAAATCAAGTCACCCTGGCACGACATGAATCAGAAGGGCCTGACAGGGTCATGCTACACGGCACACATGCATGCTCCCTAAGATGCGTCTGTACAAGGTGATGTGTTTAAAAATGTGTCACCCTATGTCGACGTGATTCAAAACGTATCACCCTACCCCGACTCTAATCAAATCCAACAAGTGACCCCTAAAAAGGCCCAACAGACCTACGCAAAACCCCATAACTAGATCTAAAACCCCCATATATTACAATTTAGGCATTTGCCATTTAACCTCTAGTCTTAGACACTACTTTTCAAAAGTAATAGTGAGCTCAACCTGGCCCCAAGTCTCAATGTGAACCCTAGGTCCAGTTTCTGCTCATTTTTATTAGGCTTGGGTTAGCAAGAGTGCAAAAGATGGTTGTTTTTAGGCCAAAGAAGAGTGATGAAATACCCACCTTATCTTGTTAATGGCTTGCCCTTAAAAGATTTTCAAGTGAAGTGCACAACTATGATACAAACAAACGAATTTTTAACGCTAAAAAAAAATATGTATGCTTGGCAAAATTGAAAGTACTTACCTTATCTCTGTTGGGTTCTCGGGTTTTTCCGAATTGCTCACGCAGCGGAAAATAAAATAAAACAGCGATCCGTTTTTCCCATTTCTAATAAATAAAATCGATAATCATATTATCAAGGTCTCACCGTGTGCGGATTCGAATCCGCAACCGTTCGGTTCCGTTGGTGCAACACCGCAAGCCGCGCAAGTGCCCGGCCTCTAGCGGAGTCCATGTGATCCTCCTTGCGACTGATATCCTCACATTCCTCGTTCTTCGCAGCCACGAAACCTCCGTCGATCGTCGCAACGATCACCGCAACGCGCGGACGATTTCCCGTCAAACGGGAGTTGAAGAAGCGGCGGAGCAGATCCGGGAATCCGGATCTGGCCTGGGGCGCCAGAGAGAGAGAAAAACAAAGGAGGGGGCGGCTAGGGTTAGCAGCAGCTTGGCCTGCTCAGCCCGTTCGCTATATTTTATACTAACCGCGCGGTTTTTCATAAAAAACCCCAGTTTGTATAAAACCCACTTATTTATCCATCGGCTTGAGAATCATTTGCGTGTGACCCTCTAGACCCAATTACCAGTCCGGTTAATAGCCCAATAAGCCCAGTAACTTCTTACTGGCTTTATTAATCAATTAATAACTCTTTATTAATTAATTAATCAATCGAATTGATGTCGCACATCGAATTCGACTGGGCCTCCGATCACGTTGGGTGCCAAGCAACACCGCGTAAATCTGGAAGGTATCGGGGTTAAGTAACCCACTCTTGGAACCTTTCCGCCGACAGTTACCGCGTGGATATAATCCTTCATTCGTACAATGCTCTCAAGTCAACTCAGCATATGGCGTGCTGTCAAATCCTAACAGGTCGACTCACTTAGATTGGATGCCGCTGATGAATATCGGAAAACTCCTTTCCCGATATTATCGTCCGCCCTGGCCAGGGACTTCCGCACATCCTTCCTAGAGCATTCTCTCTCTAAGTACCGAGAGCGAATGATTCCTTATTGACACACAATTCCCTTCGACGGTATTCCGATGTACCCAATCTTTGGCTGTTTAGAATCCCGTAGTTAGAGATTCATAAACTAAGGTCAAAGCACAGAAGTTCACCGACAAGGTGTCCTTGGTGTCTCAGGTCTGAAGACCATCCACGCAACTGCGACAATAGAATCAAGCTGGTTGAAAGTAAGGTACAGTACCATCCAGCGATTCAGTCGGATCAGTTTAGTGAACTCATTCTCCAATGAGCACCTACAGATTCGCCTTAGTGTCTCCACACAAATGACTTATGAGATCAGTCACCCTCATCATATGAGCAGGTGTAATCTGTACTAGTCTAACCGAATATCCGATGTCCTTCTCAGATATCCTCCGACTATGAATGATTAAGAATATGTGTGTTTAAGTGATCAGTCTCATTAGTATGATCTCATCATAATCTAATCACAATCGCACATATTCACGGACTTCATTATGAGACGATAATTAATACGATTTACACACAATGAATATTATGCCATTATATTAATAAATATGAACGAGATTATAAAGTCATATTGGCTTGTAGGCCACCTAAGACTAACAATCTCCACATTCTTCAACAAAATAAAAATAAATGACTTAAAATAAACTAATTGCAACCTATATGATTCATGACCTTTATGATGGTTTCTAATCTTCGTATGCAATTTTTAATTTTTTTCACATGGTGTCTTTTATTTAATGAGAAGAACAAATTAAACAAAGACATGTATAGAAAACTAGTATTAGGATCAAACACACCTTTTTTTTTAAAAAAAAATCTGTCTTTTTTTAACATGCACCCTGAAGTACAGTAGCAGCTACCCACTTAGTTTTTTTTCTACAAAAAAAATAAAAAAGTTTAAGTTAGTCTGAAAGTATGTAACAAAAGCCAAAGAAATCAACTCAAACCACATCGCCTCCTTGGCAACAGCAACAAAAATTGATGCTCAGAACATGTACGTCATTAAAGCACAACAACCACCAATCTATTTTCCAAATCGCGCTAAAATAGACAACTGTAGATCAAGGGTAAGTCTGAGTCGATTCCATACGGAGGTGATTAAAGTTTGGATTGAAAACTTTGACTCGAATCAACGATTTGACAAGTTTGTGCAAATCTAAAAATTATGCAACTAATCACATGAAATAATAAATAAACTAAGATCAGATCTTTGGTGACAAGGTGGACCCCACATGAAGTGGGTGGCTGCAACATGGAAAGGAGCTAGACCAGATCTGAAAGGGGGCACCTAGGGCAACCCTCTTTCAGTCACACAATGACCAAAGTGTCCATTGAAGTTCGACCAATTGCTTGCATCTCCTAGACATAAGAAATTATGTTCAGATCTTTAGAAAGAATAAAATTGCTCAAATAGGCTGAGAAATTATATGATCATTCAATGACGATTTTATTACCCCTATGAAACCCACATGAAATAATAAAATCTCTCATCAAAAAAATATTATATATGCAATGCCATTTTCTCAGAGAAACTCGTCATTTTTTGCGAGAACTTAAATTAATTTGAAAATGAATGTTATAAGAGTTTCACACATTAAATGACGGTTCCGAAGCAATTATTTCCATAAATTGACGAGAATATGCTATTTATCAATTATGGTCAATAAAGGAAAACGGAAATGAAAAGGTCTCCTCTCCACCTTTCTAGGCTTTCTAGAAACCTCTTCCATTTCCCTATCTCTCTCGAAACTTCTAGTAATTTATTTGTCTCTTCCCCTCTCTAGAAAATCTCAGCTTAATTGCGCTTCTTCCTCCTCTAGATTCCTCTCACCACCGACCTATCCCTCTTCTTTGCTATTCTAGAAATATCTACACTATTGAGATTGGTAGTAGAGGGAGCCTACAAATAGGCCTCCAACCCTCCTCTTTAGTGCATGTGCAGCAAGTGGAGCAAGAGAGCTCTCCTTGGGATATGTGTGTGAGGTGTGTGCATTCTACTTAAAGTATTAGTGTAGGATAGGTGAAGATTGTGAGTGTTTGTGCATCATTTCATGTAGTGAGTCCCTCAATTGTCAGTACAGTGAGTGGTGTAGGTTCTGTGTAAGAAAGAGTTTTTGTATTTGGAATGTTTTCAAGTGCAATAAAGTATAATTTATTTCTGCACCAAGAGCCCACATCTCCAACACAATATATGCTAGGTCTAAAGCTCACTAACTAGCATAATGTTAAAGAGTTCTTGATGAGGAGGGCCGAAGATGTAGTAGAATCAGCTCATGCATCCCAAAACATTAGCTTCGGATCCACTCCAATTCGATGCATTCAATGCCATTCTAGCAAGAGCAATACTTGCTGCAATGTGGCATTGTAATGATAACACTTGCTACAAGTGTGATCCTCTTTTTGTAGATTCTTTCCAACTTAGATGTTGAACTGGGATAGTCCCTCATGTCAGCCAAAAAAATTGATGGCTCAGCTATCGTCTGATCCAAGTGATCAGACAGTTGTTTAGATATTGCAATCCACGTGAATTTGGAATGTCTAGATATTGCAATAAATATTTCTCTTCCGGTTGATACCATTGTGTTGGGTCTAACTTCTTGATCATCTTGAGCCTACCGTTAAGGAAGTTTGTGCGGCCTAGCATCCTTCGGAATAATACTTACTCCAATGCCCCTTAGGTATTATAGGACAATCCAATTAGACAATGTGCCACATTTAAGACAAGTTGCTCAATTAGTTCATTTGATTAGACGGTGGTTGTGCTAAAATGTCCGGGGACATCACAAAAAATATGATTCATCCTTAAAACTGAAGAGCTTGGATGTGATGTCATGAAAGGTAATGAACATTAATCAAATGGGAAGAAGTTATATTTTAGAGAGGAATGTGTGTAAGTGCTCTTAAGAGAGCTTGGATGTGATGTCATGGAAGGTAATGACCGGTAATCAAATGGGAAGAAGTTTTATTTTAGAGAGGAGATCTTCGTAAGTGCTCTTAAGAGACATTAATGAAAATATTTACTTAAGATCTAATTTTGAGAAACTAACTTTAGGGACACTAGTATGGATTCGTGCATATCTTTTAGACTTTCAGATTTGATTTGTAGATTTGTTGGTTTTGGAAATTTTCCTACAGGTTTAAGGGTTAATCTTTATTTTGTTTAGGGTTTACGTTATAAATCTTTAAAATATTTGGAGTTTGGGTTGCACATGATATAAGGTTTAGGGTTTGTATCGTGTCATTCAAAGAGGGTTTATTTGCATTTAGGGTCTAATTACTAGTTTCAGGTATTTGGGACGTGGGTTTATAATAGGTTGGATCGTGGTCAATGCAGAGAGATCAAAGGCAAGTCAATTTGTTGGGAAATGGGCCTTGAATGGGTCCATATGTCTACAGTACCCATAAGGAGCCATTTAGAGGTCAATATAATCCAACTACTAATTAGGCCCAATAAGGATTCATTAGTGTCCCTCTAAGGACCCTATCGCCATGGGCCGACATGGACCCACACAATCCATTACGATAATTGAACGGACTTGTTAAGGATTCAATAACGTAGAATGAAATCAGTGGCGGATCCTCTATTAACCCTACTGGATTTTTCCTAAGCCATTGACTCAATCCAATGCAGTCTAGCATGAAACTTCACTGATCCAATCTGGGACCCCATTGGCCGAATTTAGGACCTCATATGGCCCAGCTTAAGATTATACTAACCAGTCATATTTATGACTTAATATCCGAGCGACCCTACTAGACAAAATTTATGCGTCTGCCACTGAATAAAATGATGATCACATGAATAGCATGATTGGTTCAACATCATTGATTTGATTCAGTTCAACATGATTGGTTTATTGGTTCCATTGCTCGATGCAACGTAGTTGATACAACGAAGATCTCATGGCTTATTAACATGGCAAGAAGATTTGACACAACGAAGATCTCAAGGCTTATTAACATGGCATGAAGATCATGATTAAAGAAAAGAAAAAAAGAAAATTGAGGACCGGTTCAAACCCAGAAATTCAAGTTTCTCTATAAGATATGTCCAAACGCCATTGAAACCTTAAATTTTAGTCCATTCAGTGAGTCTGCCATAAAAACCCCAAGATGCCCTTCTCCTCAACTTGACATTCCCCACGGCCTCATCTCCACTGGGAGATAGATCACTCTAGCTAATCAAGTCTTTGATCAGGCCCAAATCTGCTTGATTAGAAAATTCAGCAGAGCTTATTTCCACATACCCCATTCGAGCCACCGGTTTGAAGGGATTCACGTGCAGGTGCTGCTCCACCAACGCAAGTAGCGCAGAAGTCTTTCTCTACTAATACGCGGCTCACTCAGCCATGCAACAAGATCATTCCAGTGCCATAGAATTCCAGCTCATGGAGGAACAAAAAGTCTTGAGTAATGCTTGCTGTATTAAGGAACAGTGTAGTAAGTTGAGTCATTTTGTAATAAAAGATGATATTGGTCCATCTAGGCAGGGATCATATAGACTCACAACTTTCTTCACAGGTGGGTCAGACAAATATTTGTCATGTCCATGAAATATTTGTCACACCTGAAAAACAATTGTCACCCTTATAAATCTATATACATATGTATCGGGATAATGAATACTTTTTAAGTATGACAAATACTCTTCAGATGTGACAAATACTTACAATTTGTCATACGAAAGAAGTATTTATCACATCTGTAAAATATTTGTCACGGCAAAAAAGTTATGTGTAAATACACAGAGATGACAAATATTTTTTAGGTATGACAAATGCTTTGTGAAAGCGATAGATAGTATTTGTTACGTCCACGAAGTGTTTGTCACGCATGTATACGTTTGTCATGTCTAGAATCTTACACTCACATTTAATGCTTGTTTGAGCCACCTATAAAAAAAATTATCTAACCTATGTAACTACTACTTAAATGAATCAATGACATCAAAATGATTCAACTTACTACACTGTACAACAAACATTAAAAGCCTTATTCCCTGCACTGTAGCGTAACAGGAACAACCTCCCCGCCCCGCTCGAGTATGGGCCGGTGCGCCGGTGCCTGGTCTGTTTTGGCGTTGAGGGGCCGTGGGAGTTTTTTGCCCGCTTGGAGTGGTGGCTTTGGGCCTGCGGCAGGGTCAAGCCCTGCTCATTTGGTGCTGGGCCTGGTTGCTCAGCCATCAAATATTTATGACTGAGAAAAGAATAAAAACAAAAAAGCTCATTCCTCGGCACATTGTGAAATTGAAATCAACTCTTTCCTCGGGCCTAGATCCTCCATATATTTCCTTCTCTTTTCATAGGGTGTGAAGATGATGCGGGACGAAGGGGAAGATAAGTAGGGGTTTAGGGGGAAGGGGACCTACTGGCATCGCACCAGCAAATAGGATATTCCTCCGGCATCGCACTAGAGTTGGGGGGGTCCCTCGGCGTCGCACCGAGGAAGAGGGATCGGGACTGACGTCGCACCAATTAGGCACCTCCGTCGCAGAGGTAAAAAAATACACGAATCAAATCCTTTTCTTCAACCAAATCTTCTCTCCTTTTCTTCAAACCTCATACATATATATAGAGACTAGGTGTAACTCCTAACCCTAGAAATTCCACCCGACTCTAGGACTTCCTTTATTCATGTTTCTATAACTCTTAGAAGATAATAAAGACACAGTGAGCTATTAAGAGGCCTAATAAAAGCAAATACATGGGAGTTCCAAGCATGCATCGTTTCCTACATCAATCTCCCCTAATTCAAAAAAACTCGTCCTCGAGTTTTGAAATGCGCCAGTATAATCAAACGGACGATTGGATCATCTGTGGGAGTCTTTAAGTAGAGAATCATATCAAGAATCACCACCTAGCCTGCTGTATGTGAATCACAGAAGGTCTGCCATATCAGATCAATAAGATCCGATCATAATTCCACAACTAACAGAGAATCTGAACTCTCTGCAGAAATGAGGTCATACCCACCACTGTATAATAAGTCATCATCGGAAACAACAGTATCGAACATGTGTAACCCATAATCTACAAATAAACTGTGATCCCATGAATCTACAACCAATAGCTCACTAGCAGCTGACAACAATGCGCTGTCTTCACATACATTCTCTGATTAATCATCTTTTATAGCTGGGGAGACTGTATCAAGTACCTTTGATGGTGTTTCTATCACCTTAGGAGAATAAAGTGACGATTCCGGAAACATGAACTCACGTCCATCAAGATGAGGGTGTACGAGGGAGCATCGACGTCTATCACAATCTATTGTCGCTTGGCGCTTTGATACCAAATCTGATGTGGGACGAAGGGGAAGATAGGAATAGGAGTTTGGGGGGAAGGGGACTTGCAGGCATCGCACCAGCAAGTAGGATATTCTTCCGGCATCGCACCGGAGTTGGGAGGGTCCCTCGGCATCGCACCGAGGAAGAGGGATCGGGACTGACGTCGCACCAGTTAGGCACCTCCGTCGCAGAGGTAAAAAAATACATGAATCAAATCCTTTTCTTCAACCAAATCTTCTCTCCTTTTCTTCAAACCTCATACATATATATAGAGACTAAGTGTAACTCCTTACCCTAGAGATTCCACCCGACTCTAGGATTTCCCTTATTCATGTTTCTATAACTCCTAGAAGATAATAAAGACATAGTGGGCCATTAAGAAGCCTAATAAAAGTAAATACATGGGAGCTCCAAGTATGCATCGTTTCCTACATCAGAAGAACTACCAAGCAGGTTGCAACCAAGCTGCCAATATGACACTGCCTTGGTGGCATAAAGTTTTGTTCCCTAGAAAGAGGCCTTGGGAAAAGAATCTCATCTCCCACGGGGTAGATTTATTAAGCTCATGTTTAAGTGATCCCCGTAGAGAATTATACCTACAAAATTGTTATCATCCCCGGTGCCGGTGGAACTTTTAAGTTTCGAAACAATCCTCCAAAGAAGGTGAAGAGAAAGGGTTTTTTTATCTATACCCCAAAAACTATGACATTTATATGTACACTTTTGACTCCCACATGTTGTTATAAATACTTCTTAAATCTTCAAAATGGTTGTAATTTCTATCTCTCTCGTTGTTAAAATACTGTGAACTCTTCTGGAGTATGCCAAAAACAAAAACGAAAAAGATATTCATACACATATACTCTTAAATTCATCAAAATTATATATGTATCCATAACTTCATTAGAAGTATGAAATCTTTCTGACATATTCAGTAAAAGTTTAGACTATTTTGATGGAGAAGTATAACTACAAGTTCTCTAAAGATATGAAAGATATTTATAATGATATATAAGAGTCGGAGATAACATGCAAATACGATAGTTTATAGGGCCAAGCAGGCTGAACCTAGGTGTTCCGCTTGTTTAATAATATGGCCAATATTAGAGTAGACGACCGAAAGAGTCCTTCCTTTGCCTACAGATACTTACTAATGCCCCCTTGACATTTTACTACACCCACTATGCTCCCTCTATCTTATATTACAACCACTTTCAGATTAGGTGAATCATATGGTGCACAGTGATTGCACCACGCACAATGGATGCAATGCATCTTTAATGTCATGCATCATCCCATCGACCATTGCACCACAATGCCCAAAAGAATATTGCAAAAAGTATTCTTCTTTGCTTAATTGTAATGAATGGGGCCGTACCGCATGACGGAACGGGATTCCACCTCGCCCACTCCGCTGGATGGAATAGGAGATGACTTCCAACCGCAGAAACCTCGCAAGTATATCCCTACAGAAATGTCGCTTCCGTGACAGTCTTTCTCTCGAGTGTAGGAAAATATATATATCTTCGAGAAAAATATCGACTTCGGCTGGCTCGATCCCTGTCTCTTCTGAGTTAGAGACCCCTGCTCTATCACTGGGCTACCAGACCAGAAAAAAAAAGATTGTAATCAATGATTGTCTAGTAGTTGTGAAGGCCCATACCAACAATACGAATTCAATATGGACTACAGTAGATTTTTACATCCAAGTCCTCACCAATATTAGAGATCTGCCAGTTTTAGATCACGATTCTAGACTTCTTTGATCCAAGATATCTTCCCCCTAAGATCGTTTCAACGGTTCTTTTGTTATTCCTTCATCTCTGTATGGTTGTGAGTTATTGGAATGAAAATAGCCTCACAAACTTTATGTCATATCTATTTTACAGAGGTCACAATTCATCATAAATGAAAGAAAAGGCATAGGCTTCAGTTCAAAGTTCATTGTATTCGACGAAAGAACTTTTGCTTCATTAAATTTTGTGGATGACCTGAATTAAAAGAGCCTAACGAGATATAGAATGAAACATGAGAGAGAGGATCAAGATGATTAAACATTACCATAATGGCATCAAGTATCCTTTGCTTTGCATTACTTGATATTATATCGTTCACTTTGGAAATTATTATGGCACATTTCAATCATTAGGAGGTTTGTCATGAAATAAATATTTGCAAATGGAAAAATAATAACCTCCACCTTTGTTCAGAAGAGAAATGTTTTAAACAAGGGGCACAGCTTTTGAGAGAGAAAACATGGTTGAAAGTTGAAATTAGAGAGAGAAAGAGAACAAGACAGAACAAGATGTCCTAATACAAAAAGTAGGTGCAATGTAATAAGATTACTTCTCAATGACATATGGCCTAATGAACCATCCAAATAAGATTTGTAACATAAATTTTCACCCTCAAAAATATCTTTTCAAAATTTACAAGGACTTTAAGATCATGAAAATAATTTCTAATTTTCACTTTGATAGTAGAATGAGTTGTGACAAGGCGAGTTATTTTAGATTGTTTATTTTAAAATAAGAAATATTTTACTTAGATAGCACGTACAACAGACTACTATGTTCTTAGGTGTAGGATAGAATGATTTATACAATTTATTCTTAAAATCTAAAAATAAATCATTTTTTACCAGAATATTTCATTCCTCTTATCAAATCAAAATTTGACTTATTCTACAAATATGAAGGTTTTATTCTGCTGGATTAGGCTAAGTAATGAACTTCCAAATGTTACCTAATTATAATTGATTTTGTCACCAATGCATTCAAAATCCACAAGGACGAGGGCCATTGAATATTAAAACAAGTTCATTAATAACAAGGAATATCTCGTGCAAATTAGAAAACAGCCTGTCTTTTTTTGTGGTTTTTTCAATTTTTCATGTAAGCTCCTACAAATGAATAGTTAATTTTGCCGATTTCAACTAGGGAATTTGTTTACGAGGGTTAAAAGATTGTGGAAGATCTTAAATAAGAACAAAAATCATAGAAGAAAATTAAAGGATCGTAAGAACTGAAAACGAAAAAAACAAATCTCTTCCAGAGTCAAAAGACAACGTCCCATCAACCATGACAGTGCAATCAGAACTTGTAAACAATAGTTCGACTGGAGAGTAATCTGAAGTTGGAACGTGTTGACTCCACATTTGTCTTCATGGTTAATTCCAGGCTTACCTTGTGGAACAAAAAGCTTCCAAAGGCTTACCTGTTCTGGGGACAAAACACTGTGATATGAAGCTAATCATAGGACACTCTAAAAAGCATACAAAAGGTTGTGTCTAGGGAGGTTCCCACAACACTGAAGGCCATACCCTAAACAGTACTCCTGCACCAAACTTGGACAAATCATGGCTCCACAGCAGAGAGTTCCCCGCTGATAAGATATAAGAAACGTCGTCCTGACCTAGGTGCCCATCCATCAGTCAGTCCTGTCATGTCTTTTCCTCAGACTTCCTATTCAACTCAGGGATCTCGCTTGGCCAGAAAAGAGTCTTTTAATGCGGAGGACGAGCAGGCTCCTCAACAGTGTTCAGCCTCTACACAGGGATCTCGCTTTGCCAGTAAAGAGTCCTTCCATGTGGAGGACGAGAAGGCTCCTCCCACACCAATTGGCATCTTGGCCAATAAAGGGAAAAAAAAGAAGAAAAAAAAAGTAATACTAAGTGCACACTTTCGTGCGCTGGTGTGACCACGCGTTGATAGGTTAGCGTGTGTGAGGTCTGCACGCACGCGCTGATCTAACAGTGCATGATGTGCGTGTACACTCGTGTGCGTAGGTGTGCATCACGTCACACTCACCTCTAGAATTCTCATCATGAAAGCTAGGGTTTTTGGAGCAGATACTCTTATAAATTATCATATTTATAAGTATATTCTTGACTTTCACATATTGTTGGTATCTTTAGAAAATTACGGACATATGTTTTTGTCAACCGAATGTTAGAAGAATTTTCTAAATTGTAGTGAAGTGAGAAATGTATGTCTGATAAATAGAGGATACATATACAAAAATATCTACATCTGTTTGACATTCTTCATCAAAGTTGACAACATTTGACATAAAAATATAATTGCAATATTTTTGAAGATATTAGACATATTTATAAGAATATGTGAGAGTCAGAAATATATATACAGATACAATAATTTACATAAGTATAAATATAAAAGTTCTTAAAAGTTAAGACTTCTTAGATTTTTTGGACCATCCAACTCAAACCCTTAAGACGTAGAATAGGTACCATGTATTTAAGTATTATTATTTTTTATCCCATATCCGATGTGGGACTATTCTAATATAGTATCACATATAGGCTGTTATTAAATTATGTCACATGGACCATAGATATGGAGTGCAAGACAATTTATAACATGGTGCTCTGATATCATCTTAGAATTATTAAGCCATCCAACTTAAAATCTCAAAATAAGTAAAATATGCATCACTATTTTTAAACATATATTTGATTTTATTTCTTTCCATGGAAGACTATTCTAACAAGACCAATCATCACAGTTACAGATTACCACACGGCCAAAATTCCATCTCTCAGGAAATTCCGAAAATAAACAGGAGAAGAAAATAGAGGTTTTGGATAAGTCAACTTTCCACAGAGTAAAAGCAACTTTTAAAGGGAGCTGGACAATATATATATTACAAGCGTACTCTCCCATTCCAACTTCTGACCGTATTCCAGATACCAAGAGGAGCAAGACTGTTCCAAGACCAGTCCAAACCTGTCTCCTTCTTTTCAAACAGGGGGTAGTATCACAGATGAACTAGAAATTTAGAACACTGTACGTGTATATATATAGAGAGAGAGAGAGAGGGAGAGAGAGAACATTACCCCCTCATGTTCCCATGCTTTTTCTTCATCTCCAGTTCAGGGTGGCTTTGCATGCAGATGGGACTGTGCTGCTTGGAAGGACCGGAAGGTGTCGGCATTGCTCTCGGCAGGAACCCGAGGAAGCGGCCCAACTTCATCGACGTTGGCTTCCTGACATGAAAGTCTTGCATCTTCCTCGAGCAGTGGCAACACGAGACAAACATGAAAAGGAGCAAAAGCAGTACGGTATACCCCCTCGCATGGTGACCCATCTTGGCCGAAATAGCTGCTGGGTACATCTAAAAGCGTGTCATATAAATAGGTAGATAGATAAATAGATAGAGAGAGAGAGAGAGAGAGAGTACGGGGAGGAGGAGGAGGAAGGAGAGCATGAATAGTTAGCAAATGGCAGAGATGAGATAATGATGGAGTAGCTAGCTGTGCTATGGGTTCCCATGAATGAGGAATAGTCTCTGTGGGGCAGATGCATAGTACGGAGAAGCAAAATGACGGACAATTAAATGAAGGGAATGGTTACCGTGTTGTGCTCTTTTCCATGTTGTCATCTTTCTTTCAATCTTTTCTGAGGTTTCTCGGAAAGGACGCCCCAAGTCACAGCACTGGCCTTCGTGTCTCGTAGGGACGGTACGTACGAAGGTGAAGGTGATATGGAGAAACCATTGGCCATTGCCTAGTGCTTGCAGCCTCGCATATGGAAAGAGAGAGAGAGAGAGAGAGAAGGGTCTGCACAGCGGGGGCAAAGGATGATTAAAGAAAGAGTCCGGACCTCAGTACAATATTATTGGATCAGATTTCAGTAATAATCAGTTTCAAGATATCACTTATAAAGTTGGTTCGTCATTTAAGATGCATCCGATCGAAGTTGACAATTTTTTCTTTATTCTCAGTTCAATAAATTTTTAATATAATGTAGAATATTTAAATATTATCAAGAGCACGAGATTACAGTTATAATTTAAAACACATCTAATGTACACCTAGATACAACGTAAATCATTACATGTTGGTGGTATTTAAGTGCTCTACATTGTAAAAGAAAAGATTACAGTAGGAAGATTTTTCAAAAAAAACCTTCATTGGCAATGGAAAAGCACTACATGAGGAATTCTTTTGAAAAACTTCATCTCTCCATTAACTGAGTTCAGTCCAAAGTATTCCTTTGAAAAAGTCTTCTAGTAATGATAGTTAGATGACATTCTTATTCTAAAATTAGATAATGAAGAATGTCTTCTCACGTCTGTGACTGAGAAATGAAAAAAAACTTGAAATTTTAGACAATGGAGATGAGATGAATTCCAATCCCTGATGACCCATCTTTGTTCCCAAATAACACCAAACTCTCTTTGGTTTTGGACACAGTAAAATTGCCAGAGATGAGAGAGAAAGGCACAAAGATTTTTCTTTTCCAATTTTGTCTAGAAGTAACGTGTGGGTTGCTTTTAATCGAGAATGATTGGGGGACCATTTGGAACCGTTTTCCTGATTCTAGAGAAATCGGATTTCTCTACATTTGTTAGGAGTTGTCGGATTTCATAGACCCCATGGTTTGACGCTTGGGTGCGACCTAATGGCAAGCACTTTGCGAAATTTGGAATAAGGACTTTTACCAATGTACCCCTCAATGACCCCCTCCCCTTCCGCACTTTAGACTGCTTGGGTGTTTTGAAGAGAGGCACAAGAGTGAGGACAATTCGTACAGTATCATAGCGAATCTGAGTCATAATACGGCCGAATCGTCTGAGCCTAATAGAAAATTTTAAAAAATATATATTAATATTAATTAATTGTTATAAGATTACATAGAAATATTTGAAACAAAGTTTTTCATGAACCCAAAGAGATTGAGGGTTGATTTGAAGGTTTTTTTTTTAAATTTAAAAATGAATGAAAAAATATAAAAATTATATTAATGTTAGTTAATTGTCATGAGATTACATACTATAGAAATTTTATGATTTGAGATTGTTTGTAAAATGCTATTTTTCTATAAAACTTAATTTTTGTTGAAAATCTATTGAAATCTAAAAAAATAAAAAACTCTATTTTCTACGCGACTCGACCGAGTCTATGCGAGTCGGTCCGATTCGTACCAGATCATGAGAGATCCAAATCAGACCGACTCTTGCAAACCTTGTTTCAAATCAAGATTTTCCCAAAAAATAAAAAAACACTTGAAAGTCTGTCTTACCCTATAAATCGAATAGAAAACTAACTTTTCAAGAAATTACTTTTCCTAGTGCAACTCCAAACGCTGCAATATATATTGGCTAAGTTAAGCTTTTCAGAGAAGTTAATCCCACAGACAACCGAAAATAATCTATGGCACACAAAGACTAAGCAACAAGTAAAGCTTTTAGGCTCCCGACCAACTTGAACGACATTTTAAAAGGAGACCCGTAAGTGAAGCCAACCACTCTACACAGTTAGTTCAAACCAACCTACTCTTATGTCAAGTTGAAGATGCTTGATCAAATTCAATTTACTCTCTTGTAGAAGATATGCTTCTAATTCTTGCAGCTCATTTAATTTAATCTCGAATTACTAATAACTGCATCGGGTGACTTGATGCCAATTGTACTAAATTGATATCAATTTCATCAACCCACCACAAATGGCAGTTTAGAAATTAACTTATAGGGTCAACAAAAGAATCATCTGTTAATATGAAGGACATATTTCAATTTTTTTCAGTCCGATTATCTTATCTAATCAGATTTCTAATTACTAGTTGAAGTTTACGTATATATGCACTTTTTCTTAAAAGCAAAAAGGAAAAATGAAACTAACGAGTACAACCAAAAAAATCCTTTTGTTAATGCAAAAAAAATGAAAAACGCAAAATGACATTATAACCATCAGATTATAATGGCATTATACTGCAAATGCACGCATAAGTGCAATCACAGTGTTCTCATGTTTTTTCCTTGGATGCATCATGTTTGGTAGTGTGGATAAATAAAGTCCAAAGTGGCGTTGATTGGAAATAAAAGATAGGGCCTTTTACAAATAGCTCCTTAAAGAAGTTGGTATATACAAAAAAACCTCCTATAAAAACATGTATATGCACAAAATCCCCCCTCTAATCCCATATGATCAAGCAAAAACCTCTTTTGAAATGTGTATATGTAAGAAAACCTCCAAATCATTGTATATCTTGAGAATTTCAACATCAGATTTACCATCACTTACATCACTTATAAATTAGGGTTTATGTTAGAATAAAAAGAAGTTTAGAGTTTTCTGCATGTATGTAAACTATAGAGGTTTTTTTGTATATTCAAATTTTAAGGGATTACCTGCGAAAAGTCTTAAAAGAAAATATTTTCATAGCATATTAGGTTTGGGCTTCATTTGCAATCGTACATAAACTTGGACTTGGATTTGAATTGTCCTACTTGTTAATGAAGCCTGGCTAAGTGGATAGATAGAACCTGGCTAAGTGGCTGGTCTATTGAGGTTGGTCTATTGGAATCGATATCCAATGGTAGCCGAACACTAGAATTGGAAACACACTTCAGAACTAACTTAAGCATTGAAAAATTTTCTTCAGAACTAATTTTTATTTTTTGCCCTGATAACAAACAGTATTATGCAACAAGGTGTGAAGCAAGTATTTCGCAGACAGATTGCTTATTCCAATATAAGTAGTTCTGGATTATTTATACCGGAATAAGGCTTATTTCATTTTGGTAATTACTTATTCCCTTTGTTTATAATAAGTCATTTTAATTACACAAAATATATTTAAAAAATAAAATAAAATAATCATCATTAATATTATTCTAAAAGGAATAAGGAATTCTAACAGTTTTATCTGAATTACTTATTCTTTTTATTCTGATATAAGTCATTCCCGTATGATATAAGCAACTCACGCACTCAAAATGAAATAGAAAGAATAAAGGAGAATAAGTCATCATATTCTCCCTTATTCTTCAATCAAACCGGCGTTAGTTTTAGCCTCGTTTGAATCACCTGACCAACTTAACCATTGAAAAATTCTCATCCAGATTTGGAATGTTTCTCATCATCTCCCCACACCTTTTTCTTGGAGAGCAAAATGATAAGAATGATCGGATTACTGATGTTCAACCTAGTTTCTGACCTCTACAGTTTGCATGTCATAGATCGACTTAGCCTTTGTTCGAACTCATTTATCCCATTGCTAAATGGCAGATCATAATGTCATAATCCATCGATACTAGAATGCTGTCAAGGTTTACATTGATGACCGTTTGATAAATAGAATGGCTCCATCCGGTGATAACAGTTCTTGAAAAATACTTATTCCACCATCTCTAGAGACTTATATATATATATATATATATATATATATATATATATATATATATATATGAGTTAGAAATAAGGCCTAATATTTCCTCCTCATAAGAAGATAATTTTGTGCAACACTAGTAATTCTACCTAAGTGACAATTTTAGGCTCAAGCTGATCTTCGGAAAAATAATTTTATAGACTAAGGAAAATAATCTCATGACACACCTTAGCTGAATACTCAGAGATGTCTTTAGACTCTCAACTAACTTGAATCCGAGATCTCCCAAAAGAGGTCAAGAGGTGAACCTGACCAAGTTATTCGATTGGTTCTACATTCCCAAAGGCATTGCAGACGACTGCCGGATGAGGGAATCACACCGTTTTTAAGATCCCTTGCATCTCCTGTAAGATGGTATAATGACCTTGTGTACCGTTCCACTTACCAATGGGATAGTAATTATACTGCAATATTTGGCGCGTTGCAGCAAATATTACTCATATTTCTTCTGTCCCAGCACGAAAAAACAAGCCACAACTAGCTGTTTGTTACAACTTACAGACGTGACGTCTCTGCTTGGAAGGAAATAGAGGGAACCCCACCTTGAAGTGACGTCCACGGCAGTCTCTTCAGGCGTGAATACTTCTTTCTTTGAGCGGTCAAAGGCGTTTCCCAGAGTGTTCTGTATGCTTTTGGTGTTGAAGCAACCAAATGGGATTCTTGCAAAGCAAAGTTGCAATGTAAGTCCCTCCTTATGGGAGTCCTTCCTGGCCATCTCATATATATGTCTTTGATAATTATGTATAATCTTTCAGTTCAGGAAGTTTATGAAACATAGATGTCTGAATTGACACAGCTGGAAGATAACCGGTTAATCAAGGCAATTCGAAAGGATAACCTAACAATGGAATCGAAAGGATAACCTAACAATGGAATTGAGAGAGAACCATTTTGTCTAGGTTGTTTATTTCAACTTTTAATTTAAAATAATTATTTCATTTTACGGTGTTTTGGGATATTTGGAATGATGTAAAACAGTGTAAAATAAGTCATGTTTGGGCCTTTCTGTCCGCTTAATAGTTCAATTTCTCTATTTTGGTTTATAAGAAAAGTCAAATGTAAATCAAAACAAGAAGATTGGAGCATTTCTAAATGTAAATTAGATTTACCCAATTTTACTTAAATGTCCTTCCTGTTTTGTTTAGCTTCTAAAAGGGTTATGAATATTTTAGTCCATTTCTAGTGAATGATATCTTCTTGTTACCACCAAATTTGGATTGTCTTATTTGTTCAAGCTCCATCAAATGAGGACAAGAGGATTTATAGATCAGCGCAAGCACAAAAAGTATGTCCATTGACCCACAATATGTATTTTGCAACAAAGAAAGGAAAAACCCACACTTGGGCAGCAGCACATGGTCTCCAAGGGCCTCTTTCCAAATCTCATTGTGAACCCTAAATTCAATTTTTACTTGATTTTATTGGGCTTGGGTTAGGAAGAGTGTAGGGAATGGTTGTTTTTGGACCAATGAAGGATGATGAAATCTTCACTTTATCTTGTTAATGAACTTGCCCTTAAAATGTTTTAAGCGAAGTACACAACCATGGTAAAACAAATGATTTTTATTGCCAAAACAAAATATGCATGATCATGATATTGACAAAATTGAAAGAACTTACCATGTCCCCCGCATTCTTTGACAAAAAAGGAAATAAACTATAAAAAAAAAAAAGATAACTAGTTAAGTGATCTCCTAAAATGATGCATGACCTAATATGCAAAGTGTAATCTCTAATCTTATGATGATGACTTTTATTGGGTTCAAGTCAAAATAAAAATTTAATTTAATGTCCCTATCTAACCAAAAGAGCAATAGATGATTTTTTTAAAAAAAATCTTAAACATGGAAACTAGTTAAACAAGCAAGTTGAAATAAAATAACACAAAAGTAGCGGTACGTACCTCATAAAATTTTGAAATTTTTACAGCCGGCCACTCTCATTTTTTATGATTTTTTATATTTTTTAAAAAAATTTCTGATTTTCAAAAATAGATTTCAATTTTTTTTGTTTTCAGCTATTTTGCACTATGTTATGAATTCCTTGCTTTTGCACACACCCCAAGGCATATCAGGAGCCTGAGACTTTCCAGAGACCCTTTTTCCTCATTTCTGATTTTTATAGATTTTTTCAGATTTTTCTCGTATTTATCCTACACACAATTAAAAGACAATGTTAATCTAAATTGATTCTATGCAAAAAAAAAGAAAAAGAAAAGTGTGAAGATAGAGGTATACGCAAGAACACCCAAAGTTAATTAACATAAAAAATACATAAATCTCCTCCGGCAACGGCGCCAAAAATCGATCGATCACACACGTGCGTTGTTAAACACTCGCACAACCGTCAATTTAAATTAAACCAAACTCACATATTTTAAACGCATGGAATAAAGCAAATGATGAGCATGGGTCGAATCTACAGGGAGATCTCAGATTTTAAAGTTGAAAGTATTGAGTTTTTAAAGGAAAAACATAGAAGAAAGAAGAGGGAGCATGATGATTTGATAGATAACAATTGAAACTGATCGGACTCACTACGAATTCACAAAAGGAGCACCCCTAAACGAGTATAATCAGACTATCTACTGAACTAATACTATCACTAAAACATTAAGTAAAAGTAGATTATAAAGTTTGAGTGGTGTCAACAGAAGAAAAAATAAGAGTTGTAGAACAAAAAGAGGGAGAAAATATAACTTTTTTCAAAGGAATTATTGACATTCATTAACAGAACCACATGAAATTTTATAGGAAGAGTAAACATAAAAAAATAATATGACTCTTAGAAGACAACTTTTAAATAAAATGTTCGAAACACTATCTAACATGCAGAACTAAAAAAACTAGAGAGAGAGGAGATAGAGAGAAAACTAATGTTTGCAATCACCGTAGTCCTTCGCGCGGATCTTTGGCAGCCCTGAACTCCTTCTAGTGGTCAGTTGCAGTCTCTCGAGTCCACCTCCAGCCTCTGGCAGCTACTGGCTTGAGAGAGATGTAGAGAGGGAGAGAGAGAGAATGAAAGCTAGATAGAGAGAGAGAGAGGGGGGGGGGGGGGGAAGGGTTGCTACAGTACCCGCAAGTGCTATAGCAGAGAGAAGGAGGAAGAAACAGAGAGAGGGATAAAGTGGGGTATAGAGTGGGAGAAAATTGAACCACCTCTTTGGATCCTCCCTCCTTAGATTTTATAGATTAAGAGGGGATTTTGAAATTCAAATTTTTGGTACAAACAAATCAAGAGGTTTAAATTTTGCATTAAATTCATCTCCCTTAATTAGAGGATCTTCCTTTAAGACAAAAATGATTTTTGAAATTTAAATTTTGAAAAAGAAATATCTCTTTTTTTGAATTTCTAGATTCCCTCCTTTATGTCTCTCTTAGTTGGCATGTGGATCCCACTTAAAGAGAAAACACAAAAATAAGATATTGTCTCTATCAGGATTTGAACCTTGGTCACTTCGATAGAGTTTAAATAGTCTAACCACTATGCCATCTGCTCATTCATGTCATGCATCCACATAAAATAACAATTAAGTCTATGCGGCAATTAAATTATTCAAATATACATTAAATCTTTGCCGATAAGTCTTTATTGAGAACAAAATTGTCACACTCAATTAATTCCATGAAATGATGATATTTTCAATTCCGATTTTTACAAAATTGATATATTTGAAAGCATCATCGATTTATCTATCATTTCATATGGTTTTGTATGTAAAATCGCAAGTGTAGTGTGCAAATTCTATTTATTTATCATTTAAAAATGTGTAATTATCAAGTTCTGGAAAGTGAATTCTAGTACATCGTCCCTACTGCAGATCATTACTGCAACACCACAGTACTTGATGTCTTTGCCATATACGAGGAGATGTTTGCAGTAAGGTTCCACTTCCCAATCAACTCCTCTCATGAGTCTCTCTACATTGCTCCTACTCAACTCACTCCTAATGTTTGGTAGACTATCCTCACCTATGTCATCCTTAGCTGCAACTTGAGGGAACACCCAATGTGACCCATCTTCAATGCCTCTTCGCTCTTCACCCTAATAAGCATTCCACACTAGGCTTCTATTACCTCTGGACCCATTGCGATAAGGTTTTCTTCTCATTTTCTCTAACTTTGTTTGTGGAATAGGGCCGGAATAACTGGTATAAAGGTTCTATTCTGGTTTAATTGCGGGGATGCCTAATTCTTCCAATTTCACCCTTTATTTCACTCATTATTCTACTTATTCCTACCAAATCACTTGGAATAGCGTAGTGTAATTCTCCTTATTCTAAGTAGAATACCAACAACTTTCCAAATCAAAATACATCTTATTCTGGTTTAAGAAATCCCCAAAATCTTATTCTGGTTTAAGTTGTTCTGTAAACAAAGTGAGACTAAGGCCATTTCCAGCCACAAGGGTTGAAAAGGCATTCGCGACCACTGCCACGGAGGTCTGTCGAGCTTCGCCTTTCCTAAGCACCTTCAACTACTTGGCCTCCAACTAAGCCATGACTCCTGACATGTCCAACAACCAGGCAGATGTCCTCTCTTTGTATGAGAGAGTGTTTATCCAAGAAGCGAACAAACTAATTATCGACGATTGGCTAGGAAATCTGGGCCATTGCCCATCCCGATTGTAAGTAAGCCCTCCTTTAATTTAGTGTGTCTCTTTCCCCCCTTCTGGCAATGTAGTTATTCTCAAAACATAGTTTCTGACGAACTTCTCTTATGTGGCAACTTCTAAAAGTGTTGTACCCGAGGAAGGAGTCAGAGACATAGACATATCTATTAGATATGGGTGTCCGTTAAGCCAATATCATGACATTTTATGTACATTCTTTTTCTTAGTTACCTAAAAGGCATCATATTCATTATGTGTAATGTGTGTTTATCATTTCAAAATAAAGTTCGTATATATATGCAATGAAGATTAAATCATAATGAGATTAATCTTTTTTCAACATATATTTTAAATTGTTCTTAATTGGAGGATATTTAAGAAGCACTTCAAATATCTAGTAAGACTAGTTCTGAGATGCATATTGCCGATATCTAATTCATGTAGCGAACATGATCAAGGTTTGATAGTTAAACATACTATAGGTCGCTTGAACATATTGTATGAAAAAAGAACTATAATCGGATAGCAATTGATGATGGAAAGATTTCTCAGGGGTTGCTTAACTCCGCTTATCTTCTAGGATCACGAGATGTTGCTTGATATCCATTATAATCGAAAGTCTACTCGATTTAATCATGACATGATAAATCGATAGATTAATTATTTCATATGTAATATTAAATAATTAATTATTAAGTTAATAAAGTGTTATTGGGCTTAGTAAGCTCAAAACCAAACTAGCATGTGGGCCTAAAAGGTTATATGCAAAAGGTTCTCAGTAGATGGAACTAAGGTGAAAATTTATACAAGTTCACGATTTTTGTGAAAAGTGTCAAAATTAGCATAAATATAAGAATGAGAGAGAAGCCCTCGCCCAAGCTCCTAGGTTCTCTTACGCTACTAGAGGCATCACTCTGATGGAACCCAGTTTCAATTGAGGATTCAACTCCACACAAGGTGAAAAACTATTCCTCCCGCTTCTTTATTATTAGAAACATATTAGAGGAACCACATGAGAATTGTTTATTTTATATCGTCGATTCCCATGCGATCCGTACAATATCTCCAATGACTATGGTGGCAATAGAAAAGAAGGTAGGGGAGGCACCCGAGGAGCCCCTGAGGCCCGGGCAAAGGCACCTCAAGAAGTTGTTGGACCTGTTGAGCGATCCCAACAAGACTTTCGAAGGCGAGGCCTAAGAGACGATCGTGATCAAGTCCACCCCCCCCCCCCCCCCCCCCTAGTGGCAGAGGTTCCTGCACCCTTCAAGGAGCTAGCTTGTGCCTAGAGGCTATCTGTGTCAGCAAGAAGGCAACTTGAGCTTCAAATCAATTGCTAACTCAGTCGCTTGAGGTCCTTAAGGGCATCGATCAAGCCTAGGTGACCAAGATGGTACAGAGATTCTTCTGCTGAGCAGCCCCCATCATCACAATGCCACGGTAGAAGTCCAGAAGCTAGCAGAAGAGGAAGGCTAAAGCCAGTAGGCCTCCCGCTCCTCCTCTAAAGCAACCTTAGGTCATGTTTCCAACTCTTATGTAAGCGGGCATGTCAATTGTCCAACAACCTCAGTCAACAACTCCCCCATCTTGGCAAAGGAGTTAACCAACATCTCAGTCAAAGGATCTATCCCAAAACTAGTCAGCGTATAGTGGCGATAGCACCATTGCCATCAAAGGCGTGTCCAAGGGGTTTGGCAGGTGTAGCATGCATGTAAGGTTCCAAAAGTCCTATGGCCATGCATGAGCCTACTCCTTTCCCCACTACTCTCTTAGATTCTGATGACCTTCTATTAGGAGCAACCTTTTGAAGGTTGGGATCCCAGTCGCGGTGGTTGGCGGCCTTCTCCTCCAATGACACTGGGCATATTTCTAGTGTTACCCTCTGTACATCGATGCTAAGAGGCCTATGCGATCCAACATATATGTCGCCTTCCATTCCCATTTCCTCTTCCAAAAGCTCTAAGAGGCCTACGGGAGCTTGAAGGGGCTACACAAGGACATGGAAGGCTGGCGATTGATCGCTGATGCTTAGACGCCCAAGTGGCAACAACAGCAACACAAGAGTCACAGAAAGCAAAAAAGGAATGCTCTGACCTAGAGCAGAATCATAAGGACGCAATAGAGACATTGCAATCAACATGGAAGAAGGTTCTCCAGTTAGAAATTGACAAGAAGCAACTCGAGGTGGATGTGGCAGAGGCCAAAGGTCCCACCAAGTTTGCGAAGCAGCTTCTTGAGGGTGCTGAGGATCAGGCAAGGATAGTTAAGGTGAGAGTGGAGTCAATAGAGAACAATTTGATGGACAGGACGTAGTGAAGGCCATTGATGCCTTCAAAATGACTCCCGAGTACTCTCGGGAGATTATGCAGGTGGCTCTCTCCGACTATCCTGAGAAATTGGAGTTCGAGTGCCAGGTTAGCCAGACCTACGCTTTGGAGGTGGCATCCTAGAAAACTTGGGCCCTACATCTCCTGATGTAGCATCTACTAAAGGTGCATGTTGTTGGAGGCATCGCAATTGTAAGGATTGAGGTTTCGGATCCAGTTATTGGGTCAGTTTCGGTGTCGGACTCCTTGATTTGGGCCCTTGTGGGGCGGGGAGCATAGGTTCTTTATCGCGTCAAACTTGTTCGACGCGGTTCAAACGGCGTCTTGTTAGGAAGACGCGTTTTAGAGTGTGCTACGTCGGTGCCACGTAGCCGCCACATGGGCCAGTTTCAGGCCGCGAAAGTACGGCCCTGGTCTTGTCACTTGAATGACGTCGGTGTTGGGCGACGCGTTTTAGCTAGGTTCGCTTTAAATCCACGAACCCTCCCTCTTTTTCCTCTTTTTCTTCTCTCTCCGAACCCCTCGCTCTCCCTTCCCCCTTCTCCTTCCTTTCCTCTCCCTCCACTCCATCAAACCCCCTCCCTAACTTCCACCACTACCACCACCATTTCCTCCGCGGAGTATTGCTCTCTGGGCGGCGACCGACGTCCCGGTGGAGTAACGGCGTCCACGGCGGTACCGGCGGTGGTTTGTGGCGTGGCTGTCCAGCGGCTTAAAGCTCGGAGGAGTTCAAGTAACCGGTAGGGTGACGATCTCCGTTGTGTTTTGATTAAAACCACGTTTTTCTTGCTTTTGAGCATGTTTAGGGGATTTTCGGGAAGAAATTCCACTTTTTTATATTTGGAAGGCTGGGGGGAACCTGTTAGCGAACGTTAAATGGCGTCTTGGGACAGCGACGCCGTTTTGAATGGCGGCTGCCTCCCACGACGCGATTTAGTTCGGATCACCCCGAGGCCTAATTCTGTTTCTGTCATAATTAGACGACTAGAAACAACGACGCCTTTTAAAAGGTGACTACCTTGCACGACGCATTTTAGGCCATTCTGAGGCCAATTTTCGTATGAACCAGTTTAAGAGTCTTGAATGACGTCGGCCACGGGCGACGCGATTCAAGACAGAACTTCATTAATCCATGTAATTAACACGTGTTTACATTGTAAGATAGTTTGGTTAAAATGCATGCTTAAAACCATACTTCTAAGTCGAGGATTTCTACGTGATCGGATTGCACTGTGACATATTTTGTGCGACCGTGGACCTAGAGTGACAGTTGTTAGTGCTTAGGCATCCTGTGTCGGTGTGGGAGTGACACGGCGCCGATGTGGGAGTAGTTGGGTGACGCTTAGAGAGAGGGTCACCTGGTGTATCCCGGGGTATAGTTAGTACCGATGTGGCAGTGCTACATTCGGAGTGTCACTCGTGCTGGGGAAAGCAGAACCACCTTGAGTCAGGTCAGGCCGGAGTAGCCAGCGTGCTATCCGAGGGGTTGCTGTTTGGTCTCAGCGGGTCGGTATTTTCTGCGTTCAGCTGTGTGGTTTGCGTGTTTAGCCCATCCGTTGGTTATAGACACGGTGGTGGAGTGGTTTCAAAGTTGTGTTTACTGCTTTATTTATTTAAATTGCATTTATTTATGTTGTTGCACTTGTAGGTGCGTGAGTGGGTGGTAGGGATCGAAGGATCCCTACTGAGTCTATTTCGAGGAGACTCACCCCCTGCGGTTTTCAGGTGAGGGTTCCAGGCAGGCGTAGCGAGGAGGATTTTGTCTCGAGTTGCGCGCCAGCAGCCATCGTTCCGGGATATGTCCCAATGTAGTTGTTATTTCTTTTCAGGCCTGTACGCTTAATTACTTCTTTTCAGTTGGAATATGTAATTATTTGCTGAGTCAAGTTGAATTATAATAATTTTTAATTCCTACACTTCCTTTATAATTCAATGTGATGTGAATGTTTAGCTTAATTTATCATTTATTTCCCAGACTTATCGAGATCTTGGTTTGACACCAAATTTTAATGATTCGGTACACATTTAGTAATCGGATCCCCAATTATAGGGTGGCGGGTCATTACAGCAACCCTAGCCGTTATCGTCTCCAAAGTCGTTGAAATCCCTAAGGCCCGGGAGCCTACAAAGGAAGCGACGGAGGTTTTTGGCAGTGAGAAGCCTTCCGTAAAGGTACTTGCTACTGCATTTGCGCCCTCGCCCCCAACTAACCTCCTCGGTGCTAAGGGCCCAGTCATAGAGAAGCCACCTACTACCACCAAGTCGTGATCCTCTTTCACCCTCTTTTGCTCTATTTCCCTTTTTGCCAATTTTGGGTCTTGTATGTACCCTTGGGGCCCATCCTTGGAACTCATTTGCACTCGTCAAATTACTTCGTTGTCCTTATCTAATGAAGGTGCATTGTTTTAATGTTAGTTCAAAAATGAACTAGTGTTTGCAATTTTTTCATCTCTTTGATGTGTTTGTTATACAAAGTATAGCTTTAGCATCATATTATTCCATGTGTGGGAATGAGGTTCCCGTCTAAAAGGCTTAGCTTATATGTGTACTTCCCTAGGACTTCACTAACATGGAATTGTGCTACCTAGTAAAAGCCAGCATTCCCAATGAAGGTCCTAGCACAGAAGCATCCACACTGTGTAAGATTAAATCCTCAAACAAAAATTCTACTCCCAGACCTTGGAGATGTAATATTGAGCCATTCATTGCTAATAGGCTACCACTTTCCCTCGAGCACGCTTACGATCTTTCTCGAGCATGTCTTTATCTTCATGAAGGGACTGGCCATTGTGCTCTTTAGAGAAGTAGGCAACTCGAGAGGATTCATGTAAGGACTGAGGTTTCGGATCTAGTTATCGGGTCGGTTTCGGTGTCCGACCTCCCTGGTTCGGATCCTTTTTAGGTTGGTGCAAGGGCTCGATTTTGAATGGCATCCCCTTAGGGGGACGCCATTTAGAAGCCTTTGCTGGTGTGCCGCGTGGGCAGACATTGGGGTGTATGTGTACGGTCCCGGTCTTGTCGTCTGAATGGCGTCTTGTATGGACGACGTCATTCAAAGATCTACCAGTATACGACCCTTGTCCTGTCGCTTGAACCGCCTCGTCTGGGGACGATGCAATTCAAGTTGATCGGACTTGACGCCCCGAGCCCTCCCTCCTTTCTCTCATTTTCTCCTTCTCACTCTCTCTCTTCCCTCTCTCTGAATCCTTTCCCCTTCTCCTTTCCTTTCCTCTTTCCCTTATTCCTCTTGCACCACTCCAACACCCTCCTACCTCTCACCACAGCCACCACCATCTCCTCTGCAGCACTTCACTCTCCAGACGGTGGCCGACGTCTCGGTGGGATGACGGCGTCCACGGTGGTACCGGCGGCGACTTGCTGTGTAACGGATCGGCGGCGAGGAGCTAGGAGGAGTTCAAATAATTGGTAGGGTGACGGTCCTCAAATGTAGTCGATTGTTTTAAAACCATGATTTCCCACTTTGGAGCATGCTATGGATATGTGGATGATTTTGGATATAGAATTGAGTATGTTCTAGGGGGTTCTTGATGGAAAAAATGTGTTTTGGAAATGAGTTTGGCATGGTTAATGCGATTTATGATTTTCCCCTATCTCCTTTATGTTATTTTTGCTCATTTGGGGTTAGAATTTTTCGTGTTGTGGCTTTG
Organism: Zantedeschia hybrid cultivar; assembly: GCA_030544215.1. NCBI lineage: Eukaryota > Viridiplantae > Streptophyta > Magnoliopsida > Alismatales > Araceae > Zantedeschia > Zantedeschia hybrid cultivar. Next base: position 10,381,639 of record JARZZO010000004.1, on the reverse strand, counting down.
GGGAGGCCAGAAGGAAATTCTGTTTCTAGCGCTAAATGGCATCGGGCCAGGGCGACGTGATTTACAAATCGTGTCGGCCATAGGCGACGTGATTTACAAATCGTGTCGGCCATAGGCGACGCGATTTAGGGCCAGATATGTCCCGAGGCCAAGATCTATAAGAATTAGTTTGGCTTTGAATGGCATCGAGCTCACGTGACGTCATTTAAATGGTGTCGACTATGGGCGACGCGATTTAGGCCCAGATGCCTTATGTCCTAAGGCTAGTTTCTGTGGGAACCACTTTTAAGGCATTAAATAACGTCGGCATGGGCGACGCGATTCAAGCCAGAACCCCTTAATTTCCTGCATTTAGCATGTGTGACTATTATGCAAAATGTCAATTGGATTATTGTATATTGTTGGACAATCACGTTAAATGCATGCTTGTAATCATACATTGGGGGCGGAGATTTTCATATGATCGGAATCGCATTGTATTGTGTTTATGCGATCGTGAATCTAGAGTGACAGTTGTTAACGCTTGACATCATGTGTCGGTGTGGGAGTGACACAGTGTCGGTGTGAGAGTGACAAGGTGACGCCTATTAGGCGAGAGTCACCTGGTGTACCCCGGGGTAATAGCTAATACCGGTGTGGGAGTAGTACACTTCAGAGTGTCACCCGTGGCTGGGAGGAGGCAAAATCACCTAGAGCTAGACATGCCGGAGTAACCCGCGCACTATCCTAGGGGTTGTTGTTCTGTTCCAGCGGGTCGGTGTTTTCCCAGTTGGCTTGGCAGTTTCTTGTGTGTTCATTCTCGGTGGACATATGACTCACTTACTGCTTTACTTACGCTTATGTTGCATATATCCTTGTGTTGTTGCGATTGTGGGTGCGTGTGTAGGAGGTGAGGATCGAAGAATTCCTACTGAGTCCATTCTAGAATGACTCACCCCTACGGTTTTTAGATGAGGATTCTCGACAGGCATAGCGTTGTGGGGTTTCGTCTCGGATTGCGCACCAGCAGCCACTGTTCCGAGGTATGCCCCGTCATAGTTGTACTTTCTTTTTTCAGACATATACGCATAATTATTTCATTTTAGTTGGATTATGTAATTATTTGCTGAGTTGAGTCGAATTGTAATAATTTTTAATTTCTACACCTTCTTTACAATTCGATGTTGTGTGAATTGTTTAGCTTAGTTTATCATTTATTTCCCAGGTTTATTTGAGATCCTGGTTTGATTCCTAATTTTAATTATTCGATACCCATTTAGTAATTAGATCTCCGATTACAGAGTGACGGGTCTCTACAATTCACGTAAGCGTTTGCGGGAATGATGGCTTTGTTGGTTTCTCACGTTTCTCCGGATCGCAAAATGCAGCGGAAAATAAAGATTAAAATACTGCAATCCGTTCCCATTTCAAATAACAAAAACCAATAATCGAATTATCGAATTCTTACCGCGTGCGGATTCGAATCTGCAACTGTTCGGTTCCGTCCGTATGACACCGCAAGCCGCGCAAGTGCCCGGCCTCTAGCGGAGTCCACGCGATCCTCCTTGCGGTAAATATCCTCGCGTTCCTCGTTCTTCGCAGCCCACGATGACTCCGCCATTCGCCGCAACGATCGCCGCATCATACGGACGATTTCTCGTCGAACGGGAGTCGGAGAAGCGGCGGAGTAAATCCGGGAATCCGGGCTCGTTTGGGGCGCCAGAGAGAAAGAGGAAGAGAGGAGGGGGCGGCTAGAGTTAGCAGCAGCTTGGCCTGCTCAGCCCGTTCGCTATATTTTATACTAACCGTGCTGTTTTTCATAAAAACCCCCGGTTTATATAAAACCCACTTATTTATCCATTGCCATGAGAATCATTTGCGTGTAACCCTCTAGGCCCAATTACAAGTCCGGTTAATAGCCCAATAACCCCAGTGACTTCTCACTGGCCTGATTAATCAATTAATAACTCATAATAATTAATTAATCAATCGAATCAATGTTGCACATCAAATTCGATCGAGCCTCCGATCACGTTGGGTGCCAAGCAACACCGCATGAATTCGGAAGGTATCGGGATTAAGTAACCCACTCTTGAAACTTTTCCGCCGACAGTTACCGCGTGGATATAATCCTTCATTCGTACAATACTCTCGAGTCAACTCAGGGTATGGTGTACTGTCAAACCCTAACCGGTCGACTCACTTGGATCGGATGATGCCGAATAATATCGAAAAATTCTTTTTCTGATATTATCGTCCGCCCTGGCCAGGGACTTCCGCGCATCCTTCCTAGAGCATTCTCTCTCTGAGTACCGAGAGCGAATGATTCCTTATTGACACTCAATTTCCTTCGACGGTATTTCGCTATACCCAATCCTTGGTCGTTTAGAATCCCGTTGTTATAGATTCATAAACCAAGATCAAAGCATAGAAGTCCACCGACAAGGTGTCCTTGGTGACTTAAGTCCGAGGACCATCCACGCAACTGTGACAATAGAATCTAGTTGGTTGACAGTGAGGTACAATACCATCCAACGATTCAGTCGGATTAGTTCAGTGAACTCATTCTCTAATGAGCACCTACATGTTCGCCTTAGTGTCTCCACACAAGTGACTATGAGATTAGTCACCTTCATATTATGAGCGGGAGGAATCTGTACTAGTCTATCCGGATATCCGATATCCTTCTCGGATATCCTCCGACTATGAACTATTAAGAATATGTGTGTTTAAGTGATCAGTCTCATTAGTATGATCTCATCATAATCTGATCACTATCGCACATGTTCACGGACTTCATTATTAGACGATAATTAATACGATTCACACACAATGAATGTAATGTCATTTTATTAATAAATGAACGAGAAAACAAAGTCATATTGGCTTGTAGGCTACCTAAGACTAACAGGCTTCACCTCTACAGGTTAAGTGATGAGGAGTTTCCCCAGTTGTGGACTAAAGGTGTTTATGTAAAGACTAGAGTACTCGGTAGGAGCTGGTCGACCCACAGACTTCTCAAAGAGGCTACCTTTCTCTTAATTCCCTACAAAAGAGTATTGTTCATGTTCTTCATGATCCCATTAGCTTGAGGATGGGCCATAGATGTGAAGAGATACCATATGTCATTTTCCTCACAGTCTTGCCTAAAGTAGATGCAACTGAATTGTCGACCATTGTCAAAGACGATGACCAGGGGAGCACCAAATCAACAAATGAGGTTATTCCATACAAAACTCCATATCTCCTTCTCGATTAATATGATGGTTAAGGTAGAATTCAGCCTGGATTTAGGACAAAAATGAGAGACCAAGGACTTCAATTGGGTTCTTAAGGATCTAGAGTGTGTTGCGTGCGTACCTTCTTCTTGGAAGCCCAATTGGGATATTTATTATATGCTCCCTATAGAGGGAGACGTATGGGGTACGTGTGTGTGGTTGGTGCATGTACATTGACTGAGCCCTAGAGTGGTGGCCAGTGTAGCCTTATAGTGGCAATGGAGAGAACCCCATATACTGCTCCTACACACATGCTATACTGTCATACTGTCAGGGATTAGATGCGATACAATGATGTGCAGCTCCTAATGTACATAATAAGATAAAGCGTGGAATGGAGTTCATAATGGCTCCCCTTGTCGTTAGGTAAGTGTATTAAATAAGGGCCCTTGGATTCGTTAAGGGATCGTGGCTTGTCCCTTTCTACGTAGAGTGCCATTCCTTGGGAAGGTGCTTACCTACTACCCCTTGACATCTTGAGGGGATCAAAGGGTTGTTCTTAAGAAGCCCACCGAGCTGCGAAAACTAGGGCAGTCGAGGAAAACATATTCTTGACCTTGTTGGCTGATCATTGGCTTACAGAGAGTCTCAAGGGAGCTCCCAAGGGCGTTGTCTCATCCTATTGGATAGGCTTGTGATCAACCTAAACTTTGGCCCTATTCCAAAGGACTCAATGACCATCAAAGGTCGAGAGAGACATACTCCCAACCTTGAATGAAGGTCGTTGTTCTCTAGCAATCCTTGTTAAACCTCCCGAAGGCAATTGCTTGACTTAGATCAACCTTTATTTCTTAAGAAGCTCAAGGCCTAGAATGACTTATTGGGCCAAAGGAAGGCTTCAATATGTGATTTGTAAGCCCAGGCAATGCAGACCATACTGGCGAGCTGTTGGGGCCTATGGATGCTCTATGCTCCATTCACAGCTAGGCCTTTATTTGGCTACACGAGTTTACCCCCCAAGAACGATTTCAACACGTCCTAGGGTGTATCTAACTTAGATGTGTTCCCCTCGAAAATCTACCCTCCCTATGTTAATAAATAAATAAATAAATAATTATCGATAATTTTTAAATATTCAAATAAGCTCCTTATCATTTTTCCATCTTCAAAGATTTGATTTTCACTATCCGATCTTGAAAATCATCGGAGTCATCTTATTGGGTACGTAGAAACAATGTCTAAAAATATTAAAAAATAAAAAAAAATTAGGAATATCACCAGATTAACCCTTAGGGTTGATCCCATCTTCTGGAGTTTTATTTTTGCGAAAGACGCACTTGTTGGATGACTACAGTTAAGTTTTTCGATCTGACGGTAAAAATTAAATTTCAAGAGGTAGAAACTAACCTAGAGAGCTATTTGAATATTTTAAATTTTTTAATAATTTTTATTATTTGTTTACGTCAAAAAGTGAGAATTTGAAAGAGACACACCTAAGTTAGATGCACCCTGAGACGCGTTATAGGTGCCTACAGCCGGTTGGTGCAGCTTTTAATTAGAAACACCTTTTTCCTTCTATATATATTTCAGCAGTTAGTTTAAGAGGAAGATATTAGGTCTTGGCAGTTATTTACATAATCTTTTGTCTGTTATTTTTATTTAAATTAAAAAATTAAATTAGAATTTCCTAAATAAAGGTAAAAGAATAAGATTATCAAGGAAGATTTAGTCTTGTGTAACTACTCAAAATTAATTATAATTACTTCTTCTCGATATTTTTATGTTAAAAGTCAAAAGTGACTTGAGAGTTTCACAAATATTAAAATTCTATTCACCATTGCTTGATAGATTCATGCTCCAAAGCAAAGAAAGTGTAAAAGGAATGTCAAAAAGTGTGTATCTTTTATCTTTCACTTTTTTATTTGTCTTGTTTTCCTCTTCTCCTTCGGTGTGTCCTCACTCCCCCATGACATATCCACCATCACGGAGATAAAACTCATGCTCCAAACTAGACAAAATTATGTGAAAAAAAGATATTCCAAAGTGCCTCTTTTTTTTTTGGCTTTATTTTTCCTTCTCTTCTTTAGTTGTCCGTGGGATTCCAAGGACAGCATCCGCCGCATCAAGCCACACGACACGACGCGAAAGCAGAATCGAGTGGTAGGGAGAGGGGGGGGGGGCGCTTCACACCTTTCTACCGCCTCTCTGACCCAATCTATGTTTGTCTTCCTTTTTGACCGATTTGGATGGACTCGGAACAAGTATATACTAGGGCACATGCTGCTCAATTTCCACCTTCACCATATCAAAAGTCTTGGACGCCAGTTGCAGGCCACCGGCCAGGGCGAGTGATGGTTGTTTTCTTTACTTCTTTTTCTTTGTTTTTCTACAAGAAAATATGTATTTGCTTATCTTCGAATCAATCGATCAGATGATGTGTGGTCGTTGTGCCATTCTATAAAAATACAGCAGGGCAATTTAACAGGTTCATGTAAGGATGTAAATTGGACGGGTCGGATTGAATTATGTGATAATTTGAGTCTAATCTAAATTCAAAATAATTTAATTCAATTTTAACTCAACTCAAATTTAGTCTAAATTCAATAATAAGTGGATTTAGTTGAATTGGATTGGACTGGTCCTGTTTATAAATGATTTCTCAAAGGTATTTTATTTTTTGTATGAATTATTGTAAAAGTCAATAAACTAAATTGGGTCAACCTGTTTTCAACCTAACCCAGCTTAGATTTAACTAATGTCAACTTAAATTTAATCCAACTTAATTTATATAACTTAGGCCAGCCCAATTTCCTTTAATATGGGTTAAGATTGGGATGGGTCATAGGCTTGTCCGCCCACTTGATGCCCTTACGTGCATGTCATCCAATACGCCAACTGGACAACAGTTATAATTACAATCATCAAAAGTATTGCAGCAACTATTTTTCAAAAAAAAAAAAAATCAAATTTAAATTCTTAGGTGTTGTTTGGTGTACTGTGATATGTCATAATCGGTTGATTTTCAAATGATTGGTTTTAAAATTCTTAGAATTTGACTTGCAGTAGACTGATAACTACAATCAAATAAAAATGAGCGTCAAGAAAGTTAACCACAACTAAGAATTCAATTATTTACAGTATAATAAACATGGAAAAAATATCAAAAAAATGCTATTTTAAAGTATTTTACATCATTCTCCAGCAATCAAACATCAGTTTAGTGTGGGGAGTTTTTTTTCACAAGCTCACCCCTCTTCAATTACATGAACAATGTGTTCAAACTTAAGACCGGTACGGACGAACCCAAATAGTTATGGACCACACATACAATACCAATAAATGTTGAGTTTTTTACTTTTCAGTCCCTATGATCATTCAGTATTCTTTACTGTCCTTACAATCTTTATATTCCTATTAGTCTCTACAATTCTCGAAGCTCCCTATAAAGAAGATTGAAAGTGATTTTAAGGAAATAAGAAGATGATAGAAACTAATGAAGAATATTAAATTATTATATGGACAGGAAAATAGAAAGCCCATAAATTTTTTTACCTGCCCAAAAAATCTTGGGATCTGTATCTTCCAATCAGAAAAAGGGACCTTGGATGTATTGTGGTAGGCAAGTCCTGGATATGGAATCCCTCTTTGTTTCCAAGTCAACACTTACCACCCCCATGCGGAGTCCTTTGGCTCCCAAAGTCAATACTTACCGCACATGAACACATCCGTGTTGCAGTGGGCTGTCATCTTTAAAACTGTTCTTGGTTGACCATAGTTATAAATTATAATTAATCGGATAGATGCGCGACCAACATCGGCGGGTCAAACAAGACTCCACTTTGCTCTACCCCTTTCTCCATTGGGCATCACAAGGGATTAATAGTCTCCATGTGGAACTCACCAAATTCGAGCAAACCTTGCTATTCAAATCATGGTCAATACCAAACCATTTCTCACAAATTAAATGCATCCGGTACTGCCATTGTGAATTGATTAACATGGTGCATATTAATTAGGTAGCAAGACAATAGTTGCCAAAGAGTATAAGTTGCACCAATCAGCATCACCCATCATGGAATTACTTCAAGTTGAAGGTTTAAATATTGTTGGGTATTAACAATTTGGTTAAAGTGTCTGATGTAGACTGGATCTATCACGACCGGATTCCGAGGCTGGAACCCGAAGAAGTAGATCCGAAGCCGGTTCGGATCGGTGTTATTGAGGCCCGACGGGGATCCGGAAGGCCGAGGAGGCGGAGGCGAAGACGAGGGTCCGAAGGCCGAAGGGCGCTTCGGTCGGTGCAGACTCGTCTCCGGGAAGTCGGGGCCGAGGCTCCTTCGGCGGGCGAAGGGGCGGCGCGGATGAAGCTCTTTCTGGCTGTATTGCCGACAGGCGATGAAGCCGAAGCCGACGGTCTGAGGCCGGAAGGGTCTCGGACTCGGCTTGCTCTTGGATAGTGAGCCCAAAAGTCCTTTTTGTCGGACGAGGGGACAGCGCGGGGCCGAGTCTCCCGTTGCGGGGCAGCCGTCGCACGGCGTCGAGACCAGGGAGAGGAATCCGAGGTCGGCGGCCGAGACCGACTCGGGAAGATCGGCGATGATTCGAACCGAGCTCCTGCAGGAGGAAAAGAAGAAGAAACCGGTCAGCAGGAGTCCCGGGCTCTGGCCCTTAGGAACCCCCTCCGACGGTCAAGTTAGCTTCTGAAGATGATTCGATTCAGAAGGCAAGAAGTAGCTTTAATGCTATTTGGACCGTAGTCCTTAAGGGTCTCGGAGGCAAAGAGTTGCATACCTTTGGCAATAAATAGCGGTGTATTTATAGCAGAGGATAGAGGTTGGTTAACGGTGGTAGCCGATATAGGACTATGTTTGGACTTACTGGTAAACCGCCATAGTGCCTGATCCGCCACCGGAGTGAGCCGGACTCGGCTATCGGGCCGAAGGGGGTTGGGCCGCCGATGGGCCGAAGCCTGCTGGGCCTAGGGCTGCCGCGCTGTTCCCGGGCCATAGGCTGATGGGCCGCTGACGGGCCGAAGCCTGTTGGGCCCGGAGCAACGGTGCCGCTTACGGGCCGAGGGCTGTTGGGCCGAAGATGGGCTGAAGGCTCCCTGAGGGCCTTGTACTGCTGCTGCTGGGCTTAACTGGGTTTGGGCTTGTTTTAATGGGCCGAATCGGATTCTGCCTCATCAGTGTCCATGGGCATCGTAAATCTGTTGTAAATACATTAGTTGGGGGCATGCATTCTCTTCTTACAAAGTGGTGTTTAGTTTCTTCATGCAGCTATGGTTGGGTCTATTGTGGACCTGATTTGGTTAAACTTTGGAGAAGAGTATGGTGAATTATGTAAACCCAAGTGTAAGATCATGATTATGGGGAGGAGAGATGCTAGATGCACCGCACCAGGAGACATCAAATGTGAGCTGGAATGAGCCCCTTATTCTCTTTTGTCATCTAGAAAACTCGCATGGCTCATGTCTCCCTATAAAATGCATTCTAACGTTAGCCGTGCTTCAATGCATATGGGGAGGGCCAAATTAAATATATATATATATATATATATATATATATATTTGTCAAACTAATTTTTGAGAGCATCTTAAAATATTGGAGAGCATTCGAGCATATCCTGAAGCTCTCGAGTGTATGATGCTCTCGAGTGCATCTTAAAACTCTCAAGGCATCATGCGCTCAAGTACTCCAAGATACTCTCCAATACTTCAAGATACTCTCGAAAGCATCCTAGAGTGTTCGAGCGGATCCAGAAGCTCCCGAGCACATAATGCTCAGGCTCTCGAGAGTATCCTGAGGCACTAGAGAGCATCTTATGCGCTCGAGTGCTCTAAGATGCTCTCCAGCGCCTCATATGCTCTTAAAAATTAGTTTGACTGGTTTTTTTTTTTTTTAAATACTGCCCTCTTCATATGCGTTGACACGCGGCTGATGTCAAAATGCAGTTAACAAGGGGACAAAGACTATGTAGGCTTTTCAAATGGCACAAGAAGATAAGGGAGCTCGTTCCAGCTCAGCTAGGGGCGGTGCAGCAAATATTTCTTGTGGGGAGTGCTTCTAAATGTAAGCCAACTTAAATTTGGTCAAAAACCATATATGCCAGAGGTTTTTCTGTATAATTATCATGACTATAATATTTCTAAGCCAAAACAAACATTGCCTTAGAAGCTTTAGTGACCATAACAACAATCATTAATGTTCGGAAGCTGCAACTAAAAATGATCTCTTAATTTGGACATTGTTGGAGGAGATGACTAAGTTCACCCTTTTTTTTTGGATGGTGAGGAAGCCAGTTACCTGGTAATAATCAGATGGAGAAGGGATAGAGAGACTCTCTCACTGCTATGTCAATTGTCAGTGAAAGTTGAATATGGGATCTTGATTTGTTTATTAGATTACTAAAAATAAAGAAATTTGCCCTTCGCAAAAATAGTAATATTGAAAATTATGATCAAGGAGTCTGTACCACAACGATATTTAGATCTTCTTTTCATAGAAGGAGTTGCAGCTTGAAGCTCTTTGGACACGAATTTGTGGGATTACTCCCCTGATGAGTTTACCAAACTTGAAAGTACCATATATACAGATGGAGAAGTAATGGCTTTGTGTGAAATAATCCTGTATTGGAAGAACTCGATTTCGAACTCTCTCTCTCTCTCAGACATGTAAATATGGATCTCTATGTTAAAAATAATTAATGATAAAATTTGTAGATGCTAGGAAATACATATAAAAGTTTGTTTTCTCTCGCACACATCTTTTAGGAAGAATGCTGACTCTAGGATCTGAAGAGAGAGACAGAAGAGACCACCAAAATAGACACAGATCTCACCGTCAGCTCAAAGATTCGAAAGTAGCCATCAAACGCACAGTAACCTTCCACTTTGTTCCCTGTCCATCTCAACTATCTCAAACCGAAAATTCCATAGTCTTTTTCGGGCTTTTCTTTCACACACGCTTTGTTCTGATCACCCTGCCTCTTCTGGACTTTCGTGTGGCTTGAGAGGCCCCCCTCCCACGTTCACATCTTAACTTCAGAACACAGAATTAAGTTGGGAAGGAGATGACCAAACTCTTATAACAAGGAAATTTATCTAGTCAAGAGTTTGAACCAGTGGTCTAAAGTCTAAACCCAATGCCCATACCAATCCTGACTAATTGGCTTTGGACCAGAGGTCAGACAAGAAGCCCCACGGGCAAAGCTTCGCCATCACCACACGCCGAGGACTCGTGGGTGTCCACCCCATGCGATCCTAACGACCAAAATTGTGACGTTTTGAAGTGTAAGTAGAAGGATTTGATCATGTGTAGTTAGGTTACATAGAATGCCAACATGATATGCAGATCTAATATTAATTCGGTGAAAATTTTTCCAAATTTATTGGTCTAACCCAAAACAACCTAATCCGGGACCAAAAGATAAAACTACTTATTATCTTTAGATCTAATTCAGCTGGCATGAACCTTTTTTGAAAAATTGGTGCCTGCTGTAAATTTTATACCAAATTAACAGACCCTAATGTTTAATATATTTCAGTTAGAAATTAAGGGGCCTCAACCTCTCATTTTTGGTATTGTTAAGCCTTTGCTGTCGTTAACTATATGAGGGCTGTGTCCTTTGGATCTTTCGTAAACACCAAGCTTAAGATAAACAAGAAAGAGAAGTTAGTTGGACTCCTAATTTAATTAATTATAAGTCATGCATGGTAACCTAGATCACGCGCGGCAACCTTATCACTTATCATGCCTTAAATCTTGCAAGTTGAATTATCGTGAGGTCAAAGAAACCTTTATTATCTAGGAACCCTAGGAGGGGCATTAGTTCAAGGATTTTTACTTTTTAGTTATTATAATCTTTTAATATTTCATGTAAGTTTCTATAATCTTCATTGTTTAAAAAACTCCTCAGAATCTTTGAACCACCTTTAAAAAGTTCCTCCATGTCAGCTTTTTAGGAAGGATATAAGGGACTCTTTAAGAATGCTTTAAATAATTATAGGGACTAATAAAGAATATAAAGATTGTAAAAACTTATAGGTAATATTGGAAGATTGTAGAGATTGAAAGGTAAAAAACTCTTTTTTTTTTTACTTTCACATGAATGTCCAAAAATCGAACAAAAAAACATATTTATGTAATGTCCAAAAATCGAAAAAAAAACATATTTATGTATTTAAACGAGATTCTGATTCTAATTATTATTATTTTTATTTAAGATCTTAATCCCAAATGGTGTGTTACATGTAGAAACTATTTCCCACTATTTAAATTTTTTAAATAGTAAGAGAATCAACAATTTTTTCCCTAATATGAAGCTTTTACCCTGTGTTTCAAAACGAAACATAAGTTATTATCCCTAGCTGACCAATTATTTTTTGTATAGATATCCTTATAAGAACTCAAATTTTATTTGCATATAACCTCACATGCCACAAGCACTAATGCTACTGTTATGTCACGCTTAACTTCCCTATACAACATAAACAACAGGTGGTATAGTTAGCTAATTTTTAAGTAGTTATCAAAGTCAAACATTCTCTACTAATTTTATTGTTATTTTATTTTAATAATTTTAATTTGTAATCTAAAATTTAAAAAAAATCCAAAGGACTATATTAATAACTCCAAACGTTAAGAGCTATCGCTCAGGATAACTGAGTTGAAATTTGTAGAAGCCTAGAAGTACTCCCGAGTCCCAATTGGAAGCTGTGCATCAGAACATGGCCTAATTGATGATATGTGTACAAGGACTGTTACATGTGTAGTGCATTATAAAATTATTTATGTAAAATATCCCCTAAAATTGTAATGTCATGAAAGCTATATTTAGAGAGAAAATATTGTAATTATTTTTTTATTATCATGAACAACTCTCATAAATAGCAGTATATATATATATAAGAAAGGTAATATATATGTATAATATATATACATATATATATATATATGTATGTATGTATGTATGTGTATATATAATCATGACATATTTTCCTATATGAAATATCTTAACGATATGAGCAATAATTAAGAGATTGTGCAAATAAAATTTTAGTAGGATTATTTATATTTAAATCCCCATGTATATAAGAAAGGTGATAGTTGATTGGTTTACTTTTTTATATGGACAAAGAACAAAATAGCATATCCTTAGGGATCGTATAGCTTTCTTCTTTTAAAGAATTTTCTTGTACTACCGCACCAAGAGAAGGATTAAAGGTAAGAGCTTAGGAAAGTTTATTTTAACAATTTAACTTCTAAAAAGAAAATGGCTCTCCACATGTACCCCTTAATTTAATCCTTGTTCGGCGGGAGGCCAAGACAAGTCTACCTGAAGGCCTTCCCTTGCTCATCTCAATACTTTTCTTTCCATTAGAGAACTCTTTATAGGATCCAAGGACATTTTTAATGTGCCAAAAGGTGTACTATTTTTTTATTTTTATTTTTTTTGTGCATACTTCATGACCGCTTAAGTTTCTTCTCTCTGTTCCGACAAAAGTCTCGTCTTCCTCATCTTTAGTTTTTGCGTTGTCTTGTGGCCACCACATTATGCAAACCCATAAGTTAGGGGACACGATGGCCACTAGCCCCACGCATGACAAGTTCTATAAACCCAATACTCCATCAATTTGATTGGAGCAAGCCCTAGCGAGATGCCTAAAGGAAATCCTTTGGCCTGGACGTGTGTTTCACTATCAGATCAATCAAAGTATACCATATCTTGCAACATAACATCATATATTCTAATCAACTTGGGTGTTTATAGGGCACACATCATGTTCAAAAAAATCCACTAACACAATACTCTCCATGAAAAGAGATTGGCTACAGCCTCCGTTACCAAAAATACTAGTATACCACACTTTGAAAAGAACGGTCAAAAATAGAATGATGATTTTTTGTCAAATAATTCCTTTACAAAGAACTTCAAGTAGACCGAAGAGTTAAAAACACCTCGACGATATCGCAAGTGCATTGAATCAAGACATAGGATTCTTTGCATCTAAGTCACGAGACTCACGACACCCGACCCCGGCGCCACGCTCTTCCCGGAATTCCCGGAACCTTTTTTCCATTTTTTGTTTTACTTTAAAACCTCGCGCAACGCATGCGTACATAATGATATGTTCGATCAGAGTATTAATTTTGATATAGCATCATTTTTATTATCATCAATCTCAAATTTAAAATACTAATACTATAATCAACAAAAAAGAAATATAAAAGATAACAGTCCAAGGAGAAAGAGAGAGTCAGAAGTAGTGGATGAGATAGGAAAGTGCTGTGTTAAAAACTCTCTAAATCTAAATTATAACATTTTCAGTATAACTTCAGCACACAATACTCTGTAAGTATTCATAAACACCAAATTTGTGACAGAATATAAATACACAACCAAACATGAAATACCAAACTATTTACCACCAAATATCAGAAAATGGCCACACTATAACACCACAACCAAATCAACAGCTTGTAAGCTAATCCGGTCGGTCCCACACTCCCACCTCCCCCACCTTTATTTTATAATCCCTCCCCCCCCCCCCCCCCCCACAACTCGTGTTGACTGGAATCCAACAAAAAGGCCGTGACGCCATCATTCTCTGACCGCCCCTTTCTTCCCTCCACCCGCGCGGCCTCCCTTTTCGCAACTTCTTTTTCTTCGCCCCTTCCCCTTCCTCCTCCCATTCCTTCGCCTTCTCCCCCTGCTTCGCCTCCATCCCCGGCCCTTCCTATTAATCCCCGCCACACCAGACGCCGCCACCACCAGCTGCAGCAGCACAGGTAGAGCAGCACAGTTGTGGTAGCAGAACAGGGAGAGGAGGAGGAGGAGATGGGGAGAACGGGGAGCAGCAGGAGGGCTGGGAAGGACCTGCAGGTGAGCGTGCCCAGCTTCTTCCGGTGCCCCATCTCGCTGGACGTGATGAAGTCCCCCGTCAGCCTCTCCACCGGGGTCACCTACGACCGCGACTCCATCCAGGCCTGGCTCGACGCCGGCCACAACACCTGCCCCGCCACCATGCAGGTCCTCCCCACCACCGACTTCGTCCCAAACCACAACCTCCGCCGCCTCATCCAGGTCTGGTCCGCACAGACCCCGCAACAACACCCGCACAGCGAGGCCGCTGCCTCCCCGGCGGACCTGGTCCGCCGCTTGGAGTCCTCCGCGGACCCTCTTCCTCTCCTGCGGAGGCTGGAGGAGGTCGCGGGCGACGCCTCGAGGGTCCACGAGCTGGCGGAGAATGCCGACTGCGTCGCCGCCATTAACGGCGTTCTTACCAGGAATGACCCCGTTTTGGAGGAGCTGGAGTTAGCGGTTAAGGTGCTGTCTCCGGTGCTCCGACAACGAAGGGAGGACGGCTATGAGATCGATGGGTCGCTGGGGAAACCCCGAACCCTGTCATCTCTGCTCGCCGTGCTCAAAGAAGGCAGCTTGGAGTCGAGGGTCGCCGCCGCGTGGGTCGTGGACTCCATCGCCTCTGCCGGCCTCGAGCCCAAGCGCCTGGTCGCGGGCACGGAAGGCCTGCTGGCGGAACTGCTCCGGCTGCTGAGCAACGAGGACGACGGCAAACCTGCGGAGCCCAGCGCGGTCGACGCCGCCCTCTCCTGCCTCCTCGCGGTCGCCTCGCACCGCCGGGTTCGGCCGCAGCTCGTCGCTGTCGGCGCCGTCCCCGCCCTGGGCAGGCTCCTCGCGCGGCAGTCGACGGCGCCGCCTGCCGTGGAGAAGGCGCTGAAGCTGATGGAGGCGGCGTCGACGTGCCCTGAGGGGCGGGCGGCCATCTGCGAGGACCCGGCGGGCCTGGCAGCAGTCGTGGGCCGGATGATGCGGGTGTCGCCGGCGGCGACGGAGCACGCCGCCGTGGTGCTGTGGAGCGTGTGCCACCTGTTCCGCGACCGCCGCGCGCAGGAGGCGGTGGCTGCCAGCAACGGCCTCGCCAAGGTGCTGCTGATGATGCAGAGCAACTGCTCCCCCGCCGCCCGTGAGATGGCCAGCGACCTCCTCAAGGTCTTCCGCGTCGGCTCCAAGAGCTGCCTCCCCGCCTGCGACTTCAAGACCACCCACATCATGCCCTTCTGAGCAGCAGCACCACCACCACCACCACAAGGGTCTCTTAGGTTTTCGTCAGAAAGCCTTGTTTAGTTAGAATCCTTAGCTGGTAGGAACTGATGAGACAGGGAGATCCAGACGACATGAGCTCTGTTTTGTATAAAAGAAAAAAAAATGGAACTTTGCAGAGAGAAATTTTGGTCTGACCCAACAAGGCTGTAGGAAAGAACTGGAAAAAGTATGAATTCGTTTGATTCAGTTTCCTATTGATGCTTTCTATTCCATTCTTGTTCGAGCAATCTTTGTTGGGATTGGTCCTCTCTTGGCTTCTGCCGTTGGAACCGCTCCAGTTGCGCGCGATGCTGTTCTTGTTCTTGTGCTGGCGGATCACATCGTCCAATAATATTTCCTGTGTCCATCAGTCCTTTCGGAATGTTTGCTTTGCGGGATTTTTCTTCTTGTTTGCGGTTTTTGTTTTCCGAGAATGTGAGCTGTCTGGGCTGTGATGGTTTGGGGGATTTGGGCCCCCACACCCCCTGAGGCGTGGGCGCGGCGGGGAGCCCTCGTGGCTGAGAACACCGGAAGAGACAACTGCAAAAGGTTTGTGGAGGGAAGGAAAGACGATAGGATTGAGTTAACTCGGCTCCAGTTTAATTTGACTTATTTTAGTTGACTTGTTTCAGCAAATAAGTTGAACTTGTGTCAAACTCACTGTAAATTTCGTCGGCTCTAGGCAATCATAATCAATGTAATATAAATTTATATGATATTTTTTCATCTTTAACATATTTTTTTACAAATAAATCTTAATTTATTAATAGAATCTTTGAAATCTCTGTAAATTTGAAAAGTAGCAACGATTTTTTCAGAAAAAAGTATGCCTTTAAAAAAACTCATTTCTTTTTATGTCAGATATTCTTAACTTTTTATAATATATTTTAAATTATATTTTATATATTAAAATTTAGCATTTCCTTCATGACTTTTTCACTAATTTTTTTTTGTTTTTTGTCGACTTAAGATTTTTTCGTCGGACAGATTTTTTCCAAATCTTGACTTGGTGACTTTTTCTTGGACTTTTATTGACCACAATATGCAAGCCAGATGATGAGTTGAATCAAATCAAGTGAACGACCCAACCTTCAGACTAGTGAACGGCTTAAGGTTGAGTTAAAGTTTTAAAAAAATTAGTTCGGAATAGATTCAGATTCAATTTTCAGTTTAATTATTTTTTCTTAACCGTTATAAATATTTACAGGTGACGAGGGACAAAGTCTGAGGGATCCTCCAGAATTAGAGATAATTTCAAACCCGTCGATAATTTCACCTAAGTATCTAAAGAAATAATCTTACGGACTGTAGATATTTTATTTCAGAGAAATTTTTAAGCTCCAAACAAGAATGAAACCTGAGGCAGTTGGCTTAAATATTTTAGGTTGAACTAAAGTCGAACATGTCTTAGCTCGTTGCTGCCCCTACTGCGGATTGAGTGACCAATTAATATTTTCGAGTTTAAAATCACTAATTTTTAAATCAGTAATTTTTTTGTGATTTTAAAATTAGAAAATACTTTGTTTGGATATCTGTAAAACATATGAAAATAAAACAAGGTACTTTGTTTGATTTTGTTGAAATCTTAGATCATATTATCTCCGATTTTGAGAGGTAAAGTTATCTTTCATTTTATATTCATACTAGTACTAATATTACTATTTTCTAAGTAATATAAAAACTAGTTGAAAAATAATAATAATAATGTTTTACATTCTAATTTTCAGAGGTGATGACGTACACGAAGAATAACATTATCGTATCAAACATCAGGTTGGCTAAACCTTTTGCTGCTGTTTATATCATCATACAAGATATGTGAGCCTTTGTCATCATCTATATTATCATACAGCATACAAATGATTGAGAAAAAGAACTAAAAAAAGGAAAAGGCTTATGTCCACATGGAAGACATTTCTACGGTAACTAAAACAAGGCATAAACCAAAACAAGGGGTTTAAGGTGGCACGTTGGCCCGCAGCTATCTGACAGTACTTAAAACTACTATCTTTTGCACACAATCAAACATCTGAAAAATATTGTAAAGTGAAATAATTATTATAATATTTTACAGTGAAACAAACAATTCTTAAGTGTATACTATAGGATTAGGGATCTCAAGAATCAACAGTTCTTACCAATTCCAATTAAAAAAGATAACTTTATCAACATCGATCTCAATGTAAATTTCACAGAATAATTAATTGTCTATACAACATTTGTTCTAGTAGAGTTGTGGCTATAACTCAACTCAATGACTATCTTTCCTTGTGAGGCTAATCTAACGTGCAGATCATCGCAACTTATATGGCAAGGGACAAGTCACACAACAAAATAGAGATCGACAAAATCTTACTCCGAACCTCGTTAAATAAAGTTCAACAAAGTTCTTTAATAATCTATATCGGCCGCCTAATCAAAGTCAATAATCTTCTTACCCTCTGCTAATGCTGATGGAATTATCATACTTCAATTAGTAAAATTTACTGCACTGTCGGATAACCAGAGTGTCAGGCAGTTTGCACATATTTTTAATTTGAAAAAAAATAAAAAGTCTTAAGATGAGTCCTATTATGTCTTACATGTTCGTACAATCTGATTTTTGATCTAATTTTTTTACTATTAATTGGGATTCAATTTTTTATTTTTTATATTACAGATGAGACTCAACTTAAAAAAAATTAAAAAGATATAAAAATAGAAATACCAACAGCCGATAAAGCACAGGCTGCCGCTGCAAGAAGTCTCCAACTACCAGTGCGGCAAGTTTTACTCTACATCAATTCATTGTAAACGCTTGTTCTATAAGCTCATGTTTAGTTGTTCCGTGTAAACTGAGTTGAGTTTATGATAAACGTGGTTACGTGGGATAGTAGTCTCCCACATAAATTAGCTCCAAATATTGTAGGGAGATTTTTGAGTTATTTTGAGTTTATGAAAACTCAATAAATTTCTAGTATAAACTCAACGAATTTATCATAATAGTGCTATTTACCATCCAAGGTAAAGTTACAGTAAAAACCGAGTTCACATGTACCCAAACTGGCCGTGAACTGAAGGGTTATGACCGACTGACCTTTTTTTTTTGGAACTTATGGTGACCTACAAGTACGACTCTTTTGAATTTTCCCGCCATCGGGAAGATCTGAGTTGCCTCATGCCTGGGTAAAGAAGCCTGTACAAAGAAGCTGACGAAGCCTTCTACCTCAAAAGAGATAAGAAGGACCCTAAATTTTCTAATGCTATTAAAAAATAACGTAGGAACGACGATGGTGGTAGCATACTAGCATGTGAGCAACAGAAGAATAATTTGGGGTGCACTTTTGACTAAAAACGCCAGTTCCTTACAGATAGAAACCGCGTTATCCAACTCATGCAACAGTGTACACCACTACGTGCGCAGACCCTTCTTATAATTTTAGATATTGGGTGAACCAATTTTACCATGAGGTTTTTGTAGTTTCATTAACCATCTTACATGGGTAGAGAGTTATGTCATCAATCTTGGACAGCATAGACTGAATGTGACTTATCCAAAGTCTTAAATGATGAGCATCTACTCAAATCATACATAATAAACAGATGTTACGACCTACTTAGGAGTTTGTTTCTTCCAAAAGACACTTTGGAAAATAGTATAAAAGTATCTTATGAACTCTTACAATGCATATTCCATAGTATCTGTATGAAACGAGAATGATGTAAGAAGAAGACAAATATGCTGCCGTAGAGTCCAAGACAATTCAAGTGAGAGACTACTATCGTCCCCATGAACCGTTGAAAGGTAAGGGAAGAGGGTCTAGAAATTGAAACACATGAATGGGTCTAATACCTATATATGAAACAAGAATGATGTGTATTTTTTGGTTAAAGAGAAGTTAAACATACTAAATTAGAAGACACATATGTTGTCATAGAGTACATCACAATTCAAGCGGGAGACTCCTAGTACCCTCATGAACCGTGTTAAGGGAAGAGGATGGTCTGAAAATTGAAACACATGAATGGGTCCATATGAAACAAGAATGATGTGTCTTTTTTGCTAAAGAGAAGCTTTTTTTTCTTTTGACAGTGAAAGAGAAGTTAAACATACTAAAGAAGAAGACAAATATGCTGCCAAGCCTGCCATAGAGACCATGACAATTCAACGTGGGAGAGTACTAGCTAGTACCCTCATGAAGCTTAAAAGCCTTAAAAGGGGCAGAAGGTTCTGAAAATTGAAACCCATAAATGAGTTGGGTATTCGAAAGGTACTGAAAGATCCTTCCTTTCACATCCTTGGCGTAAGAAAGGAGGAAACGGGGGTGGGGGAAAAGGAAATAGCGCAGCAGCGACTTGACCAACAAGATGGGAATGGAGTTCCTGCAACTCACATGTTTGCTGATCGCACCCCATCAGATGCTGTTATAAGTATAAAAAACAGAAAGAAGAGAAAGAGACAAATGTTACCAAGATTGTAGTCCTTGTCTGGCTCTTGTCATGTGCACAAGCACCAAGGATGTGGACAGCTCTATCTTATGACTACTGGGTACGGGGGATCAGTAGTGTTTGAAAACATGTTAAAGTTGGATTCTATATGTTTAAACTTTAGATAATTTTTAAGTATTTTTAAGTTGAGGAGGCTAATAAAATGGAGTATGGAAGAGGTGTACACTCACGAAGAGTATTCTTAATGCTACTTTGTTAACGGAATAAGACCGAGAATAACTGGTATAAGGGTCTAAATCCGGTTTGCTTGTAAGGATGCCTAATTTTCTTAATTCCTCCAATTCTATCTAGAATGCCTAATTCTCTCAATTCTCCAAATTTCTCTAATTCTACTTTTTATTTCATTATTTATTCTACTCCTTCATATCAAATCACTTGAAATAGCACAGTGTAATTCTCCTTATTTTAAAGAATACCAACAACTTACCAAATCACAATACATATTACTCTTATTTAAGCAATCTTTAAAACTTTATTGTGGTATAAATAATTCTGCAAACAAAGTCACACTTACAAAACTTACATTGAAATAGGGGTCTACTTAGTTTCGTATAAAATAAACTGCACGTATATTAATTACAATTTTTTTCAAATTGGCTAACAAATCATTTCTATATCTTTCGAGGAAAAATAAGAAATCTTAATTCATTGACTCTCCCTTTTCTCGATTTTAACATTCACGAGATGAGATGGAATGCTTGTTTCCATCGTAGTTGAAAATATTTTTGCAAGTATTAAATGATAAATTCTTTTTATTTTTCTTGTAAATTTGTTTCCTTTGAAAAAAATTTCCATTTGAATATGTTTAAATAGAACTAAATGCACACTAGGTCAAAGCAGATTTTGATGGGGAAGAATATCTTCTTGTGGAAGGACAAGTATAATTATCAGTTTGTTTATGCTCCATATAAAAGATGAAAGATATGCTTGTCAATTACATTCAAAAACTTTCATCATCTAAAAAAGGTACTTGAATGAGATTTTTCCACCTTTAAGATAACCTTTAAAATTTATAGTTTCTGAAAATCTATTAAGAATTTATTTTTTTAACAATCCTATCATTTCCGCGATTGCTTGGACGGTAGGCCCATTAGTCACACGAGGACTGTTTGCTTCCGTCTCTCACTATAGAACTATGACCACCTCTGGCAAAACATCTCTTTGAAACTTACTTTTGTTTTCTTTAAAAATGTTCTAAAAAATGGACTCTACGGAATTCGAAAGGTCTTTAGTTTTGTCTATTTTTAAGTTATTATATAAAATTATTATAAATTTTACATAAAATTATTTTATTTAATTAAATAATATTTTAAATGTGTATCATTTATATTTCCATTTAGTTATCACAAAACCTGTTGTAACAAATGATGTGCACATAGGATGCTCAATAGGTTTCTCGTATTTGAATCCAAGATTTTAAATTTAATTACTTTTATATTTTTTTAGACTTTGACCAATTTTGATGGATGAATTCAACATCTATCTACAGTGAATTCATCTCATATGAACTCCAACCGAAACTAAGTTTGTGTAGATTATGATCTCTCATGGATTTGAATTCTCCCTCTACTTCCCAATTCAAAATTAAATTGAAATCAATGCCTATTTTCTGCCAAAACAGCCCTTTACTCGTTGTTGACTTATTTTGATCCTCTAAATGACTTAATTAATAAAAAGTATTTTTAAAAGTTATACCTACCTTAATTATCTTTACAACGAGTCTAGATTTACCTTAATAGAATATTCTTATCGAAAACCATAACTTAAATATACAGACTGTTCTTAGAAATTGAAATCTAATGGACTTAATTTCTTATTGGGCTGAATAAGTTATTCTTAATAGGCTTGGACTTAACTTCTTATTGGGCTTACTAAGTTTATACTTAATAGTCAGCTAGGGCTGACTAAGTTATGCTCAATAGGCTTCGACTTAATTTCTTAATTTGGTCCAACTAAGTTATGCTTAATAGTAACCTTACTTAATATGTTAAAAATATAGTGCATAGAATTTAGTTATCTAGGTACCTAGGCTATCTTTTATAGTTCATTATTGACCCTTTATCTAATACAACCTATAAGTTAATCATTGTAAGGTACGTGTTATTATCATCGAAGTTTTAGGACTCAACGAATGTTGTATAGTTAGCGCCTACCATTCATCACTAGTTAATAAAACGTGTTATCCCGCGAGTATTTTATTGAGAAAAAAATATTTAAAATAATTATGTTGTATTAACTATTTTTCTATTGACATTTTGATGTGTGTGTGTGTGTGAGAGAGAGAGAGAGGAAAGAACAATGAAATAATATACAAGAAAATATAATTCCTTTTATGACATGCAAGTAGAGTATATTTGCAATTATATTATTGGAATATTCAGTTTAAAAGTACTCTTGGACCCAAAGTAAAGAAACTAAGCATAAAAGAGTCTGATATTATTTTTATGTGACATAAAAAAAAGATTGTATATCAGAACAGGTGTCTTATAATAATAAATGTGCTCTCAATAGAAAAACAAATCATTTAGAATAAAAGGGAAGTGGACCCAAAGTAAAGAAACTAAGCAATAATATACATAACATTTTGATATTCTATATTAACAATAATATACTAAAATTTTTAATAATTAAAATATAAAATCTAATATTTAATATGATGCATACCCAAATATTTTGAGGCATGAACAAGATGAGTTAAAAAATATGCTCAACTACAAGTCCTACATAACAGAGAGCTGTACAAACATAATATATATTCTAATAAATTGTGGGAGTAAAGGACCATACATAGCAAGGACCGGAAGTCTGCTATAAAATCCTGAACGCCTTTTGGCTGAACCAAAAAACCAGCGAGCAGCCACACCTATCACATTTAGGATAAACTAGGTAAGCAGAGCATGTAGGGTAAATTGTCCAGCGCCCGTGGCGCAACATACATGCTTCCCGCCTACTGCGGGGAGACCCGAGTTCGAATCTTGCGGAGTGCCTCTTGCGAGTATTTTTTTTCCTTTCTCATGCATAATCTGACGGAATGTCGAGTTTCGAACTGAGCTGGTTAGAAATCCCCCTCCAGGTTACCGCTAGTCTACTAGTTCGGAAAAAAAAACAAAAAAAAACAAAAAAAACCATGCAAGGTAAACTAGGTAAGCAGAGCACGCACGTGGACCGGCCAAAAATGTAATAAGTGAACTGATTGGGGTAAATTAGTGAACCAGATATCAAACTTGCACTTAAACCGGTATAAGTTGAAATGTACGACCAATAACCGATGGATTCTCTTCTTTAGTATGTTATAAATAGAGATTACAGATTGAAAGAGAAGGTCGTAAAATCGCTTCCATTGAATTCTCAAATATATGAAGTTGATGACTTTAAAAAGAGGTGATGTAACAAAAATTAATATAATAAGATTAAAATAAGGAGCTATATTAGACGGTGGAGAGTTCGATTATTGTTAGTTCTTATGAGTACTTTTACTACAAATCACTTTAGTCATCATGCGTTATCGTAAACCTATTAACATATGAGAAGTTACAATAATACTTGATCAACAGTTTGTTGAGAGAAGCACTAATAAAAATGCATTTTTAAATGGTGTAAAGCAAAGAATTTGAAGGGCACATGGTAAGATAAGTTTCAGCATTTTTCTTATTAAAATATAAAGATTATATATTTTCAAGTCATGATGTTTCTAGAGAATCCTTTCCCCAAGATTGGTGTTTCAAGCACATATTTTTCAAGTATGAAAGTTTGTAAGTGTGCATTCAATCAATAACGAAAGATAAATGCAAGGAACATATTTCTTTTTAAGGGTTTCTGCAAATAACCTTCCAAAAGATGTCATATTTGTAAGTAACCCTATGCATGATTCATATTTGCATATAATCTTCCTTAACTTTGGTGGTATTTATGTATAACTCTCTTAGCTATGTGATTTGTTTTAAATTTCACTTAAATCAAAAAAAAAATACTCCACATAAAAGTAGATATAATTTTTTTGATGTTAAATATATAAAACTAATTTCAAACCCGTGCGATGCACGGTATTTATGTGAAATTATTTAAAATATATAATAAATTTAATTTTAAAATAAAAATATCATATTGATTTAAATAACTTTGTCTTAATAAAATTTTAATTTTAAGTAAATTTAAGTATAATGATAATTTTGCATGAGGAATATTAAACTTTTAATTCTAAAGACTCTAATCTAAAGGCATTTCGATCGCATGCTAAATTGTATTTGTGCTAGTTATGTGAGTTTAATGGAGAGATTTTAAGAGATCCAAAATAGTGTTGAAAAAGAAAAAGAAAAAGAAAAGTAGTAACATACAGTAAATAACTAAGTATAAGCATAATTTTTTATGAGGACTACAACGAAACCATAACAACATACAAATTAGGTAAAATATTATTCGAGTACAATGGATGATTACGATACTTCTACATAATAAAGAATTTAACAACACCGTTATTCAAAAATAGATCATTTATAAAGGATACTGTCGATGAAGGTTGATTTCAAGTAAAGATACATAAGATATATTTTTAACTTTAGAATTTCGATTTGTCTTATTTGTTAGGTGGCTTACCGTGTATATTAATATACTTAAAAATATTAATATATTGTATGCTATAACTAAAAATATTATAACTGAAAAATATTATATGTGACTATAGATATTAAATATTATATGATATGACAGTTATTAACATATAAAAATTAACATAATAAATAATAAATACAAATAATATACAACAAAAAAGTATATAACACATGAGTTAAATAAATTTATAAGATAGTTAAATAAAATAGAGAAAGACGAATATTTATGAATAACATTATTTTGTATTCATTAATATAATTTAAAAATATTTATTTATTTTATAATATTTTTATTATAATATAAATAAAGTATAATTGAAATAATTTAAAAATAATATTTTTGTTACCAACGAAGTTCCTCAATTTTAAGGAGACCATGGCCCCTTGCTCTTCTGAGTCCATCCATGAGAGAGAGAGTTATGCCTATTAATGGGTTATTTTGAAATAGGTGGGGAGAGAGAGAATTATGACATTAATGAGTAGTTTTGAAATAGGTGGGGGGAGAGTTATAGTCATTAATGAGTTTTTTTGGAAATGAGAGGGGGTGAAAAGGAAGAAATAATCATAATGGTTTTTGGCATTACTGACTTCTCCTAAGAATTGTTTAATATTTTTTTACGGAAAAGAATATGAGAGTGTCACATTAGTTGGGTTAAAAATTCTACTTTATTACTGTAGTATAGATACTTAAAAATATTAATATGTTATATATTATAACTAACATGTTATATCTAAAAAATATTATATGTGTCTATAAACATTAAATGTTATATAATGTGACAATTATTAACATAAAAAAATTAACATGATAAATAATAAAAACAAATAATATATGACAAAAGGGTATATAACATATGAGTTAAATAAATTTATAAGTTAAGTTTAATGAAAAAGAGTAAGAAAATATTTATAAATAACTATTATTTCGTATTTAATACTAATATAATTTTTAACTTATTTTATAATATTTTTATTATAATATAAATAAATTATAATATAAATAATTTAAAATTAATATTTTTATTATCATAGAAGTTTCTTAATTTTAAGGGGTCCTGGCCCCCCGCTCCCCTAAGAGAGAAAGTCCATCTTGAGAGAGAGAGAGAGAGAATTATAACCATTAATGAGTGGCTTTAAAATAAGTGGGTAAGATTTATGGTCATTAATGAACTGTTTTGAAATGAGTGGGTGTGAGAAAGAGAAGAAATAATCATAATGGTTATGAGCACTAATGACTTCTTAAGGATTATTTAATATTTTTTTTGGAGAGAAAGCATCTCATGCTGCCACATCAGCAGGGTTAAAAACTTTGCTTTATTAGTATAGTATAGATATGCTTATGAGTAGATGTTTATGCGATTTTTCTTGTGAGATATATGTATTTTAATTGAAGATATATTAATATTTTCATTTAATAACTTTCACATATTTTATGTAAGATTACAATATTTTAATTTAAATAAAATTCAAAGTAAATCCACATAGCTCAAGGGGTTAATAGTTTAGGAGGTTATGCGCAAATAAATCATATAAGGGGTTATCTTTAATATTCTTTAAGAGATTATTAGCAAAAACTCCTTCATTTTAAATAATCCATAATATGTAACTAATGATGAAATAATTGAGTTAAAATACTAGTATACTTTGTTTCATCTTATAAATAAAGAATATAAATAATGTCTTCTATGTCTATCTAAAAATATCTAAGACAAAAAAAATTCTTATAGACTAGATGACTTATGTTTGATCAATAAAAAGTATCGTATTCTCTTGTTCGTAAAACATAAAACAAACTTGATATATTTTAAGAACTTACTGTTCAAATGCAGTGCATTAAAAATAGAATTGCAACTTAAATTATTTGTACAAAGTTGAGGTCAACCTTTACCCAATCCAATATAAAAGGGCTCAGATCTTAACCTTCATAGCAAGCAACCCATCCTGGACTAGACCCAACTCAATCCAAATGTTGGCTTGGTCCATTCAAGTTCAATTGACCCAATAAACATGCATCCCTAGTTATTGGCATAGAAGACCCACCAACCAACTACTAAGGGATAGAAACTAATTTATGTTAATATATATATTTAAATTAATGTGATATTCTTCATACGTATTTTATCTGACCAATAGAATTGTCAATCATTAGACATTTTTTTCCAAAAAATTTGTCATAATATCTAGCTACAATGCAACTGTAACTACCATCCGATGAAGCTACACAACAACTATAACTTTCATCTAATCACGACAATAGATGACACTAGTAGGCAGTGACGGAGCTAGAAAATTTTTCTTGGGGGGAAGATGCAAATGAAAGATTCATATACAAAAATAAAATGAATATCTTAATACAAGAAAAAACTAAAATTTACTTAAATAATGCTCGACATTCCTTCCCATCACTAAAATCATCAATAATTGAGTACACATCAAAGTTTTCAACAATTCTTTTTTCTAATATAAATAACTAAGCAATCCGCAAGAAATTCATCTTCCATCATATTCTCAAATTTGATTTTAACCATCTTCATAATAGAAAATGTTCTTTCTACGGTTGTTGTTGAAACTGGAAGCGTCAAATAGAGACGAAGTAATCTATGTATAAGTGGATAAATTACTACTTTTTTGTTTCAACTAATTTCTGACAAAGTTCACCTAATGTTGTCACTTTTATAATATCAACTGATGAGGAACATCAAGTTGATAATGTTGCAACTCATATTCTAAGTGAAGTTTGTCTTGTTTTGTGAAATCTCGAGGATAGAATTTCTCAACAAGTTTATCAATTTTGTCAATGTCAAGTATCTTATATACATCTCTAGGATCTAAAACTGCACTGAGAATAAGCAACTCTATTGTCATCTCATTGAATCTAACATTTAACTCATGTAATTGAGAATCTAATGCAGCATTACATCATCTGATAATAATACTTTATAGTAATAGAATCATTATGATGATGAGATCTACCCCCAACTTCTACATAATTAGAACTCATATCAAGAATTGATATACTAACCATTTATCAAAAATATGAAACTTGTTCAAAAAGTGTACTCCACCCATCTTCTCTCAACTTTTGAAAGAGTATCTTTGTAATTAAAACCAAACTCATCGCATTCAAAATGTCCTATAATTTGCATTGTAATGCTTGACGTAAATGATCAGTAGCCTTTAAAATTACTTTCATAATGTAAAATGAGAATAAATTCAAATGATATTATCATGTTATAAGCAGTATCTGCATCACCTCTTTGTGAATAAGTAGTCCCTTGAGTGATAATGTTCTTAAGAACTGAATATGCAAAATCAAATACTCTTTATCAAACTAACAATAGAATTCAAGTGAGAACTCCAGCGAGTATCTTCTTCTCGTTTTAAAAAACTCATTTGATTGAGTCTCCTATCAATTTCAATTTTATTATCTTCAATCAATCGAGCAATTTCTATTGCATGGAAAGCCTGCAATTCATTATGTCATTTACAAGATGCATTAACCACATTAATAACAAAAGCCAAATTTAAAAACAACTGATAAGTTAGAACTATCTCTCTTGATGTAGCTACTAGTGCCAATTGAAGACGATGAGCTAAACAGTGGACATAATACATCATGTCATTTATAAGATGCACTAACCATATTAATAACAAAAGTCAAATTTAAAAACAACTGATAAATTAGAATTATCTCTCTTGATGCAACTACTAGTACCAATTGAAGATGATGAGCTAAATAGTGGACATAATATGCATATAGACAATCATGTAAAAATAAAGTATGAAGACCACCCAATCATCATGCATATTGCTAGCTCCATTGTATCCTTGTCCACAGATATTTTGAACACTAAGATCATTGTTGGAGAGGACTATTATTATATTATCCTTCAAATTTGATGCAAATGTATTACTGACATTAACGAGACCTAAAAATCATTTACAAATAAAGCCATTTATATCAATAAATCTCAGAACAATTATCATTTCTTCTCTTTTTGATTCATTTCGAGCTTCATCTATAACTATACAAAACTTCGCTTCACCAATTTCAGAACCGATTATACTTCGAAGTTTATTTGCAATTACATGCAAATTTTCTTTCTGAATATACTTGCAACTTTCTTATTATATAATGCTAACAAATTTATCATTTCAAAAAAATTACCACAATTATGAGAACTAAGTCTCTCATCATGATTTCTAAAAAGGCATACTCGTAATGCTAGCCATCAGATGGCATCAACTGAAGCCTTAAGCGATAGACGATTATTCATTATATCCTGATAAAATTGTTTATTGAAAACTTCAATATGTTGTGATTGATTCATCAAATCTAAGTAAATCTGTTGATCTATAGTGAGTTGTAATATTTTCT
This sequence comes from Zantedeschia hybrid cultivar, assembly GCA_030544215.1. Taxonomy (NCBI): domain Eukaryota; kingdom Viridiplantae; phylum Streptophyta; class Magnoliopsida; order Alismatales; family Araceae; genus Zantedeschia; species Zantedeschia hybrid cultivar. Next base: position 10,352,864 of record JARZZO010000004.1, on the reverse strand, counting down.
CATGTGTCAAAAAAAAAATATAATTTTTTACATCATTTCTACTTGTCAAATCCTTTTGTTACAAATACATCAAATACAAGTTGCCTCTCTGGACGAGTAAATAGATAACATGGCAAATAATATGCATTATTCTTTTCAAAAGAATACTTTAACCAGTTAAATGATTTAAACCATAAATATTGAAATTTTCTTCGATAATTCTCGGGCCATAAATTGGATAAATATCTAAAATAGGTTGATATGGCCTGACCATCCAATATGCACACCAAATTTCATCATGTCTGTCAATTGGAAAATCTCAAATCAAATGACATAATCCTAGATCATGGACTATTGTAAAAGAGAGTTCAACTTCATTTAATGCAATCCGTGATTATTTTACTAGACATTGCTCAAGATTTGTGTTATCAAAAACTAAATTAACATCTTTTAGTTTTGACTTCTAAATCGTCAATTTGAGACAAAGGAAGTGAAGAATTGCACTTTGAATTATGAAGATTATGTGATTTCTTTCTCTTGAATAAAAACTCAATTGTAGATTATTTACCCATCTGAAACGACAATAGTTGTACTATAACAAGTTAAGCTAAAGTCTATATTTAATAAATACAACATAAAGATTAAAGTTTAAAAATATTTTTATATAATAAAATAAGTATATTTTTATTATACTTAATTATAGTCATGACAAAATAATAAACAATATTATCAGATATGTTGGTCTAAAAATAATTAAATAGCAATGAATACCTCGTAATTTGGTCCAAAGTTTAGTAATTTGCTCAAATTCCTTTTGTTGTACTTCAACTGGATAACATAAAAAAAGAAGTGAGATATTATATTAAATAAACTAACAAAATATAAATAAGGATAAATAAAAAATTTAATTTATCAAAGTAATTTTATAGTCGAACAAGCAAAGCTAATCGATCTCATCTTGAAGGTTCAAAGTAGATCAATGCGAAGTGTTCTTTCAGTTGTTTGACTCAAATTTATAGCTAAAAAATAAATATATATCAAACTCCAAAGATCCAAAGTACTGTCTCTAAGGTAATGTGAGGCATTGAGAAAAGATCCGACGATTATAGAATACTCGAAAATGCTAACAAAATATTTAAATAAAAATATATATAAAGTCATTAAAGAAATATCTCTTGTATGACATTAGATTCAAAACCTAAAGTACAACAAGTGTGTGATCTACGTCCATTGAAGAAGTTAGACAAAAAAAAATGATCAATTGATTGACAATAAACATAATAATAAATAAATGAATAAGAAAAAAAATATCAAGGTCATTAAGAGATTACCACGAAAAGTTTTTAGCCGAAAATATGAGAATGAACATTGAACAACCTTGTTGAATTGAAATTAACTAAAGAATAACAAAAAAAAATCAATTTGTTGGTCGATGAAAAATAAAATGATAATGACAAATCAAACAAAAGAAGTTAAAAAAAAAACATTACTTGAGGTTGTACAGAGATTACCTTTGGCTGTTCTTCAAGCTGAAAATCAGAATACAAATATTGAGCTAGTGACTTGTAACAAATAAAAGTTGATAATCAATGTTGTTAGAATCCAAGACTAGCAAAGATAAGAAATAGAGATTAAGCTTGTAGCTGACTTCTGTAAGCTAACGTGTTAACTACAGGTTAGGGTTTACTAAAGATGCTTTAAAAATGCAAAATCTTGTTCATTGATTCGATGAGGCTAAGGAAATTTGGATGGTTTTAATTAATTTCTCTTTCTCCATTTTTTGTTTCCTTAATTGGGACTCTTAAAATCTCAGTAAACCATTAGTTAACAAATTTTGGGGGGACAAAATATTTTATTAAATATTGTCCCAAGTACTTATTTTAAAATGTTTGGACGGGCCATGGCCCTTCCTTACATCCCCTCCCTTTACTTCCGCCGACGGAGATAGAGGGGGATTTAACTTCTGCTGCATCTCCTATGGACTGGACTTGCCACAATGTTTGGCCACAATGCAACTATAATTGCTATCTGATGAAGTTGCAACATAAATGTAACTATCATCCAATCACGGCGATAGATAACACTAGTTTTTGGGGGGGGGGGATTTAACTTCTGTTGCATCTCTTATGCAATGGTACAATGACTTTGATTGAATGATAACTGCAACTGTTGTTGTGTATTGCAGCAAGTATTACTCTTCTGTCAATCTTTCCCATTGGACATTATTTTACCATCTTCCCTCCCCGCGTCCCCCATTTTACTTCCCTACTATCGTTAATTAGTGCTTTCTAAACCTCAATGTCCAACAAGTGACCTTCATCATTAATAAACACAAATACATGAGGTAAAAATAAGAATGAATGTGCATATAGAAAGTTTTCAGAAGGGAAAGTAGGGGCTTGCCTTAAATTTATATCTCAAAATTTTAATTTTTTCTACCTTTTCCTATATCTAACCCGGTGCATTTATATCAATTTTCAAAAATAAGATTCTCACTTGTCTGAAGATATTCTAACTTAATATATAATTTCTCACTTTGTTGACATTTGAAGGAACAAATTAAACAAAGAAACTAGTTTGTGGACTTACAACCCTGATTTCATCAAGATTACCAATAAGGTTCTTTATGATAGAACAAATGAAATATTGTTCTCATAAGCCTATCACAGCCGTAGATAAATAATTTAATTAAAATGATTTAAATAGAGTATATATTGATCATAGTTTACGAAATTTATTATGTATCACTTAATCAATAATCTTTTACAAAATTAACAATCATATTGCTTGAAGTTATTATTTAATTTGTATTTGTAAAAATATCATTATATGTTACTCACTCATTAAAGTAATCTTGAAACTCTTCCTACATATATGGAGTTAAATGGTAACAACAATCAGTAAGGGGATGGAACAATTCCGTTTGGAGAAAATTATTTATATAAAAAGATCTTTATTAATGAATTTTGTTTTAATGCTCAAGCAATTTGCATGTCTATTTTATATTTATTTTTCCATCGTTTTTGTTCATACTCTAGGGATTCAACGACTCTAAATTTTTCTCTCGTAACAAAGATCTTGACATAAAATCTTATCTTTCAAATGACACTGTCTCAACACTTCTTACTTATGTGAAAGTGGGTGCGTATTCAACTAGAGAGTAGTATTTTACCCTTTTTTTTTTAATTTCTCACTTTTCAATCCCAACAATTTGTCATTTTTTTTGTATAAACTTCCGGCGTCTTCATATTTATTTAAAATCTCCATAATCTTTTAACCCTAGTGAAAAAGTCCATCTCATTAAAAATAGTCAAAAGACTTAGTCACAGAATATTCCTTCCGTACACCATATGCTAAAAATATTCTACAAATAATATATGAAAAATTAAAAGATTGTAAGACTGAAAATTAAAAATCTTTTTCTTCCATCATCGTTAATTTTTAATTATTTTTAAATTTTGTCAAATTCACCTGGACGACCTACAACTCCGGCCTCCATCTCAGCCGGCAGTCCAATGTATGAGGTACCGAATGATGTTGGAGAGTCAAATCCCTCTGCAGGGGAAACGCGGGCCGTGGAATCTCAGCTCAATCAGCCCTTAGATTATGATCCAACGAATGCTGGGCGTTGACCGGCCGAGCAATCTCCGTCTCGGCCTCTACGGGGGAAAACACACAGCACACCTATACTCGCTGTATCAACTCCTTCGTACAAATCCGCTACCTGTGCAAGACTCACACCACAAGTCTTCTTAGAAGATATCCGAGAGCTCAGAGTCGAAAGAGCCAGGGTTTAAGCCGCAGCATCTCCTCCTTCCCCGCCACGAACCCCTGCACTGCTCGCTGCTCCGGCCATGGGGGACGGCTTCTGGAACCGGCCGCCGGCGCCCAACTACGCCGCGCCCGCCGCCCTCAAAAGGCCCCGCCCCGAGCTAGGTACTCTCTCCCTGATTCTCTGAACGGCGAAACCCTGGCTCGTTCGCTGTTCATGAGCATTCTTTTCGATCGTGTTGTTGCATTCTGCTATGATTTGATCTTATTCCGGTGATGGTTTGTGATTTGTAGTTCTCCTAGCTGCTTGTGGGTGTTGGTGATTGCTGCTGTGTCTGAATTAGTAGTGATCGGTTTTAGTTTGTAGGTTTCCCTGCTGCATTTGGTGTGATTTTATCTATTACTTGGTTGACTTTTTTGCTATAATTTCAGCGCTGCAGTAGTCATGGTATCTGATTTTCCAGTTTCTATTTCCTTCTTCTGGGTGACACTGGGTGATGATTTCTAATATTGTTGATTCAGTACTAATAAGTAGGGTTACCCGAGTAGTGGCCGTCTTTGGACATTGGTGGTTTGTTTCACTAGGAAAGTAATGATTTCATCTTTCTTTTCACTTCTAGAGGATGAACAGAACATGTTTGAAATTGCTGCAACTTGTGGATGTTGCTTACGGTACACCAATTATGGAATAGAACGGGTGAGGGAGGGAATGCGAGAGTAGTCTCTAACGCATGTTCCCAAGATTCGGGCATGCAATGGAAGTGAACTTGTCATACTTTGGGAGGCATCTCAAAACTTGTGGGTAGTCTAGGGAGAAAACGTTCTGATGACTCTACAGTAAAAGGTGAAACAATGGGGAGATTTCATTTCATGAAGAATACCTACTTGCTGAGTACTAGATGGGATCTTGATAGATAAGAGAATAACCACTTGTTTTGTTCCTTTTTTGTGTTTCAAAGTAAGACTCTTAATGGCTGTACATATTAAGGGCTATGGGTCAGGGGGAGCTTTTCTTCATGGTGATGTATATTTGTTTTTTTTGTCTTGCAAGGAATAATAGCTTATGTATGTCACCTTCCAAAAAAAAAAAAAAAAACGGGAGAAAAGGACTGGGAGATTGTTAAGGATTCGTAGGGCACTTACATTGCCTGCCTTCTGTTTTCTGTTCCCCACATTATATCCCTTTAATAATAGGCTTACATCCTTTTTACCAAGTTTTACTCACAATTTCATCAACTGTTTTCTCTTCATTCCTTTCTCACAATCACTTTTTATTTATATTTGATGTAGGATCCTTTTGATATCAGACAGAATTTATAATACTTTGTTAAATATTCTCCTTACATAGAGATAGTGTTGTAAACTACTCTCCGTTTTTTTTTTTTTTGGGGGGGGGGATTTGAGAGTAAACCCACAAACTCAAGATTGAGTGTCATGTCACCAGTAGCCCCAAGCCGTAGGCCTTCCAAACATCTCTTAGGCATTATGTGTTATCCTTCAAAATGATGAGTTCAATCTGAGCATATTGTAGAGCTCCTGGCACAGAAGTGGTTACCTATATGCATATGATCTATATAATCTACATTCTGATTTCTGGGCCCCCTTACTCTCATAATGTTCAACAGAGATCTTGGAACACCAATTAGCCTACTATTCCTCTTTGGGTGACTAGCCATAGATTTTCTTATCCTTCTCTGCTTGGAAGTGAAGGTTAATGGTCCTCCGATTGGTGGAATACTTTTTTTTTTTTTTTGCAAAGTGTCAGCTGTTATCGATCCCTTTTGAGTCTATGCTGCATATTCTTCAGTTTTCTTCATAAATTGCTTGATCTCAGAAGTAACTAGAGATATCCAAATTTGCTTCCAGACTTTGAAATTAATTCCGTGATTTTCAGTCTCTAGTGAATTAATTTGAGGTCAAATCTTCTATGTGGGCACCAAATTGCTTCCCCTTGAAGGTCTCGTAACCATAACAAAGTTTTTGCTCCACCATTTTTTATTTTCTATGGAATCTTTGTTTTCTCTAACTTGGGTAGTACCACTTGTATTATAAACAAGAAAAGGTATGCATGTGCAAGTAAGAAGGAAAAAAACAAACTTCCCCCCTGTACCAAAACACTAAGAAGGTGTGCCCCTCATTCACCTCTCCTCCAATAAACAAAACAAAGAGGAGTTGCTTGAGTTCATATAACAAATAAATTCAGCACACCCCTTAACCTTCTCACAAACGAAAGAGAAAATCTTCTATGGCGTGGTAGCCTCTCTTGAAGATCCGGCTGTTGCGCTCCATCCATATGGCCCATATAGTCGTGTGGAGAATGAGCCACCAGAGTACTCGATCCTTCTTCAACGTCCATGCTCTCCCCCATAAACCAACGAGTCCTTCTACTAAAGAAAAACCCAAGCATTCCACTTGGAAGATATCTTCAAGAAGCTGCCACGCTTCCCTAGCAAAAGAACAAAAAATGAAAAGGTGATCCACCAATTCTTCCTCCTCGGCACACATGCAACAGCTCGTCTCCAAATTACACATGAATCTAGCCTGCATGCCCCTCGTGGCCATCTTTTGAGAGGCTCTCCAGACCAAAAATTGCACCTTCGGTGGGCTTTTAACTTTCCAAACTGATGAGTAAAGAGAGTATCTACATCCCCCATCCGATATGACAGAATAGGTGGACTTGTACTAGTGCATTTCTTCCTTATCCCATCTTCTCATCCATCGATCTCCCTTATCTGGATCAATGTGAATGGTCTGCAGCCACCGAAGAAGCACCAACAAGTCCTTCATTTTTGCTTCTCTCAAATGTCTCCTAAATAAAGGTGTCCATGAAGTCTGTCCTTTACTTCCTTTAGCTACCTCGCATACTCTAGCTGTCTGCTGCATGGATATGTTAGAAACCTGTGGGAGAAGGACCCTCAAAGGCTGAAAAGTACACCATGCATCCTCTCAGAAGAGAGTGCTCCTTCCATTAGCAACCTGAATAAATGACCCCGCCTTAAACACATCCGCACAAGAAAGAATACCCTTCCATATCGGGGAGAGGGTGCAGGAACCCCCACCATCACCGGGTGGATTTTCCTTTCCCTCCAACCAGACAACTGTGAAAAAATACTCCAAATGAAAATGAAAGGCACTAGGAGAGGTGGTGATTAGAGATTTTTCAAAACCTGCTGCCACCTCTTTATGGAGATTCTAAGTATATGCCTACTCCTACTATAAAGGAAAGATACAGCTCTAATACAAATGTTCTAAACATAAATTCTGCTTCTTTGAAATATGCAGTCACTACACTCTCTTCAAATCACGTAGGAAAGGAGAGGTTCCTTTCCCTCCAACCAGACAACTGTGAAAAAATACTCCAAATGAAAATGAAAGGTAATAGGAGAGTTGGTGATTAGAGATTTTTCAAAACCTGCTGCCACCTCTTTATGGAGATTCTAAGCATATGCCTACTCCAACTATAAAGGAAAGATAAAGCTCTAATACAAATGTTCTAAACATAAATTCTGGTTCTTTGAAATATGCAGTCACTACAGTGTCTTCATGGACTCCAGCAAATGCCACGAGCGAGGATGAAGGGCTTAAGATTGACCCTGGTTTGGTCAGGCCAAGGCCAAATAGATCAGCCAATCCTAATCCAACTTGATCCGGGCTAAAACAGGTTTGCACATATCTGAAAAAACTGCAGGCCCTTTTCTTAGATAGGCAAACTGCAAAAAATATGAAAAATGAAAAAAATGGTATTTTTAAACACTATTTATTATCATTGTCACTTCTTAATGAAGAAGAGCTCTATAACACTGTGAAACCTAAATCTCTCTAGGTGGGAGGCTGAACAGTATGCACAAATAATGACATACATACATCATCAAAGGATATTCCAAACTTAAGAAAGAGCTCTACATGCCTCGATAATTTCATCCAGAGCAAAGATGAAGTTGAAGTCGAAGCTGGAATTACTTATACTCAATGTCTAATAGAAGATAAGGTTGCTTGACTAGTAGTCATGTTAAATCTTTGCTACACAAAATTGTGCATGAACATTTGTGGGCACACTTGGCATGGATGTTTTCCTCACATGCTCTTGCCAAGTGCTCTGTAAATTGATGGACACAGCTAACCAAATGCTCACAATGCATACAATGGATTCTTCGCTCTCTCATGCAGGATATTGTACATTGGTGCCATCTAGAAAAATGCAAGGTAAAAACTACGCAATCTCCTTGGTGATGCCAAGCTGTCCAATACGGTTTACACTCTCTGCATGTGCTTGTGCACAAAAGAACATAAATAATGTAGATGATGTAGACTGCATTGGATAATTTGGCTTTGAACTGCAGTTGCAATAGCAGAAAGTTTGTGACAGGCAGAATATTAGAGGGAAGAGTGGGGGAGAGAGTGCATTTTGGTGCCTTAGGATGGGCCTTGTGGGCCTTTTATAAAGCCTCCAAGGTCCTAACACGACTAGCCAATGGCTGGTTGCTTTTCCAGCAGCTGGTTTGGCTAGCCATTGGAGCCCAGATCAACCTGATCCAGGCCGACCTTGTTAGGATTGGCTGGCCCCGATTGTTAGCCGGATGAGCTAATCCCTGCCAATATGGTCCCAAGGATCAGAAAGGCAGGCCAGTCTTAGATCTCTTTGCCAAAAGCCGATATGGATCAGTCAATTGTTGAACCCTTTTTCTGAAGGGTACAAAAGAAAGAAAAAAAATCAATAAAGACCCATCAATGGCCTTTAATGGGAAAAAGAAAGGAGGGAGGCTAGAATCCCCCCACCGGTTCCCATGGAACCTCCCACCGGTGGGGGGTCTTGAATCCATTAAAAAAGAGAGAGAGAGAAACCCCCCAACCGGTGGGAGGTCGTCCTCTCATTTATGCAGAGAAAAAAAGAATGGGGAGAGGGGAATTAATGGCCTTTATTTAAGAAGGTTAATGCCCATTTAGACTCCCTATGTTAGTGGGTTATCCACTAAAGAAGACTTTAATGGCCAATCATTGGCCTCCATTATTGAAAACTTTCCACATGACTAGAAAATGGAGGGGGGTTAAATGGGGTTCACCTCATTTAATACAAACAAGAGAGAGAATAAAATAAAGAGAAGGAAGAGAATGGGGGTGGCCACCGGTTCCTCAAACCGGTGGCACCCCCCCCCCCCCAACCGGTTCTTAACCGGTGGGGGGGGAGGGGGATAAACCGGTGGCTCTCCCTACCGGTTCAAGGTGCCCACCGGGCCCCTTCCTCCTCTCTATCCTCTCTCTAATTTCTCTCTCACTCTCTCTAAAAAAAAAAAATCCCCCGGTGGCACCCCCCACCTCAGAAATTTCCGGTGGGTACCCTCATTGGTTAGGTTTTCGTGGCCTATAAATACCCCCCCAAGGGGGAGGAAGAAGGCATGCCCATTTGGCCTAAAATTTCCTAGGGGAAATTCTGTCCATTTGAAGACCAAATCTGGTGCTCTTGTCCGGATTTGCTACGTTTGGAGGAGATATTTTTTCGGAAGGCTCTCTTCCTAAGGTTTATTCTTAAGGGGAAGTTTTGCCGGATTTTATATTGTAAAATCACCGTTCTATAAGACGGGAATATGCCGAAATGATGAATGAAATATTAATATTGTTCTTTGAGCATATGTGTGTGTATGTGTGTTCATGAACCTATTACTTAAGTAACATTATGTTAATATATTTTCACATACATAATTGAATTATTAATTAGTTTAATAACTAATTAAAATGCATAAGTACATAATTAAATACTCTAAAATATTATTGGCCTCACCCCACACATAATTAAACATAGACTCATAAAATAATATACTTATGTTAAAAAATAACTTAAATATCTCCATGCTTAATTAATTAATAAAATATGCAAAAATTATTTAAAATCAGTAAAATGAATATAAAAATCATAAAAATTCTGTAAAAATCAGTAATACTCAGTAAAAATCAGAAAATCAAATCTGAAAATTACATGAACCAAAAAATATGACTTAAATATCCTTCATATATTCAATTAATTAATTAATAAAAATGAGTAAAATTAATAAAAAAATCAGTAAAATTCAGTAAAAACCAGTAAAAAACAGAACCAAATTTGAAAACATATAAAATTCCCGAAATGACCAAAATGCCCCTAAAACTTAATGAAATTACAAAAATAGCCTCACCCATGATAAAAATCTGTAAAAATCACAGAAAATTCTTAAAAAATATCAAAATCTCTCCTATGCCCAAAATACCCTCCAAACCTTAATAAGATGGGTAAAATTATCAAAATACCCTCAGTATGATAAAAATAAATAAAAATATTAGAAAATATAAAAATAGACTCTAAGTCTAATAAACTCGATTTAAGGTAAAATTATCAAAATATCCTTATAGCTTAAATATGTCTAAAATGATCCTAAAATACATCCCAAGGGTTTTCAAGTTTCCCTAAAATGTTTAAAAAACTTAAAATGACCATAATGACTCTAATGCAACATAATTACGAAAATATCCAAGAAATAGACTTTAAGTCTAGAAATCCAATTCGGGTAAAATTACCAAAATACCCTTATAACCCAAACACGCTTAAAATAACTCTAAAATACCTCTTAAGGTTTTGAAACCTTCATAAATCATTAAAACTCATTTCTCACACTAAAATGACCATAATACCCTTATACCCTCCAACTTGGCATAACTACAAAAATATCCTTATGGGTCTAAAATACTTAGAATCAATCCAGATAACTCGGAGTCAATCCAAAACATTCTAAAAAGTCTCCGAATCAATTATAAACCCATCCTAAACTTGGGTGAGGCCAAGAACTTAACTTAAAACATATCTTCATATGCATGTGCTGCCTGTAGTAGTAGTGTTGCATCTTATAAGGGCATTAACGGACGGTTAATCAAGAGTTGTCGAGCGGTTGCTTGACGTAATTAACACTGACCGAGGTCAGTAGAGAGAGGTCATATACTCGGATCTTCGCCTGATCCAAAGTCCCGGACTCCCTGAGGGCTAATCCCAAGCTCTCATAGTCCAAGAAATAAAATAAATAAAATCGGCCTATATTTATCCAGATAAAAACAAAAAGAACAAAAATGATAAGATTTAATAAATAAATAAAAATCCGATAGGAGAGATAGCTAGGTCGGGTCCTAAACAAACAGATGGCACGTCCGGTGGGACCTCTCTTTCCCTTTATCTCTCCGTCTGGTGATGCCCTCACCACAACTCTACTACTAAATTTGTCATGTCTTATGCAGGTGATCGAGCTTCTGCTCAAAAGACGACAATGGCGGCAAGGGTCACGTATGGCCCACTTGTGGTGGCGACCTACGCACGGTGTGGATATCTAACCACGCCAACATGCTTCGGGGACTTCCCCGCGGTGATTGGGTCTCCATACTTTCTGGGGGTCGTTCCGGCGTCGGAGCCCGCTCCGGAAAAGAAGAAGAAAAGGGGCGCTTCCCACGCCAGAAGAAGCAACAACGGCGGCCGACGTAGGCAAGTGCTCGCCGTCAATACCATCAGCATCTCTCCAGCCTTCTCGTCTAACAAGAGGCAAAAACGGAAGGTTCTAACCGCAAGCCCGTCCAGGACGGGAAAAACTATATTGGTGAGGAACTTGCACATTCGTCTGGATGGCGGGCAACCCATCATTCCTAAGATCCATCATATCCCAACAGTTCCTGTTCAGAATCGGTTTGGGATTCTACCGAAGGTTTGCCAAGATGGGACAATGTTCAAAAAGAAGAAAAGGACTCTAAAGGCCTCTGCTCATAGGGAGCCAATAATTATACCAGAACATGTCATGCCTCGAACAGGGGGCAATGCTACGCCCCGAGCAAGGGGCAACTCCATGCCTCGGAATGGGGGCAAATCTATGCCTCGGGTTAGGGGCAATCCAACGGAGGATAAGAGCCTTCGCATAAAGGAAATGTGGGTAATCAAAGAGGAAGCCCGCAAAATTCGCCAGGCTAGGGTCATCCTAGCAGAACAACAACCTCAACGGCTCGTAGAGCTTGAGGGGCAGATAACCAACTCAACTACCCGGCCTCGTTCTCTACAAGGTCAAAAGAAAAAAGGTGCCTATAAGGCGCAAGAATAAGTCTGGTAACAGACATCTGTCCTCGAGCGGTTGGGTGTATTGGTCCGATCGACTCACAAAAAGAAGAGAACTGCCAGAATGACAAAGAATGGCATACGGGTCTATACATGCTACACCTCCAGTATCACCAACCGACAGCTTTTCCTGCCGGAAGACCCAAATGATATCACCAATCTGATGCAATGGGGCGGGTCCATAACCCGTCAAATGAAGTAGGCTATGCGCTTGCTGAATCGAGGAAGTCAGGGGGTAGAGCCATCCCAAATTGGCAGTGGCAATGTTACTGGAGGAGCTAATGAAGACAGGGTAAATGCTTCAAATATAGCCTCAGAGTATAGAGGAGATGAAGCAAGAAAATCAACAACTCAGGCCTTGCTTTATGGCCTAATACAAAAGATGAAGGAGCAAGAAAGGATAGCTCAAGTCCCCCCAGTAAATGCACCACCTCCAAGGGCAGTACCTATGCCAACGGTGATAAGACCGCAAGCTGCAGATGTCAACTTCAACCCTGATGAGATACAAGAAGAGCAGGTTGTAGAGTTCAATCATAATGCTCAGTAATCTCATACTTCTGCAGATGATGTTACAGCATTGCAGAAGCATCTTATTAAGCAAATTGTTGAAGCTAAAATGGCATAACAAGACAACATAATAGGCACATTTGACTTATACAAAGTGTCATTCTCAGTACGTCATATGTTCAAGAAGCTCTCATCGGATCACAACAAGTGCCCCAAGTTCACCAGGTATGACGGAGAAGGTTTGGCCTAAGAACATATTGCCCACTATATGAGTGACTTGGGAGAGCTGGCTATTGATGAGTCCTATCTTCTGAGGTTCTTTTCTACCTCTCTCACGGGCACTGCATTCCAATGGTATGCAAAGTTGAAGTCCAACTCTATCAGCAACTGGAAGATAATGCAGAAAAAGTTCTTCGACCACTTCAAGGTGTTGGAGCGAAAGGTCACTATCACTGAACTGGTGACGCTAAAGTAAGGAAGGAACGAACCCGCCACCGACTACATCAAGAAATGACGGAACCTCTGCATGAAATGCGACAATCCGCCGGCCCACGAGGATGCGGTGCAATTGTGCAAAAGGGGCTTAAACCCTGAAATAAGTGAAAAGCTAATTGGCGCAAATGTCAGGAACTTTGATAAATAACATTGTGATGGAGGTCGAAAAATTCTTCGCAGACCATCCAACCATTGTCTCTATTGGGGGGAAAGTCCCAAAGAAGCAGAGTATAGATACAGAAGAGGTCAATGCCGTAAACTTTGCTTCGGCTGTAGAAAATACAGGGGGCAAGAACAATGTAAATGCCTCAACATCCAATAGAAGGGGATCATATGCCACTCTTAATGAGAGAAGGAAAATGTCTTAGTCTTTCATCAGAGAGCATACAAGAGAGTTGTTTAACGTCTGCATGCGGGCAAATCTCTTGATGCTATCTGAATCAAAAAGGCCAGCAGAAGTTGGTAGGATAGATGAACCCAACTATTGCATATATCACCGCATGTTGAGACATGTAATAGAGGATTGTTATATCTATAAAGGGGAAATTGAAATGCTCATCCGAGAAGGGGCCGTGGAAATGGAAAAATACCTAGTAGACCCGCCTTAGCCACATGAATGTCCAGACAAACATTTACAGCAAATGTCGTCCACATGGATGAAAACTCTTCAGAAGAAGAACCTGCAAATAAGAATATAGATGCCCCTCTGGAGCAGAAAGTGATACCATCATATCCTCCAGCGACCCCCACTCCAGAAGGGTCTATCGTGGCGGCACTGGAGGAGATTCAGATGAGTATGTCACAGTTCTCCCATCAGCAAGTTTTGCCGGAGCAATATCATCATACACTCTAGCGACTCCTACTCCAGAAGGGTCTATCATGACAACACTAGAGAAGATTCAAATTAATCTGATACAACTCTCCCACCAGCAAATCTCACTGGAGCAAAAGATAACTCCATCATATACTCCAGCAACCTCCATTCTAGAGGGGCCCATTATGGCCGCACTGGAGGGGATTCAAGTGAGTCTGGGACAAATCTCTTATCAGCAGTATGAACTCACTCAAGTAATGGAAGGTCTGGCAAGACAATTGACAGAAGTCCTGTCAATGGACAGAGTCGATAGGCCCTTCTCCTTTGAGGAGCCAGGAACAGAATGCAGCCGTCCTCTAAAGAAGAAGGGCAAACTTATCATAGACTTAAATAAAGCACTAGAAGCTCAGTATCGAGAGGGAATGGTGCTCAAATGGAAAGGTTGTGAAAGTCACGACAATACTCTTGATGCTATCTTTGTAGCTAGACAAGGTTCTCGGGGAAAACAAGTTGCTGGTGCAGAAATAGGGGTAAGTTTTAAAGATACTGAATCCCTGGCAAAAAATCTCAAGAGACCATACTCCTTCCCAAAGGAAAAGACCCAAGAACTCTTTGAGTTATGTATGAGCAGAAAAGCAATTGTTCTGCCCAAGCCAAAAAGGGAAGAAGAAATGCATCGAATAGATGCACCCAACTACTGCTTATACCACCGTTTCATCACCCATCTAATTGAACGTTTCTTCATGTTCAAAGATGAAGTAGAAAAGTTGATTCAAGAAGGAAAGATAAATATGGGGAAGTACCTGGTGAATCCCCCACAGCTACATACAATTACACAGTGAGCGTAGTTCGCAAAGCCATGAGCAAAAAAAAAAAAAAAAGAAAAAGAAAAAGAGTGGGGCTTAAAAATGAGGTGTCCCGATAGACTTGATTGGTCCCACTCCTATGAGGGGCCAATTAAGGGGAAAAAAAAAATCCGACTGAGGTGAAAACCCGCAAGGGCGCTTCAGGCAAAAGTGGGCAAACCTTACTGTGTGAAAACCCACAAGGGCGCACAGGCAAAAAATAAAAGGGGCTAGCTTCGGTGAAAACTCGTAAGGGTGCCGATGTTAGTTTAAAAAAAAAAATCATCATCATCATCCAACAACTCACCGGGGTATGGCTCACAGAAGCTGTTCGTACTAAGTGTGTTCAAAATATGTATATAGCCATACTTCGGTGGGGGGAGAGCTCTCTCGGCCTGTCTCAGGCAGGGATCGAGTTTTCCCACATTCCTACCTAGGGAGGATATCAGAGTCATCAATAACGAGAAAATCCTTGGTGTCACTTTACATTGGATAAATGGAACATAAATTATCTCATCAAGGGCTACGACCGAGGCGACGATGATGACGTCCTCCCGACTCGGCAAGGAAGTGGGAAATTTGATTTCTCACTTGATAGGGCCAAAAAGAGTATTTCATCTTCTTGGCTAAAATCATTCGTCCCACCGGAAAAATATTTGTCAATAATTCATATTGAAACACCAAAATCCTTGTGCCCCTGGGAGGCGTTGTATCATAAATTTTCCTACCATCGCTCCTAGGAGGCGTTGTATCCTGTATTTTTTTCATTTCCGTCCCGAGGAGGCGTTGTATCTTAAATTTTTTCCACCATCGTCCCGAGGAGGCATTGTATTCTGAAATTTTCCTATTTTTGTCCCGTAGAGGCATTGTATCCTAAAACTTTCCTATTCGTCCCTGGGAGGCGATACAAAAAACTTTCTTGCATCCCTGGGAACGTTATATCCCAAAATTCTCCTCATATATCATAGTCCCATCGGCGTGCCACGATGGTTCGAAAATTTCTCCTTTCCGTCCAGATGAGGCGTTGTATCCTAAAATTGCCCTTGGCATACACCAGTTCCACTGACGTGCCGCGATAGGTCGAAATTTCTCCTTCCATCCCCGAGGAGGCGTTGTATCCTAAAATTACCCTTGGCATACACCAGTTCCACTGACGTGCCGCGATGGGTCGAAATTTCTTCTTCCCGTCCCGAGGAGGCGTTGTATCCTAAAATTGCCCCTGGCATACACCAATCTCATTGGTGTGCCGTGATGGGTTGAAATTCATATTTCGCCTACGGGAGGCATTAAACCCCGGAATTCGTCTGCGAGAGGCTTGAAATCCTAAAATTCATATTTCGCCCACGGGAGGCGTTAAACTCCGAAGTTTCGCCTACGGGAGGCGTTAAACGCTAAAATTCATATTCGCCCACGAGAGGCTTTAAATCCCGAAATTCATATTCGTCTACGGGAGGCTTTAAACCCCGAAATTTATATTCGCCTAAGGGAGGCGTTAAACCCCAAAATTCATATTCGCCCACGGGAGGCTTTAAATTCCGGAATTCATATTCGCCCTCAGGGAGGCTTTAAATCCTGGAATTCATATGCGCCTACGGGAGGCTTTAAATCTCGGAATTCATATTCGCCTACGAGAGACTTTAAATTCTGAAATTTATGTTCGCCCACGGGAGACGTTAAACTCCGAAGTTTCGCCCACGGGAGGCATTAAACCCCGAAGTATTCGCCTACGGGAGGCGTTAAATTCCGAAATTCATATTCGCCCGCAGGAGGCTTTAAATCTCGGAATTTATATTCACCTACGGGAGGCGTTAAACCCCGAAATTCATATTCGCCCACGGGAGGCTTTAAATCCCGAAATTTATATTCGTCTACGAAAGGCGTTAAATTCCGGAATTCGCCTACGGGAGGCTTTAAATCCTGAAATACATATTTCGCCTACAAGAGGCGTTAAACTCCGGAATTCGCCTACGAGAGGTTTTAAATCTTGAAATTTATATTTCGCCTACGGGAGGCTTTAAATTTTGAAATTCATATTTCGCCTACGGGAGGCGTTGAACCCTGGAATTCACCTATGGAAGGCTTTAAATCCTGAAATTTATATTTCGCATGCGGGAGGCGTTAAACTCCGGAATTCGCCTACGGAAGGCGTTAAACTCCGAAATTCATATTCGCCCACAAGAAGCTTTAAATTCCGGAATTCATATTCGCCTACGGGAGACTTTAAATTCCGGAATTCATATTCGCCCACGGGATGTGTTAAACCCCGAAGTTCCGTCCACGGGAGGCGTTAAACTCCAAAGTTTCGCCTACGGGAGGCGTTAAACCCCGAAATTTTGCCCACTTGGGAGGCAGATATATTCCAGAAAGGCCAAAATTTTCCTTCGCCTATGGGAGGCGTTAAAACTCAAAATTTCGCCCACTTGGGAGGCATATATATCCCAGAAAGGCCCAAAATTTTCTTTCGTCTATAGGAGGCGTTAAAACTCATAATTTCGCCCACTTGGGAGGTAGATATATCCCCCCAAAAAAAGGCTAAAATTTTCCTTTTCGCTTATAGGAGGCGTTGTATCCCAAAATTCAACTAATTGTCTTGCACCCCCGGGAGGCACAATATCTCAAAATCTTCGGTCTTCGGGAGCCGTTTGTATCCCAAATCCACGGCTACCCAGAGTCCCATTTTCTCGAAAACTCAAGATATTTCTTAGCGGCTCACAAGGAGGCCTCAGTTCCCTACATATATTTCTTAGTGGTTCTCAGGGAAGACTTAGTTCCCTACAGATATTTCTTAGCGGCTCACAGGGAGGCTTCAGTTCCCTATAGAAATTTCTTATCGGTTCTCAGGGAAGACTTAGTTTCCTACAGATATTTCTTAGCGGTTATCAGGGAAGATTCAGTTCCCTACATATATTCCTTAGCGGTTCATATTTCTTATCGGTTCTTAGGAAATACTCATTTCTCTACAGAAATTTCTTATCGGTTCTCAAGGAAGACTCAGTTCCTTACAAATATTTCTTAGCGGCTCACAGGGAGGCTTCAGTTCCCTACAGAAATTTCTTATCGGTTCTCAGGGAAGACTTAGTTCCTTACATATATTTCTTATCGGTTCTCAGGGAAGACTCAGTTCCCTACATATATTCCTTAATGATTCTCAGGGAGGCCTCAGTTCCCTACATATATTTTTTAGCGGTTCTCAGGGAAGACTCAGTTCCCTACATATATTTCTTAGCGGTTCTCAGGGAAGATTCAATTCCCTACAAAATTTTTTTATCGATTCTCAGGGAAGATTCACTTCCCTACAGATATTTCTTATTGGTTCTCAGGGAAGACTCAGTTCCCTACATATATTCCTTATCGGTTCTCAGGGAAGACACAGTTCCCTACATATATTTCTTAACATCTCACAGGGAGGTCTCAGTTCTCTACATATATTTCTTATCGGTTCTCAGAGAAGACTCAGTTCCCTACATATATTTCTTAGCGGTTCTCAGGGAAGACTCAGTTCCCTACATATATTTCTTAGCAGCTCACAGGGAGGCCTCAGTTCGCTACAGATATTTCTTAGCGGTTCTCAGGGAAGACTCAGTTCTCTACATATAATTCCTTAGCGGTTCTCAGGGAAGACTCAGTTCCCTACAGATATTTCTTATCGGTTCTCAGGGAATACTCAATTCCCTACATATATTCCTTATCGGTTCTCAGGGAAGACTTAGTTCCCTACATATAATTCCTTAGCGGATCTCAGGGAAGACTCAGTTTCCTACAAAAATTTCTTATCGGCTCACAGGGAGGCCTCAATTCCCTACATATATTTCTTATCGGTTCTCAGGGAAGACTCAGTTCCCTACATATATTTCTTATCGGTTCTCAGGGAAGACTCAGTTCCCTACATATATTTCTTAGCGGTTCTCAGGGAAGCCGTAATTCCCTACCGAATCAAAAAAAAAAAAAAAAAGAGGCTTAAAAACAAGGTGCCCCGATAGACTTAATCGATCTCGTCTTCAAAGGCATCGGTTAAAGGTAAAAAGGTCTTATATCCAGTTAAGGTGAAAATCCGAAATGGCACCTTAGGCAAAATCGGGTAATCCCGTTGTGTGAAAATCCGCAAGGGTGCACAGGCAAAAATAAGAGGGGGCTAATGTTGGCGAAAACCTGAAAATGTGCTAGTATTAGTTATGAAAAGAAAAAGAAGAAAAAATAATACAGGCAACGTACAACAAAGAGTTCATACCACTCAAGCTTAGCATTGATCTTCAGAAATAATATACTGAAGCAATTGTGGAGTTCGAGACGAGCCTGCGGGGTAGTTCGAGTTCTTCGACAAAAGGAGAGGCAACAAGAACTACAACAGAGAAATAACATATTAACTCTGGCCCAGGAAAGAACTATGTCCCGCCAGAGATTGCAATAGACCGTCCATCGGCAAATGGAAAACTTTAAGCCTTCGAAGAAATTCGGCTCTATCTTCGGAATATCAGTTGAAGCGATGTTCGATGGCTGCCACAAAATGGGAGTTCTCCCTCCAACAAAGCTTTAAGAATATATGCCTACTGGCGTAAAGCGGCAATCTGGGCGTCCACAGTACTAGAAAGGACAATATCTTTATGATATTGGAGCACATAAGTCTCCGCAACCCAAGCTGCATTGGTTGCCTCGATAGTTTCAATCTCGGCCCGCTTTGACGAAAGGCTACTCGATAATTGGCGGAACAGGAATATCGTCCTCCCCGTGCCCTGCCATAGGAGGAATTCCCGTGTGGGCCATGAGCACAAAGACAACAAACTGGAAGAAGATAGAGAGAGGAAATCAGCACCAGAAGGCTACAATAAAAGTCTTGAAATACAAAAACAAAAGAAAAATCGACTAAGTCCTAATGAAGTCATAGGACAAAGTCAAATTGCTATGCACTATATATTAGGCCAGTCCAGAACGCTTTGTGCGGAGCTCCTGGAAATGTCAATATAAGGTACTGATACCCTAAGATAGAGCAAATACCGGAAGAATTAAACGACTCGTCTGTGTATTCTTAAGGAGTCTCCATGTCATGAAGTCCACGAGATCTGCCAGAATCCAAGTAAACGTCGAAAGATTCGAGCGGGCATCAACTCTCGGGGAACCTTCAAGTCGTGAAGGCCAAGAGGATTCCCATAATCAGAGGGGTTGGACGCTTTCAAATATATCCGAAGAGTCGAAAAGTTATGAAAACAAGACTTCTTAGGCGTATCTTGAGGTGTCTAAGTACCAAAATTGAGGGTCATCATGACCAAGATAAACTCAGATGGAGCACATGTATAGCAAACCGAAGCGATGTGTCACCTGGCATATACGAGACGATTGTTGACTTCTCCCAATAGCCGCGAATACATGAGGCAAGACACGGGAATTCATTAAAACAACACCGACATGCTGCATGTGAGAGCTTCTCAAGCGTGCAAAATGATGATTCTTGTAGCCAAATGAGGTACGGGACATACACCGTCGTCTTCACCTCCGGCACATGTCCTGTGGGGGGCATTTGTTGAACCCTTTTTCTGAAGGGTACAAAAGAAAGAAAAAAAATCAATAAAGACCCATTAATGGCCTTTAATGGGAAAAAGAAAGGAGGGAGGCTAGAATCCCCCCACCGGTTCCCATGGAACCTCCCACCGGTGGGGGTCTTGAACCCATTAAAAGAGAGAGAGAGAGAAACCCCCCAACCAGTGGGGGGTCCTCCTCTCATTTATGCAGAGAAAAAAAAAATGGGGAGGGGAATTAATGGCCTTTTATGGCCTTTATTTAAGAAGGTTAATACCCATTTAGACTCTCTATATTAGTGGGTTCTCCACTAAAGAAGACTTTAATGGCTAATCATTGGCCTCTATTATTAAAAACCTCCTATATGACTAGCAAATGGAGAGGGTTAAATGGGGTTCACTTCATTTAATACAAACAAGAGAAAGAATAAAATAAAGAGGAGGAGAATGGTGGCCATCGGTTCCTCAAACCGGTGCCCCCCCCCCCCCCCCCCCTACCGGTTCGAGGGGGGGGGGGGACCGATGGGGGTGTCCATCGGGCCCCCTCCTCCTCTCTATCCTCTCTCTAATTTCTCTCTCACTCTCTCAAAAAAAAATCCCCCGGTGGCACCCCCCACCTCAGAAATTTCCGGTGGGTACCCTCATCGGTTGGGTTTTCGTGGCCTATAAATACCCCCCCAAGGGGGAGGAAGAAGGCATATCCATTTGGCCCAAAATTTCCTAGGGAAAACTCTGCCCATTTGAAGACCAAATCCGGTGCTCTTACTCGGATTTACTGCGTTTGGAGGAGATATTTTTTCGGAGGGCTCTCTTCCTAAGGGGAAGTTTTGCCGAATTTTATATTGTAAAATCACCGTTCCATAAGACGGGATTATGTCGAAATGATAAATGAAATACTAATATTGTTCTTTGAGCATTTGTGTGTGCATGTATGTTCATGAACCTATTACTTAAGTAACATTATGTTATTATATTTTCACATACATAATTGAATTATTAATTAGTTTAATAACTAATTAAAATGCATAAGCACATAATTAAATACTTTAAAATATTATTGGCCTCACCCCACACATAATTAAATATAGACTCATAAAATAATATACTTAAGTTAAAAAATAAGTTAAATACCTCAATGCTTAATTAATTAATAAAATATGCAAAAATTATTTAAAATCAGTAAAATGAATATAAAAATCATAAAAATTCTGTAAAAACCAATAATACTCAGTAAAAATCAGAAAACCAAATCTGGAAATTACATGAACCAAAAAATATAACTTAAATATCCTTCATATATCTAATTAATTAATAAAAATCAGTAAAATTAATAAAAGAATCAGTAAAATTCAGTAAAAACCAGTAAAAAACAGAGAACCAAATCTGAAAACATATAAAATTTCCGAAATGACCAAAATGCCCCTAAAACTTAATGAAATTACAAAAATACTTTCACCTATGATAAAAATCTATAAAAATCACAGAAATTTCTAAAAAAATATCAAAATATCTCCTATGTCCAAAATACCCTCCAAACCTTAATAAGATGGGTAAAATTACCAAAATACCCTCGGTATGATAAAAATAAATAAAAATCTTAGAAAAATATAAAAATAGACTCTAAGTCTAATAAACCCGATTTAAGGTAAAATTACCAAAATATCCCTATAACTTAAATATGTCTAAAATGATCCTAAAATACATTTTAAGGGTTTTCAAATTTCTCTAAAATGCTAAAAAAACTTAAAATAACCATAATGACTCTAATGCAACATAATTACGAAAATATCCAAAAAATAGACTTTAAGTCTAGAAATCTAATTCGGGTAAAATTACCAAAATACCCTTATAACATAAACACACTTAAAATAACTCTAAAATAGTTCTTAAGTTTTTGAAACCTTCCTAAATCATTAAAACTCATTTCACACACTAAAGTGACCATAATACCCCTATGCCCTCTAACTTGGCATAAGTACAAAAATACCCTTATGGGTCTAAAATACTTGGAATCAATCCAAATAACTCGGAGTCAATCCAAAACATTTTAAAAAGTCTCCGAATCAATTATAAACCCATCCTAAACTTGGGTGAGGCCAATAACTTAACCTAAAACATACCTTCATATGCATGTGTTATCTGTAGTAGTAGTATTGCATCTTATAAAGACATCAACGGACGGTTAATCAAGGGTTGTCGAGCGGTTGCTTGACGTAATTAACACTGACCGAGGTCAGTGGAGAGAGGTCATATACTCGGATCTTCGCCTGATCCAAAGTTCCGGACTCTCTGAGGGCTAATCCCAAGCTCTCATAGTCCAAGAAATAAAATAAATAAAACCGGCCTATATTTCTCCAGATACAAAAACGATAAGATTTAATAAATAAATAAAAATCCGATAACAGAGATAACTAGGTCGGGTCCCAAACAAACATCAATCCATGCTGGTTTTCCATTTTTGGCCATGAGTGATCAGGAGTAAAATCAGAGTTCTGGTTTTCTTTCCCCCATTTCCATCCTTAAATTGTGAAAGTAACCCCACATTTTAGTTTGTCCAGGCATGATAGTCACATCCTAACAAATTTTTAAGTTTGATTCGTGATTTAGGATTAAAAAATAAATGCAAAGACAGCATCTAAAAACAATCCTTTCTTTTGATGATGAGAACTATATTTTCCGGAAAAATGAAGTTTACTTCTTATCAAAAGTCAAGTATAGTTTGTATCTTTTAAATAGTTGAGACTAAAATCCCTATGATCAATGAGGACTAGATACAAAACTAAATAGGTGATTGTTGCAGTTAACCCATAAGTTTAGGACATGGAGAAATAAATAAATCAATCAATCGATGGAAAATGATGTATTGGTTCTATTTCCTGCATTAGCAAAGTGTATCCTGATAAACTCCACTGTTTGTGGACTTGCTGCCAGAAACACCTTCTGGAAACAAAAGGTTTTCCTCAGATAGAAACAACCTATGCTAGTATCTCAGACTTGCCCTTTTTCCCCTGAAAGTGATATCTGTCACCTCTTACCTGGGAAACCAATTCTTTTACAAAGGCTTTTGCCAAACAAATGTTCTTTAATCATAGATGTTAATAATCTATGATCACTTAAGGTATGGATAATTCTGATTGTGCATGTACCTTCCTTCTCTATATCCAATTTTGTTATGACTAATGGGAAATAGCAACAGACTCATGTCAAGTTCCTTTGTATTGTTGTGATGATTAAGTTAATGAATAAGTGATGCTTGGTATCTATGCTGTAGATGCGCATCCTCCAGAAGACCGTTCCAGTCATGGTATGCTCCATTACCCACCCCAAAATGAGGCTTATCTTGGACTTCATGTGATTCAAGACACGAAGACTATTGGAGCCTCTTATGATCGTTATCTTCAGAGTGTGGTACCCTGTAGCTTCCAATCCAATGCTTAAGTTTAAAGGAAACATTACATTTTTGTCATAAAGAAAATTTTGACTTTTATCAGCAGATGCCTTCTTTTGCTTCTGGGGTGGCTAGCAGTCTTGCTGGTGCAGGGTTTGCCATGGGTGTTGGAGAAATGCCTGGTGCCGAGGGAGGAATTCAGAGACCTGCCATTCAGGAGCCAGTGATCATAGGTGCCCCTGGAACAGTTGGCCCAGGCCCTGTGGCTGATGGTCGAGGCATCGGTTTTGATGGCCAAATCCATGCAGATCCAATGAGTGCGCCAGGAACGCAAGGTCCTCCAATTCAGCTGCCGCCAGATGCTTCAAGCACTTTATTTGTCGAGGGGCTTCCCCGTGACTGTACTGAGAGGGAAGTGGCTCGTATCCTTTTATAGTTGAGACTGAATATTTACTTGATCAAGATATCTAGGCATGATTCATTTAGTTTAAACTGTATTTTGTTTCACTTATTGTCAATTCTGTGTTTACTTGAATGGAATTAGCATGCATAGGTCATTGTTTTCTTACAGCAACTGAAGATATATTCCGTCCTTTTGTGGGTTTTAAGGAAGTAAGAGTGGTGATCAAAGAACCAAAATTTGTAAGTGTTTTCTCTGTTTGTTTTGTTACTTTTCTGTAATTGGTTTAATTTATACTTAGGATAGACAATTTTATTCATGTTGCTGTCAAAAGAGATTAGTTGTCAGCCTATTTTATTTTGGGCTTTATGGTAAACCACCTTTAAATGATTATGCAGCATAGTGGTAGCAGCCTACTTCTTTGTTTTGTGGACTTCATTGACGCAGCTTGTGCCATGACTGCTTTGGTTGCTTTGCAAGGTGATTTACTCTTGATTACTGTCAGCTTATTATATTACTCTTAGTGTTACTTTTGAAATAAAAAGTAAGGCCATTGGAATGTATTCATTGTTTTGGAACTTGTAATTATAAATAAGATGCAAAGAGTTGTTTGTTTTAGCGGTCCACATCCTTAGCAAAATGTGGGAGAAAGTAGAGGCAGCTTCTTTAGTGACTGGTTTCAAAGTGTCCATATACCTACTTGCAGTATGCAGATGACACCATTCTCTTCTTCTCGGAGGGGGAGGAGCAATTATTCTTAGCCAAGCTCATGCTTGAATGGCTAGATGCAAGGATGGCAATACTGGTACTGGTACTGGTATCGAAGGGTACTGATACCGATATGTATCGGTATCGGTATCGGCCGTGTCGGCCAGTATCGGCCGGTACCGGGTCCATTTTGGCCCAGTACCGGGCCAGTATCGGCCGATATTGGTCCACTTTGTATGGTACCGGTACCCTCCGATACCGATACGTATCGGTTTTGGCCGATACTGCCAACCATGGCCGGAGGAGGTAATAGGCCTTCAAATGAACTTACACAATAGTCAACTCATTGGAGTGAATGTGGATATGATGGCTCTCAGGAGGGCAGCCTTTATTTTGGGATGCCAAACTAGGAAGTTTCTATCACGTATCTGGATTAACCTCTTTCCCAAGGAAGGTTTGGGGGAGGGAATGGCAAAGGGTGGTCTAACAATTTGAAGATAGGCTAGCAGAATGGAAAGGAAGGCTTCTCTCATATGGAGGCAGACTGGTGCTTCATAATTTGCTTTTATATAGCCTTCCTATTTATTTCTTCTCCATCTTTTGAGTGCCTAAAGGAGTCCTCAAGAAGCTTGACACTATTCAGAGCCGCTTTTTCTGGAGAGGGAGCAGCGAGTATAAGTTGGGTGGACATGACATTTGCATGGGCAGGGCTTGCAAGAGTAGGGAGAATGGTGGTCTGGGCGTCAACAGTTTGACTGAGGTCAACATCACTCTTCTTACTAGATGGTTATGAAACATGGGTACAGGGGAGACCAATCTGTGGGTGGACATCATTCACCACTTGCACTTCAGAGCCATAGTGTAGGATGTTTTAGCTAGCCTCCATACATAACTTATCTCCAGTTTGGAAGGACATTCTTTTTGGGTATAATGTGTTACAAGCAGGTATTTTGTGGTCCTTGGTGATGGCGAAAGATGCTTATTTTGGAAGAATAAGTAATGTGTGGGTCCTCTCTACGACGGAATCTTGAGTCTATATGTCATTGCCTCTGAGCCTAATGTAGTTGTGGCACAAGTTTTTGACTCTAGGTAGCCGAGGGGGTTTGGGACCCTCTTTTTAGGAGATAGTTCAGGGATGAGGAAGTACATGAATTTGAACAGCTTCTTACTCTGCTTTTGGAGTTCTCGCCCATTTATTTTGCCCAGGATAGATGGATTTGGAGAGGGGAAGCCAAGGGAACCTTTTTAATCAAATACACCAATAAAAGTTATTGTAAACAGGGGTTTGAGGCATCCTTTTGTGTCTCTTATCTGGAAGCCCAAATCTCCTTTCAAGGTCAAAGTGCTCCTTTGGAGGTTGACTCACAGGAGATTGCCAAGTTGAGACAGGCTGGCACTTTCATGGATGGGATGGAAATTGTCTGTCCATTGTGTGCGATCAGCTTGAGCAACTGGATCACCTCTTTGTTGTATGCCTTTTTTTCAAGGAGGTTTAGCAGATGGTCTTGCACAAAGTGGGTAGGCATCATGCCCTGGGGAGTTCCACTAATCTCCTTCTCTTTTGAGAGAAATGGAAGGATCTTAAAATATAAAGCTCTTGTGGAATGTCTGGTGAGGGTCATGCAAGAGAGTGGACTGTTGCTTTCTGTGAAGAGATCATTGATAACTCCCCTCTTTTTGTTTTTTTTGAGGGCGGGGTAATTACTACACCTTCTAGGTGTCTTTTGTATGGGGGGCTTTTGTAAGTTGTGGTTGATATACTTGTATATGCCCTTTTTTTTTATATACTAACAATTGTGGTACTATCCACTTCTCAAAAAAATAAGATGCAAAGGCCGCAACTCTTGTGATAATGAGGTTTTCCCATCTGCTTAAACACATTCAATTTGTAATTTAATTGTAAATCCAATCTGATTAGGTGGATGTGAAGTGTTCCGGCATAGGAGACTTCAGTAGTATTTAATACCTAGGTTGCATGCACACCCACCCACACCCACCAGCACACCCTTGGATCACGATCCAAGGGTGTTAATTTTTTTTTTTAAAAAAAGCTTTCCCATTCCCCCCTTCTGCCACACGAAGAGTTCCGTGTATGGTGTAACATCTGCATGTGCCACGCGGAATGTGCATAGGTACCCCCTGACACGGAATAGTTCCCGTGGGGGAGCACCTTGAGATCAGACGGCTTTTATTTTTTATATTTTTTTTCTTTTTGCCTTTTCTTCCTCCCCGCCTCACATCTACCGCCTTGTGAATTATGGGCACCAAAGGTGCTGCTACAAATTTTTATTTTAAAAAAAAGGTTGATCCATTCAATTAAGATCCAACGGCTCAATATGTTCGTGCGACGGAGTCACACAAACCACGTTCGTCACATTGTAGCATCCCCCCCCCCCCCCCCCCCCCCCCTATATACACACACACACACATGCACACAGAAAAACACAGCCGATATAGTGTGCTTCCCTGTCTACATCATGTCTCTCAAATATTTTTATATACACACACACACATGCACACAGAAAAACACAGCCGATATAGTGTGCTTCCCTGTCTACATCATGTCTCTCAAATATTTCTTACTCCATCAAACTGATAAACCAGAAATCTATATATATATATATATACACAGAGAGAGAGAGAGAGAGGAATGCTATGGTGCAACTAGGGCCTTCTGTGCAATTATGGGCACCAAAGGTGCTGCAACAATTTTTTATTTAAAAAAAAAGGTTGATCCATTCAATTAAGATCCAACGGCTCAATATGTTTGTGCGACGGAGTCGCACAAACCACGTTCGTCACATTGTAGCATTCGCGCCCCCCCCCCCCCCCCCCCCCCCCCCCCCGGTCTCTATACTATATACACACACACACATGCACACAGAAAAACACAGCTATATGTATATGTATATGTATATACATACAGAGAGAGAGAGAGAGAGAGGAATGCTATGGTGCAACTAGGGCCTTCTGTGCAACCTGGTCCCACAGTAAGTTTCGGCCCCATCGCTATGTTGGATAAAAAAACAAAAATCATCATAAATTTTTAAATATTCACTTCCAGGGTAATTTTTATCCCTTAGAGCTTAATTTCACCATCAAATCATATCCGAATTGATTGTAGCCGTCCAATAGGATGCAAACAAATTGGTGATGAATACTAAAATTCCAAGGGATGGGAACAATCCTAAGGGTAACCTGACGAATTCTCTATTTTTGACTTTTTTTGTGATTTTTTTAAAATCGGATTTGCAAGTACTTGATGGACGGTCACGACTGAGTTTTTGTGATCGGACACAATCGGACAGTCAAAATAAAGCCCCAAGAGATGGAAACAACCTTTAGGGGGGTAATTGAATATTTAAAATTTTATGATGAATTTTATTTTATTTTTTTAATATAGGGAAGGGGTTGAAAACAATGCGTGCAACCTAGTTGCACGCTAACACGCTAATGTAGCCCGTTGCACCATAGCATTCCTCTCTCTCTCTCTCTCTCTCTATATATATATATATATATATATATATATATATATTCCCCAAGAGTATCTGGTAAGTGCTTTTAATTGCTGAAGAAGGGCCATTGGAAGAACATTGTTACTTCTTAATAGGAACATCAATTTGACTGGATTCAGTTATTTGGAGGTGCTGGTTATTGTATTCTTTTTTTTTTTCCTTGTATCCAGTTTATTGAAATGTAAAAGGTGAAAAGGGAAAGTTGCCCTAACACCTAAAAGCTCGATCCTGAACAGGTTATAAGATGGACATTCATGATCCTGATTCACCTCTTTTGCGGGTTCAATTTGCTCGTAACCCTGGTCCTAGATCTGGCCCTGGATCACGTGGTAGGCGATAAACATTATCAGGTGAGCATTTTGTTCTGTGTTAACATGTCAGTGGTTTTGCTTGTAACTGCTCCAGTTACAGCAGAGTATTTATCTTGTCACTTTTTAAGATCTGCTGAACAAGTTCTAACAATGCAGTTGACAGCGATGGTTGATGTAACTCCTCTTCTCATGTTGACTAACACCTAGTTTTGTTGGGGAGTTTTCTGGTTTTTGGGAGAGCTAGATAACAGAAATCAGGTTCATGGGGCTTGCATGTGATGGTATAGTTTCAACGTCTTACCATCAATGTGCAGATGATAATCTATGCTTCTCAAATATTCCTGAAATGTGGGTTCCCAACCGGTTGTTTCATATTCGAATCTGAAAATTGGATGTCTTTTCTTATAGTGGAACAGTTCATGTGGATGGTTATTAGTTGTATTGAATAATTTGGTTGTGATTGAGAGTGCAGTTATCCTTTAAAGCTGTCTATCAAGTAGATTAACGTTGGACTCCAGCCATTCAACCAGAAATGCAGCAATCTCCTTTGATCCAAGGCTTAAGCTTCTCACTTTTGGGTAATACTCTTAGTCTGTTTGGTGGATGAACAGGCACTAAGAGTTTTTAGGTCTTTAAATGACCCAGACCTATAGGACAGAGTAGAATGTAATTCTCAAGAGAAGGAAGCCCAAGGCTGGGTAACTTAAAAGTCTCTGGACTGTTTTCTCCACTTCACCATTTAATGCCAGACAACTCACTAAGACAATGTATCCGTTAGCCCCACTCTGAAGAGAACCTTACGTTCCTCCTCTGTGGTCTCCAAGTTCTGTCTGCAGCAGATGATCCCCAACAGCATAATCCCAAATCTGTAGGCATCACTGTTCACTGTTATAATTGTGCCCATACATCCTTGTAGAGATCCCCGCCTTGGTTTATCATTGGGACTGTAGAGCCCTATCTTCCTAACCATGCTTTGTTTCTCCCTCGAAGAGGTAGACAGCAAGCAGTTCCTCCTACTGAACAGCATACATTACTCAGACCATTGTCTGCACTTGCCTCTTACTGGCGCCTGTGTCATACTAGTTGAGCCTGACGGGGGTGCCCTACCTCTTGTTCCTGCAGCATTGATGTCATGTGCCGTCATCATTCTAGGGGCGTGTTTGGCGCAGCTTCCAATTGGAAGCACTTTTAAACTTTTATCTAGTTATTTTATGAGGAAAAAAAAAACTAGGGGTTGGAAGCTACTTTCATGGCATTTAGTTTATTTAGCTTGCAACCAAAAGCTATAACTTGGATCTTCCTAAATTGGAGAAAAAGCGGAGTTATTAGAGAGGATTTGACTTTTATAACAATTTACAATTAGTTATAACTACTTGCATCTATCTTTTTCATGCTATAAGAGGAAGCCAAAAGTGGCTTTCCATTAAAAGTTGTTTCAAACACGCCCTAGATGCTGTTTCAGTCAAGGTTGACACCCAACTGAGGTTTCTTAAGAAATCCAAGTTGACCTGAACTGATTTGCACCAACTTGTGCAAGTTGGAGCAAGTCCCCCGACTTCTTTTACTAAGCCAACTTGATAAATAGTATTCACCAACTTGGGACTGGTAAGATTTGAAAAAACAGGGTTAATTTGATTGTTTCTGGTCTACCCTATGGACCCATGGAACTGGGAAACCATCTCAATCCAGGAATGCTCTATGGCTAAGCTTCCATTTATCTTGCTGGGTTCTTTCTTAGGTATGTGATGCTACTGCTTTAAGGATGGCCGTTTTTCAGCTAGAACGTGCTGCTATAGTTCTGTGACCATTACCCACCAGACGCATCAAGGATTCCCTTATTGAGGTGAAGCATTCCAGTGGGCCGGTTCATTTTAGAGCAGGCCGACACCAGCTGATCACCCTGCAATAGTTTGGCCCATTAAAGCGTGTCCTCTAGGTGACCGAAGGTGGACCGTACACAACATGGTGGCCCAGGTTTGTTGAAACTCTGAAGAGAAATGCTTGCTGCACTGCGTCGTGCCGGGCGGTCCTATCCAACAGATCGTATGGCGAGCTTTGCCAGTTTTTTTGGTTTTCTTCTCGGATTTTTTAATTTTTTTTGGAGTGTCCAATCAACAATTGGATGGTAGAGCCAGTGAGCTTGGGTCAGCCCTGAGCCGGCTGTATATTTTAAAAAATAAAAATAAAAAAATTATACATCCGGCTCAATGTTGACCTCAGCTCACCGGCTGTACCATCTGATCATACATCCTGCACTGTGCTGTGCGCAGTGCAGCAAGCATTTCTCTAAACCGAAGTAGTACAAGTAGGATGCTGGCCTCATAGGAAACGTGGGCTTTCTGGGCTCTGTGGAAAGTCTTCTGGCCTACTGCCTGCTCACCGGAGGAGCCTGCTGCCCAAAGTCGTTCCCTCAATGACCTGAAGAGCTGTAGGTAATGACACTGTGTATCTGGGTCTCGAACTTGGGTGGGGGCATTCTTTAATTTCTGAACTTGGCCCTGCGACTATGGCAGGAATCTCAAAAACTAGTGGTTGGGGTGGCATTTGTTTGCTGTGCCCAACATTAGTCCTCGATGATTCTCTCAATGGAGAGGCCCAGCTAAATCAATTACCTGAACTCCCAATGAAACAATTGTCTGGAGAGATGTTTGCTGTAATGCCCCAGGCATTGCAAATCTACATGGATTGCAATGTCCAGAGCACTGTTGTTCGATCCTTTTTATCAGACAGCAGCTGGGCAGGCTCGCTTCTTTTCTTGTTTT
Source organism: Zantedeschia hybrid cultivar (assembly GCA_030544215.1). Classification (NCBI taxonomy): domain Eukaryota; kingdom Viridiplantae; phylum Streptophyta; class Magnoliopsida; order Alismatales; family Araceae; genus Zantedeschia; species Zantedeschia hybrid cultivar. Next base: position 10,321,746 of record JARZZO010000004.1, on the reverse strand, counting down.
CTTTTGCTTTTGAGATTGGATGGTTTTAAAAAACAATAATGGATTGCTTACACAACCTGAGCCGTTGGGGGTACGCTCAGGCGTTGCAGCGCTCATTTCTCTTGTGCCACAGTACCAGATGGGAGTTTCACAGTGTGAGGGCATGAACTGGTTGTTTGTTCGACGACAGCACAATCTATAAACTAGCAAGAACAGATGCAGCATTTCGGGTTGAACATCTAATCTGTCTAAGCGATTGCCTACTTCCATGGTTTCTTTCGGGCAACCTTATTGATCACAACTGCACATGGTCCACGAATCACATACTTCGGCACCTGTCAAATTATTATTTTGCTTCTACTAGATCCTGGATTTCTGATGGACATTGGACTAGAGCACCTGAAAACTTGAATCAGGGAAGCCATAGAAACGGCTGTTCCTTTCTGAGCCACAACAAGATCGTTGCATGCCCTCGGCACATCCATGGCGAGAAAACGTTGAGGTTTCTTACTTGCGTGGCACCGTTCTATTTCATATATCCGAAGACAAACCGAATAAACAAATCGCCTACCAGAGCTGCTCTAGAAACCACCTTTAAAACATGGGAAATATTGAGTACTTTTTAACATTGTATCGTCTTCTTAATTTAGGCGTCCGGAGTGAATGTAGTTGGCATCCAATAAGGCCATCCACCGTGCCAAGTCCTTAGGACTTACAAAGAGGATTGGATACCTTTTAATTAAAATCTTAGATATCGGCGAGATTGGCTTAATTGAGGTTGAGGGATGTTAGCATGTCACACTTCTCTGTCATGCTTCTTTGTTACTCCAAAAAGATAAGTGTCAAATACATATTTTTGAGTTATTATTAGTCTCTTATGATGGAGGCAATCCCAAATCTGTTTATGTGGTATTTGTCTTTTTCAACTGACAAAAAGATATGACAAAAGGGTGCGACATTCGGACATTCCTTATTGAAGTTTTAGATGGGCCCCTTTTACAGGTTAAGGGCGTATGGATGGCACTACAAACGCAATGAGTCGCGTTCTGTCCTTACAAAAAGGATTTTCCCAATCAGAGGGCCTTTTAAACAGTGGATGGACCCCTTGCAGGATTCCACCCTGTATGTGACGGTTGTATAGATAGCACTTTATTTGAAAACAAGCACACAATTGCCGTTCTGTCTGTGGAAGGAGTCCCAATCATCTATCTACGACCATGGTAGACCGAAGAATAACTGTTCTAATCCAACTGCAAACAGGTCATGTGAGTTTTTTTGTCTTAAACTTACAAAAAGAATACACCACTAACTAAATCTTTTGTATAATTGATCTGTTGAGTAAATTTGGTCCAACTTCTATGGTAAGAAAAATGTAATGCTTGCTGTGACGCTGAGGATTATATAATGTACGTGAAGCAAGTATCATTGCAAACTGTTCCTCTTTGAAAGGAAAAATACTCGCTGCAGTGCGCAGTGCATGGGCGGTAAAAAGATCTTGTGCACTTAGATCTTAGATGCGCAAGCTGTCCAATGTGTAGGTAGGGATCAACTTTTTAAAAAAACGGGATCTTTTGGACCTCTGTCTGCATTTTTATATATCCCCTGACACATGAGGAGATGAAATGATGAGATGTACTCATCAATTTAGAGTCAAATAATCAACTCACCCTGTTCCTATATATCTGGAGACGCACCAAGAGCATAGGGAGAGAGACCTGGAAGATCCCGTTTCCTTTTTAAAAGCCGTCTGATCAATAAGCTTAGGGCTCGGATATCGACAATTATTTTTCCAAAATCTTTCTTCTTCAAACATGTGCGCCCTCTGACGTCCGCTTGCTGCCTCCCCAGGGTTAACAGGTTGCCACTGACGAGCCTTTTGGTCTAATCGCTAGAGGGTCCATTTGCCACGACCACTCTCAGGCATTTCGTCGAACATTTCACCCGCGCGGCGAATCCGCCACATCCGCCTATACGTATTCCAAGGCGTACAGATGTTGGAGTGCTGGGAGAGCTCACAGACTTCGCCATAATGCCAGAACCAAACCCCTCCTGCTACGTCCTCCCGGAGATGAAGATACCCATCTGGGTCTACAGAGAGATGGAAGACCGCATCGCACCCATGCTCAGCAACTGCGCCGGCATCTCAGAAACGAAGAAGATCCATGCGCGCATCGTCGTGCTGTCCCTGTCGCAGAGCAACTTCCTCGCCACCAAGCTCGTCCACATTTGCGCGGCCGCGGGTGACACAAGCTACGCAGAGTTGGTCTTCAAGCAGGTGCTGGGACCGAACACTTTCTTGCTCAATGCAATGATAAGGGCTTATGCGCACGCCTGCTGCTACGCCGAGACCATCGCCCTTTACAAGGAGATGCTCCGGCGGCGGCACGCCAGGATCCCCATCGCTGCGGACAGGTTCACCTACCCTTTCGTTCTCAAAGCCTGTGGCGCGCTTCTGCTTCTAGGGTTGGGTAGGCAAATTCACACCCACGTATGCAAATCCGGGCTGGATTCCGTCTCTGTCGTGGAGAATTCCCTGATGGAGATGTACACCAGAAGTCATGATCTGATTGATGCACGTAAGATGTTCGATGAAATGAAGGAGAGAGATGTAGTCTCGTGGAACACGCTCATCTCAGCACATGCAAGATTAGGGCAGATGGGGAAGGCTAGGAGTTTGTTTAACTCGATGCCGGATAAAACTGTGATCTCTTGGACTGCATTGATTTCTGGGTACACTGCGGTCGGCAGCCATGCCGATGCTTTGGATGTCTTCTACCGAATGCAACAATCGGGGTTGAAGCCTGACGAGATTAGTCTTGTGTCTGTTCTTCCGGCTTGTGCGCATCTGGGTGCACTGGAGCTGGGAAGATGGATCCACATCTATGCCGACAAGAATGGGATGCTGAATAAGACATTTGTCTGCAATGCACTCATTGAGATGTTTGCAAAGTGTGGGAGCATTGAACAAGCTCATCAGTTGTTTGATGAAATGGCAGAAAGGGATGTCATCTCTTGGAGCACTATGATTGGAGGGCTTGCGCATCACGGAAGAGCACAAGAAGCCATTGAGTTGTTTGAGGTGATGGAGAATGTTGGCGGTGTTAAGCCTAACAGTATCACCTTCCTCGGTCTCTTGTCTGCCTGTGCTCATGCAGGTTTCTTCGCTAAAGGTTTGGAATTGTTCGAGTCTATGTCAAAAACATACGGTCTTACACCCGGTGTCGAACACTATGGCTGCATGGTGGATCTCCTCGGGCGTTCAGGCTGTGTTGATCACGCAGTCAAGCTCATCAACAAGATGCCAGTCCCACCGGATGCAGCAATTTGGGGATCTTTGCTCAGTGCCTGTAAAACCCATGGTAATGTGGAGGCTGCCACAGTTGCGATGGAGCATCTTCTGGAGCTCGAGCCAGAGGATACGGGGAATTATGTGCTCCTCTCAAATATTTATGCTGCTGCGGGGAGGTGGGATGGTGTGTCCGGATTGAGGAAACAGATAAGAAGTAAAAATATGAAGAAAACTCCCGGATGCAGCTTGATTGAAGTAAATAATGCGGTTAAGGAGTTTGTAGCAGGAAACCGTTCAGATCCATATTGTGATGAGATTTCTGCAATCCTGGAACTGTTGGCTTTGCAGCTAGGTGAGGACGACACAGTAATTATATCACAGATGATGAATGAGATAGAAACTAACGACTTCATTTGATCTGCATTGGTACTACAGCACAGTTCGCATTATCTGCTGGAACATGTTGGAATCCTTGTCTTAGGGAATTTGTGGTCACCACGAACAGTTTGGATGCAGCTTGAGAGGACCAGCTATGAGAATGAAAGACTGATTATCACCTTTTGGCTCCGACCATGGACTAATTTCATCATAGCTGTCAAAGTGATGCCTCAGTAGCTGCTATGGTATAGGGAGAAACCTGAGCATTGCTTCAACGACAGCAATGGTGAGTTACCATTAGGAACATCGTGATGGCTCCAAAGCTTCGCTGGAGTGGTAGATAATTCTTGGAATACTAGGAAGAGTTGTGCCTTCTCAACATACTTGTTGGATTGCGATAACTTCAGGTGCCTTGTACGATGATGTGTACAACTCCGTTTCAGACTCCTCTCTTCCGCCCCCGCGCCCCCCCCCCAACAAACCAACCCGGGCAAAAACAAAAAAAAAAAAGGTCCCCAGTCATAGACTGAGGTCATGAACTTCTCAGCCTTCTCTCAGTTCAATTTTTTGTTGTTTCTTGTAACCAGGTTCGGCGAAATAGCGTCATCTCCACCATGCCGTTCAAGCAATCTCAAGCTCTTGGGCTATAAGCAGATTGGACCAAATGCTAAGTTTGAACTAAAGAGATCAAACTGGTAATAACCCGTCAAAACATCTGCAGGCAGACAGGTTTCGCATCCTTTGGCATCATGTCCGGTTAGTACTGATACAAGGACCATTTTGACAGTTTGTTCTATGATAAGCACTACTTCGTATTTTGACAAAGACGACTCCCACAACGTAATGTTCTAAAATCTCGACAGTTAAGGTGGGGATGCAGAATAAATGCTCAGCAAAATATCAGTTGAGAATTAGCAGAGGTTGTCAGCAACCTCTACACTACCATGAGGCTTCAAGAAAGAGGGGGGGGGGTGGTGTTGTTGTTAGCGTAGACTGAAGTGGAACGGCAATTTCATAACCATGTTGCCTTTCTTTGTAAAGCCTCATGTCGAATATACAAATGCACGAATTGGAAATGTTTTACAGAACAAGAGCCAAATCCAAATCAGCTCCTCTCTCTTAAATGCGCTGATGTTGTCAAAACTTGCTTTCTGCAAGAAGAAACACACGAAGTTCAATACAATCACACAGGTGCAAGTGAAAGACGATTGAATGCTAGCTGTTTGTGAACGGTCAATTTTAAGAGCTTACTAACTCGACAAAATTGTACTTGATATTCAATAACTCCTACCAAGAAATTTCTAAAGTAACTTTAAGGGGCCCAATTGCCCAAAGAGATTTACAAAGCCTATAGGCAAATGTAATAAACACATGGCGTACAAGTAGCATAAAATCAACCGGTGAAGATTGTCACGAATACCAAAAATAATGTGATGGAACAAGTGATTTGGTGATGTTCACAATATAACACATACGACAGCCCAGGTAATCACAATATCCGTAAAAAGTGACAGGATATGGCTTGAGAACGATGATGTAGCATGTACGTTGTTATCAGAACACTCTGGATAATATCCCTAAGATGCTTCTTTCTCAGAAGGATTTGGAAAAAGGAAAAGTAATCAGTGGATGAAATGAATAGATCCTTCCAAGCACATTTCATATCAGCATGTTACAACTTTGCATAGAACCAGTTGGCATGGTGGTTTTTGTTGTCTTAATTCTGAGGCAATGAGAGAATTTTCAGTCATGACAGATTGAGACTTGCAAGGAGTCTCCTCAGTGATACATCCATTCCTAGAAGTTAGTAGGCATGGCCAGGGATATCTCTTAGGGTTTCTCCGGCAAAACTTAGGAAGCTATTTTGTGTTCTCCCTGCAACATGCAAAGCAGTCTATCGGATTTGGGTAAGAGGCATGGAGGTTCCCGAGTGTTGTAGCATCCTACTCTGAGTCATTGTACCGCAAGTGAAGAAGTCCACTTTTTCATAAACTCATAGCTCACCCATACACCATTGACGAGAGACTCACAAGGGTGTAATGAGCCAAGTCAAGTTGATTACATAGAATATACAAAGGCCGCGAAGGGACACTGAGGCAAACATGTTCAGCAGAGGATGGAAGTTGGGACATGTGCGAGCACACACACATTGTAGCATCCTACTCATGTCTTATAGTCAATTTGCACACACACACATTCATGTTGTAGCATCCTACTCAAAGTCAATTTGCTACAAGTGGAGAAGCCCACTTTTTGTATAAACTCATACTCACACAACGAGAGACATAGGGTTGTAAGTAACAAGCAGAGTCAAGCTGATTACATAGAATATACAAAGCCTGTGAAGGGACATTGGAACAAACATGTTCAGCAGAGGAAGAAGGATGGAAGTTACACACACACACACACACGTGTTGCAGCATCCTACTCAAAGTCAATTTGCTGCAAATGGAGAAGCCCACTTTTTTTATAAACTCATAGCTCACCCATACACAACCAATGAGACTCATAGGGGTGTAGCAAGCTGAGTCGAGCTGATTTGATAGAATACACAGGCTGTGAAGAGACATTGGGACAAACATGTTCAGCAGAGGAAGAAAGCAGAGAAGCCCACTTTTTTTTAACTCCTAGCTCATGCATACACAGCCGATGAGAGACTCATAGGGTGTAACAAGCCGAGTCAAGCTGCCTACATAGAATATACAAACGCTGTCAAGGAACATTGGGACAAACATGTTCAGCAGAGGAAGAAAGTGGACAAGCTCACTTTTTTGGTAAACTTGTCGCTTACGCATACACAACCGATGAGAGACTCGTAGGGGTGTACCAAGCCGGGACGAGCTGATTACATAGAATATACAAACGCTGTGAAGGGACATTGAAGGAAGGAATAGCTCACCCATACACAACCGATGAGACCCATAGGGGTGTAACAAGCTGAGTCGAGTTGATTAGATAGAATATACAAAGGCTGTGAAGAGGCATTGGGACAAACATGTTCAGCAGAGGAAGAAAGCAGAGAAGCCCACTTTTTTTTAACTCCTAGTCCGTGCACACACAGCCGATGAGAGACTCATAGGGTGTAACAAGCCGAGTCAAGCTGACTACATAGAATATCAAAGGCTGTCAAGGAACATTGGGACAAACATGTTCAGCAGAGGAAGAAAGTGGACAAGCTCACTTTTTTTGTAAACTCGTCGCTTACGCATACACAACCGATGAGAGACTCATAGGGGTGTACCAAGCCGGGTCGAGCTGATTACATAGAACATACAAGTGCTGTGAAGGGACATTGAAGGAAGGACTAGCTCACCCATACACAACCGATGAGACCCATAGGGGTGTAACAAGCTGAGTCGAGCTGATTAGATAGAATATACAAAGGCTGTGAAGAGACATTGGGACAAACATGTTCAGCAGAGGAAGAAAGCAGAGAAGCCCACTTTTTTATAACTCCTAGCTCATGCATACACAGCCGATGAGAGACTCATAGGGTGTAACAAGCCGAGTCAAGCTGATTACATAGAATATACAAAGGCTGTGAAGGAACACTGGGACAAACATGTTCAGCAGAGGAAGAAAGTGGACAAGCTCACTTTTTTTGTAAACTCGTCGCTCACGCATACACAACCGATGAGAGACTCATAGGGGTGTACCAAGCCGGGTCGAGCTGATTACATAGAATATACAAGTGCTGTGAAGGGACATTGAAGGAAGGAATATAAATACAATCCTTGTGGATGGTGCCAACAATTTTACTTCATGGAACATAAACGAGAATATTGAAGCAAGGAAACATTGTATTCCTATATTATGTGTCCAAGTTACAACAGTACATGCAGGCGTAGTATACCCTCTTCAGAAATTCACAATCAACAAACCAATTTCAAAACTCTATCATGTGCGTAAAGAAAACACACTGAAAAGCATCAAAATGAGAAGTATGTTGGGTTAACAAGACCGTTACATGTATAAAGTGTAAAACCTGTATATGCCAATTTCAAGACTCTTTCACGTGTATAAGAAAGCCCCAAATCGAAATGATTTTCAAATGTATAAAGCATCGAAGCTGAACTTTCATGTTAACAAGCACGTGAAAGTTCTTTTTTTTTTTTTTCAAGAATAACATGTTATAACATAGCATGGAATTAGCATCAATGTTATCATGGATATCATGGGTTTTAAAAAATGGAAGGCCTAAAATATCATCCCCAATAAAAAACATTTAATTTTCAGTGCCCGATGCATCCCAACTGGTTATGAGAATGGAAATCTCTGGCATTAACAAGCTTCTTTTAAAGGGAAAAAGACTTGAGATTTGTCACAACATAGAGAACTTCCCATCCCCATCCAAATCAACTTGAGAATGAGTGAGCAAAAGATTCTGGAAGCTGAAAGCAGTCTCAGTACACAGATTGAAATGGTAAATTGAATCCAGCTTTAACACCTTCAGAAAAAGGAGCTCATCTTTATTGAGGATCATATGAAATTATGAATACGGTGATTTTGGATAAATTTAGATACACAAAATGTCCAGAAACACTGTCCAACAGGTAACATTGTCTGTGCTGGGGGTTGTTCAGAAATTCATGGTTTTGGCCTACTGCAGCATGTTTTTGACACAATTCTCATATTTTAACTCAATTTTTCTCTGTTTAGAAGCAAAACGAGCTAGCTTTAAAACTAACACAAGGAAATGGAGAGGCTTCCCTGGTTGACTGCAGAGCATCACATAATGTGACACATGTTGCCATGTCACATAACAGCAGATGCTAAACATAAGAACTCATCTGCCATCAAATGTAGCAAATACATATGGCTCTGTTCCTTTTCTTGGGACTAATAACTTTATAATTTTGTAGGTGAAGATGTAATTGATATGTGCACTATTAGAATGGTCAACTGCACTGTAGCAATGGTCATAACGGTATAGCAGACATTGTTATATGGAAATGAGCTGATCGAGTAATCTCACAATTTCTGTAACCAATTCAGTTGTAATAGATCGGGATGAGCTGCCAAAGCTTGCGGTAGACCTTCCCTTAACAGAATTGTAAAAAACTATAAAAGGTAATGGAATCTGGTACGAAGGGGCAGAAGTTTTGAACCCCGGTTTCTTCCCAATTCTGTTCTTCTCTCCCTTTTTTCCTCTGCACCTCTCGTGTTCTTCCCAATCTTTAGCCAATCTTCTTCTGGAAAATCTCTGTTTAATCCGAATTCATCACGGCTACTCATGCTCGGAGCGGATTAGCAGGGTCACTCCTGCCTGAAATCGATCGGGAGCCTAGGAAGAGCTCCAACAAATTGGTGTCTGAGCCCTCCTCTGAGCTCCAATCTACCTTCTGCAGCCATGGCAACAGATGATTTGCTGGAGATGAAGAAACATGCTCAAGGAATTCCAAGATTCCATATCTCGCAAGATTCAAATGGTTAATACTTTCGAATCTCTACTTCATCAACATGAATCCAGGTCTGTCTCTGATGACAATGCCTTCAAACCCTTTTGTAAACCTCGTTGGTTGGAATTCCCTTGACATGATGGATTCACAGACCAGTGGCATGGAAATTCAAGGCCGATCAGTACTTTTCCTTTAATCGAATTCCAGAAGGACATAGAATTTCCCATGCCTTTCATTTGAATGGGGATGCGTTAGAATGGTATTGATATTATTCTGGTATGCGTGATTCTTTATCCTGGTCAGAATTTTTAGATGGATTAGAGACGAGATTTGGGTCTACTTCCAGATAGAATCTCACAGCCTTCTCGGTAAACTGAAACAGAAGGGTCCAGTACAAGAGTACCAGACAGAATTTGAACGTTTATATAACAAGGTTACTGGGCTACCTGAAGACCATCTTTTAGGTATTTTCTTGAGCAGGCTAAAAGATGAATTGGCTTGTGAGGTCCGTTCATTCTGACCAGACACCCTACTCCCAGCTATGGAGTTAACCTGTGTTCAGGAATCTGAAGTTTTGAGTAGGAGAAACCTGTTTTCCAACCCTCATCTCAACCTCCATTACTTCTGACCCCTGTTACCCACAATTCAACTACTCCCCCAGTTAAGAGAATGACTACACAACAGATCCAAGACCGGAAAGCAAAGGGTTTATGCTTCAATTGTGATGACAAATGGGTCACAGGTCATGTTTGCAAAGCTAATAAGCTATTCTTACTGCAATTGGTTCGGGATGACGAGTTCTTTTTCTGTGGACCCATGCCATATTCCTGATTTGGATCTCTCCATTTCCAAATATTCACCATTGTTTTCTCTGAACCTAATGGACTACCATCTGCAAGACCCTATGATCATAAGATTCCACTGATCAATGGTACACAAACAATTCATATTCCACCCTAAAGACATTCACCACACCATAAATGATCATTGAACAGCAAGTGAAAGAACTTCTGAGTAATAATATCTTGAGATGCAGCAGTAGCCCTTTTTCTGCCGCAGTTTTGTTGGTTCAAAAGAAGGATGAGCCATGGCGTATGTGTACTGATTACAGAGCCCTTAACAACCAGACAGTGAAAAACAAGTATCCTATTCCTATGGTTGATGACTTATTGGCTGAACTCCATGGTTCAGCTTTCTTTACCAAATTGGATTTAAAACCTGGGTACCATCAAATTTGTATGCAGTGGAAGATATTCACAAAACTGCTTTTAAGACACATGAAGGCCACTGAGTTTTTAGTAATTCCTTTTGGTTTGTTAAATGCTCCCTCTACTTTTCAGTCTTTAATGAATGACATCTTTAAACCTTTGCTCAGGAAATATGTACTTGTCTTCTTTGATGATATTTTAGTCTATAGTTCTTCTCGGGCTGATCATTTGCAATATGTGGATATGGTGTTAAATATTTTGCTACAAAATCACTTGTTTCTCAAAATGTCCAAGTGTTGCTTTGGTGTATCTGAGGTTGAGTATTTAGGGCACGTCATTTCAAAACATGGGGTTACAATGGAACCTTCTAAAATTAAAGCCACCCCAGATTGGCCTGTTCCTAAGTCTCTCAAGGCCTTGAGAGGTTTAATGGGCCTTATAGGTTGTTATGGGATAATCATTAGAGGCTATGGTGAGCTTGCTGCTCCCTTAACCAAGTTATTACAAGAAGATGCTTTCAGTTGGACAGTCCAAGCAGAACAAGCCTTTCTGCAGCTGAAACAAGCAATGGTCTCTGCACCTGTTTGACCCTCCCAAACTTTTCTGAAACATTTGTATTGAAGTGTGATTCAAAGCAGTTCTGGCATAGGGGCTGTGCTCATGCAGCAGGGATATCCAATTGCTTACCTCAGTAAACTTTCAGCATTCAACAATTAGGACTTTCAACTTATGAGAAGGAAATGGAAGCTATTATCTTTGCCGTGCATAAGTGGAAGTCCTATCTAACAGGCAGGAAATTTATAATTCGAACTGATCATCAAAGTCTTAGATACTTGCTCCAACAGAAAATCCATACCCGTGCTCAGCATCATTGGGTTGTTTTACAAATGGGTTTTGATTTTACTATGGAATACAAGGCTGGTCACCATAACGAAGCAGCTGATGCTTTGTCCCACACAATGGAGGATATATTAGTGAATGCATATTCTTCTGTCACTCTAGACTAGTTTTCAGACTTACAGGCTGATTTTCTCGAAGATGTAAATTTGCAAGAGCTGCTTAAGCAATGGTCAGATGGCATACTTGATCCCAATCGTTATTCTTTTAGGAATGGTATATTATATTTCCATAATCTCATCTGTTTACACCCTCATTATCACGCCATTCCAAAGATTATTGAAGCACATCATGAATCATGCTACCCCTGAAAGAGGACATTCTGGTTATCACAAGACATTGCATGGGCTCAAATGGAGTTTCTACTGGAAGGGCATCAATTCTAGTATGAAATCTTACATACAGCACTGTGATATATGTCAACATTGTAAACACATCACTCAACCTCCAGCTGGCCTTCTACAACCATTTGCCTATTCCTAATCAGATATGGACCGATATTTCTATGGACTTTATAGATGGTCTTCCACCTTCGCAAGGGAAATCTGTGATTTTTGTGGTAGTTGACAGATTATCCGAGTATGCTTATTTCATACCTCTTAAACATCCTTGAACTGCTGCCTCGGTTGCTAAAGAATTCATTACCCATGTTGTGAAACTTCATGAACTTCCAAAGACTATTGTACCTGAAAGAGATGCTGTCCTCACAAGCAAATTTTGGAAGGAACTTGTTCATGCTCGGGAAGTTCAATTGAAAATGAGCTCTGCCTCCATCCTCAGACAGATGGGCAATCTGAGGTCTTTAAATTGCTGCCCTGAGACCTATCTAAGGTGTTTTTGTATACAACAGAAGGGCTAGGTGGACTGGCTTGCTTGGGCTGAGTTCTGGTGTAATACCAGTATACACTCTTCTATTGGTATATCCCCTTTTGAGGCAGTATATGGTGTTCCTCCACCCACTCTTTTATCCTATGTTCCAGTCATCACATCCGTGCAGGAGGTACCATAAAATCTTTCATGCAGAGATCAAATTTTATCTGAGCTCAAGCAACATCTTCCTAATGCTCAGTTTCATATGAAGAAATTGGCAGATTCACATCGCTTGGATCGATCCTTTAATGTGGGCGATTGGGTGTATCTTTAACTCCAACCTTATCGCCAATCTAGTCTGGTCCATCGATAATCATAAGCTAGCTGCAAGATACTATGCAGATACTATGGACCTTATCAGATCATTGATTGAATTGCTCCGCTTGGATATAAGCTTCACTTACCCGCTTACAGCAAAATACACCCAGTTTTTCATATTTATCAATTAAAGAAGCACCATGGCGGTAATCCTGTCCAAACTACACTCTTGCCAAGCATGTTTGATCATTCCAACAATGAGCCTTTGCATTTACTTGGTCAACAATGATCAAATGGAACAATCTGCTGGTGCCTCAACTCTTGATTCAATGGAAAGGTACTGCTCCTGAGGACGCCATATTGATTGACTACTATGATTTTGTAGCTCAGTTTCCTGATTTTCACCTTGAGGACAAGGTCAGGTCTTCATCAGGGGGAGGAATTTGATATGTGCGCCATTGCAACAGTCAAGTGCACTGTAGCAACGGTCATAATGGTAGAACAGGCATAGTTATATGGAAATAAGCTGATCAAGTAATGTTGCAATTTCCATAACCAATTCAGTTGTAATGGGTCGGGATGAGCTGCCAAAGCTTGTGGTAGACCTTCCCTTAACAGAATTGTAAAAAACTATAAAAGGTAATGGAATCAGGTACAAAACTATAAAAGGTAATGGAATCAGGTACGATGGGGCAGAAGTTTTGAACCCAAGTTTCTTCCCAATTCTGTTCTTCTCTCTCTTTTCCTCTGCACCTTTCGTATTCTTCCTGTTCTTCCCAATTTTTGGCTAGTCTTCTTTCAGAAAATCTCTGTTTAATCCAAATTCATTACGGCTACTCGTGCTCAGAGTGGATTAGCAGGGTCACTCCTGCCTGGAATCAATCAGGAGGAAGAGCTCCAACAGTAATATACCTCTTTATAGACAATATTGACAAAATCATTGCCTTGGCAAAAAAATATTATGGTCACTATATCCAAATCAACTTGCAAGTTCTTGAAAGCAAGAATTTGCTACTAGTTGCACACAACAATATTTATCTTCCGCTACTTGTTTGAATGAGAGTGCAAGATCATTAATGACAGGAAATAATGCAAGAGGAACAATGTAAAAACCAAAACCTCAAAACAAAAGAGAAATTAGCATGGGTCTTTTGCTGTTACCTTTTTAAATCATGAGTAGGTCCTGCCGAAGCTACTTGCACATAGAGAAGAATGAGGTGCAGGAACAGGTGAGGAGGATTCAAAAAAGATCCGTGTTCTATTGGCTCTTACAATGCTTGTTCTCTTTTCTATCTATCCTTCGTCCTTGGTGGCCTCTTACAATACTTCTTCATATACCGATCAGGCATACTATGCTTCTCATCCTGCTGAGATGCAGCAGCACTGTTTGACCCACCAGGTTGCGGACACGATGCAGATTCACGATCAACACTATCCCTATCTCCAGTAGAATTCACAAATTTATCAGAACAGCTAGCCTGCTCCTCCCTTGCTGGCATCTCTGTTGCATCAGCTTTCCTATGTTCCTCGACCTGACACTTCTCTTGCCCTGTATCCAAATTCGCCACAAAATTGTCTTCAGATGCACTAATAACATTTAGGGGCTTAACATCAATGATTTCCATGGTTTCAAAGAGGGCATCCTCTGTGCAAAGCTCCACCTCTCTACAAAAGCTGTAATTCCCAGTCTCAGGCTCCTTATCCAACAAAGTACCCTTGGGTAACCCTCTCCTGTCACTGATCAAACAGTCCGAATTCACAGCACACAGATTCCTCGAAATTCTCTGCGACCCATTCATAGCACGATGCAAGTTGAGAGCCAAATCCTCGTCAGGAACCGTCGCGTACCTCGGGAACTTCTCTGCCAAAACCAACAACGCACCTCTCGCCAGATCGGCAGCATTCTTTGCCGCCATGGTTGCCACCGCCGCCACCACATTGTTCACATCAACAGCTTTCTTACTCCTCACCACATTTTCCAGATCAATGTCAGAAACCCCAGACGCAGACGAATCCCCACTCCTCCTATCCTTCCTTGCCCGAGAAATGGGAATGGCACAGCAGTCGACACACGTGAACAGCTGGGGATCAAGATCCGACGGCGCAAGAAACCCCCTCTGCTCCGGCAAACACTCGACATGAACCCGGCAGGCACATCCCCGGCAACTCACAAAACCCCCATCCCTCCCCACAAACCCCGCAAAGCAATAGGAGCACACCTGAGCAGATCGGACCGCCCCTAGGCACCCGCCGCAGAGGAGAACCACGCGCCACTGGCTGTCGAGGGGGCGCAGCCGCTCCCTCCTGCCTGTGTTCGGGAACCGCCGCCGGCAGCCGTGGCAACTACACAGATCGGGGAGATCGCGCGTCTTCTTCCCGAAGAGGACCAAGCCAACCGAGGGCAGGGGCCGCTTCTGGGCGACCAAAGCGCCGATGCCGCGGGGGCTTCTTCCGCGGGGCCGTTCTTCCCCGTCGTCGTCGTCCTCCTCCTCCTCCTCCTCGCCATCGCCTTGCAGGTCCTCGCCGTAGCTGCCCTCCCCCCTCCCGGGCGCCATGGCCGGAGGAAGGAGGGGAGGAAGCTAGGGTTTTCGGAGGGGTACGATTTGCTCGTGTTTCAAGGCATTTAAAGGAGAAAGAAAGGAGAGAGGAGATTGGAAAGGGAGGGATCGGGAATGGGGAGGGGGGAGGGAAGCAAGAAAACCGTAACGGGGAAATGGGTGGTGGTGTGTGATCGTTTTGGAATTGGGGTGAGGGCGGGAAGTGGGGTTTGGGGAACGGGAAGTAACCGCTGGGGAAGGAGAGGAGCGCACGTGACGGATGTCACACGCGCGTGAGAAGGGTGTTTGGTTGTGCCTGACGCCACCAACTACCTCGAGCAAGCACTTGGATAAAAAAGGGTTCATGTGGCGTGAAAAAGGGGGAGATTGGAAGAAGGGATAACAAACACCAATAAGCCTGATAAAGTGCTAATTATAGTTTGTCCACCAATTTTTTGAGGTAGTATTAATAACCGTCTTAAATGAAAATTATCTCAAGCATATCTCTTGGGTTAATTGTCGTTAGTAAGAATATATTTGGAATATGCTATTAACGTATGTTGTAATTACCCTCACGGTAGAGAGAGAGAAGTGCCAATACCAATGCACAAAGAGAGAGAGAGAGAGAGCAACCAGGGGCATTCCCCTCTAGACGCCCAATCTAGGGTGTTAGAGAGAGAGAGAGTTCATCTTATCACGACTAGTCGTCGGTGGGGTGTTCTAAGGTCGTCCACCTTATCATATTGGAGATAAGGGTATTCCAAAGATACTAGAGCTAAAGGCAAGTAGCAGAGAAGGACTGACTCTAGAGAGGGACCCTCTCTCTCTCTCTGCCCCGACATCGTCGCCAGAAGGGGAAACACCCCATTGCTCTCCCTTTCTCTTCTTTTTCTATCATGAACACCACCTACTTTTGCCCTGCTCTGCTACCTCCCGCATCTCCGCTGAGAAGTTCTTCGTTGGAAGAAGGTGAAGGCTTGCCAATGAGCCAGGAAGATCTTCGTTGGAGAGGGAGAGAGAGAGAGAGAGAGATTTTCTACGTAGACTTAAGATTTAACAATAATTAAGTCCATTTTAGTTTACGCGACGTGATGGTAGGAGTATTCTTGAAATAATTTTCATTTAAGAGGGTTATTAATATATTTTAAAAAATTAATGGCCAAAATTGTAATTAGTACTTTAATAGGGTTATGGGTGTAATTATCCTTTGGAAGAATTATATATATTGTCCATCTATATATTATTTTTAGATTTATTATATATGTTCTTCTAAAACCTAACATATTTGTATCTATACTCTCAACCTTATATATTGTACAAAATACTCCTGAAAACATAAAAAGCATTGTGGTCACACCTCTCCAATATAACGTGCCTGAAAGATTCAATAAATTCTAGTAAGTCTTGGGCATATATAAAATCTTTGTGGATTTAGGGATATAGATGCAAAAATATCTAGAATCTTTTTAGTATATTCGGTTGGAATTAATGGTATTTGAACGACTGTAGCGCTTCTTAAAGTTTTTAGGGCTATTTTATAAAATATATGGGCATTGAGGGTATAGATACAAATACACTAATTTTCAAAGGTTTATATGCAAAAATTCCTATTCTTTTTTAGGGTCTTTTGGATATCGATCCCTAAACATATAGTGAATTTGAAATAGATCCTTGTATATTATATATTTTGATATTAGTCCCTCTAAACTTAATATAATTTACTATAAAACCTTTCAGTTAAGGATCGCTTAAAAAAAGCAAGTATTTATGGAATATTCTTCACACAAATGTTAAAATGAATGGAAATACTTGAAATTACTTTAAAAAATCAAAAATTGAGTTCCAATAATCAGTAGAAGGTGGATTAATGAGTCGATCCTAATAATATTTTTTATTTCTTAGATTTTTTGAATCGTCCGTTTAGAGATTTGCTTCTCCGGACACGTGGGCCATGTTACAAGCAACCTAACAAATTATTTTTTAAAAATTTAACTACAAATAGGAGTATAAATAGCTTTTCTAGAGTGAGTTAAGCTTAAATTCACGTTTAACTGCAGTAGAGTAGAAAAAAAAAAAGAACTAATGGAAACAAATGGTAAAATTAAAAACTAAAAGCTTTAAGTTTATAAATAGCAAAAAAGACCTGCTTGTTATTATCATATATATCCGTGATCCTCTTGAGCGCGGCCCTTAGGAGGGTTGGCTCGAAGGCTTCGGTTGTTAACCGAAGGTCCTAGGTTTGATTCCTCCGTAGGGCAAGGAGATGAACTGGTGTCCCGCAGGCCCTATGCGCTCCCATGGTAGGATATCCGAAGTGTGTTTGACCTTCGAGTGTCCCTCAGCACTCCATTAATTTAGATCGCACACGATTGCGGCTAAGGTGGAGGCCAAGTTAGTGGGTTGTTGAGGTGTGTTTGACCTCGAAAATCCAGAAAGAATCATGATCCTCCTTTACATGAGTCTCAACTTCAAGTGATTTAAGAGAAGAATAATCCTAATAGTCAAGTGATAATTACATACATCCTGAGCATCTCATATGTTCTGTTGTATAGTTCTCAAATCTTATATTCTATTTCTTTAGTCCGGTTTTAAAAATAGAGTAATTCTTGCTGCAATGCCTAGGGTGCAGCTAATTTTTTATATTTTTTTTTTTTTTTGAATTTTTTTTAAGTTTGAGCATGCCACTACCAATATATTCTTACAACTCAATCTCTAATCAGATGACCTAAGAAAATCTAAAAAAAAAAAACAACAACCGAATTCCAATTTATTGGGCTCGGCCCATTAAGTGTTATTTTAACTGTTCCTTGAGGGTCGATTTTTTTAGTTTTTAAAAATTTTGGATCGATCTGAGATGAGATCGTATGGATCAGTGTCTTAGAAATCGGACCATTCCATCTGGTTAATAAGAAAAAACCAAAATCGGTGGCTTTTCCGGTCCAGTTCAACCAAAAACTGCCACCTTTTAAAATACCATAGGAACCAATTAAAAACCGGCAGTTCGTATGAAAACCCGCCGGTTCAAAGGCAACTCTAATATTTTATTTTATAAAATATAAATAGAACTATTCAAATTTGAATTCAAGACTACTACTTAAGGTTAAAATCGGCATATGAATAGGATAAGATGAGTTTTGAGATAAATAATAAATATAAATATATGTATTAGGTATATGTTAAATGTTTGATTAAATAAAGCGGTCTAGTCTACAAGCACTCAGTCCAAAATAGACCAGACTAAAGGCCTCTCAGGTTTGATGGCTGGTCTGGTTTTAAAAACGTTGGTATGAATATAGCAGGCACTATAAGCCCGACCTTTAAAACTTTCAAAAAATAAAATTTTAAGAAAATTTGGGGGTGCACCCCATTAGGTGCAGCAACTTGCTGCACTGCATACAGTGTGGTAAAGTATTATTCTTAATAATATTCATGTCAATAATTTTTTTTTTTAATGGAATACTAATCTGGTTCCAATGGCAATACAATCAAGAAATAACCAAAATAACATTATTGATTGCGAAATAAAACGAAAAAAATGGAC
Source organism: Zantedeschia hybrid cultivar (assembly GCA_030544215.1). Lineage (NCBI taxonomy): Eukaryota > Viridiplantae > Streptophyta > Magnoliopsida > Alismatales > Araceae > Zantedeschia > Zantedeschia hybrid cultivar. The sequence continues at coordinate 10,303,390 of JARZZO010000004.1, read as the reverse complement.
CATATTTGCCCCTTAACACCATGGCAATTAATATCTGCCTCAGAAATTTTACTATAGCTGAGTTACTGTTTAAGTTCAACTATAGAAGGACAACTCTACACCTGAAAAGAAAGAAAAATTAAAAATAAGAAAATAAAAAGAAACTATCACTTGAGATGTTTAAAAAAGTACAATCCTCATTTACTATTTCTGTTAGCCGTATTAGGGAATATTCTCACAGCAACAGAAAGGAAGGATTTATTTGTAGATTTTACTTGAAATATTAAATATGTAGCAACTCTATGATGCTTTAGGGGCATACAGTGCCTAAGATGTCTGGGTATGTGAAAAAAGAATCCAACATATTTTGAAGAAAGATATCTCCCTTTCCTGGCCAGGAGTCCAGGACATGTCAACATGGCATTGGCGAAAGTAGAACCCACCAGTCCTTGACCTGTGATTTCTGCCGGAGCAGCTTTACTGACTTCAGATCTGCGAGAGGGGGGGCAGCGCTACATGCCATCAGTAAAATGCAATACAACAGCTAATGGGAGTCCTGCAAACTTCAATTTAACAGCAAAACGTGAAAGATATGCAGTTAAACTATGAAACCCACCTGTAACTTTCAACGAAAAAGGGTTTTATCATTTTATATATTTTCAGCAAATCTTTACATCATAACAGCAACGTTTCGTATTTGCAACAAACGTGATGAAGCCCCGGAAGAAAAGAAAGAAAGAAAGAAAGAACAAATCTCTCTGAGTCAAGCAAAGAAGGAATCTACAACAAGAGCCATCCACATGCCAGCGTTGGTCCGTTGAAGATAAACCGCAGATGCAGGGCTAAATCACCCCCCACCATCAATCACCTTTTGGGCAGCAATGGGAGGAAGCAACTTGGTTGCGAACAGCACATCTCACTTTTGTACAAAAATCCGTGGAGGGAAAATTGGTTCTGAAGCAAGAAAATCTGTATACATTTAGTACTTCCTGTAAATTTGGTCGCATTTGCACCCTGTCAACGAAACTATTTTGCAGATTCAGAAGGGCTTTCCTTCACTTCTTGACTGGTTTTCCTGTTTATCTGTTAAAAGAAGGCAGAACAAAAAATAGTTAGTAAAATAACTATCCCCAACCTTTGTGGAGTAGACTGTGGCGGGTTAAATACTTTTGTTGGTCTTTACCTAACCCTTCATTGACCATGGTGGTTTAATAAATCATAAGTCTTAACTGAACCCAACCCTTCACTGACAATAGATGAGGTCATGAGACATATGTGTTGCGGAGGTTTTGATCCTCGTCACCAATATGGCAAGGTGGGTTATTACCTGAACTTGAACTAACAATTCTTCAAGCTCAATGATGATCTCAGAGAATGAGGGTCTCTTAGCTGGAGCACCTTCCCAACATCTGTGCATCAAGCTTAACAGCCTAGGGTGCACATTCTCTGGAAGTTCTGGACGTATGCCCTGGTCAAGTACCAATAAAAAATGAAAGGAGCTGTCATACTGTGCAAACAAATTACCGCACCACCATGTCCTTTTGTTCAATGGACATGGAAAGAACTGGAAAAAGGTTGATTGACACGAAATTGTGTAATGAACTTTTACATGCTAAGCTTGAACCATAGGAATGACAAATGAAGGAATTTTAAATGAAAAGGCATGTTATCAGCTGGAAACGTTTCATTTCCAACCATAGTATATTTATACACTAGATCTAAGATATTTATGTGAAAGCGAAGAACCTTTCTCACTCCAAGTGCAGCCTGGACAGGAGACAGTTTGTCGTAAGGAACCTGCCAAGTAAAACCATATCCAAATCATTCATATCCTAGATCAGAACCAAAAAGAACTAATGGAGATATCAAGCTTTTGCAATTTTCAAGGCATACCTTGGATGTTGTTAATTCCCAAAGCACAATGGCAAAACTGAAAACATCCGCTTTGTGATCATAAGGTTGGTGATTTATAACCTTGAAAATGAAGCAAAAAAATATATCAATGTACAAAAGCTGTAATACCATAACTGGGGCTTGGGAATGTAGTTGCATCAGCCGAGCATTTTAAAATGCAGACTGGACTTAGCCAGTTCAACACTTACAAACCAGTTGAACTGAAAACCAGTTTATTGACTGGCTTTTTGTGATGTCTAAAAAGTTTGGACTTTTAGAAAATAACTCCACTAAAGAATCTCGTATATGCAAGAAACAAAAACTGTAGAATACATATATAATCACGTACATGTAGAGAACACCTTACCGTGAAGCCTATGATCACACACATCACTTACAAATTAGGGCTTATTTTAGAATAAGTTTAGGGATTTTCTACATATATGTATAATGCAAGGGGTTATTTTCAGATACAAGATTATGTAGGGGTTATTTGCTAAAAAACCCCAAAAGCAAAAACCTGGATAAATTGCTGTCAGGTGTCAAACACATTTGACTGTGGTGCAACCCAGTGTTCCAGCCAGTAGTCTACCAAACTAGTATTTAACATGCAAAAAAGGGTAATAACCTCAGGTGCCATCCATCTGTATGTTCCAGTTTCTGCCGTCATTATTCCCCCTTGATTCTGGAACCGTGCTACACCAAAGTCTGCTACCTTGACAACCTAGAGAAAAGATGGTCCACTAACAATTAGATGAATGAAAATTCAAAATATTTATAAAATGAAAAAGAAACTAGTGGACCCTGATTAATTTCAAGGAGTCAATAAAACGAAAATAGAGCTTTGGAAGGATCACACAGTTGAGCAATGTGATGTAAATTACTAAACCAGTACGAGGTAATATATAGATCATCAGATCTTCAAACAAGTCTACACGTACTGATTGATGTACTTGCATATAGCTTTCGAGTTCAAGACATCTATTTTGTACAATCCAATATCATATTGTTGAACGAAAAAATTTCAGATTTCCACCGAGGGTTTTATTCTAAAACAAACCCTTGTGTATGTATGCATACATCCATGCAAAAAGAAAACTAGGATTTTTACTTGAAAAAAGACCCGCATGCAAATGCATGCATGCATGCATACGAAAGAAAAGAAAACTAAGGTTCATGCATTCAACGTGATGCATGCGAAAAAATATATAAACACACATAGGTGTATGTGTGTGCAAGAAAAAAGGAGAGACAATGATGAAAAGAGGAACAAACCATACCTCGAAGACGACAAACCAGCCACACAGCGCTGCCACGAAGGAAAAAGGGGCCAAGAGAGCACCGGCAGCAGCAAGAGAGCACCGGCCAGCAGCAGGAGCAGCCGCAGCCACCCAGAGAGAGCAACCGCAGCACAGGGAGAGAGAGAGAGAACGGCGGTGGAGAGAGAAGCCCTAGCGGTGGTGGGGGGTCCAAAAAAAAAAAAGGAAAAAACAAAATGGGGGGTCAAAAAAAAAACAAAAAAACAAAAAAAGGAAAGAAAAAAAGGGGATAGAGATGAGAACCCCCCCCCCCCCCCAAACCGGTGGTCCCCCTTCTACCGGTGGCACTCACCAGTAGGCAAGGATGGCAGTACCGGTATCAGAGGGTACCGATATCGGTACGTATCAGCGATACCTATTTACAGGGATCGTACCGGACTAGGCCGATACCGATACGTATCGGCCGATACTGCCAACCATGCCGATGGGAGGAACCCACCGGTGGGGGGAGCCACCAGTTCCCCCCCTCTTTCCCATCTCTAATCCTATCTCTCTCTCACCTACCCGATCCCTATCTCTCTCCCCATCCTTATCTCTCTCTCATCTCTATCCCTCCCGAGCCCCATCCACGCCCCCCCCCCCCCCCCCCCCAGCTGCCTAGGTGGCACCGGTGGGGGGTGCCACCAGTGGAGCAACCGCCCCCCACCGGTAGCCACTCATTGGCCTATAAAAAGGTGCCCCAAGCTCCAAAGAAGGACACGCACTTTAAGTCAAAAAAATCAAGGAGAGGCTCTACTCAAGGTTTTTCTGCAGAAAAAAAGGAGGAAAAGAAGCTCTTTAGGAGGAATTTGTATGTGAAAAAAGGAGGAGATAATTATAATTTTATTTTCTGTTATTATTGTAATATAGTGGACAATAATAAAATAATGAGAGTTTATTTCTATTGGTGAAATAGTCCTAGTTGATGTATGGTTTATTCTTATAGGTAGAGTAACCAATTTTTAATGGTTCATTCTTAATGGAATGACCATATGATTAATAATTCTGTCTTATTGGTAGAGCGGCCATATGTCACATGAATCATCTTATTAAGGAGACTATTATCTATTGATTCCTCTAAATTGAATTTATTTCTATTGGTGAAATAGCCCTCAGTTTTGCTTGGTTTACTCTTATCGGTAGAGTACTCACAAGTTTAATGGCTCATTCTTAATAAAATGACTATGTGGTCATATGGTTCTCTCTTATTGGTAGAGCGGCCATATATGGACCATTTTATTAAGGTGACTTAAGTTGCATGATGTGCTTCAATTAATAAAAATCTGCATGTTATCGATTGCCTTACATTCTCATAATTGTGGTTCGTTCATATTGGTTGAACGGCCAATTAATCGTGGTTCCTTCATATTGGTTGAAAAACCATTAAAGGATATCCTTAAATATGTGGTGGCCCTCATGCCCCATTAATTAAGAGTATCTCTTGTATACACATATCCTTTCAAATGAACTCAAATGAGAGGATATGCTGCCCAAATAATCTCCTATTCTTCTGAAAGGATATTTTCAGTTAATTCACCTTCTTCAAAAGGTCCTAATGAAGATTGTGCTCAAAGGGCTGATTTTCTTAGCACTAGAAAAGGTCCAAGTCCTCATGTCCTTGTGAGAACTTAAAAAGTCCTTTAAGTATCCTTTAAAGGATCTTCATGAACCTTTTTTTCAAAAAAAATAAAAATAAGAAAGAAGTCATGTTTGCATTGAACCTAGGCAATTGCTTATTTCCTATTTCATCAATGGACCTTATTGAATGGTTAATCAAAGATTACCAATCAATGATTGATATAATTAACACTGACCGAGGTTGGTGGGGAGAGGTCAAGAACACGGATCCATGCTTGATCCAAAAGAAACTTAGACTTGAGGATTAATCATAAATTCTCAAGGTCTACATTAAAAAGAACGAGAAGAACATGATTTTAAAAATCTAAGAATGTTCTTTCAAAATCAAAAGGCTTCTTTTCCAAGTAAAAAGAAATTCTTTCAAAATGGAAGTCTCACACACATACACACATTTAAGCAAATCTAATTCTGAGAAAAGAGAAGAGCACAGAACTGCAAACAAGTGTTTAGGAGAAAGGACTGAAACACATCCAAAGAAAGAAGAATGGACCATGTGTAGAGTGTTTGATTGGAACATGGGAAAAGTGACCTAGATGGGCTGGTCAGCCTCACAAGCGGGAAAGCCCTAAATACACTTAGACCCATCCAATAAAATCTAGAAACCTACTTGAGTGCATGAATATGAAGGAACCATCAAACTTTGACTTAAACACTGCCTCTACAATCTCAACGAGATTCATCTGTTTCCAGTAAACTTATCAAAGTGCCTACCGGAAACCACCTAGGTGTATAGCCAAGGCATTGGACTGTATTATTGGGCCACCAAAATACATCCTAGGGTACTCTCTAGGTAGTCCAACACAAGGAATTCCAGATCGCATCGGGTCCCCAAATCGGGACCCACCGATCTCGATCCGACCCGGATCGGATCGGCCGAGTCGGCCGATCCAGATGAAATCTGGCCGGTCCGACTCGACCGGATTTTTAAAAAAAAAAAAAAAAATAAGGAAAAAAAATCAGAAAAAATTGTATACATATTATTCAATGAATGTACAATAAAAATGAATGCAATTCATGTACATCCATAAAAAATATACATTAAAGACCTAATTATTAACTCTTAATTAAGGTTAATTCTGAGAATTTAGTACTAATGACGAGCAATTAATGCAAAAAATTGTACAAGTAGGTTCTAATTTGTTCAATTGATTGGCACACTCAATTGAACCCTAATTATATAAAAGTCCCAATTTTTAACTCCTAATTAGGGTTAGTTTTGGGGATTTTGTCTAATCAACATGCTAAAAAAATTTTGAACCTAAATATTAATAGATCTACACAATGTACACAATCATACATCATTTCTAATTTTTTGAGAATTTTTAAAAAAATAGATCGAAATATACCTAAACTCGGATCGAGATGCGGAAACAAAATCCGACGTCGACAGTGGTAGTGACGACGACAACAGCGGCGGCGGTGGCTCCCGGACGGCCGGCTAACGATGACAGGGTGAAAACCCCCTTCTTTCGGTCGAGATCTCAAAGAGAGAGAGAGAGAGAGAGAGAGAGAGAGAGAGAGAAGAAGATGGCGGCGAACGGCCGGCGGCGGTGGCTGGGGGAGGGGGAGGGGCTGGGGGGAAGGGCAGCAGCTCCCGATCCCCCCTTAAGGGGGGATCCGGGAACGCACGAATCGGGCCAAACCGGATATGGACCGGCCGACCGATTTACACCTTTTTTTTTTTTTTTTTTTTGAAATCGGTGTGGGGGGGGGGGGGATAGTGAAATCCCCCCCAAATCGGATCGGAACCCACCGATTCCGCAATCCATGGTCCAACATGCTCAAGCTTTGTTGAATTGGTCAGAAGCTAAACAGTGCAGATCATCTTTTTTGGAAGGAACAGTGCAGATCATCTTAATCAACATAATGGCATTTAGTTCAACATAACCCTAACTGTCTCCAACCCCCCCCCCCCCCCCCCCCCCAAAAAAAAAAAGAGAGATAATAATAATAATAATAATAAGTTCACAACCAAGAATCTTCGATGGCTGCCACTTTCTTTGACATTATCCTCTTTGCAGGAATACCCAATACCAGATGTTAAAGACGCACAGTTTCATTGATTCCACCAATGAATTGCAAGCTGTACAACAATGTATAAACAGATGATCCTTGTTTCTATAAGGGTTTTTTGCATATAAACCATCCTCAAAAGTGAATTGGCAAAAAACCATTCCTGGAAATGTATCAGCACACATATCACTACTTTCAGCAAAATGTTGCAAAAATTGCATATAGAAGTTAACTGCGATGGCATTGTTGCAACATTTCGTTAAAAATTATGACGTGTGCTAATAGATATGGCATTTTTGCAATCATTTCGTTAAACGTAGTGATATGTGTGCTAATACATTTGTAGGAATGGTTTTTTTGTCAATTCACTTTTGAAAATGGTTTATACGCAAAAAACCCTTTCTGTAAAGATGCTGCAAAATTAGCAACCATCTCTAGGAGATTCATTATAACACCGTTGGTGCTTTCCACAATTTCTTTCAAGGAAAAACAAAACTCTGGCAGATTCATTCCACCTTCATCCTACTGCAAGTTTGATATCAACAGCAAACACTTCATTTAGAATCGGATGAACATTCTCCCGCATCTACCTCCTCACCTCACCCCCAGCCATTAAAAGTTTTTTTCCTTTTTTTTTTTTTTTTTTGTTGTTGGGGGGGGGGGGGGGGGGGGGGTTACTTTTGCTCAGTGCTTAGTACTGTTCTGATTTTTCTCTCCGTTTAATCTGCAGCATGAAATCGAAACATTCGTGCACTTGTGTCTGCAACAAATACTATACTGCATCTCCTTGCATTGGCTAAAAGAAGATTAAAAACTCACCTCAATGTTTGTGCAATCCTCCTAGTTCCCTCTTCAGAAACTTTGCTATGCTTCTTGAGAATTGTCCCAATTGATCCTTCAAAGCCAACGCCACTTTCCATGCCCTCTTACCAACTAAAAGAATACTTAGAACTCCCCCTCCGCGTTGCCTCCTCAGTCCATGCCCCCTTTTGCATTCCACCTCTACAATCTTAATTGTGACTACCCATCACACATGCAGAAAGCTAAAACAAGGGAGGTTGAGGGAAGTAGAATGAATGAGTTCCTGCAAAAAGGTGAACATGATTGGGAGGATTTCCTGCAACAGATCTGCCTCCATTTGACCCACCTCAGGCACTTTGCATGTATGAAACATTTTGCCAAGCATTTTATCAATAAAATATAATAATTAGTGGCAATGCCCACCCAATTGGGCCATGACAAGGAATCAAGGATCCGGTCCCCCTTTTGCTGCCATAGGGAAGGGCTAATCTTGGCTTAGCAACAGAACAATTTGTCCCCTCCTATAGCAGCCACACAGTCCAAAAAGCTACAGATATATCTCCTCAGATGGTAACACCCCCTCTCCCAAGGAAAAGAAAGAGGACTTTGCCCTTCTGTCTTTTGTCCAAATAGGGCCGCTTGAGGCTTTCATAGCTGTCTGATCATCAAAACAAATCTCCCTCGCCCCACAGATTGCATCATTTGCAGAAACATGTAGTTGATTAAAAAATCAAACATTTTTTTTTTGGTTTGAAAAACGCTGTTACTACCTCATGACAAATTTATGCTTTCCATCAAGAAGTAAACTATTCAACTTCCCAGGTTTGCCATAATAAATTATGCATAACTTCAGTCAGATAAGCTACAAATTTAAACAACATATCCCACCCTCCCTCCATCTGAACTGGAACCAGATATGCCAGTGAAATGAATGGCCGTGATGATGGCAGACAAGCATGCAGACATCATCTGATCGATACAGTGCACATTGGAGCATAGATGAGTTCTTGGTTTTTGCCATTATTTATTGTAGTAGGGACCCTATAGTAATTTGGTTAATTTAGAACTATTGCATCATCTAATTAGTTGGTTAGGCATATTTTAGACAGTCTGTTTCATAGCTACTTCTCATCCAAGTTAGGGTTTCTAAATCCATGTTTAATATGGAAATGGATATGTATTTTGAATTATTATAGATAATGGAAGACCAGAGGGCTGAAGCAAAGAAATTGATAGAGATTGTTTGCAATGATGTGAGCATTCAGATTCTTTACAGCAAGGTACGAAGTCATTTGCAATTCTACAGTGTGGTATCAAGCTGCACAGAGTGATTACAGTTCCTCAGGTATGAAACCACTTTTCTATTTGTCTGCAGTCGCTGTTCTCCATTGACCTCTAGCTTCTTTAATTTGCTGTCAAATCTACAGGTTCCTTTTTGCGGTTTCTTAAAATTTTACTTGCATTCAGTTTCTTTTCTCAATCATTCTCTCACTATATTCATCCAGGGGAAACGAATAAAATTCATCTTGCCGCTAGTTGCGCTGCTACAAGACCGCAGTCTCTTCCCCTTTTTCCTACTCCTGCCAGATTCTTCTTCCTCAGGCCACCATTACCTTTTTTCCCTCCCTTTGTCATTTTCTTTCACCCAAGTCATCACCTTTACTCCATTAAAGCCACCACATGGAAGAACTGAAAGATAGGGGTGGATCAGACTGGGGGATCTCAGTGGTCAGGCCGCCATCTTCCAGCACTTCATTGTTGGTTGTCCACCTTTGGATGCCATCAATTTCTTCCTCAGAGACATTGCTGTCACCCACTAGTCAGTAGTCACCATTGCTGTCACTGTCTCTAACATGGCGGTCATTCCACAGCAACCATCTCCTCTTCTTTCTTTCGTCTTTCCCCTCTCTTCTTTCTTTTTTCTTTCCCCTCGCACAGCAGCCAGCATCTTCCTTTGCACCTGACACTGCCAATTTCATCCTAATTTTCTGTCATATTTTATTCCCCCCAGGAGAAGGAAAACCCGAGCAAACACAAGGCAATGCCCATGATTTTGACTGTTCGCAGATAAATTCACTAGCTCAAGCACCCATTTTCACGATCCATTCATCTTTCCACCCAGAACTAGATCTGACCCAAATAATTTAATCGAGCCTATTGTTTTCATTCCCAATAACATGTTGTTGCAGGCCATTATTATCTTCTTTCCTAGTCTGAGATCTGAATCAGGATCCACATCTAGCTCATAGTCAGCTGTTGGAACCTAACCTAGGTCTCTTCTGTATCGGATTCTCATCGATCCTATTTTTTGTCTTTCTTTGTTTTATTTGGAGAAATATAGGATGGTTTTATTTATTTTATTTCTTGGACTATGAGAGTTTGGAATTAACCCTCAGAGAGTCCAGGACATCGGATTAGGCGAAGATCCGAGTATATGACCTCTCTCCACTGACCTCAGTCAGTGTTTACATCGAGTAACTGCTCGACAACCCTTGATTAACCGTCCATATGGTGCCTTTTAAACCATCTATACTACCACACAGCGTGCATGCAAGTGAAAGTAGTTTTTTAAATCCTTGGTCTCTCCCAAGTTTTTTTTAGGGTATTTGGATTTGTTCCAATGCTTTAGAGTGTTTGGATTTGTTCCAGGACTCTTAGAGCATTTGGATTTGCTCCAAGGCTTTTAGAGTGAGCTCTTAAACGCTAGGATTCATTCTTAAGGGTTTTGGGAATGATTTCCGATTGTTTAGGATTAATTCCAAGTATTTAAGACCCCTAGGGGTGTTTTGGTAATTATGCTACATTAGGGTTATTAAAGTCTTTTTGGGTTTTTAACACCTTATGGAGACCTGAAAACCCTTGAGATGTATTTTAGGATTATTTTGGACATATGTCACAAGAGTATTTGGTAATTTTACCTCACATCGGGTTTATTAGGCTTAGAGTCTATTTTTTATATTTTTCTGGGATTTTTATTTATTTTTATCATATTGAGGGTGTTTTAGTAATTTTACCCATCTTATTAGAATTTGACGGGTATTTTGGGTATGGGAAATATTTTGACATTTTTTAAAAGATTTTTCTAAATTTTTATCATGAGGGAGGGTATTTTCATAATTTGGTTAAGTTCTGGGGCATTTTGATCATTTTATATTTCAAATTTAATTTTTTTAGTTTTTTACTGTTTTTACCGAATTTCGATTGATTTTTATGTTCATCTTTGATATTTTTATCAATTTCTTAGGTGGGTAAAGGCTATTTAGGGTATTTATGTGTTTGGGTATTTTCAGATTTTGGCTTTCTGGTTTTACTGATTTTTATTAATTTTTACTGTGTTTTCTGGTTTTGTTTAATGATTTTCATTCATTACCACATACTTTAGTGATTAATTAGAGTTAAGGTTTTGTTTAAGTTATTTTTAATTTAATTATGTTGTTTTAAGTACTTATGTTTCATAATTAGGATTTAATTATCCATTCCATGTTTAGGGGTGAGGCCAAAGGTAGTTAATCAAGTATTTATATGTTTTAATCAGGTTTTAGGGTAATTAAGAAATTAATTATGTATATTATAAAAATAATACATGATATTATTTAATTATTAAATTTGATGACACACACATGCACACAATTTGCACAAAGGAATGCTCTTTCATTATTTCGGCAGAGTTTCACTTTATACAATTTGCACAAAGGAATGCTCTTTCATTATTTCGGCAGAGTTTCACTTTATAAAGAAGGCATTTTACAACAATAATTCGGCAGAACTTCCCCTTAGGAAAACCTTAGGAAGAGAGCCATCTGGGACGAAAATCTCCTCCACACGTAGCAAACCGTGCAAGAGCACCGAATTTGATCTTCAAACCAATAGCACTTCCACTCGAAGGACTTGTATGTAGGGGTGTGCATAATACGGTTCAAACCGAAAAATCGAACCGAACCGAGTGATTCGGTTCGGTTCGGTTTGGAGTCAGGTTTGGTTCGGTTCGGTTTCAGAAAGTTGTGAAACCGAACCGAACCGAAAAATCGAATAAATTGATTTTTTAAAGTAAATAGGTATTTATATTAACATTATGCATATAAATATTTTAATATTTTAATATCATATACATATTTATGTATAAATAAGTATTTTTAAAATATAATTTTGATGTTAAATACATATATATACATTTAATATCAATAAAATATGAAATTTTGGTTTGAACCGAACCGAACCGAATTCGGTTCGGTTCGGTTCGGTTTCAAATGTCAGTTCGGTTCGGTTCGGGTTGAAGAAATTTCCTCTAAAACCGAACCGAACCGAACCGTGCACACCCCTACTTGTATGCCTACGCGTATGACCGTATGTTGGTGTGTTCTTCAATGGGTCAATGGGTTGGGCCCAAAATTAGGACCGGTGGGGGGTGCCACCGGGGAAATTCACGGGGGCAGGTACCCACCGTTGGATTTAAAGGTGGTGGTGGGGGTACCCACCGTTTCTTCCCCTTATGTTTTTTTTTTTTTTTTTTTTTTAATAGAGAATAGGGAGGGAGAGAGGAGAGAGAGTGAGAGTGAGGGGGCCCGGTGGCCACCCCCACCGGTTTTGGGCAACCGGTGGGGGGGGGGGGGGGGGGTCCCCTTCCCCCTTTCTTTGTTGACTTCTCTCCTTTTGTTTCTTAATGAGGCTTTGCTCATTAATTCCCCTTTTTGCCAAGTGTGAATGGGGGTGGGTTCTCTCTTAATGGAGAGTTAATGAGGGCTTAGTGGAGGCTCCACTAACTAGGAGGGAGGTTTAAGAACCCATTAATATCCTCCCCCCTAATTAATCTCCCCCCCCCCCTTTTTTTTAATTTTGAAAAATGGAGAAGGGAGGGAGGGAGGGACCCCCCCCCCCCACCCACCGGTTCCTCCTCTCTGTCCCTCCCCTCCCTTTTATTATTTAAACAAAAGGAGAGAGAGAGAGAGAGGGGACCACTTGGTCATTTTTCTTCTATTCCCTCTTGTGGACTTCGTGTATTTTCTCCTCCCTTGGGCTACAGATTTTGGTCTCTGCTGGACTGATATTTTAGACCCATTTAGACCTCATATTGGGCCCCCTATTGGACTTCTTATTGGGCCACTTTGGGCCTAATATCGGACCTTCTTTGAAGGTGTTTTGGGCCCACTTATTGGGAGTATTTGGGCTGTTTTAGGCCCTCTTTTTGCTGCTGTTTGGACTGTTTATTGCAGCACGTTTGGGCTTTTTGTTGGGCCCATTTGGTGAGGCTTATCAAGCCATTTGCGGGGCAGCGTATTGCAGATTTTTTTGGGGCTGCTTTGGGCAGCATCCAAGGGCTTTATTGGGGCTGTTTTGGACAGCTTATACAAGTCATTTCAAGGCGCTCTCGCCTAGTATATCTCCCCCCTTTGAACCCTTAATGCATGCACATATATTCATATGTTCGCATACATATAGGAAAGAATTTCTTCTTAACATGAACCCGCATAATCATGAATGCATGTTCATTTTCCATTTATCAACATAAGCTCACACGAGCGCAAGCATATGTCGTGTATAGTTATTTTCATTGCATAATTATATGCATGTGCATATTGGATAATCTCATTATGCATGAAAAATTTTCAGGTCAACATCAGCCCATTTTTGTCCCACACCACCATCTCTCTCAGGGATAATGAGGAAAGCAGCTAGTAACGACATATTTAAACAGCACTATGCAAAGTCCCAACTGTCGTTTGCAGGAACTTGTAACTGCACTAAAAATCCCTTTTTCTGTTTTAGTAAATCTGTTATTACCTCATGACTTATCCATATTTGACCACAGGGAGCAAACTATACAACTACCCAGGTCTCTGTTCATGGAGAAGACAGAACTGTTCACAAGCTTAGCTAGATAACTACAAATTTAAAAGACAGAACTGTTCATGGGGAAGACAATAAATTGACAGAGCATAACTCAGACATTGAAAACAGCAACAAAACAACAAATAGACTTCCTAGACAGAATCAGTTCAAATAAGCAGTAGTGTACATTATTGGTGCCCAACAGCAGATTAGCTGATTTTAAGTCTCTATGAATTATGTTGCTTTGGTGCAAATACTCCATTCCCTTGCAGATATCTATTGCAAACTTCAATAACAACGGAAGCTCCAGGACGTTATTGTGCGTATGCAAAAAATCATAAAGATTCCCTCCAGGCATATACTCTGCAAGAAAAATTCAAAACAGATCCGTCAATTATGAATTTTGTCTTAATTAATGGCATAAGTAGAATTTAACAGAAATATTGTTTCAGAGAAATGCAAAACAAGCAAAAGAAAGGAAAAAGACCCAAAGTGAGCCATTTATGAAACAGTAAGATCTATAAACACTTCAACAAATAAATCATTTCCAGTAGAGCAAAAGGTGGAATTGATTTTAAGATAAAAAGATTTGGATACAGTCAAAGAAGAATGTCTCCACTTCCTCACATTTCATTGCATAAGTCTCTACTTCAACAAATATTAAACAAGCTCATGCAGAATAAAAAGTTCTGCTTGACCAAAATGCTTTAAAATTCAAGCCGAGAATATATGCAATCATCATCATCTCTAGCACCGGATATACAAAAACGAAGGATTTAATGTTGTTGAAAAAGTTTTCTGACCAGCTAGCCTGCATGACATCAACCATCTACATGGGGTGCCAAGATTCTAAGCGACGAAATTCAGACACAGGAGCCCATAAAAATACAATGAAACTAGTTTGCAGGTAGAAAATGCATTTGCAGTCTAAGCTAGTTCAACCAGGGAGAATCTTCAAAGATTCCCGAGATTTTGAAAACTAAAACAGAGGAAGATGAGAGGAGACTAACTTAGTATACGTACCTACAGTCTCAGACATGTTATTATTATTATGTTAATTTGATCATATTGAATAATGTCTAAACAAAGTATAACATTATCATGAGTCATTATTCCAGATCTCTTCAACATCCCTTCTCTTGGGTTCGAGATGATGCAGAGATCCAACATGGCATTCCTCATAGTAGAATTGGGTAGCACCAAAAGCAACAGAAATTTTCTTTATTTAGAAAGTTGTCAGTAGCATATGTTATTTATAAAAGAAATAGATAAGGAACCCTAATTCAGAAGCCCAACGAGATTGCACAACCCACACACTATACACTTCAAGAACTTATAAAAAAGAAAGGGTAACCAGACCCCATGGAAAATGGGATAAGAAGCACCTCCATGCATTGTATAATAAGTAATACAAATATCTAAAGAAGTAGACCCTCAATTAGATATATCACAGGATTGACACTTTTCCTAAGGCACCCATATACAATCCTCAGATCTCAACAACCCTTACATGATTACATACCACATAATGTCCCAGTGTCTCTAACTCATATTGACCTCTACAACAAGTAGGTTGAAAGGTTGGACAACATTCCCCTTAATATCAATCTCCATGTATCTCATTCATATCACATGTACCTCATTCCTAATTGGATCAATACCACATGCATTTCATTCAATCATAATTGTCTTCTGCAACCACAAAGGCATACAATTTAATGTTTCAGTTCCAAGTCCTTTGAACTTGCAGTCTATTCAACTTCACTTTCACCCAGGTACTTCGGCGTTTTATCCTTCAAGCCAAATCTTAAGTGCCTACTTCAATTGGGCTATTTATCAATTGGGATATTTATGCCTAAAACTAAAACCTTTATTTCTTTTTCTTTTTTGGAGGAAGGGCTAAAGCTACACATCTGACAAGAGTATCCATCATTTTATGTGAGACAAGGCTGGAGGCACAGGGATCTCTACCTTAGATTCTGCCTCGTCATAAAACAGTAAGAGGAAACTGACTAGCGTACCTGTTACTATACATAAATTTGGTGGCTTTGTGCAAGCACCAATGAAGCGAACAACATTCCTGTGCTGAACTTCCCTGAAAAATGGTATGACAGACAATAAATTTAGAAGGGACAAGGTTAGTTTACCCCCTTTTGGAGAAGCAAATGTTGGAAGCTATGCTTCGTCATATACACTGCAGTGACTGCCAAACAACAGAAGAAAAAGTAAACGGCAGTGTGAATTATTTTTCACCTTAAAATGCTGACTTCTTGGTTGAATTCTACTTCCGATGTTTGATTTAGATGTTCAGGTTTAAGAACTTTCACAGCAACATCCTCACCCAAGTAAACTCCACGATATCTGTATATGAAAACGAAAAGTATATAACTGTCTGCGATGAACAGCAGAAAGCAAATACAAGATTGATGACTTACAAATCTCCACAATATCCTGATGCAATTTTCTCCTCAATCTTCAACAATCTTCTGTCAATTTCCCAATCCCCATCTCGTGGCTCGATACTGAGTACCTTGTCCGGGGCTGAGTGAGATGAGCCAGATAACGACCGCTACATTTTGCACACAAATAAAAGACATTGACTATTGAGCAGACATAAATTGTTCGAACTAATTTTCTTGCAATGTTTCAATGATATAACATACACAATGGCATATTTACTTGTGTTCTAAACTCATTTGTTCAAAAAGAAATTGATGCCTTAGCTTTTCTTTTTTAAAGTGGGGGATTTACCACTAGCCAAGAGAAGCATACGCAAAAAACAGATTTGATGATTGACAAGCATAATGATGCTCCATGTGCAGCAAACCAAAACCAGCACACCTTCCTTCCATAGCTTGAAAAATTATGAGAAGTTTAGATATTTTGAAATAAGTTCTCGAAAGACCAGTGGAACTCAACAATAACCAGTTGCAACAGACAAAAACAAATAACCAGTTGATTAAACAGACAAAACCAAAGAAGTTGAACAAGGAAAAGACCCATCCTATCCGAAGAAATCTCCTAAAAAATGGGACCCATAAGAGCACCATACAATGTACAACAGCACAATGCAATGAGCACAGTTGTTCAGGATGATATGATGATAATGAAAGAAATGGCCCTTCTATCTCTTTCCATGTAATTATCCCCCAGAATTTTTTTCCATCTATAATATATAGCCTGAGAAAGAACTCTGCATCAAGGCACCAAGATAACTCCATTATCTCTTTCCTTGACGAAGTACACATTGGCAAGTTGATCACCTTCGCAGAAAAATGCATAAACTTTAAACCCAGTCGGAACCTGAGGACAAGGAGAATACACACACGACAATAGCACCCATGCATATCATCACATTAGTATACCTCTAGTAATTCAGTTTGTTATGTGATTGGTTGCATGAAAATACATGTTTTCATTCTAGATCATTCCTCATTTACAATCTCCTTTTGTGAGAAAGAATTCCATTTCTTTAAACTAAAATCACAAAGAAGAAATCATAAATCTCCACTAATTGTTTGTAGATTCTATGGCAATCCCAATCTCATGATGAGACAGGAATATGCAACAAATGGTAAAACTTGTCAGCACCTACGAAAGTACTTTTTAAGTGTGCAAGAATAGGATCACCCAAAAATACATCTATTGGCATACAAGCAGCATATAAAAGGGCATGTCAAAAAAGTATAATGTATAAGCACCTCACTTCTAGCAATTGCTTGTTCCAGCACCTTGTCCAAGCCATCTGTTCCCTGAGCATACCAGTGAAAAGTCAGCAACATTCTTTCTAGGCAAATATCCCTGTAATAAAATAAAATAGAATAACACTGCCCCTTAATATCTACAGAATCACATGTTGCTCACACAAATAATAGCCATTATGCCATCTGGTGCCACCATACTCCAACCATGCCCAACCGTAGGAAGATGGTCTTGCCACCTAAAGATTTTACCTAGAGCTGTAAAGAATGAGGATGGATGTAAGTTTTGCCCTTAATCTAAGCAATAGAACTGCCGAATGTGGTTTGCTATCTCTCTAGATTTCACTGAGATCCCCTTGAGACCCCTATATCTCTCAAATCCCAAGATTCAATCTCTATCAAGACTGACAAGAAGCGAAAGAGGAAAAAGGAGGAGGAGATGGTGATGGTGGTGGAGTGAAGAGGAAGATTAGGAGAAGATATCCTTTTACCCCTACACTATCTTTTCTCTTCAACCTGCCGAGCAGCACCAAGATCCAAGATGGAAATCCTTACTCTTCAGAGGATAAAATGTAAGTTTCACAACAACAATATGTAATTAATCCCATCAAGTCTCCCATAAGAAAGTTCCCCCATCTGTTCTGTGAAATGCTCAAGGTTACCTAGAAAGACTCTCAATTAGATGCAGCTAGGGATGTAGAAGGATATATATTGGGCTGAATAGTGGTTTTATCCTTATCCTTGTCCTTTAAGCAACATGTGTATCCTTATCCTTTAAAATTATTGGAAATTATCGGAAATGGATACATAAAGGTTAAATTATGGGACGATAATATGTGTGAACATAAAGTTACTTTTATGTTGCTTTTAGATTGAATAAAGGAAACCTACTTTCAAAATATAAATATATATAAGTTCTTTCTTAGTAGTCGTTATAAATTTACTTGTACAATGTGTGATATCTATGAAAATGAACTTTGCAATCTAGTGAATGAGGAAGGAGGGTGTTGAACCATAAAAATAAAAAGAGAAAGAACAAGAACAAGAACAAAGATCTATTAAAACAAAAGGGTATGGGTTACTTGTCCAAGCACAAACAACAACAACGACAACAACAACAACAACAAGAGCGGCAGCAGCAACCAGGATCAACATAAGCAGCCCCTGAGCAATAGCATCATCAGCAACAAAAGTGGCAGCTTGCGCCAGGAGCAACAGCGGGGAGCATCATCAGCAACAGCAGCAGCATCAACAAGGAGCAGCCCAAGCACCAATAACCTGCAACAACAACAACAACAAAAGAAGAAGAAAAGAGAGAGAGAGAGAGAGAGAGAGAGATAAAGAAAGAGAGAGAAGTGGAGAAAGAGGAGGTGGTGGAGGAAAGGAGTCATCCGGACACTTCCTCCCAGGCGCACTCAAAGAAAGAGAGAGAAATAAAGAAAGAGAGGGATAGAGATAAAGGAAGAATGATAAAAAAGAGTCCAAAAGAAAAATAAAAAGTAAAACATAGAGATTTTTACCTTCACCAGTAACTTTTCCCATGCTGTCCAATCCCCAAAAAAAAAAAGAAACAAAGTAAGAAAGGAAGGGAATCCTACTCTAAGTAGGACCCTTCACCCTCACCGGGTGGGGAAGCCACCCGGTGAGTGTGAAGCATGCACCCCCCCCCCCCTCCTCTTCTAACTATCTTAGGACAGGTTAAAAAAAAAGGAGGAGCCCACCCTTGGGTGGACTCTCCATCCCACCCAGTGAGGGTGGGAGGGGCCTTCGCCTCCCCCCTCCAACTGTCTACAGACGGTTACAAAAGAAAAAGAAAAAGAGAGAGAGAGAGAGAGAGAGAGAGAGAGAGAAAGAAGGGAGCACCCTCATAGGGCCCCCTCTATCTCCTAGGCCACCTGGGGGAGGTGGTGGAGGGCAGCACCCTTTTCTCTCTTAAAACTATCCAAAAGACAGTGGATTAAAAAAAAGAAAAAGAAAAAAAAAAGAGCGGGGAAATTTTTCTTGTGCGGGAATACTTATAACCACATCCCGGTAAGGGTATAACTCTCACTTAAATTTTGTGTGTCGGAAGAAAATAACTGCCACCCGGTAAGGGTGGGCCTCTGGCCTCCCAACCGCCTCCTACGGGAGGCTATAAAGAACCCCCGGGTGTCTCATTCGGAAGGAAGGCGACATAGGGCAAGGTGAGAGTTTCCTCGCAATAAGGACTCTCTACTCCGAAGTGGTAGGCTTCGGCCCCCTCTCATTCTGTTGTTTGGATTTAAATTTTGTCTTAACCCAACTTTTGTCATAATTTAATGACATGTTATTGTTTTGACATGGTCCTACACTTATGTAGACATGTCCTGAACTTAGGAACATGTCTTAATAATATTTATTGGTCATGATTTAATCACGGCCATTGGTTTGTTAATGTGACATAAAGTACATTAACACATAATGTTATTAAGTCACATGTCATGTGGCCTTATGTAACAACTTATGATTAATCATGTGATCATATGAAATATTAATCACATGTGGTTAATCATACACAAAAACATGAGTTCATTGATCAAATGACTTAATCAGATCGCTCGAGTCGATCACAATATAACCTATTGATCAAGTGACTTAGTCATATAGATCACAATATGGTCCGTTAAAATCTTGACTTTAGTTACACCAATTGGGCGATCATACCATGCATCCCCGGTCTAATCTCAAATCCAATAGTCAAGATCGTCACAATCTTGACCGAACTTCAGACCCGACAGTCGGATCGTCACAATATCGATCGGATCTCAAATCCAACGATCAGATCATCCCGATATCGACCGAACTTCAAATCCGACAGTTGGATCGTCACGATATCGACCGGATCTCAAATCCAACGGTCGAATTGTCCCGATATCAACCGAACTTCAGATCCAACAGTCGAATAATCCCGATATTGTCGGATTTCAAATCCAATAGTCAGATCGTCCCGATATCGGCCGACCTTCAAATTCAACGGTCAGATCATCATGATATCAATCGAACTTCAGATCCAACGGTGGGATCGTCCCAATATCGATCGGATTTCAAATCCAACAGTCGGATCGTCCCAATATCGACCGAACTTCAGATCCAACAGTCGGATCATCCCGATATTTACTAGATTCCAAATCCAACGGTCGAATCGTCCCGATATCGACCGAACTTCAGATCCGACAGTCGGATAGTCCTAATATCGATCGAATTTCAAATCTGACAGTTGGATCATCCTGATATTGACCGAACTTTAGATCCAACGGTCGAATCGTCCTGATATCAATCGCATTTCAAATCTAATGGTCGGATCATCCCGATATCGACCGAACATCAAATCCAACAGTCGGATCGTCACGATATTGACTGGATCTCAAATCCAACAGTCGAATTATCTCGATATCGACCAAACTTCAGATCCAACAGTTGGATCACCCCGATATCGACCGTATTTCAAATCCAACGGTCGAATTGTCTTCATATCGACCGGATTTCAAATCCAACGATCAGATCTTGGCGATACCGACCGAAACTCAAATCCAAGGGTCGGATCTTGGCGATATCGACTGAATCACAAATCTAATAGTCGGATCTTGGCGATATCAAGCAAAACACAAATTCAACGGTCGGATCTTGGTGATATCGACTGAAACTCAAATCCAACGGTCAGATCTAAGCAATATCGACCAAAACTCAAACCTAAAGGTCGGATCTTAACGATATCAACCGAAACTCAAATCCAACAGACGGATCTTGGCGATATCGACCAAATCTCAAATCCAACAGTCAGATCTTGACGATATCGACCGAAACTCAAATCCAACGGTCGGATCTTGACAATATTGATCGAAACTCAAATCCAACGGTCGGATCCAAAAGATATCGACCAAAACTCAAAGCCAAGGGTTGGATCTTGGCGATATTGACTAAAACTCAAATCCAACGATCGGATCCTAGCAATATCGACCAAATATCAAATCCAACAGTCGGATCTTTGTGATATCAACCGAAACTCAAATCTAATGGTCAAATCTTGGCGATATCGACCGAATCTCAAAACCAACAGTCAGATCTTTGCGATATCGACCGAATATCAAATCCAACAATCATATTGTTACGATCTCGACCAAAGTTCAGATATAACGGTCGGATCTTTCAGATCTTGACCCAATCTTAAAATCCAACGGTCTGATCTTTATGATCTCAACTGTAAACATAAATCTAACGGTCCAATCTTTTTTTATTTCAACTGTAAACTTCAATCTAACAGTTTGATCTTTTTTGTCTCAACCGTGAACATAAATCTAACGATTTGATCTTTTTGATCTTAACCATAAGCTCTAATCCAACGGTCTGCCCTCATTAATCTTAACCGTAGACTTCAATCCAACGGTTTGATCTTAACGATCTCAACAGAAAGCTCTAATCCAATGGTTTGATCTTTTTTATCTCAACCATGAACACAAATCTAGTAATCTGATCTTTTTTATCTCAACCGTAAACATAAATCTAGCAATCTGATCTTTTTGATCTCAACCGTGAACACAACTTCTAATGGTTTGATCTTTTTGATCTCAACCGTAAGTTCCAATCCAATGGTTTGATCTCATTGACCTTAACCGTGGACTTCAATTCAACGGTTTGATCTTAATGATCACAATCATAAGTTCCAATCTAATGACTAATTTTAGTGATCTCGACCATAAGCTCCAATCCAATGGTCTGATCTTAGCGATCTCAACTATGGACTTCAAACCAACGGTTCGACCTTAATGATCTTGACCATAAGCTCCAATCCAATGGTCATATCTCAGTGATCCCGACCGTAAGCTCAAATCCAATGGTTTGATCTTAGTGATCTCCGCTGCGAACTTAAAACTGATGTTCTGATCTTAGTGATCTCAACCATACACTCAAATTTTAAGATATGATCGCATCGATACGACCTTTAATACAAATCTGATGATCCAATCACACTGGTTGTGATCATAGATGCAAGTTTTACGATTTGATTATGTAGATTGAGACTATACTTACATGATCGATGATCCGAATATGAAATATGTGATCATGAGCACAAATATGTCACATAGGCTGTATCAATAACATATGCAATCATGATGTAATAATCCGATCATTATAATCGGAGTTTTGTCATATTATAATGACCCTTTGGTTATCCGGGCATCTTTGTAATATGTAACATTCTAGATTAATGAAAGTTCAGTTCATTTCTCTCATTATGTTCATTATATGTGTATTATGCCATTTTTCAATTTCGCACGAACATTATTTATTGTATAGCTAATTTTAGTATCACGTATAAGAGGTTAATCAAAGGTGTCTAGTAACTTCACTGGTGTAATTAACATCGACCGAGGTCGATGGAGAGGGGCCCAAATACGAATCCACACACTTGATTCAATACCTAACTCATCATTCATGAGTCGCAGATCAAACAGAATTTTCATATCAAAAATATAATTTTTTTAATACTTTTTACAAATATCATTCCTATAGAGGGTTAAAAGAATGGTTTGAACAGTAAAACATATAAAGGAAGATACATCATTGGGGATTTCATGTATAAATGGGTAAGAAATGAGAGTTGTAAACAAGATATGATCAATAACTAAGATAAGTGAAAGAAAAAAGGCTGGATAATTGGATGGATAATTGGATAATAAGACTCGGAAATAGGTGCATCCTTATCCTTATCTGAAATTCGCTGGATACAAATAGTTTCCTTATCCTTTAAACTTATATCATTTTATGACCTTTAAGCTTTGAGAAATGGACAGATAAATGGATTTCGGTTACCATTTACATCCCTAGATGCAGCTAGTGAACAATTCATACCTGATGTGAGAAGAAGAATATTGAAGGGCCAAAAGGGAAAGCGCTGCAACCTAACCCTTCTCTACCTCAACCCCATTTCTATCGCAGCTCTGTAGGGAGGGGGGAGGGTTTTTTCTTCCCTCCGGGAAGAAAGGGAACACCCCCCCCCCCCTCTTCCATCTCCCTTGGGAGGAACAGTCTCCTTTAGGAGGATTTTGCAAGTACTTCCTTGGAACCATCCCCCCTTCGGGAGGTTTCTTTGTTTTATGTTCTAGTTTTTTCTGTGCTTTGTTAGATCTCATCGGAGCAACGTCATCTCTGTTTCGAACCTTTTGTTATCCTAAAGATCTTGGGTAGGTCACCTCTTATCTTCCCCATCCCAGTTCTTCTTTCCTTCTGTGCTTGGTTGTTGTTGTCTTGCTTCAATAGCTCCCACGGTTGGCTTCTCCATCTATGGAAGTTCTCCATATGTTCGCCCTCCGGTCGCTTATCACGGTTTTTAGCCGTATCTTATGGAGCTCTGTCGAAGATAAATTTATAGTGCAGTCATTGTTGGGTACCATCATCGGCGCGGCTTCTACACGTCTCCTCTCGGAAGTGTGTTCTACGAGATCCCTCTTATTGCAGATCTTACTGCCTCTTGGATGGTGCAGCCTTAGCCAGTCTAAGGAGGAAGCCTCCACTATAGGATGCGGCTTCTTCAAACCCTCGACTTTAATGTTCTGCTCTATCATCCATATGCAAGAGTTTGATCTCTACAGTGAAGATTTCTTTGTCATATCTACATCATGCTTTGTACTTCGGAGGAATGGGCGTAGGTATGGATTGCCTATGACTTTTGTAATGGGTGCTTACTTTAGTCTTGCTGGATGTATCATGTTTAAATTAATGCAATGAGATGACTTTTATTGCCCAAAAAAAAATTCATACATGATGTAAGAGTAAGATAACGGTGTGATACTTTTAGCCATTTCAGCAATGACACCCTTTTATCAACATCGATATTCAGTTATTTTAGAATACACATTCATACAATCCATTTAGATTGCCTGAAACATATTCCATTGGGACTACACCCCCACTGTAACATATCAGAACATGTGAATCATGTGGGATTAAAAGTTAGATTAATTGAACAAGTTAGTGGGCCATCCAACTCAAAACCTTAAGGGATTGAGTACAGTAGGGTCCATTCTTTTAAGCATAATTTGTTTTGTCCCACAAATGTGAGACTATCTTAACACCAAGGTTTGTCGTATCATACCAGATCGGGCCGACTCGTATGAGTCGACTCGTATCTGGGCCAACCCGATCTGCTGGCGTGGACCGAATTGGACCGGATCGTACCGTCTCAATATAGTCATGCATACATAAAGACTTGTTTTAGATTGAGTTTTACTCATTTGATAAGAAAAATCACACTTTTATATGAATTAATAGAGTATATTTCTCCAAAATATAATTTAAACTTGTTTTTTTTTTTTTTTAACAAAGTCATTGGCTTGACTCAATGCAACTCGTGCGAGTCGGACAGAGTCGGATCGGTATCGTACCGTATCTGAGGAGATCTGATCTGATCCGGATCAACGAGTCGGCGAACCTTGCTTAACACCACCTTGCATGCAGGCCAACTTAAGCACTAACACATGGACAATGACAAGCACAGGGTGTATAAGGCAAAAACATAACCATGGTTGCGAAAGCTTATTAAGTTATTGAGATATTTGGGCCATCCAACTGAAAACCTCAAGGCACTGTGTGATGCAAAAACATAACCATGGTTTTAAGCATATTTTGTTTTGTCCTTTAAAAACGTGGGACCATTCCAACAATGTAGTGTGACAAAGAAATGGATTTTTAACAAATTTAAAAATGATAAATATATCAAACACAATGAATCACATCAAAGATATCACTCATAGAATTTTACTTAACACTCACCTCATCAGGCCACCCATCCACAACAAATACATCCAATGAGTATCCATCAACTGTTGAGAAAACATGAGCTTCTCTAATGTTCAGTCCTACATCAGATAGGAGCGCAGAAAGCTGAAAGAACATGCCCAAGTTAAATTCTATTTCCAGCCATACATAACCTTAGGAAAAAAAAAATGAGAAAAATAGATTACATCTCAAATAATACAACACCGTATTCACCATATGCCACATGAATTTGCATTGGTAGGCAAACAGAGTTAAGATTGATGAGTAAGAAAGACCTGATATAGGCCGGCAAAAATATATAGTCAGGCAAAGATACACATCAACCTGTTTTCACCAGAACTGATTAGGATAGGAGGAAGCCCCACTGGAAATCTCTCTCTCAATCACGGAACTTGATACTGTCAGCTAAAAGTTCTTAGGCGACAATGAATTGAATAATGATCTGAGCTGCAGTGAATTATACCAATAACGGGATTCTAGAGAACATGGAAGGGAGAATTGGCATATCAGGATTGGCCACTTCAACCCAGGGTTGTAGGTTTAGCCTGGTTCATTTACCTAGTAATAGGATTGGAAGCAATGACGTTTGTGAAACTCATTGTCTTTTTTCTTCTTTTTCTTTTTTTTGTTGGGGGGGTTTGCAAATAATACTTTTTCTCTATTTTGAGTGCCAGATGATAATTAACCCAACTTGATTCTTTGGTGCATCCCAACTTCTGCAATGAAGATGAGAAAACAGGAAGGGTTGAGGGTGAGGACAATGGGGAGCAGGTAGTGGCAGCTGCGGTCATGCACCCGGCAATTACTAATGCTAAACTGGTCACTGCTCCTGTTGCTCTGCCTTTCCTGCCCGGACCAGTAGGTAGGTACTTCTTTTTCCTTTCTGCCAGCCCACCTCTGTCAACCCTCTCCATTTTATTCTCTTCATTATTTTCACCCTTATTTTTATACAATCGGTTGATCCATTTTCTTTCTTTCACTTCTCCAGGTCTTCCCCCCTTTCATTTTGCTTAGGTTTTACTGCCTCTTCTCCCTATTTTCATCCTCCCCTCCATTTTTTGAGGTTTTACTGCATATTCTCCTGTTTTGCTTTTCTCCCTTCTCTTCCTTTTTCTTTTTCTTTTTCTTTTTTTTTCTTGGAATTACAGATTCCATTTTCTTTTCCATATTCCCTTACCATGTATGTCTTTTCCTTTCACCGTTTCTTCCCCTCTAATCCACCTTCCCCGCTTTGTTGTTCTGCCTTTTTCCCTTTTCTTTGATGTTATCCTAGGATCAACTGGACTTGGCCAGATGCCCAGATCGGGCAAATCTTACAACTCCACCAAAATCTAGACTGGATCACTGATCACGGACCAGGGACAATTTTCCTTCCATGTTACATGGCAGGGTCATCAAGACAGCTCACCAAAAAGACAGCATGCAGTTATGCACATTAGTTCCTCATTCAGACCATGCTTTCTTCAGAATTGCAACACTGAACCCTCAGTAAGTTCCTTATGATAACCCAAAAAAAGGGAAAAGAAGGATCTGGACACATCCTTATGCAGTTGTCAACTATAATCCCCACCACACCACTCCCTGCCCTAGGAATGAGAAGAATGGGATAGCACCATCCACAGCGAAAAAAGCACATCTTTGTTATAGTAGGGAAAAAAGAGAGAAACTTGAAAGATAAAATCAAATCAAATAAATCTTGGACACTGACATAGAGAATAACTAATGTAGTTCCATAATTCTGAAAAGGATACATTTTCCCTGTGCCTGAAAAACTGTCATAGCCAAGTTACAGGTGTAATAAATGGAGGGTTGGACATAACGGATGTCAACCAGCCAAAATTTGCGCAAATCTTTTATGGATGCCACTAAATCCCAGCCAATTCATTTCGACATGATGAATTTATGACGAGAAATACTCACTACACCACCATGGGTGCAGCAACATCCGCAGCATGCAGGGTACGGATGCCAAGCTGGCATCCCCCCCCCCCCCCCCCAAAAAAAAGAGCACACCCAAGGCAGCAGCAAGTATTTCTCCTGGTAGATAAATCTGCTATTGCTATGAGTAATCTGTGAAAAATAATAGGAAGCGGCATCAAACTGTAGGGTAGAACGTTCCGTAATGGAAAAGTATATGAAAACATAAAATTATATGCCGCCCTAAACTTGTTGATTTACACCAGATACTCATAAATGTGCATTGTTTATGTATATGTCTGGTATCTTGATATACGAACCAAAAGATCATGTCTTTTGATGTGTGTGCAGTGGGACTGTTACTTCATGAATGGATAGTATGTTTCCCGTTGCACTTTCAATCACTTTAACATCTTGAACAATCAAGAAGGCCATAAAGCAGAATCTGTGTGATTCTAATGTACTTATGTGCAACATAGTCATCATCATCAGAGCCTTAACCCATTTCTTTGGAGTCGGCTACATGAATCCTGTCCCATCATCCTAATCTCTCTAAGGCAACTAAGAAAAAGGTAAATATGAAAGAACAAATAAACTAACTAGTCAACCATGTTTCTTGCCAAAATGAAGTTAAAAATAAAATTACAGTCCCCATCTAGTACCTGACTAAGAAGCTTTGGCCTGTCAACAGTAGAGAATATTATTTCATGTACTGGAATTTGTAAAATATTCTGCCTGCACAATAATTAAAAGTAAACTCAGAGGTAGAAATATTATTGCAATGAGTTGGAAAACATGGGAAAAAACAATTTTCACATTTGTCTATCAGTCATTGCTTCTGAAATGCTGCCAGATTCAGTTCAGTATTTATAACTGCAGCTAATTCCATAGGCAGGCAACTCAACATATACAGTATCCAAGAAAAACATAAAACCAAGGTATTATGGGGTCCTACATACATTGTTAACAAGTGACGAAATGTAACTCTTCCAGAAATTAACTTCTATTTACAACAAGAACAAACTCTTAAGCTCAATGTAGAATTATTCATGTCAAAATTGTCACTGTTGATTTGTCCATTGAGACTTTAGATTCAGTTTCACACTGGATTCGAACTGCATGATGGTTGTTTATGTAATGTAATATCCTCTGGGATTTGTTTTTCTATTGAAACATGGATAATACCATGTGATTTTTTATTGTAACATTAAAGTGTATAAGAAGGTTCATATTCATCTTTCAAACACCAAGTGGTTGTCTGTAATTTTCATGCAGTACATGTACAACAGCAGACAGAAAGTATGGGCTATAATGGCCTTGTACAACCTTATATGGGCCCAGCATGCATCCATGTATGTTAATATACACATAGGAGAATATTCATGCCCCTAAAAGGATGCACTTCTTAACTGTGATGAGCCAATTAATGTTGCATATAAGGCCACGTCAATTATTATCCATGGTGTTCTTTTTCTTTCTTTTCTTTGCTTCTTCTTCTTCTTCTTGTTTTTCTTTTTTTTTCTTTTTTTTGCGGAGACAGGTACTTCGGTATATATATCACGGATGTCCATAAAAAATTCAAACATAACCTCCAGAATATTAAGCAAAAAGGTACCTTGTTGACGAGGCTTCTGTAAACAATCTTCTATCTTCGTTATCTTCAGCATTCCTTTTAACATCCAGAATCAAGTCCTCGAGCTTCGAGCAAGGTTCAAAGTCAATCCCACAATTCCCACTTCCACTAAAAGAAGCGCTATCAATTATCAATCAAGAAGCATACTTCCAATGTATGAGCAATTAACATCAGACAAAGAGCAAAATAGTATAAAGGGTTTGGGCAGCAAGTAGCTGCATAAAATTAATATCTCAATCACATTCATTCAATCAGGATTAAAGAGTTAAAACCCCAGGAATGTAAACTATATAAAACAAGACTCTCAAAAGGATGGGCAACCTGATATTTGATGGCACGTCCTCTTCCTGTTCAGTCATACCACGACCTCTTGAAGTAGATGCAACCCTTGTAGGAGGTTGTACGCCATCGTTCCCACACGCTTTAGTCTGAATATGCTACTCAGCATAACAGAAAAGAACTGAGAAAACAACAAATCTGAAACACATGCTTGGCCACCAGAAGATAACAAAGACTTGATGGGACTACACATCCACGGAAGGTCCAGCAAGTTTTGGATGGAATGGCACAGTTTGGCACTACCTAGTGAGTTTACTAACATGTGAACAGAATTATCTAGACAGACCCTAGATGCAACAGTTCTAGAACTTCATTGAACATTAGTATATTATGTACAGTTAAGTGATTAAATTGCTTGGATGAGGCTGTAATACACATCTGAACAATAGGGAAGTCAAGGACAGGAAGCATGGACAACAAGGGAAATAAGATTTATCTATCTTATCAATCTACACTTAACATGCTACCTAGGTTCCTAGCCATATAAGTTCTAACCCTCTTCTCAGCTTGATCCAGCTCTGTTGTCTAGACCTACAAGGCAAGAATCAAGCCTCAACCTGAACTGATTTTGTAACAATATCTTGTCTATGCAGAAGAAACACAAGTACTGCCAATTAACATTTGGTTGGGACTGACTTGGTCTATCAGAGAAATCAAGACCATATCAAGATGCATAAGGCCAACCTTCAAGGAGTCATCATTTTCCTTTTTTCTGCTTTTTTGGATTAGAGCATGCAATCCCAGTTCAAGTCACAGTCATCTTTTCTAGAGCCCTGAACGTAATAAGATTGTCCAGTCATAGGTATGCCATAACTGAAGTCCTAATTCGAAATGAAAGCATTCTGTAGCAACCTCTTCCAAATTAAAAGGAAGGAGAAGCAGTGAAGAAATCATAGTTCATTTTGACCTCCCACAAGGAAATAGTGGTGAGACAAGCATGGTCAAATCAATCAGGCAAGTAGAGAGTGTCTTAACCAATAAGCAATGAGTACAGGAGGAGGCATCATGCCTCATTGTCCCGGAATATCCACCTCAAATGCACTTCATAGAATCTTCATGCAAGTCATTCAGTGGTTGCATACAATAATAATAGTTTACAGTCAAAAGACATCACCAAGGATCACATTATGCTGATGAGGTTATATCTAAATGTTAGGTTTGCAATGACTCCATAGGCACGATATTAGCCCATGTCTGCTTTCATTTTGTCAACATTTGATATGGATAGCAGCTTTTGGGGCACAAGAGAAGTTGAAGATCCTACGTACATCAACGAACACCATAATCATATTGTAATGCTCCTGAGTTCAACAATATCTAGGCCAGGTTTAATTTTGTCTAATCAGTTTGACTCCACCAGATGTGCGTTGCTCACACCCAAAGGCATCTTTCCATACCTTGAACATAGCCCGCACATATGCTTCTTAAGTTATGGTCGTCAGAATGTGAAAAAGAGGTGTCATTTTTCCTCGTTCTTTTTTGGATGTGTAGGCATATTATTTAGCGACAGGGAGTTGGAGAAGTAGGGCACAAACATACATCCCCTTTTATAGATCTGCTGCTTTTCGAATTTGTGCAAACAAAAATCAAATCATCAGTCAGATCCCTCAGACAAAGAAACTCTATCTTTGTAGGTTGTTCACCATACATGTTTCTCCTTTCACATGTTGAAGATAGAAAATCTATTATGAACAGCAATGATTCAATATTTGAACAATAGTTTAGTGAATCAGAACAACTTGCACCTTTTTTTCTTTGTTTTTTTCTTCTTTTTTTTGGTGGGGGGAGGGGAGGTGCAGTTAGTACCACCAATTTTATTGAAATAAATAGAGGTGGTACAACCAAGTAGGAAGGGGTGAGATTGCTCTCCCACTAAGACAGGATCCATAATAAATTGAAAAGAACACTTATTACAATTTTCCTACTGCCTTCATCCAATTATCTACTGAAATCTTTTCTAGTTCATGGTTTAAGGCAGTTCCCAAGGTTTAAGGCAGGGTGATCCTCTCTCATCTTTATTATTCGTTTTAATGGCCAACATGCTTAGCAGGATGTGTAAGACTGCAGAAGAACAAAATTGGATTCATACCATTCAAGTGATGAAGTATCCTATCTCTCTTTCACACTTGCAGTTTGCAGATGATATATTCTTATTTATAGAAGGAACTTTAACCCAAGTGGAGATTTTGCAGTTGACTTCATAATTTTTAGTGATGCTGAAGGTTCAAAACTTTGCTAAAAACATGAGATGTAGAATTGTGAATCTTCCAATTGTTTATTTGGGATTGCCACT
This sequence comes from Zantedeschia hybrid cultivar, assembly GCA_030544215.1. Taxonomy (NCBI): domain Eukaryota; kingdom Viridiplantae; phylum Streptophyta; class Magnoliopsida; order Alismatales; family Araceae; genus Zantedeschia; species Zantedeschia hybrid cultivar. The sequence continues at coordinate 10,272,265 of JARZZO010000004.1, read as the reverse complement.
TCAATACAAGGTACCAGCCATTTCTGATTGGGAGACACTTATCTTTAAAATGCAAAAGAAATTGTCCGTGTGGAAAGCCAAAAATATTTCCTGGGAGGCAGAATAACTTTATTGAACTCTGTCTTATCTAGCATTCCTCAGCACTTTCTTTCAGTCTTCCATATGCCAGCTCAGATCAGAAACAAAGTGGACAGAAGTAGGCGTAGCTTCCTTTGGGGCAGTACTAATGTTAATAAGAAAGTCATTCCATCAGTCAAATGGGATGCGGTATGCAGGCCCATTAATCAGGGAGGTGTAGGGGCCAAGAACCTCCATTTCATGAATCTAGCCTTGTTAGGCAAGTGGCTTTGGAAGCTCCTTTCTTCTTCTTCTTCTTCTTCTTCTTCTTCTTCTTCTTCTTCTTGTTGCACTTTATGGGAGCTCCTTTCTGATAGTTATTCTTTGTGGAAAAGAATCATTCTTCATAAACACTATAGACATTCTACAAGATTCTTCTTAGAAACCACAAATCAAAGCCACATTTCTCCCCTTTGGAAAGGCATACTCAAGACTGCAAACTTGATTGAGCAGAAAATTAAGATCTTGGTTGGTAAAAGGAGATAACACCTTTTTCTGGAAAAACAAATGGTCTGGTTCTTTCACCTTGCATCGAAGTATCCTAGGTTATATCCCCTAGCAGCAGATAAATGGCTGAAAGTCTATGACTGCTATCAGCTTGCAGGAGATTCAGTTGAGGGGCATCCAGTAGTAAGAAGAGGACAGGAGGAGGAGGAATTTCAAGATTATCTTAATACGTTACAGTTGCTTTCTGAAACACATATTGTTCCCTCTGCACAAGACTGTATCATTTGGCATGATAACAATGGTATTTTCTCAGTTAAGTCCATATATAAGCATATTGAAGGCAATCTTCCATCATATCAAAAGCAAGGAGAGGTGTGGAAAGTGAAGGCTCCCTTTAAAGTTAAGGGTTTCATGTGGCTGTTGTTCAATAGGCAAATTGTGACCAAGGTCTATAGACGCACGTGGCGTACTGACGGGGATATTATTTGCTCTGGATGTGGTATTGGAGTAGAAGATATAGATCATTTATTTATTACCTGCCCTGTGAGTAAAGAAGTCTGGAATTCTTTTGCCTCTTTAGCATCTGTCCAAGTTTCATTCCACTCAGTTGAAGCAATGTGACATTATTTCCATACTCTGAGGCTTCAGACCAGCAAAGGATATAGAAAACGGATTCTCCTCATTATCCCTCATGCAATTTGTTGGAATATTTGGAGGGAAAGGAACGATATTATTTTCAGAGGTTGCAAGACATTGAAAATATCTGCATCAAAGCTTTGTCCTTTCTCTATGCATGGAGCAGATTTATCCTCAGATTTCCACCTGATAAGTGGAAGTTAGCTATGGAGAATAAGCTTTAAGCTGCTAAGTTCCCCTTGCGTTTTTTTTTTTTCATTACTTTGATCTTTTGTTAGAGGAACCTCTCCTCTTTTCTCGGTTGTACTACCTTTTATTCATTAATAAAATTGGTGGTCCAACCACGATCATTTAAAAAAAAAAACTATCTACTGAAATCTTAAGGACAAATCTAGACGAATTACAAAGAACAAGTCAAACATCAATACATACATAAAACACCATTGACCAAGCAATCAGGGTTCCCAGAACCAAGAACAGATTGAGAACCAGCCTGGATGACGTACCCATTCAGATCAGTCACGAACAGACTTCAACAGCCTACTCCAGGCTTTCATAGCCAACTCTAGAACATCTTTTGCATTGCAACCATTTTATTACGATTATACCGACCAGGAGTAGTGGAATACCCCAAATTAGATCAGATAGGCCCCACCTGATCAAAGTTGTCTGGCAATAGGAACCATACAGTTTTCAAAAATTGTGGTTGATCCTTTCAGGCCCATGTCAAGCTTAAAACTACCTAAGCTGGATAATTACCCATAAAAAACTGGAAAAAGAATAACTCATAGCTCAATGCTTGCTGAATGCATACCGAATTGGTTGTCTTTTATATCAATATGTTGCATTGTCACTTTATGTCCCAAAATCAGGCACAAATAAGTAGACACAAGCAGGACTTTGGAAAACAAATACAGACTTTGACAATTGAAGTTATCTTCTTCATTCATTAAAGAGCTCTAACTCCTCCCCACCTGCAAACATCAGCTCACCTTTTTTTTTTTCTGAAGTAGTTGTGGATTGTATCACCAATTTTCTTATGAAGCAAACATTAGCCTATATCAATGATACAATCTGACTCGATTTAAGAGTTTCAGAAAACACATGATACATAGATATAGTACAGTGAACCTCCAATTACCCTCTTGATGCATTTACTGATCTTTCAAAACAATATCTGTATAAAAGTTGCCAATCAAGCTACTTCCAGTTTTATAAAGTAGTACCGCATTTCATATCTAATCTGTTTTGATTCCATTATGACCAAGTTAGAGTTGTGCTTTTGTCTAAATGAGCCTGCCCTTTAAAAAGTCTGGTAAATTTTCTGTATCCCTTGTCATAAATTAACTCTGTAGGGAAATAGTGGTTGGTTCTAATATGAGAGAACTGTAGAATTACCTAGGTATCAAACTCCACACCTAGCGATTTAATAAAATCTACTATGACATTCAAAAGCATCATTTCAATCTCAAGTAAAGAAGAAGCAAAGATCACATTTAATTACTCCAAATTACTGTCATGATTTCAGCCCCCTAACACAAAGCATCTAACATATCTAGCTTTGTTCCCCATTGTTGACGTTGCACAGATGCAAGTTCAAAGACACAATTGGATCAAACATTCTACTCTACAATCATATAACTGTAGTTCTACTATGTACAGGACAAATTACAAATCCTATCTTAATAAAAACTCTGGAAATATATTCACGTAAATGCTACACCTGACCTTGCCACATTTAGTACTACTGCTATTCTGCTCTGCCACCGTATGCTTCACAAATTTGCACTGTATACCATCTACCAATCTGTTGGCCCAAAATATTTCAATGCATGAAACTAACATGCATATGCATGTTGTCATGCAATACAAAAAAGACATGCATGCATGCATGCAATCACCGTAGTGTATGTGTGCATGCATGAGAAGGAGAGAGTGAGGATTATACCTGAATATAGAGGCTCGTTTGAGGCCTCAATATGCTGTGCAAGAGGCTCAAAACAGCCCAAGAGAAGGGGATCATATGCTGTCCAAAAAGGGCCAAGACAGCCCAAGAGAAACACCTCCGATATGGGCTGGATATGCAGCCCAATATGCCTCAGAAATAGGCCTGGTTAACAGCCCAATAGGCCTCCAATATGGGCTGGATATGCAGCCCAATACGCCTCAGAAATGGGCCTGGTTGACAGCCCAAGATGCCTCCAATACGGGCTTGATATGCAGCCCGATATGCCTTCAATAGGGGCTCAAGGACAACTATATAAGGGCCAAATAAGCAGTCTGAATGGGCCCCAAAAATGCACACTCCAAATAAGCCCAAGTGCACAGCCCAAAATTGGTCCTTGAGAAAATTAGTCTTGAATGGGTCAAAAACCAGTCCAAGCAAGCCCACAAGAGAAAAGTCACAATGGAAAAATAGTCCAAGTGGTCCCCCCTCTCTCTCTTAAATAATAGAAGAAGGGGAAGGCGGGGGAACCGGTGGGGGTCCCCACTGGTTTTGGACCCCCCCACTGGTTCCATCCAAGTGAGGAACTGGTGGGGGTCCCCCCCTCTCTCCCCCCCCCCCCCCCAATTCAAAATTCAAAAATGGAGAGAGAGAGAGAGAGGGGATTAAATGTCCTTTTTATGGCCTTTCTTCAATGGGGTTTAAATGCCCATTTGTGCTCCCCATGATAGTGAGTTCTCCACTAAGAAGATTTTAATGGCCAATCATTAGCCCAATTATTGGAGACCTCTTTCCCACAAAATTAAAAGAAAGATAGATTAATGAGGCTCCCTCATTCAATGGAGCCAAAAAAGAAGGGGAAAAAGCAAAGAAGAGGAGAAAGAGGGGGGTAGCCACCGGTTCTTCTAACCGGTGGCACCCCCCCACCGGTGCCCCCCCCCCCCCCAAAACAACCGGCTCCATGGTCGGTGGGGGATGCCAACCGGTGGCACCGCCACTGGTTCCAACCGGTGGGGCCGTGGGGGTACCCACCGACCCCCTGCCCCTCTCACATCTCTCTCTTGGCTCTCTCTCACTCTCCTAAATCGTTGGACTTCTCAAAGCCCAATAAATGCCCCCTATGGAAGAAGACCAAAGGCCATGCCCACTGGCCCATAGCTTCAAAGGAGAAATTCTGACGGTTCAAGATATGAACTTATTACTTTGCACAAGTTCAAGTGCGTGGAGGATCTTCAGAAGGCTCTTTTTGTATTTCCTTTTCAAGGTTTTCTTAAGAGAAAACTCTGCTGAAATATTGTCGTAAATTCAGCAATATATAAACATGTCTCTGCCGAATTATTAATAGAATGATGTGTTACATGCATAATTTTTTTGTGTGTTGCATGCATGCATGTCATTGTGTGCATAGCATCAAGGCATGCATCTAATTAATCACATACTTAATTAATCAATCATCCACGTGTGACTTAAATGCCCTTGACGTATCCCCTAAACTTACATAAGCTGTAAAACATACCTAAGTCTAATTCAATACCTATTAGTAAAACCTAATACACCCTCATACCTAACATGTTTAAAACACATGAACATGGCTCTATTCGATAATAATTCATGCTTAATATGTTTAAAAAATATAAAATATCACTATAACCCTCATCAACTCATCTAATTATAGAATTAATCCTAAATGACCAAAATATCCCTCAACTCACAAAAATCAGTAAAAATTGGTAAAAATCAGAGAAAAATCTCAAAAAAATGTAAAAAGTCCTCAACATGCCTTAAATACCCCCAAAACCCTAATTAAAGGTTAAAATTATCAAAATACTCCTAATAACACTAAAAATCATTAAAAATTCCAAAAAAAACATAAAAAAATATTAAATCACTTAAAATGTACAAAATACCTACAAAACTTGACACTTCTAAAATTTACCAAACCCCTATACCTTCCAACTTGGCATAATTACGAAAATACTTTTATGGGTCTAAAACACTCTGAGTCAATCTAGATAACTAGGAATCAATCCAAAACACTTTAAAAGTCTCCCAACCCACCATAAACCTATCGTAAGCTTGGGTGAGGTCAAGGGCTTAACCTAAAACATGTCTTCATATGCATGTGTTGTATGTAGTAGTAGTGTGATATGTTACAAGGGTACCAACAGACGGTTAATCAAGAGTTGTCGAACGGTTGCTCGACATAATTAACACTGACCGAAGTTAATGGAGAGAGGTCATATACTCATATCTTCGCTTGATCCGAAGTTCTAGACTCTCTGAGGGCTAATCCCAAGGCTCATAGTCCAAGAAATAAAATAAATAAAATCGACCTATATTTCTCCTAATAAAACCATACCCCAAAAATAAAAACTCGCCACGAGCGATTCTAGACCAGGTCCAAACACCATTGTATACATTGTACACCCATGATCACTCTCAAAAAGGGGGTTAACACTCAAACTGTAGTTCAAGTGAGCATATAAATGTACATGCACCAAAACTTTACCATTTATTCCAGTATGGGAATAGAAATGGCATATGAAATCACATGTGGACATCAAATAAGTATAATATGAAAGTAGATGAGAAAGTAAACTTTAAATTGTTTATAAAATTAAAATACTGCACTTACTAAACTGATGTCATTGACATTCAGACCAACTCGAACATAAAAGCCTGAGCTACCATGCTCATGCTTAAATAAGTAAACCATGATGCTCAACAACAACACAATTGATAAGTGACAGTAGGATATCCAACTCAATAGACAGCTTCTAACATTTGGATAAAATTCCATGTGCAAAGGAAGTCGTTACAGTTTAGACACATCACATAACTACAGGAATCAACAACCCAGTGGTAAACTAGAGCACCAAAACTTGACATGTCTAATACAAAAACAACACATACAAAATAATGTAGATACAGCTAGAGCAAATACATCCACTGCAAAGTGGAAACATGCCAGTCTGAACAAACTAGATGTGAGCCAGAACACGGAATTCAAATATGAATACAGACAGACATAAAAAGATTAAAAGACAATAGAAATAGTTATCCATTCGTTTGTATTGAATTAGTCGTCCCACACAAAAGGGTTTTAATGCACCTGTATAAAGCGGCAATGGAAGGCAGGACGCTTGCCCGGATCTCTGGCTCTCGCAAGAATCTTTTGGTGTAACACAACATCTTCTGCTTTGTCAACATTCACATCCAGCAAGTAACTGGTAGGCATACACACACATACACCCCAAAAAGAAAATGGAACATCAGACTCCCAATTGAAAGATCTCATCCTAAAATATACTATGAAATTTCATCTAAGAAACACAAACTCCATATCAGCAGAAACAGAAACAAACCAATACATGGCAATTCAATGGACAATGCAATTTGTCAACAATTAACTCCAAATTGGCACGTAAAGGCAAAAGTTGCACTGGCAGCATCAAGCCAAACGACAGAAATTACAAAACTTTACAGCTGATGTTCAAAAATCAACCAGGCGAAGAAGACATTAACAGAAAACATCGCACTAATCACCTCACCTGGCACCAGAAGGACAGTAGACATTAACCGAAAACTGCAACATCATAAATGTCACAAAAAACTAGCGCCTTAAAACTATGGAAACTCGACCAATATTACTGAACCTAGGAGCACCATAATTACTCATACGAAATCCAAAAACTGCGAAGATTAAAAACAAAAAAAAATCCAGAAAAGAATGGTCGTGCGATCAATTACGATCCATTTTATGAAGAACCACAACAAACAGCGCCCCGGACAACATATCCGAGAGAAACCAAGAAATCCATAGCTCTCAGATTCACGACACCATGTAGACTATTCTGGAGGGGAGAAAGGAATGCACCTAGCTGGCAGGCGGCTGAAATGGTTGTCCAGCTGCCTCCGGAAGTCGGGATTGGAGACGGCCTCCTCGTTGCCGTCCTCCACCAGCCTGTTGTAGATGTCGTTCCGGATGTCCTGCGGGCTGAGGCCGCCGTACGACCTCGGCGGCGAGGAGCTCTCCCCCATCTCCTCCACCAGCAGCTCCATCGCCCCCAACTCTCCCACCGCCGCACCTCCTTGCGCCGCCTCTCCACCTGCACCTCTCCGAGGACCTCTCCTCAGCAGCAGCGGCGGCGGCGGCGGCGGCGGCTGCGGTGGCACATCGCTCTCCTCTTCTGGCTTCCTCCTCGCAGAAGCTAGGGTTCCGGTGGGGGAGGAGGTGGTGGGGGAGCAGGGAGAGGGAGAAGAAAGCAGGGAGGGGCAGCGACAGGCGACAGCAACGGCGGGGTCGGCGACAGCGGCCGGGGGGATCTTTGACGGTTAGAAGAATCTCCTGCCAGGACGCGTGGCGGAATTCGGAGCCTAACAGGGGGGTAGTTTCGTCCTTTCGGCCCCTTGTGTGCGGGTGGGAACACGGGGTGGTGAGCAGGAGGAAAGACGAGACCACGCAGGCGGAGAAGAAAAAGGAATATCTGAACAAGAGCTAGGCGTTCGGTACAGTAGGGAGACCGGCAGGGGTATTTTCACAATTTTGCTTGTAATAATAAAAAGGAATATTGCAGATTTTATTATTTTAATTTTTGGAGAAAGTGTCTGACTTAAATCCGATATTTTTGTTTCTGAGAATGTCAAACTTAATGAGAAAATTACACTTAAGCTTGACACACTTAATACGTTCAACATTCGATCATAAAATAGACTGATTAGGAGAAAATGATAAGAAAAGCGAGGAAAAGGATGGCATCGTGATATTAATAATGATTCTGTTAATTTTAAATATCAGAAGAAGGAGAAACGGAAAGGTTTAAGAATACAGGGAGAGAGAATAAGGAGAAACTTAAGAGACTTTTTCTTGTAGGGAGAACAAGGAGTAACTTAACAGATTTTTGGTTGTCCACCATTAAACTATAAATCATATTTAAGGATAAACACCTATGATTCTGTTATTTTTTATGTGAAAACAATTTAAAAGCATCCACATATTAAATTTTCTGCGATGTTTTTTAAATAATTTGGTATTGTAAAGAGTGTAAATAGATGTAAAAATTGGAGGAGTTAAACATTTAGGGGGGTGACATATAAAAGCTCCTAAATTTTAAAGCAGACTAAGCAGATAGGGTTTCGGATAAAGCAAGGGAAGCGTGACCCCGTGCTCGTCCCCAATTATTTTTATGGAATGTGAGGTGAGAGTCCACGCTGCGCCACCATCGTCCCGATGGAGGCCTACCAACCGCCTGATCAAATGCGTTCGTCCGTACGATCCAGCACAGAGGAGAAGTCAGAAAATGGCATGATAGCCCCAAGCAGGCACCCTTTGTTCAAGATCTAACGGCAAGGGAGATTCCCCGTTTTGCACATTGATCGACAGCTCAGCACAGGGTTGTTGTACGTACATTTCTCCATGCACCGTGGCAGTGCGGCCCCGTAGATCAAGGTACTCCAAGTTCACCAGCGTAATTTATAATCGGCCCCTCTGAAAGGGCGAAATAAGTCTTGCATAGAATTTACTTGAGCTTTTTAATTATCAGCCTCCAACAACTTTCAATAAAAGATGTACGTGGTGCACGAGGTTCTTATCATTTGTGAGGTCTAAGAAAGGGATGATATACATAACCTTACTTCTGTTAAGCAGATAAGTTATTTTCTTGATTCAAATCCGTGACTTTCAGGTCACAAACAGAGTAATTTAACCGTTGCTTCAAGCCCGTCTTTCACCAGCAACTTTTAATATTGTAGATAATTCTCTCTAATTCAACTATTTACCAATAAGTTCTTACAATTCTTATTTTTTTACAAAAAACCTTTTTTGGACACCTTTTTAGAGCCCCTCTTACCTCCCTTCCGCAACACTTTTTGTGACACTCACATCAATTCACGGTTGATTGTAAGAATTTATTCTTAAATAGTTTAATTGCAAAATATTTTTTGTAAATATGTATATTTGTAAGGATTTACTTTTAATTATATCTTAAATGAGTAATTTTTGTTGTCCAATTATCATCATTAATCGAGGCATATGAATTGTGAGTTCTGCAACGCCTCTCATTCGCTGGCGCAGCTAATACGTGTTGTCCCACTCTATAATCAGATGATGGATACATATACAATATTTTAGGATATTACAGCAAACATTACTCTAATTAGAGAGTCAAGTTTTGACCCTCACTTGTCTAAAATCTATATAATACTTACTTGAAATAAGGAGGTAATTTTTATTCATGTGAATCATCAACATCTTCTATAAAAGTGGCTTTCTCCCTTCAATTCAAGCTTGACATGGACGAAGGTTTTTATGAGTTTTAAGACCTTTTAAGTTTAAATAACAAAAAATGAAATTGTTATATGATAACTAAGGTTCCACCCGAGATAGGTATCTAATATGATTGACCCACCATACCAGCATAGGCACTGTCTCCAAAAAGAGTTATACGTGTTGTACTGGCAGTCAGTGTTGTACTGATTTGCTGTCAGTGCAACAATAGAAATTTTAAATTTTTTTTAGGCCAGCCTCATTTTCCCCTGTACCGGTCAATTTTCAATCAAAGGATTTAGAAAAATATGAAAAATCAAAAGTCAAACTCCAATAAACATGTAAGTCTATTGAAACCAGCTTTAAAAAAATTGAAAAAAAAAGGCAGGACCAGCAGCGGTTGCCGTATCACTTCATTATCACTCTTGCAAAAGTGTTGCAGTTTGACTGTGAATATTAGAATCCCATATAGTGTCTTTAATGATTTTCATATAAACTTTGGTAATTTTAAAATCAGAGACTTTATTTTCGTTAATTTTTAAATTAATAAATTTAAAATTTACGGCACTTCAAGACACACCAAACAAAGTGATAAATAAGTGATAAAAATACTTTCAAAGAATGTAAAGAGATTACTGAGAGTCAAGTTTATCTGATCTGATCCCGTGACAGTGCTGAGCGAGCACTCTTTGGCGCATCCTGATTCGTCAATGACCTGTGTAATGCACAGCCCTAAGAACGGGAAGTCCAATCACATGATTCACGGTGGCCCATCTAGTCAGTCCGATAGGAAGCGAGGGGGACTGCGATGTCAGCCTACGCCGACTCCAACGACCGAAGCGTTCCAGTTAATTATTAAGCCCACCGGTAGTGGGTGACGTATTTGATGTGCCAACTACTCACAAAAGAAAAGGACCAAGTAGTTCTTCCCCACCCCCCATGCTTATCTCTTCAACACCCCCCACCCCACCCCCACAATGTGCCCACCCCTAGCTACTTATCTACCTTTTTCTATTTTTTTCTTCTTGGAAGTAAAATAGTAAGTAGCTAGCGTATCTTCTGATTACTAAGGACGTGTTTGTTTCTAATTTGTGCGGGGTGCTAGTATTGAGAATTCGTTGTGAAAACTTAATAGAGTTATTTATTTTTACTATTGCCTACTAATTTTCAATGCTGCAAAAAAATAGCATTAATCTACCACTGACAAAAAGTAGTTCCCTATCTCTCACTCATGCGTAGGCAATTTAGAGTTTTTCTCTCTTGTGTACAAACAGACAAAAGTGAGTTCACCTAATATCCTCCTTATGTTAGATACTGTAGAAATCATGGGAACTTTTTAAAATCTGCCTACTGATTTTTGCATTTGTTTTCATTAGATATCATGTCAAGATTTTCATAAAATTTGGAACCTAAAAATCCACGCAATAATATAAACAAACGCGTCCTAAGAAAAGATCAAAGAATCTCCTGCTCGGTTGGCTTCACCTTTTGGCCTCATATTTGGAGTTCTCTGATTTCAATCGATTAAAATCCTTAAAACTCCTCCTCTTGTGAAATTACTTTTTTAAAGATTGAGTTAGGTTCAAAATTGTCATCCATTCAGACGGAATTGTTGTCTTCCTATTGGAAAGAAAGATTGGACTTTATTTGAAATCGTTCCCTAATCTCCTAAATATATCATATATGAGTACATACCAGTCAATTGAATAATCATATTTTTTTAAAAAAAAAGGTGTAAGAGTGCGTTTGACAACATTTAAATGTGAATTCCAATACGCATAATCTCCCGACAAGGTATAAGCAATACCAAACGTGTCCAAATGTATTGGCTTTGAGGTGATCGAAATTTCTGTAAAAGAAAAGAGAGAGAGATAGATTGTGCAGTCAATTCATGCCAAAAATATCAAGTCCATGGACACCCGCTTCCCGAGAATGGGTGGAGATTTACAAGACAAATTAACACACCATCCTAATCAATCACACGTAATGCGAGTATATGAAAGTTAATGGGAGGAGGAAGGGAAGATGAGAGTTTGCAAGCTCATCTTCGCCTCACCCTCAATGCTTTCTTTTTCTCTCAGCCACATGAAGAAACGTAGTCATGGTTGAGGTTTAAAAGCATACGGGTCTAATTGAAATGTTGGGAAGGCGATTTTGAAAAAATTTCACGTGGAATGATCATTGCCAAATGCATCCTAAGAATCAAATCCTCTCCCCTTCTATAATAAATTGGAGAAAAAACAAACATTTAAATTGTGGGAGCCTTTATTCTTTCGCTCTTAATAATAGATGAGATTCATGAGCTAAACTCATGAGAGTTATGCGAAAATGTTTTCATTAAGGAGAAATAATCGGGTCTCTCCTCAGGTGTGAAGAAAAAAGATTTTTATAGATGTATCCCTGTTATAAATTAAAGTTTAGAATATGTCATTTTGCTTGCGTATTTATCTCTTGACCGTAATATATGAAAATAAATTTAAATTCACTCTTACCAAAAGGTTTCTTTTTCTTAACTTACACATGTAGGATCATCATTAACAATGCTCCAATTGTCAAAAATGCTTCTTGATCAATTTCCTATTGAGCAATACTTCATGCACAGTATATGGTACAATCCTACTTTTTATAAAATTATTTTTTTAAAAAAATTAAGGTGAGGCCCATTATGCCCGACATATTCATACAACTCAATACTTGGATAATCAAAAAAAATCTAGAAAATCAAAAACTGACCTAACGATGTCTTTAATGGGTCCATCCCAATAAAAGGAGGTTATTTTTTTATTTTCATATTTTTTTGGATTGTTCAATCGAATATTGAGTTGTAGAGACATGTAGAATCCGACGTTAAAAAATTAAAAAATATTCAAAAAAATAAGACAGCACCATGTGGTACACTAACTGCATGTAGTGCAGCAAGTATTACTCTTTTCCATTTTTTTGTCTTTTCTCTCTGTTAGGACAGGTAACTCACAGTAAACTGAAAAGTAAACTAACATATGAAACAAGAGAATAACTTCTTGCACTATCAAGCTTATTACACCGTCTAGTAGTGCAGTCAAAATATATTTTTTTAATTTATTTTTGAACGCTCCCAATATATCTTACATGTCCATATAATCTGATTTTCAATTAGATATTTTAAAAAAAACATTAAGACCTGATTTTTAAATTCTTATCTTTTTTTAATATGTGCAATTGAAAGTTGAATTATATGGGCATCTAGATATGTTTGAGGCCTTAATAGAATTCATAATTGTTTTTTAAAATATTTTGGCTGCACCCGGGCGGTGCATCAAGTTATTCTCCCGAAATATTCTAAAACCATATTCATGTGGTAAGGATCCATAAGCAAACGTGGGTCAGGACAACCTCATAATTTATAATTTGGTTGTAAAAAAGAAACGGGGTAAAGGTAAGCTATCCGGTTGTAGCAGCCAGAGTTCAGCTGATGGGACTGCCGTGCCCCCGCCCGATTGATGAGATTTGTGTGGGAAGGACGACCTAACCTACGAACCGACAGCTGACAAAACACTTTTATTTTCGCCACGGTGCAGTGGCACACAGTTGATATTGGGGATGCAAATGGTAATCAATAGTCAAATTATCTGATCGATCCACAGCTTATAGGTCAGTTAATGAATAGACTTTTTAAGCAGAAATGCATAACAGAGAAGGTAATGAGTATAAATTTCTTCTGATCAAATATATATGGCATATTTAGCTCCATTTTATTACAGAATAAGGAAAGAATGAAGTCCCTTATCTCCATAATAAGGTTAATTTTTATTTGATTGAAGGAATTCATTATTTTGTATCAGAATTATTTATTTTTAAAATTAGGTAAATAAACAATTTTATCTTATACTTAAGAATTTGGTATTACTCCTTAGATCCCGTCCCGTTATCAAAATAAACCCCTCCTTATTGTAAAATAAGAAATTCAGAATAATTAATTCTGTCATAACTCATTCAGCTGTCGATTGAGGTCGGGCTAAGATCTAGTTATCTGACCAATTACTAATGTATATGATAATTAATGGAATCATTTTTGAATTGATAATTTAACGGATACTATCATAGATCTATTCTAAATCCGCACAGAATCTAACCCGTTTGCATATCTAAATACTACGAAAGAAACTTTCCATTAGTTGAACATATACAATGAGCCATGGCGTAGAAGTATCTCGTAACGAAGAAATCTTACCATTCGGAGCCGGACGGGAATCCGACTACAAGGAGAGCGACCTGGACCCGGAATATCCTGCCCGCACAGGACAGCATCTTAGGGGGATCTTTGGATTGCTAGAATAACGACGTGGGTATGTGATCGTACTCGTCCCTTTGGCTCTTTCTTCTTCCATGTTGTACTACCATCATCCCAATAATTTATTTATGGAGGCAACTTATTTTTAAAGGATAGGGAGGTGGAGTAGCGTGATGGATTGATGATCTAATAACATGTCTAAAATAAAAATGTGGAAGCACTGATGTCGGCCATAATGTATATTATGTTGACCATTCTTGCCCCACAACTATGAGAAGGGTCCCCCTAGGTCTAATGGTAGCTTCTTAAAAAAAAGAAAAAGAAAGTAGAGATAATTCCACATTAACCACTATGTATATGTTAAATTTCAAAAATGACATATTTATTTCTATATTATCTTACATACCATTCTAACTTTGTATAACATTTCAAAATTATCATTGCCATGGCATATTTGTTATGTGTAATTATTTTGTGTGCTACTGTGATGGCGTATTTGATAGATATGTTATTTAGTAAGAGTATAGAAGATAGTATGTAAGTAAGCATGGTAGTTTTGAAATTTAACATACAAGAACGGTTAATATGAAATTATCGTAAAAAAGTATAAATATATTTAAGTATTACCTTCCACAATCTATCATATGTAAGGATTAATCTGCAAATTTTAACATTTATTCTTGAATCCCCCTCAATAACAGCACATGCATTTGAAAAGTCTCCTTTCCCAAGGTTTCTTTTTTTTCCATAGGGTTCATTGAATAACTTGAAGTGGTAAGAAATTATAAAAAAATAACAAATTAGAAAAGTTCATATCAAAATACGAAGTATCCAGGGATCAACTTCTAAAGATCTCAGAATAACCTAGAAGAAGGCTAGGGTTTACAGACGACAAAATCCTGTTGCTTCACTTTAGATATCTTCCTAGTTCTTAACTATTTGAGAAAATTTCTTGGAAGGTGCAACCGTGCAAGGTACACCATTGGTTTGTGCTTTTCTTTAGTTTTTTGTCCAATGGAGGAGTTTTTCCGTTTTGACAGAAGACTTTCTCTAGTGCTTCTCTTCGAAGGGATACTCCCTTGTAAAATATTCCTCACATCTCCACCACCAACTTGCATTTACTAAAGTAGACCTCATCATGTGATTAAAAAAAGACAATATATAGACAAGAGGGCTTAAGGAATATGTTAAGCCCAACTTAATGAAGTAGAGAAGAAAAAGGGCTCTTATTCTTAGAATAAGACTAATTCTAATTTGATGAGTAAAATTGTAACGACCCGCCACCCTATAATCGGGGATCCGATTACTAAATGGGTACCGAATCATTAATTTTGGGACCAAACCAGGATCTAGTGAGTCTGGGAAATAAATAATAAACTAAGCTAAACATTCACATCGCATTGAATTGAAATAAAAGTGCAGGAATTAAAATTATTACAATGCGACTCGATACAGCAAATAATTACATTCTCCAACAGAAGGAAATAATTAAACATACAGGCCAAAGATAAATAACAACTACATCAGGGCATACCCCGGAACAACCGCTGAAGACACACTACACCCGGCCGCACGCGCCGCTCTAAGTCTGCTGGGAGTCCTCACTTGAAAACCGCAGGGGTGAGTCTCAAGACAAGACTCAGTAGGGATCCTTCGATCCCCACTGCCCACGCACACACCCACAAGTGTAAAGTACAGCTAACAGAAAAGTAACAAGTGTAGTGGCAGGTACGATATCTAATTCTCTACGTGAGAACACATGCGGTCGAAATATAATAATCATGCACATTCTAAGTCAACCGTTAGAAAACCCACAACAGCCGTCTCGATAGAACTCGCCGACCGTACAACCAACGGTGGGAAAAACCTCGACCCGCTGAGACCAAAGAGTAGCCCCTCGGATAGCACGCTTGCTACTCCGGCCCAACCGGCTCAGGTGACTACCCCTTCCCTCAGCATGAGTGACTCTCCGAATGTACCACTCCCACACCGGTACTAGCTGACCCCGGGGTTCACCAGGTGACCCTCTCTCACTAGGCGTCACCCCGCCCACGCCCCCACCGGCGCTTTGCTCACGCCCCCACCAGCACAGGGTGATAAAGCGCTACAATGTCACTCCAGGTCCACAGTAACTGAAAACCCAACACAGTGCGATCCGGCCACGTGAAAATCCCGCGATCGCTCAACACACATAGAACCATCCGATCGTGAAGAATCCGTCTCTATCGGGTGCACTAACACATGTGCAAACTATCTATCTAGCAATGTGAACACGTTTTACTGGCATGCATTAGTGAGATTCTGTCTTGAATCGCGTCGACCGAGGTCGACGCCATTCAAGCTCCATGTACAGGTTCACATAAATCAGTCTTCAGAATCTGGCCTTAAAAGGCGTCGACCCTCATGGTCGCCTTTCAAAAGGCGTCGACATCCCCAGACGTCTTTCAACACGAAAATCCGGAATTCCCAAGGCCTTAACCAGGGTATTTCTGTGGTTAAAACGCGTCATGGATGCCCGACGCCGTTCAAAAACGCGTCGTTTACCCATGACGTCTTTCAGCCACAGAAATTCCAACCGGGCAGACTGTCTGTCAGTCAAATCCTGTCTAAAAAGGCGTCGTGATGGCCCGACGCCCTTCAAAAAGGCGTCGTCCATGCACGACGTCTTTCAAGCCCAGGAACCAGGAACGCCCTAAACCCGAGGGCTCCCTTCCCACTTCCAAATAACCCCGAAAATCATTCAAACTGGAAGGAAACGAAGAGCAAGACAATTCATAGGCAAACACCCCCATAGAATTCCTAAACATGCTCATTCTAACCCCCAAAACCGAAGATCTACCACATGCATATTGAGGAAAACGTGATTTTAAACACAATGCCACGGGGAACGTCACCCTATCGGACACTCGAACACCTCCGAGCCTCAAGCCGTCCGCCTGTCTCGCCCCACGCCGCCGCCGGTACCGCCGAGGTCGTCCTAGCCCCACCGTGACGTCGGCCGCCGTCCGGAGAGTAGAACGCCGCAGTGGAAGTGGAGGTGGTAGGGGTAGGAGCCAGGTAGAGGATGGAGTGGAGGGAGAGGCGAAATGGTGTGAGGAAAAGAGGGAGGAGGAGGATCGCCGCCGAGTTCGCCGGAGGGAAAGAGAGAAAGGGAGAAGGAGAAAATGAGGGAAAGAAGGAGGGCTCGCGGGGTTAACCAGAGGCTGGCTAAAACGCGTCGACATGCACGGACGCCTATCAGGTGACAAGACGGCTGCTCTGACAAGAGTCTGAAAAGCGTCGACCTTCACAGACGCCATTCAGACAATTTGTCAGGGCCGTACTCTGACACACCCAGAGTCTCAGTCTAAAAGGCGTCGACCCACACGGACGCCGTTCAGACGACCTGACAGGGCCGTACGCTCGCGGTCCAAAGTCAGTCCACGTGGCACCCACGTGGCAGAACCTGAAACGCGTCTGCCATGGTGGACGCCGTTTAAACCGCGTCTCGCGGGCTCGACGCGAAACAACACAGAGTTCCAGACCCCACTAGGGCCAGGACTACAGGGTCCGACCCCGAAAACCGAATCCGAAAACCTCAGTCCTTACAAAAATAGTTTATACCGCGTTAGAATTGCTTATATGAGAATAAAGAGAATAAGCAATTCGACCTTAGTCTCAAAAATTATTTATCCTTCCTATTCCGCCAGTAGGTCCCACAGAACTATTAAAACTAAATATCCCTTATTCTAATATACATAATTTTGGATAAGTAATTCCGGATAATCTATTCTACAAACAAATTAGTATCTTCAAACGTCTAACTGAGAATTCATTATGTGGAAAACTTCCATGGAACCTTTAAAAAACAGAGACGTTTGTGTACATTTGGATCTCATAAATAAAATAATCCTCACTTTCCCTCCTAAGGCCCTAAAAACCATTGGCATGCTCTCCTATTAAAGTTTCAATTTTGTTTACATCATTCTACACTGAACAGGGCAAGGCCTCAAAGAAAGAAAGGAACTCAGGGAACTATGAAGTATGAACTTGGACAATGGGAAGATAGCACACAACACTTCACTCTGAGATCAAATTAAATAATCTGATAACATAGCAATTATCATTATTAATTTCTAATTCACTTGATCAAAGAAGAATCCACCTTGAATTGATGTTCATGACATCATTTAGAGCACTGCTTAATTTATTTGAATCAACCAAGAATCTTGTTAACTCGATTAGTCATCTAATTTAGTCGCTAAGCTCATTTGGTTCCCTGCTGGGCAATACAAATGCGACAAATCTTCCAAGTAAGGTAATTCTATGCCCATATCTGAATCAAATCTTCGTTTTTTTAAATCTCCCAGGCCAGAGATGGAGAGTGAAACAGCCTCAAAACAAGTAGCCTGGACCTACCATCTTCCAAATCTCTGGAAGGCTATTATGCCTTCTGCAGAGAGCAAAAGGAGACTACAGGTAAGGCAAAGACTTTAAGGACTCCAACTTCATTGGGCATAAGTCTTTTTTTTTCCTCTGCCTTATCAGGTCTGAATTATGATATTCTTTATTATAGTATCTTATTTATACATAAAACTTTATTGTACATAATCATACATAAACTAATCTTAGTGGGTTTGAATAACCCTGGTAGTCTTGGTCAAAAAAAAAAAAAAAACCCTGTTAGTCATGCATGTCAAGCCTATATGTCACCTTCCCCCTGCTCAAACAAAGTGGGTGGGAATCACTCCCTTTTATATTACTTTCCCACTCCTTTATGTTTCTTCTCCCCTTAGCTTGCCTTAAGAAAGGGTGAGTGGCAAATCACGGGTCTCCTTCGTGACATGGCAACCTTATCCAAGTTGCTGTGAGTGCTCGAGGTTCATTGGATGGAAGTGGGGGTGGGGGTGGGGGAGGGGTGCCAGGCTTTCCAACGTCCAATGAGATCCTCTGTTCTCTTTTCCCTTTGTTGCACCACGTCCAAGTCCGCACATGAGGGAAGTACAGGTTCCACGAGGACAAGCCCCTTTTTCCACCCCTCCACTCCCATGCCCATAAAAGTTTGGGATTTTTGTTTATATGCCCCTCTAAATCATCATATTTGTATCTATACTTTCGACTCTCAAATAATATATGAGATACTCTCGACAATCTCTAAGTCGCTACGGTTATATTCCTAAGGTTACAAAACCGTTAACTCGTAAGAAATATTCACGGAATATTCCAGATTATCTCCATTTGGAGCTAATGATGATGGAGGTGGGTGATGTTGGTATTGGGCAGCGTCGTTGGTGTTGTTTCTGGTGATGGCGGTGGTGCCCAAGGTGAGCACGAGGAGGTGGGTGAAGGAGGGCGCAGATGTGGAGAGAGAGAGAGAGAGAGGCAAGGGGGGGTGAGGGAGTATCTAACAAACTTAGGCAATGTGGCCAATGACGACGAGGACCATTGGGACGATGACCTGGTGGTAGGAATCTTGATATGCCTCTCCATAGCGAGATGCCTTCTAAGTTGAGCCCGTTGACGCCGCCTTTGATGAAGGGTGCCGCAAGGCCCCTATTGGGGACACGGTGCACCACCTTGCCTTCTCATCTTCCTCCGCCCCTACCTCGTTGCAGTGGTAGCCAGAACGATAATGCCCACCTCGACTTTGCCTTTGTATACTCCATTGGCTCCTCTGCAGTAGCCATGTCTTCAACATCGAGAAGCTCTTTCTGACATGGGTACTTCCTGTCCCGCCTCCCCCACCTAGCTCCACACTTCCTGGCAGTTTGAATCCCTTGAACCCTCTGAGGTTGCTTCCCAACCCCGCCTCCCTTCTACGGATCCCCCAAGAGAGGCAACAATGCGCCCCAGATGTTCGACAAAATGCCAACCTCAGGAGCCTCTTCCCCAACATGTTGCGGCCCCAGTGCTGTCTTTGTCTCCGCCCAGCAATTTTGAGGAGAGGATGGATGGGCAAGGTTGCTGATCCTCGAGGTTGTTGCCTCCCTGCGAGGTTCCAAGGAGGGGGCCGCAATTGCACGGGAGGAGGCGTATGGGAGGAGGCTATTGCGGCAAAGCAGGCGGGTGGAGTCGGACAGTAGTTGGGTGGAGTTGATGCACTCGAAGTGGAATGCATGACTATGACAGCAAGGAAAGCGATCGTTGCCAAACTCGTAGAGGCAGACGACACAGTCAAAGGGGTATGATGGCCTTATAGAGGAACACCAAGAGCGCGTCGATGAAGGACTGATCCATCCCGACGTCGTGGAGGTGGAACGACTGTTGGAGTTGACCTTGGAAGGCAATCGTGTTGTCGGGACGGTCGAGGTCCTTGCTGGTGGGCCGTAGGAGGCAAACGAGGAGATGGAGCAGGCCGAAGATGAAGAAGATGGCCAAGAGGATCATTATGATGAGGAGGATGTTGAGCTCTGTTTCAGGGGCAAGCAGAACCAAGCACTGCAGGCCAGTTGCACGGTGATGGGGAATCCCTGGCCAAAGTGTCGCCACTGCCAATGGAGACTATGGACCATCTAATAGTTAACCCAAGGGTAAGTTAGGCATTTCTCACTTTAAACCTAACTTTACCAAACGAACGTAATGGCAAGGGCCTATCCGTAATGACTTAGAAGTTGTTGGGGGTATCTCATACATTATTTGAGAGTCAAGGATATAGATACAAAAAAAGTAGTTTAGAGGGGTACATATACAAAAATTCCTTAAAGGTTCTAATAGTGAAAGTGTGATTGCCAAGAGGAAAATATAGTAGGCGTGACTAGTCTATGTTTGTAATGTTCCGTTTGTTTCAATATAATATGGTAGTACTTTTATTGATAAAAAAAAAGAGTAGGAGCACAAACGGGTCAGATTTGGTACAAATTTAAGGTAGATCTTTGACTATATGCATTACGTTATCAATTTAGTAAGATTATTTGTTAATTAATCTATAAGGTAACGATCATCCGAATAATTAGATTCTTATTGTACCATATATATCCAGTCGTAAACAATTTTGTAACCATTACCTAGTGTATCATTATATATATATATATATACTTTAAAAGATTATACATTAACTAACCTATAAACTAATAATCTATAAAATAACGGTTACCATTTGCATCCGCAGCTGTGACAGAAGAGAAGAAGAGGACCATTTATCTTTTTGGTCCCATTTGAGAAAGGACTGACTTCATTTTCTAGATCTATATGCAAACCTCCACTCACAGAAGTATTCACTCTTTAGACTCATGTGCAAGCGGAAGCCTAAGAGAAGCGTGAATCTAATACTTCACTTATCTACTTTAATCAAGTAAATAATTCACTCTTGGTCTTTATGAACGAAGGCACGCTTGAATATAGAAGACTAAACATGAGCATAGAAGATTTACTCTTATCATGTTCTCACATATTTTATTAGAAAGAAGATAGATCTTCTACAGTTCTCTCTAAATCCACTCAATAATACTCAAGGTTGATGACGTAACACCTATTTGTATTAATAAAGCTTTGTAAAAAAAGTGTTTGTACAATTGAATTGAATTCAATTCTCTACATATTTTTGATAGTTTTTTAAGGTTATGTCATCCTTAATAATGTCAATTAAATTCAATCCCCTCGAATCGTTACAAAAATATATATCGTGTGAGGACATAGATGAGACCCGCATGTCATAGTGCAGTACATCAAGTCGATAAAAAAATGCTTGTCGAGTTATTGAAAGTACAATATAATTATATGTTTTTCTGTTTTTGTTTTTTTTAACTAATAAGTAAAGTATAATTTTTTTTTCTTTTTTGTAAGTAGCTTAGACGGCTAAGGGGGACATTGGGGAAGGAAACACCCACTGAAGGACCTAGGTTCGAAACACAGCGAAACGTGCCGGAATGAGAGTGGGGAGAAAAAAAGTCATCTGCAAAACCCCTGCGGAGTCGAACCCAGAGTCTCCCCGCTAGTGGCGGGGAGCGGTGTCCACCGCACTATTGGGACAAATAAAGTATAACTATATGTTGCACATGGGATCTTATTTTATAAAAATTATGTGTCTTGTTGGTTTTAGTGCAGATGAAATTATCAAAATCATGACTTTCTGGTCTTCCCAGTGAAGTGAAATGACGTCCTGGATCAATAGATTCTTCCTGTCTAACAAGCAACAAGCAACATGTCACAGGGTGTTACAGCCATATGCTACGGCGCCAATGTGATAACTCTTTTTAGAGGAACGTATATCCACCTTATGTGCCGTATGTTGGGTGGACCATAATATCGATAAGGGATCATCCGATAAAAAGATCCAAGGTCTCAAGATGAATGTGATGTGTTATATTTTAAAAGGGTAACAATTGCTACACCGCGTGTGATGTAGGTATGTTACTCTACACTTTGAGTTAAAAGGACTTAAAAAGATAAATTATTAATTCATTTTTTATTATGAGTCTATTGTATTGTATGTATATATATACATATATTACATACATACATAGATGCATGCATAAGAACCCATTTAGGAAGAATTAGATTTACTTAAGAAAAGATGATTTTTTAAATTTTTTAGGTCGGCCACATCACGTCCGACACTTTTTATATGGGTCGATCTCGGATCAGATGATCCAAAAATATTTGAAAAATAAAAAATCAAGCCCAATTAACAATTTGGACTCAATTTTTTATTTCTCAGATTTTTTTGAGGTCGTCCGATCGTAGATCAGATTATATGAGTATGTAGAATATGATGGAGTTCACTATAAAAAAATTGAAAATAATAATAATAATAATAATAATAATAATAAAAAATTGGCTGCACACCGCAAGTGGTGCATCAAATGTTACTATTTTTAAAATATAGTATACAAGCATTCCTCTTTTATTAGTCTACACAATGTGCAAGTCTAAGATCCCCCTTGGCATACGAATTAAGCCTAGGATATGATGATTTATTTTGGTTATCCGAGTTTATTTGCTGTGAGTTCTTAAATCTGATCTTCAAGATGACTTGTTTTAGAATAAATAATTTAATTAAAAAATTTGAACCATGACTCTAATTAAGAACAAATCTTAATTATACTAGTTTTAGATTTTTATTTTTGTTTATTTAATTTATTTTCTGATTTTAGGTGAAATATCTAACAAAGTTATCAAGGTGAAAAACTGTTATTCCGACATAAATAGTCCTGGCAAAAGCAATCTAAGACAGGAAATTCAGTTAATCAAATACGGCCTAAAAAATTTAGGCAGGGACATTCTAGTTCTTCATGCCACAATGTTGGGAATGAGAGTTTCCAATTTTCCCTTCATTGTATATTCTGCATACCAAATATTTCCGACTCAGAAAAAAAAATTGCACTCATGGCATGACGAGACTCTGCAAATATTTCCGACCCAGAAAAAAAAATTTGCACTCATGGCATGACGAAGTCTTCCAGTGTAACTTAACATAGAAGGTATAGCAACTGTTCTAGATTTATCGGAACAAGAATTGTTGCCTACCTTGATGGTAACATATCATAGATCCACACTCACACGCCACAAGTTACTAAAATGTGAAGAAGACAAATGCCAAATTAAGATTATGTAGCCTTTTTCTCTCTATTAAATTGTAGTATGCAAGAGTTCACGGGCTGTCCCACTTATTTAAGGACCAGAGACTAATTTAATTCAGTTAAATTGAGTACCTCACTCAGAAATAAAAAATAAAAAAATCTAAGAACTATATATGTTTACAGGATAGTGTGATGTAATGCTTTCCTTTTACCCATCAATCAAACTATGGCAGAAAATGTGTGAAATCGTGCAAATTAGTAGTACGCATAATCAAATATGAAGAACAAAGATAAATGACAGTAGAATAAACACCAAAAAAGAGCACTTCAGATTTTGTGTGGTTCTACAATTTGTTTTCTGTTCACGGGATAAATCTCTTTATGCTTCTTTTAATTTTTAATGAGAACAGTACAAATTTCAAGACTTTACATGTGTCCCCAAACCAAGTTGTTCTCAAATTAATAAAGAACAAGATCAACAAGATAGAGATCCTCTTATTTTTCTCTCTCTCTCTCTTACTTACTCTGCTATTTATAGTCCTGGGATTGCCGTCCCTTTTGGACCTCTTTGTCCCCAAACAAAGACACGACGCATGCTCCATAAAATCCCAAGCCGTCCATGGAGATGGTGATGCATTATATGTATGATTTCCGGAAAGAGATGAGCTGGTTGCGTGCCACGTTAATCAACCCCACAGACTTTGGTGCATATCCGGGAAAAGATACCGCAGAATAAGTTATTCGAAATTATTTATTTGAAATAATTTATATTAAAATAAGGAGTGTTTCGATTTGATAATTTTGTGGGGCTCATTGGCGAAATAAGAATAATAAATAATTCTCAGGTTTAAAGTGGAATGACTTATTCTCTTTATTCTAGTATAAGTAATTCTTACACAGTATAAGTTTCCGTCCGTCAAACTAGAATTAACCCAATTCTAAGAATAAGAAGTCTTATTCTTCTTCTATTCTCCGATCAAAGTTGTGCAAGAGAACAATTTGTTGTATTGGCAGCCGGTATTAAGCTGGTTGCCGGTATTTTTAATTTAAAAGGTTATTTTTGAAATTTTTTTGGTCGGCTCCATGATGTCATTCATGGTCGTCTTTTTTATTGTTTATTTGGAGTCAATTTTTGATTTTTTTATTTGTTAGGTCGTCAAGTCTGAGACCGAATTATACGACCATATAGGAAGAGTCGGGGCGACCAAAAAAAAAATTCAACTTTTCTTTTTTAACTAAAAACACCCATACTACCGATGCAGCAAGTTATCCTCGAAAGATTATAAGAGGAAGAGATTTTCCCAGTCCTCAATCTACAGATGTGATCTATATTGAATGATTCAGGAGCAGAGAGATGATTATCTTTTCCTTCTCCTTGTCACCTACGGTCCCTTTGGTTACTTGAAGGTGAGCCTGGAAATAGGTGAGTTATATGAAACTCACTTGTTTCATGCCACTTTCAGTGGTTTGGTTGTTTGAAGTTTAAAAAAATGTTAGAATTCACCTCTTAAAAAGACTTCGAAAATAATTTAGGTGACTTTAAAAAAAAAGTCTGGAAAAAACTTCGGTGTAACTCACCTCCCTTTATTTTATCTAAACACTACTTCTATCTTAATGTCTGTGTAATCAAACAACTAAAATTGACTTCATGAAAGCCATAGTTCTAAGTAACCAAATAATAAAAGTGACTTTTTGAAGGTGAGTTACAAGCAACCAAAATATCATAATCTGAACTCACTTATGTGTAATTCACTTTCATGAGTTCACCTCTAATGTGAGTGAGCAACTTATATGGAGTTCAAATGGTTCTCAAATTTGATAATTTTTACTGAAGAAATAATTGACGTTGGCCATCTGATCTTGGAGATCAGGTAACTGACATCTACTTGGCTGGCCGTTCTCATGATAGGAGGAGAGAATCGGCTCTCTCTTTTCGCTCAAGGCCACCAATGTAAGCAGTGTCCGGGAGTTGGAGATTATGACTTCCCTCCAACTCCACATCAAAATGATCTGCACTAGAAAGGATAACCGGATGCTTCGGCATCCACCTTTATAAGTTATTGGATAAATATCTTAAAGTTTTGAAAAAGACTACTAAATAGTTTTATAAAAAATCTGAAAACAGTCTTTTTTAAAAGACAAAAGTAAAAGATTTTTAACTAACCAGATAACTTGTAAAGAGCTTTTGTACAATCTATACTTTTTCATATGTTGGGCTTCTTGCCACTCTCTAGAACAAGATTCCTAGTCTTGGCACATTGCCCTCCACTAATAAGAGAGTATCATAGTTATTCATGGACAAGGTATCGAGCAAATTATCTGTGCCAGAAAGTTCATACAGGATTCGGAGTCGTCAATCCACCACTTCTAAGGGAGTTCTGCCTTTTGTGTTGGCATGCCATTAGAATTTAGGGTGATGTAGGAATGCCTTTACAAGATATACAAAGTTTGTTCTGTGGATTTCATTGGCATGGTGTTAGAAGGGAGGTACCCCTTCCACTCTGGGCTGTCGGCCTGTGAATCTTCCCCATTCTTTAGTCCTCAATCTTATTGGCATGCTCTTTAAGCATCTCCTTTTACACCAGGTTCTAATTTGGAATATTTTTTTAGAAGCTGAGTTCTTCAACTTGGAATCTGGCCCCTCAAGCCGGCAGTAGGACTGCTGCAGTGGGTTAGCATTGAGGGATTTTTTCTTTTTTTTTGCTTTATTTGTTGCGGACGTTCTGTGTTGACGGATGTAGGCTGATGTTTGCAGTGGGTACATAAGAATAGAGTTATATCTATAATGCATAATCGAGTCACGTTCGGACTACCATCCACATTGGATGAGTAGAATAGAGTTTCATGTGGGTTGGAACTCTTGAGGAGATATACTCATTGAGCAATATCATATATATGAGACCATGTGATAGTGTTTGGTCTATGGAACGAGCTCTCCTCCCTTCTCTCTCTCCTAATCTTCTCTCCTTCTCTCCCTTGGAGGAATCATTGTATGACTCCAGTTCTCGGCATGTAGAGTCTGCAGATGACACTAATAGCCACACCGCAGCCTTCGTTCGCTTCCACACGACGACAAGGAGTTTTCACCGGCTTCGGTTTGATCAACAAGGGACTGCGCACGCGTTCAGGTAATCTCTCTTCCTTTTGTGGTATCAGAGCCAAGTTACGATCACCCTCACGTACGTCGTAGCCTGTGCGCGACAAAGGTCTGTGTCTGGCAAGCACTGGCCCTACGCGAGGCCTACATGTGCGACAGGGGCGCGACCCACAGCCTGTGCGTGCGCTTGGGTGGCAGGGGCGCACCGCCCTTGTTTCCCCCGATCCGGAGCGGAGCTACGGTTGCCTCGGCGGTGCCAACACCATCACAACCTGGTGGCTCGTTCACGCCGGCGAGCGCTCCGCCCGTCAGCTGCCATACCTCCCCTCCCTCTCTATTTTTCTCTCTCTTGAGGTTTTACCCCCTTTCCCTGTTCATCCAATGGGGGAAGGAAGAAGATGCCCGTTTTTGAATTGAGGTTTTAAATTTTTTGATATTGTGTTAGATCCCTATTATAATTTAAGTTAATAAAAGACTCATTTAAAGCATGTTTGAGTTAGCAAATGGGCCTATATTATTATTTTTTTAATCCGAAAAACAAGCAATCACTTATATCATGCAATATTTTTGTCTTAAAATATCATGTGATTTCATGAAAATCATTTTTTAATAAAATATTTAGATGGGGGATATAATAATAAGGGAATTACATGAAATTTATCACGAAATTGCATGGTTGTGTGTGGTCGTTTAGATGGATGGCCAGTGTCCCACTTTTATGTTTAAGGACTCGTTGGAGACTGTGGAGAATCTATCTTGACATGAAGATATTTTTTAAAGTCTTGCTTCGTTGTAATTATTAGGGGCCGATCGATATCGGCTCCCAAGATGTATAATTTGAGTGATGTAATTTAATTTGGACTGTACATGAACTTTGAACTTTAATATTGTTCTTTTTATCTAGATGATAGACTAACCAGGGCACTGACTATCGAGCTATTTCTTTTTCAATCATTCTTGGCCACACCTAGTAATGATCTAAGGGAAGGAGGTAGTTCATTTTTTATTATTAATGAATTGTCATTGATCAATGATTGCACGAATTTTAAGTTTCTTTGCTTTGAGATATGATCAATTCACCTTCCCGTGTATGCATGTTATATTTAGGAAATGCGTTCTTACATAGTTATCATGTATTTTAAAAGGAATATGTCCTCAAATTATTTTTAAATCAAATGGATTTAACATTAGGGAACAAGTCCCTTAATGTTTCAATCTTTTTCTCACCCTTATTTAATTGAAGCATATATTAAGGTGATGATTACGAGTTTAGTAAAATTTTCAAACTCATATATGTGAAACAAACTATATGACCAATTAATTTTTTTAAAAAGAATTTTTTTTAAGTGCCTAACTTTTCTACTTGCGCAATGTAAGAGGTAACAATGGCCTCAAAATTATTATATTATGAGTTTTCTGGTCAAGATAAATTAAAAGGCAAAAACTATGACATGTGGCACAAAAAAATTCAGTCTCTCGTCAATGAGAAAGAGGTATTTGAGATCTTGACCAATGTAATGTTGTCACCATCAGATGACAGACTACTTGCTCAAGTCAATCGTGACAAACAAACTTATGATAAATGGCTGAATAAGGATAGAAGTGCACACTAGACTATGTTGAGTTGCATGTGCAATGACATTATCAAAGAATTAGAGAGCTACAAGACTGCCAAAGAGATGTAGGAGCAATTGAAGCTCCAATATGGAGGCACATCAGCAACGAGGCTGAGGACCTTAATTTTGAAGTTCAATCAATACATGATGGACGCCAAGTATTCCATGGCAGAACACCTGAGGGTGATGTTTTAGATGATAAGAGAATTGAAGACAGTTAGTAATGAGCTCTCAGATGAGTAGCAGATACTTGCCGTACTGAGGTCATTTCCCGACTGTTTTTAGGAGCATATCTATAAGGATTGAAGTTTCGAATCCGATTTTCGGATCAGTTTTCGGGGTCGAATTTCTTAGTTTGGTCCTTGGTGGGGTTGAGACTCAGTTTCCTTTACGCGTCGAGCTTGCTCGACGCAGTTTAAACAGCGTCCATCAATGTGAACGTGTTTTAGGCTGTGCCACGTAAGTGCCACGTGGGTTGGCCTTGGGGCGCGAGAGTACAAGCCCAGTCTTATCGTCTGAATGACGTCTTCTATGGACGACGCAATTTAGAGTACGACCATGCTTTGTCAGAATACGGCCCAGTCTTGTCATCTGAATGACTTTGAGATTAGACGACGCGTTTTCTCCAACTTCTGTTTAACCCCGCGAATCCTCCCTCATTTTCCTCATTCTCTCCTTTCTCTTCTCTCTCATCTCTTCCTTCCGATCTCCGACAAATCCCTTCTTCCTTTCCTTGCTTTCCTCCCTCCATTCCATCTCTCCCTCTACTTCATCAACCTCCTAACTCCTACCACTACCACCACCATCTCCTCCGCGGCGTTTTTCACTCCAGACGGCGGCCGACGTCCCGGTGGAGTAACGGTGTCCACGGCGGTACCGACGGCGGCGGCGTGTGGCGAGGCGGGTTGGCTACTTGGAGCTATGAGGAGTTCGAGTAACCGGTAGGGTGACGATTCCCGTTGTATTTAGTTTAAAAACCATATTTTTCCCGCTTTGGAGTATGTTTAGGGGTTTTCTTGGGGTGAAAATACTAATTGTATATAATGAGAATTTGAGTGTTTTTAATGGGTACTTAGGTTCTTCTCCTCCTTCTCCACTTTTTTTGTGTTTTTACACGATTTAGGAGAGGAAATCCCACCCTGTGGATTGGGAGATGGCGGAGGAAGAACATGTCTGTGAGGGTTAAATGGCGTTGGGAGACAGCGACGCCTTTTATAAAGGCAGCTTCCACCTGCGACGCGATTTAGCCCAAATAACAGACTCTGTCTCTGGACTGATAAGCGTCCAGAGATAGCGACCCCTTTTGAACGGCAACTTCCATGCTCGACGCGTTTTAAGTCAAATCACTCAGAAACTTGTCTCCGTTTTTGTCGTTATCAGGTGACTAGGAACAGCGACGCCTTTTAAACGGCGACCTCTATAGGCGACGCGTTTTAGGCCATCATCCGAAGCCAGTTTTCACATAAACCAGTTTAGGAAGCTTGAATGACGTCGGCCTTGGACGACGCGATTCAAATCAGAATTTCATTAATCCCTGCAATTAACTCGTGTTTACATTGTTAGATAGTTTAGTTAATTGCATGCTTAGAAATGTACTCGATGACGACAGATTCTATGTGATCGGATCGCACCGTGTTGTGTTTTGTGCGATCGTGGGCCTAGAGTAACAGTTATTAGCGCTTAGACACCTTGTGTCGGTGTGGGAGTGACACAGCGCCGGTGTGGGAGTGGCGGAGTGACACCTAGAGAGAGGGTCACCTGGTGTACCTCGGGGTATAGCTAGTACCGGTGTGGGAGTGGTACATTCGGAGTGTCACTCGTGCTGGGGGAAGCAGAACCACCTGTGGCCTGTCAAGCCGGAGTAGCCAGCACGCTATCCGAGGGATTGCTGTTTAGTCTCAACGGGTCGGTGTTTCCCGCGTTCGGCTGTGTGGTTGACGTGTTTTGCCGAGACGCTAGTTGTTGTAGACACGCTAATTTTGACATCATTTTGAGTAAATTTCATATCATATAATAATGCCTCAAAATGATCTGATATTTAATCATTGGTTATTTTTTATTAATCTTTCTGAATTAATTATCTAAATAGCATTGGGTCAGACATACATAATTTAAGTTAATTAATTAAATTGATAAAAACTCAAATTTAAATAAAAAATGAAGAAGTCTAAACGACGTCGACATGTGTAGACGTCATTTAGACTTTATTCCTATTTTTTATTTTTTTGAATTTAAATTTTAATTAATTGATTAATTAGCCAAAAGACGTCTGTCAGGCACGACGTCATTTAGGTCTCCTAAGCTGATTCTGTCTCTTCTTCCGGATGTTTATCCTTATCTTAATTAGTTTAAAAGACATCTCTCAGGAGCGACGCGTTTTAGATAATTACAGATAATGATGAATTAATCTGTGTTTATCTGTTTGTTGGTTAGATTAACTTCAAAATCTTTCATGTTAATCTTTAAATAACGGCGGATATAAAGTCTTTAAATACACAACTCCTTGGTCATTGAAAAGTTAGTGATTACCAGTGATTAAAGTGATAATAATGATAATTGAGTGAAATTTGAGTAAAGAATCTTGGCGGCGACGTCTAGACGCTGAAGGATCGAAGTGCTGCTGCTACTTCCAGAAGTCTTAAAGCAAGCTACATCCTTTCTTCATCGTTTCTTTGTCCTTTCAAGATTCATTCAAGAACCAAGGCTTTCCAGAAGCCATCCAACTTAGTTCTTAACTAATTTCTACATCTTTCTCATGTTTTCATCACATTAGCATCATATTTTCATCACATCACTCCATGCAACACACACTCACTAGCATTATTTTCCAATCCATGTTTTAAGGAGTTTAAAAGACCATCAAACAAGTGAGTTCATTTGTTTAGTTGCATGATTAGAATTTCTACTGGAATAGGTACTACGTCTATTTGAGTTCTTATTGTTCCCTCTTTCTTTCTTTCCACTTTTTGCAAAGTTCAAAGGTACAAAAGGAGATCAAGAGGAGAGAATCAACAAGGAAAAGAAATATGGAGGATCCTCAAAGTCCGATAAGTATCCAAAACAAGAACAAAGTCAAAAGGGCTCTCTTTCTTCAGCCGGCTGAAGGAGGGGAATCAAGGACTCGAACATCTCCCAATTTCAAAACAGGTAGGCGATCAATCTTTTCTTTTGAAACTTTTTAGTTAAAAGTTTCTGGCGATCACATTCACTTAGTTTTTAATAGTTTTATTTGTCACATAAACAACATAAATTTTTCATGATAATCACACACCATAATTTGAGCACTCACAACTTTTTGGCGATCACGGTGGGACTTGGTCTCGCCATCTTTTAATCTTTGTTCTTGCTTTCATCAATCGGGCACTCTCTGTGCACCACCTGTGTCTCTCGACACGTCCTTACCAATCGGTGAGTATTTTAATTTAATTGTTATTCCTACGTGCACCACGTGCACACCTTTGCAGCAAGATCTTGCCCTCCTCGTTTGATTGATTGGAGAGTTGTTTTTGTGATAAGAAGCATGTGTGATTGATTGATTGTTTTGTTGTTTACATGATAAATCATCATGTTAAAAAAAACAAATTGAAATAAAAAGAATCGCATGAGCCAATTATTTACTGCTTTCATCTTGTTTGTTTGAGGAGGAATAGATCCAGAAATTCCTCCTAAAATATTGATTCTGCGATTTGAAATGCGTCCAGGAACAACTATGCGTTTCATAGCGCGTCGCCCAACTCAGACGCTTTTCAGGCAATTTTCTCTGCTATTTGTTGCCTGAGATTCTGCAAAAAAATAAAGTTCTATTTGAATAGCGTCGACTAACAATGACGCGATTAAAGCCGTTTCTTGTTTTTCTTCAGTTCTCATATTTCTGATCTGCTTACTACTACACATTACGTATTAAGCATTAGAGGCCATCTAGGCCACAAGTCATACGCATTGGGGCTAACACCCTCCTCTTCTCTTAGGAACACCTTTCTTGACGTCTTCAACTCTCTCTGATTGGGTCGGTCCCTCGATCAGACTAGAGTGGTTGGCGTTAAAGACCTCCGAAAGTCCCCAAAATCAAGGTATCTCTCCTTATTTATCGGGCTGGTTGTACCAATCGAAGTCCTGGTTAGATTTTCATAATGTTGTGAGAGAAAGCCATAGAGTATAACGGTGAAAAAATTGAACTGAAACTAACATCCTACTCCTTGAGTGAATTTGTGATTAATTAAATGCAAATAACCCAACAAGGAATCCTGAAATAACGTTAAGCATCCACTTGTTTGCTTAATCTCTGTGCAACTTGTCTGCAAATCTTTGAAAAAAAATCTAATATCATGCTACTTCGATCAGATAGGGATTTGAATATGGCTCCATATGCCCTAGTCAACTACGAAGGAGATGATAATGCCCCTCTTGAGTCTGATTACCACTTTGAAAGCGAGGGAGATGCTAATGCCCCCCGTAATCCCCATTCTTGTCCAGTTCGATACGAGGAAAACTAACAAACCCCTCTTCCTTGTGCTCATGATCAATATTCTGATCTTCCTCCGCATGTGCATGTGGTTCCTAATCCTATTTTCGAGGGGGGCATGAACCCGAATGATCCCTCATCCTCCGATCCCTCGGATCTAGTGAACGCTTTGGGAGTTCTTGCCTCCCGTCTAGATCCTCGACAATTCGAGGTAATCCAGTCTATTTTGAAGGAGAAGACCCCCATGCAGTCTGCTGAGCCGAATCCTGCGGCTCCCCCTATCATTCCTCAACCTCCTCATCATCATACTTCCTTCATTCCCCAGGCCATGGAAGGCCATCAAGTTGGATGCCAAGCAACATCGCGTGATCCTGGATGGCACTGGGGTTATCACAACACTCTATTGGAACCTTTCCGTCGTCGGTGAATGCGCGGATATAATCCTTCATTCGTGTAATGTTCCCGAATCGACCTAGAAAATGGTTTACTGTTAAACCCTAGCCGGTCGATTCACTTGAATCAGATGCCGCTAATCTATATCAGATAACTCTTTATCTGATACAGAGTCCGCCCTAGTCAGGAACTTAAGTACATCATTCCCGGAGCATTCTCTCTCAAACTACCGAAAACGGATGATCCCGTATTGAACACACAATTACCTTCGAGGGCATTTCCTTGAACCCCATCACTCGACTTATTGATAACCCATGGTTAGGGATTCGTTAGTCAAGGTCAAAGTTCAAAAACCTACCAACAAGATATCTTTGACGTCTCAGGTCCAAGGATCATCTACGCAACCGTGACAAAAGAATCGAACTGGTTAACAGTGAGGTGTTTACCATCCAGCGATTCATAATCGGATAAATTCAGTGAACTCATTCGCCACTGAGCAGCTACAGGTCCAGCATAGTGTCTCCACACAAGTGACTTATTGAATCAATCACCCTCATCATATGAGCTGAAGTAACCTATACTAGTCTATCCGGATATTTGATGTCTTTCTCAAACATCCTATGACTATGAACAATTAAGAATATGTGTTTATAAATCTTCGGTCCCGTAATTATGATCTCATCATAATTCGAAGAGTATTGCACATGTTCATGAACTTCATCGTGATACGATAAACATAGATCAAATTAATTACACATAATGAATTAATGTCATTTATTAATAAACTGAATCAATACATAGTATCGGATTGGCTTTGAGACCATTTAATACTAACAAAAACAAGTGGGTTCTCAAAGTCAAGCGCAAGACTGATAGGTCAATGGACAAGTATAAAGTCCAACTCGTAGCGAAATGCTATATCTAATTAGAAGAAATAGAGTACAAAGAGACATTCTCCCAAATAATGAGATACTTGCAAATCCTTTGACCAAATCTCTTGTGAGAATTTTATTTCTCAAACATCTTGGAGGTTTAGGATTGAAAAGGGTCTAGTTATATTTTTTTTTGTAATGGACACCATTTTATGCAATAAAATATGAGTAACTTTTTTTGCATTATTAATGAACTTATATTTGTGAATGTGAATTGTGTTTGCCACTAAGTTGTGATCAGTCAACTCACACGGACGATCGACATGTCGCTATAAAAGCGAGCATGATGAGATAGACTCTGTAGACTTTGCACTTAGTGGGAGTGTATATTTCACATTCAGTGTAAGTGTGATAAGAGTCGTAATCATTTTAACAGATGGCTAAAATGAGACTGATTGAAAACAGTCGAACATGGGATCTTCCATATAATTTGTTGATAGCGGAATCTAATGAGCCACATGGACAATCCAAATGCACTTAGTAGACCGCAAGATTACATATTTATATGGTGTAGGGGTGTAACTATTCCTACTCTTAATTCCATCATAACATACTAATCATATTATATCTACTATCATTTCGACCTTTAAATTAGTGACTGAATTGATCCCTACTTCGTCACTGTGTGAAGCCTCTGTCTTTTTTATTGTATCTTTTGGGACTACGTACCTTGTCATGAACATGACACTTGATGCTGCTATTTTAGCGTGTTTTTTAAGGACCAAAATACATGCGGTCCAGCGGAACATGTCTGGGAAAGCAGTAAAATCTAAGCAGATTGACATGTGTGGCGTAGGAAAAACTAACTTGCATCATACCTATGTTGTTTTGACTCATTGTTGGACAGCGGTTATGATGGTGTGTCTAACATAATCATAAATGCAGAAACATAGTTTGAGAGGTTAAGGAAGAGATCTCAGAGAGACCAAATCTACTTAATCTAGTGTGAGCTTGTGGTTTGGGGTATGAGAGATATTTAAAGTAATATTGTTATGTTAGTATGATGATGACTTAATATAATACTCTTTACTTATATATCATTCTCATTCGGTCGCACACGTCATTTTCCTATATGAAAGGAAGAGTTATAAGATGAGAAACAAATGTGATATGTCCAATGTGTTTGAGTGGGAGATGTAATATGTGACCGAATCACGTTCGGACTATCATCCACATTGGATGAGTAGAATATAATTCCATGTGGGTTGAAATTCTTGAGGAGATATACTCTTAAGGAGTATTATATATATGAGACCATGTGATAGTATTTGGTCTTTGAAACGAGCTCTCCTCCCTCTTCTTTTTCCTGATCTCCTCTCCCTCTCTCCCTTAGAGGAATCACCGTGCACCTCCAGGTCTTGGCGCGTGAAGTCTATTGGCGACTTTGGTAGCCGCACTGCACCGACGAAAGGGTCTTCCTCCGCTTTCATACGATGACAAGGAGTCTTCACCAGCTTCCGCTTGATCGGCGAGGGACTGCGTACGCGTTCAGATAATCCCTTTTCCTTCAATATCAAACAAAAATATTTGGTGCAATGCCCAGTGATCAGACAACATTTAGTTTTTAAGTTCTGTTACATCCCATGCAAGATGATGCAACGACTACATACCATCTAAACGTAGTTAGAAGGTAATTACAACTGTAATGCTCAAAGATATTGTAACAAGTATTTCATCTTGCCAAATTATACAGGGGAAATATGTATTCTACCCACTTCCTCGGACGGTGTTCGAACATTGTATCATTTGCAGCCCAATAATAATTTTTTCTCAATACATAAAATATAAATTTTTATATAATATTTTTTAAATATTGTAGTTACAACCTTCATCCAATTCGATGATGTACAACTTTTTAAGTCTACTGCACTTTCTGTGGGATGGTCCGTTCAAAAAGAGAGATGAAAAACAAAGTTGGGGGATGTGCTAAAAACTTACCGTACATCCTATTCCTAAGCAAGGATAACAAAATCAAGACGGTCGAGAAGGAACAATAATTATCCTTGATAAATAATAATAAATTATCTTTAAATATTTATTTATGTTTTAGGTTTTTATTTGAGATTTATCTCACTTTTTATAAGAGAATCAAAGTCCTAAGCGTGTTTCCGAACGAAGCCGAAGTCTCCCTCTTCTCGGATATCTGATTAGGGATAGGATGCATTTGGTTCTACGGATGAAAAAAGCTTTTTAAGAAAATAATTTAAAAAAAATTGAAAACAAAATCAGTCATTTGATACTAATAAGAATACTTTTAGTTGTTTTGAAAAAGAGCATTCGATCTTATCCTATGGATGTCAAAATTAGGAGGAAAAAAAGTCAACAAATTAAGTTTTCTGTTAACTAGATTTTTTTTAAAAAAATCAAAAAAATCATTATGTTATAACTTTTGGGAAAAAAATTTATGCTACTTATTTTACATGGAACCACACAGTCTCTAAGTTGGATCATTAATTCAATCGAGAAAGTTACTATGCGAGGGACAGGTATGGATAGACTTGGACCTGAAATTGATGCATAAAGATCTCAACTAAATCATATATAGATGGTGGGCAAACAAGTAAATGGGTGGAGTTGGCTCTTGTTTGTATACCCACCTAAAATTAACTTTTTTAGTAAATATGGAGATGAATCTTCTATATTACAATTCTGTAAAAGGTAGGGAGATGGACCAGACACCAGGGCTTGGGCCCAGATTTAGGGAAAGTCTGATGTTTGAGAAATATTTGGTGCATTGCCTCCGAGAGTGGTGCAGCGTACTTGCCCTTTGATCATAGGTCGCTGTGATGTCCTATGAGAGATGTATAGACGTTAAGGTTTCCCCTATCCCACCTTGCACTATGACTGTACCACAGTTGTCTAGGTCTAGTCCGTGCGGGTGTGGCCCAGTGGGGCTCCCTATTGGACGCCCTCTCGGGGGGGAGGAGGTCAGGTGCTCGACGCTCGCGGGGGCGAGCGGATTGGGTGGGTTTTTTTGACGGGTTTTTCCGTTGGATTGGGCGCGGTGTTGTTCACCCCCATGGTGGTTCCCTGGTGGGCTGGCTGCTGGGGTTCCCCCCTTGCCGTTGCTCTATAGATCAAAAAAAAAGTTGTCTAGGTCTAAATGGGTTGGGCTTCGGAATAAGGCCATTATTTAGGTCATATATATTTTTGAAAAATATCATATTTGTATCTATACTCCCAAGCCCTATATATTGTTTTTAATACCTTTGAAATCTCAGAAATATTGCAATTAAGTCCTTCCGTCAAAATAATGTGAACTCCAACCAAATACGTCAAAAAAAATCATAAATATTTATAACATTAGGGGTACATATACAAAATTCTAATGAATTTTGAGATATATATATAAAATATTAGTGAATTTAGGGAGACATATGCAAAATCTTTAAGTTTGATTTATTGGCATTTTGATGAAGGGATATAACTGTAACATTTTTTAAATAATATGTGAGAATTGGGGATATAGATACAAATATAATATTTTTCATAAGCATAATACAAAATCTCTTTAACTTTAGGAGTAATGCTATGGAATGTAACATACCACCTCTCTGTACCACTTGTCCACCTTCTTTTCCATCTTATAACCTTTTTAAGTGAAGAGAAAAAGAACTTATAACTTTTTTGACAACATTCATTACTATCCTTTCTCCCTCACCTCCCTAAAGGACACAAAATCTTTCTTCCTTTAACTCAACCGCCTACTAATTTATCACTTTCAAAATAGTTTTATCATTTCATACGTAATTTTATCACTTTCAAACGTAATTTTATCACTTTCAAATGTAATTTTATCATTTTTTAAGTAGATTGATTTTATCACTTTCTACACAATTGTACACTTAATTTTATCACTTATACAATTTTACAGCTTCCTGTGTGTTTTATCACTTATCGTAGAAATTTACCACTTCATATTCATTTTTATCACTTCCCGTTAGAAAGTGATAAAATTACATATGAAGTGATAAAATTGTGTTAAGAAGTAATATAATTGCGTAAGAAGTTATAAAATTGAGCTACCCAAGAACTGATAAAGTTACACTTAGAAGTGACAAATTGGTAAGTGATTAGACTAAAGTGGGAAGGATTTTGTGTCTTTTGCAAAGGAAGACAAGGGGAAAGGACAATAATAAATACTATCAAAAAGGTGCATGTTCCCTTTTCTCTCCACTCAAAAGATAAAAAAAATGGAAAGAAGATGACCAAGTGGCACAAGAAGATGATGTGTTGCATTTTATGTCATCCTTGCTAAATAACATGCAATGTAGCAAGAGTAATGGGCTCACATTAAGCTAATCTTTAACATCGATTGAGCCAACTCGGCCCCTCTAAAATCTAAACCAATCAAAATCTCACCAAACTTGACATCTTTTGTTAACAATTAGAGATGCAAACAGGTTGGATACGGTGCGGATATAAGGTTGATCTATGATCGTATCCGTTAAATTATCAATTTAAAGATACTATCATTCAATTATCCTATAAGTTAATAATCGGTCGGATAATCGAATCTTAATATATTTTGGTCAGAAAAGCTTATATCTATTACTTTATCTATTATACATATGGATTTAAAAAGACTATCCATTAATTGACCTATAAGCTAACAAATGGTCGAATAATCAGGTTATGGGTTACATATTTGCATCCCTACTAACAACGATATCACCAAGTTGGGATATGAGAAAATTTGATTTAAAAACAAACCAAGTAGACCAAAAGCCTGAAAACTTCCTGAAAAAATTGTGAAAGATACAGTAACTGCCATTATTATTTTATTAATATAATTTCTTTGAAAATGGGATTAACTTGTGATTTTTAAAATTTGTGAAGATTTCAAATGAAATGCAATTTATTCTTAGAAGTATGTTGAGATGAAAAATGTAATTAAATTATGAACTTTTCAAAAAATCATAGATTCATGTTACATTCCTTGGCAGCACCACAGCGTAGAGAATCTCCTTCCCTTAGCAGCACCACAATGTAGATTTTACTTTATAATCGTTTTTTGTTAAAAAAAAAAAAAAAACTTTATAAATTGTGAACCCTGAATTCTAGTGTTCTAACCCTATTCCGCTGACCTGCAGCTTTCAGCCTTTTTTTACCTTTGTTTGATTTAAAAAAAAGTTTTATTCCAAATAAAAGGAATGCAGGAATTTTCAATATTAAATATCAATCCAAGTAAAAGGAACTAAGGCTACGGTTTTTGAGTAATATTTGCTGCACTACAGTGGGTAAATAAAAAAAAATTAAATTTTCTTTAGGTGGATCTTGAAGTGCCCTACATGTCTGTACAGACTAATCTCTAATAGCACAATTCAAAAAAAATCTGAAAAATAAATAACTATTATTGGGCTCGCCCCATTGAGAGACTTTTTACTGTTCATTGGAGTTCGATTTTTTATTTTTCAGATTTTTTTAGATTGTCCAATCGAAGATCCACCCTCTGTGCAGTGGATAAATAAAAACAAATATATATATATATATATATATATATATATATTAGGTGGATCTTAAAGTGTCCTACATGTCCGTACATGCCGATCTCTAATCGAATGATCCAAAAAAATCTGAAAAATAAACAACTGTTATTGGGCTTGGCCCTTTGTGGAATTTTTTATTATTCATTAGATCTTGATTTTTTATTTTTCAGATTTTTAGATCGTCCAGTGAAAGATTGACTTATACGAACATGTTGAACTCCTAGAGACCCACTTTAAAAAATTTCAAAAATCAATTTTTTATTTACCTGTTGAGGTCTGCATCACTCATGATTTTTTGGCCATTTGAATTCTGCACATCAAACCAACTAGGAAGAATCCTCACAGCATTTTATGTGATCGGACGACTCAAAACGACAGGGTCCGCTGACCTCAAGGTTTAGGCCGTTAACCTTTATAATGTATTTAAAAAAAAAATGTATTTAAAAAAAATACCAATCGCAGATTGCGGTGAGCGTGGATCGAACACGCGACCTTCAGATCTTCAGTCTGACGCTCTCCCAACTGAGCTATCCCCGCGTTGGTGTTTGTTGAATGAATAATTTTTAATTTATATTTAATCTTAGTAGGGGTTATTTTCCAAAAATATTGTACTTTTAAAAAATATCGTATTTTTCAGTATTTTTTGACATTTGATATAATTTAAAATAAAATCATGTCTGACCTTGGGCAACCCATTTCCTCGTTTTGGTTTCCATAAAAGACCTTAACAAACCAAAGTCGGTTACTCTTTGCATTCTGTTGTTTTATTTCCAAGTACCTTACGAGCGTCCAGACAAAGTGCTCTTTGATTTTAAAATCAATAAAATTAACTGATTTTAATACTTGAGAAGTATAGAGTTTCACAACAAAGCAAACCCATTATTGAGCTTGAAGATTTTGTTGATCCCTTTTTAAAATTTTCAGCACAACACTATGGAAAATTAAAACTCAAGTTTTGATTCGTTATATGAGCATTTTGTAGGCACCCAAACAAAGAATCAGGAAGGAACCAACACCATAGCTGAACTCTTTCATCGTCCTTTGAAACTATACTTGCCCTTTCGTTTGACAGAAGTCGTCGAAGTGAAGCCCCGTGAACTGTCAGGGGTGACGACAGAGCCCAATACCAACAGTACTCGGACACTATAGGCTTTTAGGAACTTTTATTATGAACTTTTTATTGTGATGCTCTTGAGTATTCAGATGACAATATATAATAATGATGGAGATAGCACCTTAATTAATGGAGTATAACCATAAGGGGAGTTAAAGTAGAATCACCTATTAAAGATACTCCTTGCGTCCTCATTGTCCTCTATGTACTATTTTTATGGCCGACTCCAAGCATCAGGCAATTCCGGCCCTTCTCATGGCAGATGCTACAGATCATTTAAGTAACTCTCTCAAGGTTTTTTCTTTCGCAATCAGGCTGTTCATCATGTAAATGTCATTATAAAATGGATCACCTACTCGGTGACAGTGATAAGACTTATGAGTACAGTACCTAAATAAATACTCTAGGAGAGCAAGAACAGTAGTAAATTTTGTATCATGAGATGCGACCTGTTGCATTAATAGTCAATCGAAGAGCACATGAAAGCAAACAGTGCCAAGAAGGAGATCAATGTGAGCAGATGGATTAGATGATGACAGCGCAAAATGGCAGTCGAAAATGTGCCAATTAACACCAAAAAGGGTGAAGCATGCACAGAGAAGCAGGCAAACACGTTTGATCTTCTATTAGCTAGATGAACATAACACTTACTACTTTGAGGATTTAAAGTTCCAAAAAAACGAATTAAATCGCATGAATTTTTTGGCGAGTTCTAGCAGAGTCAATAAACCTCTGTGATGATGGAGATAACGATGTGTATATCTATAATCCAATCTTCAGAAAAAAAAAAAAAAAAAAAAGACAGAGAGATTTTAAATTTGCAATCCAAAAAGAAAGTCAACTATAATTTTTAGTCCTTTTACTAGAAAACATCACAGTAGGTCTTTATTTTCGGATTCTTTTAACACCATATCCATTCTGTTTACTTATGTCGTTAGGTACCGTTTCGAAAAATAGAAACCCGAAAATACCCCCCATCCCACCCGTGACGCCCATCTCCTCCATCTCAACCCGTGACGCCCCTCTCACCTCTTGGTATCCCCTCGCCCCTCTCTCTTCTCCCCTCCTGTTACCCCCTCGCCCAATCTCCCCTCCCAACCCGATGACGACGACAAGGCCTGGAGGCGGGGCTACGGCAGCAGTGAGGAGGCAGGGCGGCAGGGCCGTGGAGGACCTGCGGGAGGCAACGCGGCGACGAGGAGGCCGGGCAGCGGGGCCTAGAGGACCTGCGGGAGGCGGGGCGGCAGCGAGGAGGTGGGGCGGCGGCGAGGAGGCCGTGGGGGACCTACGGGAGGCATCGCGGCGGCGAGGAGGCCGTGGGGGACCTGCGGGAGGCAGCACGGCGGCAAGGAGGCGGGGCGGGACCTGCGGGAGGCAGCGCGGCAGCGAGGAGGCAGGGCGGCGGCGAGGACGTGGGAGACCTGCGGGAGGCTACGCAGCGGCGAGGAGGCGGGGCGGCGAGGCCGTGGGGGACTTGCGGGAGGCAGCACGGCGGCGAGGAGGCGGGGTGGCGGTGCCATGGGGGATCTGCGGGAGGTACGTCTCCTGATTTCATTTCACTTTGGGCACCTTCTATGTGTATTGTTGTTCCCCGAGATGGGTCACATGGATCCACCGCATTTTTTGATTTCACCAAGTCTCATGGCCAACGTCATGAGGGGGCAATCGTGAATGCAAGTCTCTTCTATGCTTTGGATGGGGGAAAGAATAGGAATATGTTGATAAGATGGTTGTTCTCTTTCGTTTCGTCAACTTTGATCAAAAATATAACCAGATCATGACAGATATAAGCTCGACTTTTTTTTTGAGAAGGAATTCATGTGCATATGCACTTATCATGTGCAGATGCATTCATGCATTCGCGAAGCAGCTGAGGCCTTACATGCATCTGCGGATCCTCAGACCCATAACGCTCCAAGATCTAATGTTCTACTATACTGTTTTTTGACATTAGAATGCCACTTCGATGTGACACTCGTAAAGTTGAATACGTGGGATTCTTGAGATTAAGAAAATCTCATCGAAATTTAATGAAAGATCAGAAGTCAAATGCAATACTAATTGATTCTATAGCCAAAAGGGTCACAAAACTAGGCCGGCATCATATCAGTTGGAGTACATGTTCTAGGTGTCCTTAGGTTGGAACTTATGATTATGGTGCACATGTCCAAGCCTGCGAACACTAGAGGGCACCCCTAAAACAGGGTCCTTATAGGTGACCTATAAGGTTATACAAGTGCGATATACACAGTGAAAATGAGATTCTACTGTTACTTTTCCATTCACTATATATATATATATATATATATCACTTTTAGAAATGTTGAACTGCTTCATCTCACATACTGACGCATTAGAAGATGCTTTGGGTTGGTGTAAGTAGTTATGGTAAAAGAGGGGAAAAAAAGAAGGAAAGGAGACAAGGAAAATTGATTCCTCTCTTGAATAGTTTTAATGACATCAAGAGGATCAGATGTGTGTAGTCACTTTACATGAGTCAAGTAGAGATTGTTTGTACATATAGGTAGACCAGGAGGTGGCAGCAACTTCCCTCCCCATATATACTTTCCTATCAACCTATGCTGGTCTGTGCTGAGAAGTTGATTGATGAAGCTGCTCTCAACATCCAAGGCCACTAAAATAAGGCCTCAAGCATGCCATATATACTCCCCTTAGCCAATTCTAGGAAACAAGGGGTCTTCAAGACAGTGTGCCCCCTAGACATCTTACGATAGCCTACCCCACAAATATAAGGGTGGCATGCATCACCAACATGACAACTTGATGGACATTTTGAAAAGTGCCAGTGAGATTTAAAATGTACCTGTGAATGCTTCAAAAGCTAGGATAATGACACCACATATTTTTGAAATGGCGCATCGGATGCCATCTGCCATTTCATCCGTCAACATTCATTTATCCATAGACTTGGGTCGCATTTTTTAAATGTTGGTAATGTGGTAAATGTGACTGTCGATCCCACTTCCACTCATACATACTCCACATGGTAGTTATCTACTGCTTAGGCATGATATTACAATGACATTGATATGTTCTTGAATTACAGAACACGAAGAGGATTTCTTTATGAATAAAAACTTTACCAGATAATCACGTTGGCTTTACTAATTTAAAATGTCATGAAAAGATTATTTGTGCATTTTTTAACTTCATGAGCTTATAAGTTAGTATGACCCGCTCCGAACACTAAATAAATGCCATTGAAAGAAGTTGGTTTTATGTCTGGACTTTAGGATGACATGCCATCTTAATTGGTTTTAGGTTTTATGGGTGTTCTATACTGAGTATTTAGTTCGTGAATTTGTTTGCAACTAGCTTCTTTAGGATTATATTAGTATGACAGTGGGACAAATGATTCTTTGCAATGAGTTTGAGAAAATTTGGAAAATATTAGTGCAACACTCACTAACAGCCTCTGCTTGGTCTTCTGTGTTTGATGGTCTGAACTTTATAGCTATCTACTTATAATTCATTTTCTTATATCTATCTACTTATAATTCCTGCAAGGTTTTACTTCTTAGTCAGGAGTACTATATGTTGTGACAGGTGTATGATATGGAATGAATTCCTGCAATTTTTACTTATAAGGATGAAGCTTATGTGATTCACTTATATCGAGGCATAGGATTGGATGAAATTCTAAATGATGTTAGTGCTAGATGAACATTGAGTGCCAAACAAGTGGAACTTAAATGTGCCATTCCAAAGGGATCTAATTCATCAATGAGAATGTTGAATGGAGATGATGTTGACAGGATGCTTGATATGCATACTATACTTGGATCAAAGGTAATGAATGTGGAGGTAATTGTACGTGGTG
Organism: Zantedeschia hybrid cultivar; assembly: GCA_030544215.1. Lineage (NCBI taxonomy): Eukaryota > Viridiplantae > Streptophyta > Magnoliopsida > Alismatales > Araceae > Zantedeschia > Zantedeschia hybrid cultivar. The sequence goes on along the minus strand of JARZZO010000004.1, from coordinate 10,228,144 downwards.
ATGAAGAAGTGATAAGTCTCAGGTAAATGAAATGTGTATGCATATAGTTTCATTCACTTGATCATATATTATTAATGTTTACTATGATTATAATAAACAATGAATATTTGCAGACCATATAGCACACAATCTTCTGGGAGTAACAATATGATTTTGAATTATTCTGGTGATTCAAGTCAAGATTTAAGAAAAATGACTGATCTATGGTATGACATCATTCACTCTGTTGGTCAAATCTTTAATACTGTCGAGAATCTTCGTGGAGATTTAACTAGATATGCTATATCAAGAGGATTTAATTACGTTTTTATTAAGAATGACTCGACACGTCTCACTGTACACTGTACAATTCCTTAATGTGGTTGATATCTTCATGCAATTAGGGTGGGAAAGGGACCTCACTTTCAAATCAAGAAGTTACATAATGTGCATACATGTGAAGGTGGTTTGAGCACACAGAGACATCCTAGAGCATCAAAAAAATGGTTTAGTTCTATCATAATGGAAAAGATTGAGGATACTCCATTATACCGACCTAGAGATATTAAGAAAGATATTTTTAAAGAGTATGGTGTTGATATACCTTATCATCAAGCATGGCTTGGAAAGGAGTCGGCATATAGAGAGCTTCATGGTGATAACATATGTTCTTTTGATTCGTTACGTTGGTACAAGGAAGTTGTTGAAAGGTCCAACCCAAATTGTAAGGATCGAGACTTTCGGATCCGGTTTTCGGGTCGGACCCCCGTTGTTCTAGCCCTTGTGAGGGGCGGAGGTTCTGAGTCGAATCGCGTCAGGACCTCGAGACGCGTTTTAAACGGCGTCCACCGTGGCAGACGCGTTTCAGGTTCTGCCACGTGGGTGCCACGTGGGCTGGCCTTGGGCTGCGTGTGTACGGCCCTGTCTTGTCGTCTGAACGGCGTCCGCGTGGGACGACGCCTTTTAGACTGCGACTCTGGGTGTGTCAGAGTACGGCCCTGACAAGTTGTCTGAATGGCGTCTGTGTGGGACGACGCGTTTTAGAATCTTGTCAGAGCGGCTGTCATGTCACCTGATAGGCGTCCGTGCATGTCGACGCGTTTTAGTCAGTTTCTAGTTAACCCCGCGAGCCCTCCTTCTTTCCCTCATTTTTTTCTCCTTCTCTCCTTCTCCTCCGGCGACGGCGGCGACCCCCTCCTCCTCCCTCTTTTTCTCACACCATTTCGCCTCTCCCTCCACTCCATCCTCTACCTGGCTCCTACCCCTACCACCTCCACTTCCACTGCGGCGTTCTACTCTCCGGACGGCGGCCGACGTCACGGTGGGGCTAGGACGACCTCGGCGGTACCGGCGGCGGCGTGGGGCGAGACAGGCGGACGGCTTGAAGCTCGGAGGCGTTCGAGTGTCCGGTAGGGTGACGGTTCCCACGGCTTTGTGTTTAAACCATGTTTTTCCCCGTTTATGCATGTTGTGGATCCTTGGTTTTGGGGGGTAGAATGAGCATGTTTTGGAGTTCTTTTGATGATATGGGGGATTTGCTATGATTGAGATTTCCTATGGATTGTGTGCCCCTCTTTCTCCTCCGTTTTTGGGTATTTTGGGGCTGTTTAAGTTGAAAAGGGGAGCCCTCGGGCTCATGGCAACTCTGGTTCCTGGGGTTGAAAGACGTCGTACACGGACGACGCCTTTTCAAAGGGCGTCGGGCCATCACGACGCCTTTTAGACAGGAATCGCTTGACTGAGAGTCTGCCAGTTTGGGATTCTGGGACTAAAAGACGTCATGGGTGGTCGACGCGTTTTGAATAGCGTCGGGTAGCCATGACGCCTTTTAAGGCAGAAATCCCCTGTTTAAAGATTTCGGAAAATCCTGGTTTTCTGTGCTGAATGGCGCCTGAGGATGTCGACGCCTTTTAAACGGCGTCCTCTGGTGTCGACGCCTTTTAAGGCCATATTCTGAAGACTGATTTATATAAACCTGTACATGGGGCTTGAATGGCGTCGACCTCGGTCGACGCGATTCAAGACAGAATCTCACTAATTCATGCCAGTAAAACGTGTTCATACTGCTAGATAGTTGGTTAGCACATGTTTTAGTGCACCCGACAGAGATGGATTCCTCATGATCGGATGGTTCTATGTGTGTTGTGCGATCGCGGGCTTTTCACGTGACCAGATCGCACTGTGTTGGGTTTTCAGTTACTGTGGACCTGGAGTGACATTGTAGCGCTTTATCACCCTGTGCTGGTGGGGGCGTGGGCGGGGTGACGCCTAGTGAGAGAGGGTCACCTGGTGAACCCCGGGGTCAGCTAGTACCGGTGTCGGAGTGGTACATTCGGAGAGTCACTCATGCTGAGGGAAGGGGTAGTTACCTGAGCCAGTTGGGCCGGAGTAGCGAGCGTGCTATCCGAGGGGCTACTCCTTGGTCTCAGCGGGTCGAGGTTTTTCTCACCATTGTTTGTACGGTTGGCGAGTTCTATCGAGACGGCAGTTGTGGGTTTTCTAACGGTTGGTTTAGAATGTGCATGATTATTATATTTCGACTGCATGTGTTCTCACGTAGAGAATTAGATATTGTACCTGCCACTACACTTGTTATTTTTCTGTTAGCTGTACTTTACACTTGTGGGTGTGTGCGTGGGCAGTGGGGATCGAAGGATCCCTACTGAGTCTTGTCTTGAGACTCACCCCTGCGGTTTTCAGGTGAGGACTCCCAGCAGACTTAGAGCGGCGTGTGCGGCCGGGTATGGTGTGCCTTCAGCGGTTGTTCCGGGGTATGCCCCGATGTAGTTGTTATTTATCTTTGGCCTGTATGTTTAATTATTTCCTTCTGTTGGAGAATGTAATTATTTGCTGTATCGAGTCGCATTGTAATAATTTTAATTCCTGCACTTTTACTTCAAGTCAATGCGATGTGAATGTTTAGCTTAGTTTATTATTTATTTCCCAGACTTACTAGATCCTGGTTTGGTCCCAAATTAATGATTCGGTACCCATTTAGTAATCGGATCTCCGATTATAGAGTGGCGGGTCGTTACAGTTGGTATCAGAGCATACGGTCTGGCAAATAAATAAATAACTAGGTTAAATGTTGTAATTCGGCAAATAAATACATTATCCCGTACAGGCACGGCGATAGCATAGGTTTTAGGACTCTAATTAGAACTTTTGATTTTGTAATTATAGGCGAGTAGATGGCTCCCAGGAAGAGGATGCCTGTTATTCGAGAGCGGAGAGATGTCCCTAGTGGGTCCGAGGCAGGGAGGCCGAGTGTTGAGCAGTTTATGGAGGCCATGATGGATACTATGGCTCGATATCAGACTCGAGATCCTAGCGAGGGTTCTAGTACTCGGGGAGGGACCACAGCTACACTTGAGAGGTTCTTGAAGCTGAGGCCACCTCACTTCACTGGTCGTCCCGACCCTGACGAGGCCATTCATTGGCTTAGAGAGATTCAGAAGACTTTTGATACTATGGACTGTGCAGCGGTAGAGAGGACCCCACTGGCTACTTTCATGCTGAAGGATAGCGCCTATGACTGGTGGACCACACTGAAGAGTTTGTCTTATGGGGACAGGAGTCTTAGGGAAATTTCTTGGGAGACCTTTGTCAAGGAGTTCAATGCACAATATTTCCCTAGACATGTCCAGCGAGCTAAGGAGAGGGAGTTTATGGATCTGACGCAGGGGAGTATGACGGTACTTGAGTACGAGGCGAAGTTTGTTTCGCTGGGACGGTTCGTGCCTTTCATATCTGGGGACGAGGTACGTCGCACGGAGAGGTTTGTGGATGGGCTTAGGCTCAGTTTGAGGAACTTCATGGCGTCCCATTGTTGTACAGACTTGGCGTCAGCAGTTAGGCGTGCAGCAGCTGTAGAGGCTCAGCAGATCCAGTCGGCCCGGGAGAGAGGGCAGACTGTTCAGGGGCCAGCGCGAGGCAGGGGTAAGGCAGCGGCACCGGCTCCTTCTGTTGGATCGGGATCGTCTTCTCTCGGCTCCCGATTCAGGAGATTCTTCAGGGGTGGTGGCAGCAGTAGTGGCAGCAGCGGCAGCAGCAGGCCCAGGCAGGGTCAGCAGAGTCAGACAGTGTCCAGTGCACAGCAGGAGCCAGCTCAGAGGCTTCCGGCAGTTTGTCAGCAGTGTGGTGGTGCCCATGGCGGGACTCAGTGTCCCACTCTTCCCAGGAGATGTTTTACTTGCGGCCAACAGGGCCATCTGGCGAGGCAGTGCCCACAGGGGCATAGTCAGGGGCAGGGTCATGGCGATCAGAAGAAGCCGAGGACTCAGGGGAGAGTGCTGGCTATCACCAGGAGGGAGGCTCGCGCGTCCAACTTGGTGGAAGGTACACTCTCTGTCCTTGGGAACTCTGCGCATGTGTTGATCGATTCAGGTGCTTCACATTCTTTTATTTCCGAGCAGTTCCTAGATATTCTTTCTGCACCCGTTGATGAGTTGTCTGATGGTTGAGGTTCCCTCTGGAGACTTCATGATATCTTATAATTGTTTGAGGGATATTCCCTTGACCATTGAGGGTCAGGTACTACCTGCCCAGTTGGTCGTACTTGCTATTCGTGATTTCGATATCATCCTGGGTATGGATTGGTTGGAAGCCTTTTATGTGGAGGTGGACTGCCACAGGAAGAGGGTGCGCTTCTCTATTCCGGACATCCCGACCTTCTTCTTCCAAGGTATTAGGCTTTCTTCTCGAGGTATTCTCATTTCTGCCTTTAAGGCACGGAGGTTGCTTGCTGGTGGCTGCGAGGCTTTCTTAGCCTCTGTTGTTGTTTCTGATGTTCGTGCTAGTCCCAGTCCTTGGGAGGTGCCGGTTGTTTGTGAGTTCGTAGATGTTTTTCCTGAGGAGCTGCCTGGCCTTCCTCCTCGGCGAGAGGTCGAGTTTACCATCGAGCTTGCACCAGGTACGGCGCCCTTGTCTAAGGCCCCGTATCGGATGGCGCCAGCCGAACTCGCTGAGTTGAAGGCGCAGTTGCAGGAGTTGTTAGATAAGGGTTTCATTCGTCCCAGTACGTCTCCTTGGGGTGCTCCAGTTCTGTTTGTCAGGAAGAAGGATGGTTCCTTGAGATTGTGCATCGATTATAGGCAGCTGAACCAAGTAACAATAAAGAATAAGTACCCGCTTCCTAGGATCGACGATTTGATGGATCAGTTGCAGACAGCGAGGGTGTTTTCCAAGATCGATCTGAGATCTGGGTATTATCAGATGAGAATCAGGGATGTGGATGTTAGTAAGACGGCTTTCAGGACTCGGTATGGGCATTATGAGTTTTTGGTTATGCCCTTCGGCTTAACCAATGCTCCGGCGGCCTTTATGGATCTGATGAACCGAGTCTTCAGGACCTACCTGGACCAGTTTGTGGTTGTGTTTGTTGATGATATTCTGATCTATTCTTCTTCTGAGGAAGAGCACGCTGCTCATCTTCGGGCAGTGTTGCAGGTCCTGAGAGAGCACCAACTTTATGCTAAGTTCAGCAAATGTGAATTTTGGTTGAACGAGGTGCACTTCCTTGGGCACGTTATTTCTGGTGAAGGCATCGCAGTGGATCCAGCTAAGATAGAGGCAGTGATGGACTGGAGCAGGCCGACTTCAGTGACTGAAATCATGAGCTTTCTGGGGCTTGCCGGTTATTACAGGCGGTTTGTTCAGGGATTTTCTTCAATAGCGGCCCCCTTGTCGAGGTTGACTCGAAAGGGAGTTCGTTTTGTATGGACTGAGGATTGTGAGCAGAGTTTTATTGAGCTAAAAACTCGTCTCACGTCAGCCCCAGTGTTGGTGCTTCCATCTGGGTCAGGTGGATTTGTGGTTTACTCAGATGCGTCCCGTCGAGGTTTGGGAGCAGTCCTTATGCAGCATGGCAGGGTAGTTGCTTATGCTTCTCGGCAGCTGAAGAGGCATGAAGAGAACTATCCTACTCATGATTTGGAGCTTGCAGCTGTGGTATTTGCACTGAAGATCTGGAGGCATTACTTATATGGAGAGAAGTTTCAGGTTTTTACAGATCACAAGAGCTTGAAATATGTGTTCACTCAGAGAGACCTGAATCTGAGACAGCGGAGGTGGATGGAGTTTATTAAGGATTATGACTTTGACCTTTCTTATCATCCGGGCAAGGCGAATGTGGTGGCAGACGCTTTGAGTCGGAAAACGGTCATGTCATACGTCATGATTCGGGAGTGGAAATTGTTCGAGCAGGTGGTGGAATCCTCCTTTAGGGTTCCACGTGAAGAGGATAGAGCGGTGCTTGCTAGCTTAACTGTAAGACCGGCTGTGTACCATGCTGTGATTGAGGCTCAGAGGGCAGATGCTGAGTTACCGCAGATTCTCTAGAGGCCTGAGGTTGAGTTGTGGGATGATGGTACCGTCAGATTCAGAGGCAGACTCTATGTCCCGACTGAGGAAGACGTGCGCAGATGTGTTCTTGATGAGGCGCACCGTTCGAGGTATGCAGTGCATCCCGGGACAACAAAGATGTATCACTGTTTGAGGAGGCACTTCTGGTGGCCCGGTATGAAAAGAGAGGTGGCTGAGTATGTGGCTAGATGTATGACATGCCAGCAGGTTAAAGCCGAGCATCAGAGACCAGGAGGGTTGCTGCAGCCCTTGCCGATTCCTGAATGGAAATGGGAGCATGTGACGATGGACTTTGTGATGGGTTTGCCTGCATCCCCTAGCAGGAGAGACGCTATCTGGGTTATCGTTGATCGGCTGACCAAGTCGGCACACTTCCTAGCCATTAGGAAGGACTGGTCGGTCGGCAAGCTGGCTAAGTTGTTTGTGGACCGGATTATCTCTCTGCACGGGGTACCCTTGTCCATTGTATCGGATCGAGATCCGAGGTTTACTTCCAGATTCTGGAAGAGCTTTCAGCAGGCGCTAGACACTCAGTTGGCTTTCAGCTCGGCCTACCATCCAGAGACTGACGGGCAGTCGGAGAGGACTATTCAGACCTTGGAGGATATGCTCAGGGCGTGTTGCCTAGACTGGGGAGGTTCGTGGGAACAACACTTGTCCACCGTGGAGTTTGCCTACAACAACAGCTATCATTCTAGCATCGGCATGGCGCCTTATGAGGCTTTGTATGGGCGGCCGTGTCGATCTCCGGTGTGTTGGTCCGAGATCGGTGAGAGGCAGATAGCAGGACCTGAGTTAGTGCAGCAGTGTGCTGAGATTGCCAGGACGGTTCGGCAGAGGTTGACCGCAGCTCAGAACAGACAGAAGAGTTATGCTGACATCCGACGGAGACCACTTGAATTTGAGGTTGGGGACCACGTGTTTCTCCGAGTCTCACCCTCCAAGGGTGTGATGAGATTCGAGAAGCGAGGCAAGCTGAGTCCGCGATATATTGGACCTTTTCCCATTCTTGCTCGAATTGGGGAAACCGCGTATCAGCTGGCCTTGCCGCCCAGTCTTGCAGGAGTGCACGATGTGTTCCATGTGTCCTTGCTGAGGAAGTACGTTCAGGATCTGTCCCATGTGTTGGATTTTTCAGAGTTGGAGGTCGCTGAGGATTTGTCATTCCCAGAGTATCCGGTTCGTATTGAGGATCGCAGAGATCAGGTCTTGCGGAACAAGGTCGTACCGTTGGTCAAGGTGATTTGGCAGTACCGCTCCGGAGGTGAGGCGACCTGGGAGCGAGAGGATGAGATGCGGGAGCAATTTCCTTACCTCTTTTTGTGAGTATTCCCGTGAACTTGTATCCCCGTTGTGACCTTGGTATTCCTAACAATCAATTTCGAGGGCGAAATTTCTTTTAAGGGGGGGAGAATGTAAGGATCGAGACTTTCGGATCCGGTTTTCGGGTCGGACCCCCGTTGTTCTAGCCCTTGTGAGGGGCGGAGGTTCTGAGTCGAATCGCGTCAGGACCTCGAGACGCGTTTTAAACGGCGTCCACCGTGGCAGACAAGTTTCAGGTTCTGCCACGTGGGTGCCACGTGGGCTGGCCTTGGGCCGCATGTGTACGGCCCTGTCTTGTCGTCTGAACGGCGTCCGCGTGGGACGACGCCTTTTAGATTGCGACTCTGGGTGTGTCAGAGTACGGCCCTGACAAGTTGTCTGAATGGCGTCTGTGTGGGACGACGCGTTTCAGAATCTTGTCAGAGCGGCTGTCTTGTCACCTGATAGGCGTCCGTGCATGTCGACGCGTTTTAGTCAGTTTCTGGTTAACCCCGCGAGCCCTCCTTCTTTCCCTCATTTTTTTCTCCTTCTCTCCTTCTCCTCCGGCGACGGCGGCGACCCCCTCCTCCTCCCTCTTTTTCTCACACCATTTCGCCTCTCCCTCCACTCCATCCTCTACCTGGCTCCTATCCCTACCACCTCCACTTCCACTGCGGCGTTCTACTCTCCGGACGGCGGCCGACGTCACGGTGGGGCTAGGACGACCTCGGCGGTACCGGCGGCGGCGTGGGGCGAGACAGGCGGACGGCTTGAAGCTCGGAGGCGTTCGAGTGTCCGGTAGGGTGACGGTTCCCACGGCTTTGTGTTTAAACCATGTTTTTCCCCGTTTATGCATGTTGTGGATCCTTGGTTTTGGGGGGTAGAATGAGCATGTTTTGGAGTTCTTTTGATGATATGGGGGATTTGCTATGATTGAGATTTCCTATGGATTGTGTGCCCCTCTTTCTCCTCCGTTTTTGGGTATTTTGGGGCTGTTTAAGTTGAAAAGGGGAGCCCTCGGGCTCATGGCAACTCTGGTTCCTAGGGTTGAAAGACGTCGTACACGGACGACGCCTTTTCAAAGGGCGTCGGGCCATCACGACGCCTTTTAGACAGGAATCGCCTGACTGAGAGTCTGCCAGTTTGGGATTCTGGGACTAAAAGACGTCATGGGTGGTCGACGCGTTTTGAATAGCGTCGGGTAGCCATGATGCCTTTTAAGGCAGAAATCCCCTGTTTAAAGATTTCGGAAAATCCTGGTTTTCTGTGCTGAATGGCGCCTGAGGATGTCGACGCCTTTTAAACGGCGTCCTCTGGTGTCGACGCCTTTTAAGGCCATATTCTGAAGACTGATTTATATAAACCTGTACATGGGGCTTGAATGGCGTCGACCTCGGTCAACGCGATTCAAGACAGAATCTCACTAATTCATGCCAGTAAAACGTGTTCATACTGCTAGATAGTTGGTTAGCACATGTTTTAGTGCACCCGACAGAGATGGATTCCTCATGATCGGATGGTTCTATGTGTGTTGTGCGATCGCGGGCTTTTCACGTGACCGGATCGCACTGTGTTGGGTTTTCAGTTACTGTGGACCTGGAGTGACATTGTAGCACTTTATCACCCTGTGCTGGTGGGGGCGTGAGCACAGCGCCGGTGGGGGCGTGGGCGGGGTGACGCCTAGTGAGAGAGGGTCACCTGGTGAACCCCGGGGTCAGCTAGTACCGGTGTCGGAGTGGTACATTCGGAGAGTCACTCATGCTGAGGGAAGGGGTAGTTACCTGAGCCAGTTGGGCCGGAGTAGCGAGCGTGCTATCCGAGGGGCTACTCCTTGGTCTCAGCGGGTCGAGGTTTTTCTCACCATTGTTTGTACGGTTGGCGAGTTCTATCGAGACGGCAGTTGTGGGTTTTCTAACGGTTGGTTTAGAATGTGCATGATTATTATATTTCGACTGCATGTGTTCTCACGTAGAGAATTAGATATTGTACCTGCCACTACACTTGTTATTTTTCTGTTAGCTGTACTTTACACTTGTGGGTGTGTGCGTGGGCAGTGGGGATCGAAGGATCCCTACTGAGTCTTGTCTTGAGACTCACCCCTGCGGTTTTCAGGTGAGGACTCCCAGCAGACTTAGAGCGGCGTGTGCGGCTGGGTATGGTGTGCCTTCAGCGGTTGTTCCGGGGTATGCCCCGATGTAGTTGTTATTTATCTTTGGCATGTATGTTTAATTATTTCCTTCTGTTGGAGAATGTAATTATTTGCTGTATCGAGTCGCATTGTAATAATTTTAATTCCTGCACTTTTACTTCAAGTCAATGCGATGTGAATGTTTAGCTTAGTTTATTATTTATTTCCCAGACTTACTAGATCCTGATTTGGTCCCAAATTAATGATTCGGTACCCATTTAGTAATCGGATCCCCGATTATAGGGTGGCGGGTCGTTACACAAATAGCATTGTAGAGCTTGATGTCTCTACTGATGGTCTGTTTATAAGATTTTTTGTGTGCTTTCATGTATGTATCCTTGGCTTTCAGATGGGATGCAGACCTATGTTGTTCCTTGATGGCATATTTAAAAAAGACAAGTACAAGGGTGTTCTTCTTTCTGCAACTGCACTCAATGGGGAGAATGAGTTATTTCCACTTGCTTATGCAGTATGTGCTGTTGAAAATGAAACTAACTGGAAGTGATTTTTATTACAAGTTAGAAAGGATGGGTTTGATACTCGCAGGATTACATTTGTCTCTGATAGATGTAAAGGATTACTAGAGGCCATTCTAATTGTTTTCCCTGAATCTCATAATACATATTGTTTGAGACACTTGAAAGCAAATTTTTTAAAACAAGTTGCAGGAAAATATCATGGTACTACAAAGAAAACATTGTTGTCCTTATTTGATGAGGCAGCATATGCATATAGAGTAGAAGAGCATGAAGCAGCCTTACAAATAATGGGTGGAATATCACAAGAGGCTGAAATGGGCAAGGCAATCAAATCCAAATTATTGGGCAAATACTTACTTTCAAGGTGAGAGATACGGTGAAATGTACTCAAATGCTGCAGAGTCATTTAATGCATGGGTCATTGAAGCACAAAATCTACCAATTTTACACATGGTGGAACGTATTCGAACACAAATCATGGACTTAGCATATAGAAGAAGAAATGAATGTGCGAAATGGCAAACAAGATTATGTCCCTCCATTGATACAAAGATGAAGAACTTGATGGACACCTCTCGGGGTATTCTTGTTAATTGCTCGAACGGCATTGTGTTTGAAGTCATGACTCGGCCTTCTACTGTAGTGAACCTTCAGGACGGTACTTGTTCTTGTAGAAGATGGCAAATTTTAAGATTGCCATGTAAGCATGTGTGTGCAGTGATCCACAAAATATGAGAGAATGTTGAAAATTATTATTCATTGTATTTCACTTCTACCCTATATCGCAACTGTTATGAGAAGACTATTCAACCAATTCCAAATATTGATAAACCAAAAGCAGATGTTTGTGATATTGAGGTTAGGCCTCCTGAAACAAAAAGACAGCCTGGAAGACGAAAGAAGAATAGAATTCCATCACAACAATCACTAGAACCATATAAGATGGTATATAATTGTTCACGATGCAAACAATCAAGTCACAACAAAAAATCATGTTCCAATCCAATAGCTGAGTAGGCATGAATTTTTTACCCAAATGTATATTTATTCCATTTAAGCCTATATTCTTTTTCTTAGCTTTTAATTTCTAACTTGATTTTGCTATATAGCAATGGCACATCGTCCTCCCATCCCTCTCATGCAATGCATAGCTGGACATGGTTACTGTTTACTTAGGACAAGTCAAATTGAAAGAAATCTAGGGCGACGTTACTACAAATGTAAGGTATAAACTTAATTTGTTATTTTGTTTTACTTTGTCATAGTACTAATTCATATTTTATTTTTGAAGCAGAATGAAGATTGCAATTTTTTCATGTGGTGTGACGAGCTCCAAAATTTTGTAGCATCTTCTTCTTCAAATTGTTATTGTCACAAGGATGATCGGATCAGATGTTTAGAGAAGCGTATTGATGTTTTAGATAAAGAATTAGAGCATTACATAGTTCTCTTAAAGAAATATAAGATGGTTGCCCAAGTTTTACCTAAGGCTTTTTCTTTTCTAACCGTGTCCAATGCTAATGGTGGGAGTGATGGTGATTCTGATGAAGTAGAGATTGTATCGAGACTTCTATCTTTATGATGTTTAGGAGACTGCATTATATGTAGTATTTTTGTTATGTTTGTGACTTCTATCCTAAGGTATGTTTGTTATCATATACTACGTACGCTTTAGTATGTTTGGAAACTTATGACAGTTTTTGGACAATTATTTTGTTAGAATGTACTTTAAACCGAATGATGTGTGTTTTAAAATATTATTATGTGTCATGTGGTTGTGTGGTTGCATGGTGATGATGGAAGTGATGGTGAGAAAACTTATTATGCCTTTTAATTTCCAATGAACTCATAGGGAAACTTATGACAAAACTCATAGGGATCTATTGTGCTGTCCAAGATGCTAGATTAGATATACAACTTTGCAAGAAAAGCACAACTATCTGTAACGAAATATTCTAATGCTCCTTGGAAACTGCAGTCTGCCACTAGAAGGAAACAGTGTAGAAACTGAATAAAAGATAAACACAAGGAAATCCAGTCATTTACTAAAAACTCCTTATAATCTCAACTATATTTGGCAAATATTTTAGGAAATTGGTAAAAAGTTCGTAAATACTTTGGAATATCAATTTGAAAATGCTTCTTAAAAAGGGATTCTTTAATTCCTAAATAAAAGTGAGATTACGAGAAATTTTTATTAAATATAGATGTTACAAAGATCTTTTAGAGACTAAAAACTAAAAAGACACTTTAGTATATAGCCCATTACATGCAATATTCAACTATATGCCCTATAGTAGACTAAAAACCAGAATATACATGCCCCTTACATGCAATATTCAATTATATGCCGTCTTCCTCTTACAAGAAACTCCAACCCACCGGTCAATTCCCCCTCTGGGCACAAGTGATTCAAATTTGCAGTCACAAATCCGCAATGCACATACCACCGTTTTAAGTTTTAACTGCCCAGTCTATTCTTCACGGGCTTTTCAGTCCACAACGACCTCAATCCGAAATGTCTCGCAGCGACATACGTTAATCCACTCGTATAAGCCCCGGCCACTTCTTCATAGAGGGTAATCTTGTCATTTAAGGCAGCTATCCTAAACGTCCGTTAACGAGAATGTGAGTTGTGGTCCTGTGGACCGGAAATTATAAAACGTCAAATAGGAGGACCGGCTATAGTGAAATGTGGGATGGTGGACCGGCAATCAAACTGCAGGTTCGTTTTTATACTGCAGGTCAAATTCTCGGAAAAAAAACTAAGCCGGGAGAACACAAATAACTTTTAAAACCGTATGAAGATCGTGCACTCTGAACACCCACTACGTGATGTTGACAGAGGAATTGGCCTTTAATTTGGAGGATACAAAGAACGAGTACGAGCATTACAGGAAGATAAGAGATCTTCTACGTTTAGATTTGGATTGGAATCAGTCACTAAAGAGAGAAAAAGATTTCAAAAAATCTCTTTACATGGTGCTTTTCCCATTCTGGGAGAGGAATTTTTATAAAAGACTCTCATTTTCTCTATGTACTGATTGAGTTCAATCTGAACTCGTACGGAGAAGAACCGCACTCTTACATGAAGTGTTCACTGGATAGATGCGTGGGAGGAAGCCATTTATTTATGATTTCCGGTATAAGAGGTTGAGTCATCACCGTGCATGTTTTGGCACTGTGCTGGTGTACGCCCAAACTGCCATGCGTGACTGCCCCACCATGTCACCCAGCCAATCAGCGATCGGATAAGAAAGAGAAGATTAGTGCAGAATTATCGATCCTTGGTATACCATTTTTTATTTTTATTTTTTTAAGCTTAGTATACTTTTGTTTTTGGTAGGTAGAATTATCCTTGGGATATTCCGTGGGAGGAACCATATACCCCATGTTAGAGAGCAACTATTCAGAAGTAAAGACAAGTCCTTAGCATCAGCACGGACACCGTTGGTTTTCCTTTATGCTTAGGTGAAAAATATAGTTAACAGCAAAATAAACTATAGCATGCAATTGCAGAGACCTTAAAGAGTGCCCTTCAAACCTGAGAATTAGATACGTGAGGCACAGGAAGAAGGAAAAGATCATGAGCACCTGGTGAGGTATTTCATTCATTTGTTTATTTATTTATGTATTTTTTCCGGGTTGGGGTGAATGTGGAATAAACATCTCGAGGTTAGCCTTTATCTGTAAATAAAAGAGTATGTCGATAACGACTGCAATAAGATTAAAAAAAAACATGCAAAAATCAAACACGATAAATTAAGTAGAGCCTAAATTTAACCAAATTCTGACCGAAAGATCTTTTGCCTTCATTGCTTTGAAGAATGTTCTCTTATTCTTCGTGGGAGCTTTCAAGCTTTTTTGATTCCATGCGACAGCTCTGTTCCCAAAACCGAAAAGACTTTATTGATTATACCTTTAACATATGAGAGGAGATCTTCTTTAGATTGGAATCTAACAGTACTAAAGAGGGCCAAACATTACAAAAAAAACCTCATGTGATTTCAAAATTTAGCAAATACTTGGACCCTCCTTCTCTCCGTACTATTAGACTCCGGTTCAAACGTGTACTGAGAGAATCTCTTCTCTTAACATATTGTTGCACCGAGCAATCCAGAAACATGGCTTCTACCTTTTAATTTGTTCCCAGGCATCTAAAACCTTAATAGCGTGCAACAGTTGAACCTTCCCCTTTGGGCTGAAAGCTTGTGAACAATGATTCCTCGAAGGTAAAAGTGCAAAGCGTTGGATTGAAGAGTGTGTGGAATTAGGCTCCTCAATAACCACCTTATCTTGCCATTGGGACTCAGAAGACAAGAAGTCACAATTTGCCATTGAAATCAGCTTGCGTAGGCGCCTATGTACTTGTTTACCATTTTAGAGCAAACATTAAAGCTGGTTACTTAGTTTCATTCACTATCAAACCAATAGCATCAATAGAATCTCGAGTGGATGAACAAAGAGGCAGGCAACTGAGGTAATTAGCAATAGGGACTGGTGTACATGGAGCTCTGTCCCTTTTATATTCATCTGCGCAGGATTAAGAGAAGGGAAGGGACTGAAAATGGGAAAGATGGCCAGTTGGATTAGACTATGCCAGTACCAACAAGGGCCTCAAGTGCAGAATCCACTCAATTGTCTCAGCATCTGGTTGGTGTTCATGACTTGTAGTGCCGGATGTGAAACATGCAAGGGATAATTTCACATTAACCACTCTTAGAAAAGGGATAATTTCATGCTAACAACTCTTATACGTTAAGCATTTAAAAAATGACATACTTATTTACATATTATCTTATATACCATTCTCATATTTATAATGTTCTAAAATTGCCACCGCAATGACACATTTGATATATATAAATGTTTCATATATGCCACTGAAATGATATTCTTGATTTTGTAAGGATTTGTATAATAATATGTAAATAAGCATGATATTTTTTTAAAATTTAATACATGAGAGTGGTTAGTATGAAATTATCCCAGCATAGAAGCACCCAGTTTGGAATCCTGAAATCAGTCGAGTGGACGGCTTCGTAACTTTTCCCAGCTTCACAACATGCTTTTCTGCGCAAGTGGTTGCCAACCTTCATTGTACTCGACCTTGGTGTTTAGTGTTTACCCACTCGTTCTGTGAAATCTCCAGTACATTAATATGATCATGTGAGTCCAAATTAACATATTATTAATAATAAAGACATAATAAATCACTTTGAGGCATTTTACACGTCAGTTCAGAGTCAGATGAAACATGGGGATTTTTTTGGGATACCTAGCTAAATTTGATACGTACTGATTTTTCAGGATATCAAAATGGTACCTAGACTTTCTAGAACATATTCTATCTCATGCCTCCTCGTTTTTCCTTTTTTTTTTTTTTTTTCAACAAGCAGCAGCATATCAGTTTCAGAACTGTTTTCTTTTCTTTTTCTTTTTCTTTTCGTTGCTCCTAGAGCAGTGGCTAGGGAAAAATCTATGTACCAGGGATTTAATCCTACGCATCCCTGCCAAAAACCAGGCCCCAGGCCAACAACTAGCGCACAAGGCGCCCTCCCAGCGCACGAGGCGCACTCCCAAAGCCCACAGTTTTAAACAACGTCATGTTCAGCTATTTTATTTCTCAGACATTTACGACACACTCGGTCACTCGTAGAAACAATATTTATGCCAACAGACGCCAAATGTGATACATCATCCTTCATGGAATGCCATGAAATGTCCTCATGTCGGGATTTAGGCTGTCCGAAAAGCAACAAAACGTAGAAGCAGAAAGCAAGTAATGAACTTAACCATCATTTCTGGGAATTCCACCATCCTCTTCCATGAGTACCATAAAGAAAGAGGCTGCTAGGCAACAAAATCAGACTTAGTTTTTGATCCTGGAAATTTGTTGGACTTAACAAGAGATTTTGAAGAATTGTTTCCACAACCACAAGTCTCAAAGCATCAACGGGAACTTGCAGGCTGCAGCAAGATATTGAAGTCAGTCAGTAGCCTTCCATAGTTTGATGTTAGTCTCTAAACATGATTATTCTTCAAATAATATCAGTCATGTCATGCTTGGAAAGATAATTAGCCATGGAATCTATATGATCAAGTTGCAGTATGCTTTTTGTAACCTTAGAACTAAAAGGCACCTACGACATGCAGCAGCAGTTTTTAGCATTTAAGGGATCAACAACCATGTTACCTCAGAAGACACAGGATGCCCATATAGATTTGTCAAACAGACCAAAACATAGTCAAGAACATGAACAAAAGAGAGTTATCAATGACACAAGTTCAAGGAATAACCCATTCGCAGACAAAAAGTAGTTGGCACAAAATAGTGGCAGGAAGAACTTACCAATGAAGAGGTTCAGTGTTCACTTCAGTTTCTCAAAGAGCCTTGGAGCAACCTGCATTTCAAATACAAATTCAACCAGCTTGGATCAAACTTTGATACGACCCAAAAGAGAATAAGAGACAAGGTGATCGAAAGTTGCTTACACATTGGTCAACACACGACCAGTAATCAAAGTATTGCCCTGTGCAGTGTTTGTGCCCCGTTTCATCACCTTTGACTCTCTCAATGCATTTCTACAAAAGTTAAAAACAATAACTTGATTGCTAGCGAAGTAAAAACAGCTGCACAGGGTACCTTAATGGCAGAAAAAACAGAAGATAGAACAAGATGAGCAAAAAGGCAACAAAAACAGAGATGCCAAACAAAAGCTGCAAAAGATAGCAGGGAAAAAAGGTTGTGTATCAAGTGGCCATATGGCCCATGTTGAGTCACAGGAAAGAAAAATGGTGACCAACAGGAAGAAGTATGGTCCCAAGAATGACATGCCCATTCCCAATCACAGACCCAGCAAAACTCTGAACATCAGATGGAGATTATTGTCTTGTTTATCAGCCAAAGCTTTCTCCGAATGTTGTGCATTTAATTGAATTAATTAAAGAAATGCCTCTTTTGTGGTTAATAAAGTATGAGCCTTGAATGCCAAAAGATTCAGTACATTTTGACTCATTCAGTTTAGTAGGATGCCACCCAATCCCCAGAAGCTTCATCATCCATATGCTGTAGGCCACCACCTCCATGATTAACAGGGCGAGGCACGAGCAGGATCAATCATATGCAATGGACAGCTACAATTGAGCTTGGACTGTGCATCATTGCCATACAATGGATGTGTTGCATCAAGATAGCATGCTACATGCAGCCAAAAGCTCTTTTATTAGAGATAATCATATTTTAAGCCTTGAAAATATAGTCTATTTACAAATAAGCCCTCCTAATCTAACTATTTATTTACAAGCCCTCACAATCCCCCGTGAATTGGTGCAAGGCCCCACAATTTACAAAAAAGCCCCTGAGAGTGTTACAAAAAGGCCCCTAGAAAAGGATTATTTGTAAGAAACTTGTAGATGTGGGGGCTTATTTGTAAATAGTTGGATTAGGAGGAGTGCTTTGTAATATCAAAACTTTATGAGGGTTGAACATCAAAAAAAAACCTTTATTCTATTAGCATGGATGTATTAGGGATATTTTGTTTTCATGGCTTTTATATTAATGGTAATCTTGACGTCACTCAAAGAAATGCACGCACTTATCATAACATTGCTGCTGCAAAAGCCATGAAACTGCTGTTTGACATTTTGCTAGTCCTCGCATGCATTTCTAACTCTTAGGTTGCTCATCTTTCAAAAGAAAGCTCTTCTAGTTAGGAAACAAATTGGATATACAAACACATCTTTAGAGTCTGGGGTGCCTCTTGTTTGGTTAGTGAACACACAAGAGTCACTCACCTGTGAAATAAAGATGCAAACACAGACATTAAAATGGCTTTTTACAGTATTCTTTCTCTTTTGGCAATATGATGTTGATACTTTTTATGGTCTTTTGTAAATTTTTATTTTTTCTCTTTTAGCAATATGATGTTGATATTTTTATGGTCTTCTTTTTACTTTTTGGATGTCTTATCAACCCCAACGCCCATTAAACTTTATACAATTTAATGATGAAGTAAATCTCTACCAGACAAAAGTATTCAAAATTATGCGACAGATCCTCCTCAATAGGCATTGAATTGGAAAGCAACCATTGGAATATCACTCTTAGAAGGGAACCTATAGGCATTGAATTGGATCAACTATTGCTTGTTCTCAACAATATCCATCAGGTTTATCCTACTAATCTGCAGAAGGACTCAAGACATTAGGGATGGAATAGTAAAGGGGCATTTTCCGTCAATGCTCATGCCAAAATTCTAAGTGATAGAGGCTTGAGAGTCACTTGGCATCACTTTGTGTGGTCTAATTTCCTTCCCACCAAAATAAAGATTTTTCTTTATGGCATTTAGGAGACTTCCCACTTTGGTCAGATTAAAGTATATTCTCCATGTTCAAAATTCAAAATGTCTTTTCTGTGGTATTCTGGATGAGAATGCTGATCATTTGTTTTTGCACTGTGGAGTCATTAATGTTTTGTGGAAAACCATAGGGTTACTTCTCTCTTTTCAATGGAAGGACTTCCAGGATATCCCAAACCTTCTCCAAGATTGGAATGGGATTTGTCCAAACCCGTCTGAGCACAAGATTTGGTCATCTTTTTGCCAACTATGTTATGGTCTATCTGGATTGAAAGGAATTCAAGAATTTTCAGTCAAAGATTCAACCGGATATCTGATATTTTGGTAAGAGCTGTCATGTGGTCTTATGACTGGGGGAAAGCTGCTGGGTTACTTTCTAATATTAGGACTCTTCTTTGTTACTTGCTGTTCTAAATTACAAGAAGTTGTTTCTGTAATTTGCCTTTTATTTATCCTCTGGATAAAATTTAGATGGTTGAGTTAGGTAGTTGTGAGGTGACATTGTATCTTGACTTCGGTCATATTGTAACTTCTTTTTTTTATTAATGAATTGTGACCTTTGGTCACCTTCCAAACAAAAAGATCCTCCTTAGTAAATTTCATAATTTATTTCCATATATCCACTATGCTGTTTTTAGACACATGGTTCGTAATTCTCACCAAGGATGCAAGCAGACATTTCAATGTAGATGCAAGCTGTTTTTGAATTTGATGAGTACTATCCATAACCTGTCTGATAACAATAAGGTATATATTCATCAGAAACCATAATGTAATCGATAATGATATTTCTGTTAAAATATTGGATAATCCAATGATAATCAGTTTATTATTTTAGTATCAGCATAAAAAATTAATTTATAAATGGCATCCATGACCCATACATTAAGTTTTCAGTTTTGGCTAGTAGGCCCAATAGCCAACTAAATATTCGAAATTGGGTCAGTTATTGGATTATTGGTTACCATTTGCACCCTAATTCTCACTTGCCCCTTCTGTACTCTGCACGGCTATTCAAGATAAACTTACACATTCTACAAGACTTCTTCCCAGCTCTGAAATATGCATAACTAGCTGGCAATTATTTCCACCATTTTTTGAATCATAGGAGTAAAATTATACTAAAAGGATAACCTGAACAAACAGAAAAGGCAAGCAAGAAAGCTTAAAAAAGAGAACTCTATGCAAAGGTGCTACTAAATCCAGCAAAAAAAAAAAAAAACTAAAAGGAATGTGGCACCATCAAACTCTTAAGAATATCCCACCAAAGGATACTCAAAAACCCGAGGAAAGGGAACTCAAGAAAATATATTATGATTGAGAGAAAGACATTCCCCATCACAGACACAGAATTCCATGCAGCCTACTAGTCCTTGCCCAGGTGCTTCAAAAGGTGCCTACCTAGCAGATAGGTTATGATCACCATGCAATTGCATATTACACACACACACACATATAGGAATGTTGTGGTGCAACCAAGGCCTTCTATGCAAACTGGTTGCACAGTACATTTCGGCCCCACCCCAATGTTGGAAAAAAATAAAGTTCACCATAAAATTTTAAAATTTCAATTAGCCCCCTAGGGTAATTTTCATCCCTTAGAACTTAGTATTTATTGTTGGATCGTATCTGAATTGATTGTAGCCATCCAATCAGGTGAGAACAAATTGGTGATGAATACTAAAACCCTAGGGGATAAGAACAATCCTAAGGTAATCTGACCAATTTTCTATTTTTTGACTATTTTTTCATAATTTTTTAAAAATCGAATTTGCAAGTATCCGATGGACGATCACGATTGAGTTTCACAATGGGACACAATCAGACTATTGAAATAAAGTCCCCAATGGATGAAAACAACCATAAGGGGGTAATTAAATATTTAAAAATTTATGATAAATTTTACTTTATTTTATACTATGGGAAAGGGGTCCAAAAAAATGCGTGCAACCTATTCACATCTATTGGGAGTGGACTCCTTCTTTTTAGGAATGTTGCGGCACCTTCAGCACCTAAAATTCACAGGAGGGTATGATTGGCGAAGAAAGTAAGTAGATATAATAAAAAATAAAAAAACTAAGAAAATATCTTTGATGATGGATGACTACGATTGAGTTTCACGATCAGAAATGATCAGATGGTGAAAATTAAGCTCCAAGGGATGGAAGCAACCCTAACGGAGGTAACTAAATGTTTACAATTTTATGATATTTCATTTCCATTTTTAATATGGGGATTTAGTGGAAACAATGCATGTCGTTTGACCGCACACACCGTAGCAAAACGCACCATAGCATTCTTCACACACACGCGCATACGCACACACAATCAAATGCACCCCAGGGCGCATCTAATAAATGCACCCACTCAAAATAAATAAATCAAAAAAATCAAAAAAATTTAAATAGTCAATTACTACCCTAGGGTCGTTTCCTCACATTGGGGTTTGAATTTGATTGTCCAAATGTGAAACTCAGCCGTAATCATCTGATCAAGTGTGCGAAAAAAATAAGAATTAAAATTTAGAAAATTCCTCCAATTAGCCCCTAAGGTTGTTCTTATCCCTTGGGGTTTTAATTTTGATCACCAACTAAGGGGTTTAAACCCCAGAAGATGTTAGATGCACCCAGAGGTGCATTATAGTCATCCCTCTATATATATATATGCTCATCTAGGTTGTTTCCCACCTATTTGGATTTAATTTTCGCCGTTAGATCGAAAAGCTTAACCAGGGGATGGGATCAACACTAAGGGTTAATCTAACAAATTTTATGTTCTTTTACTATTTTTAGCATTTTTAGACATTGATTTTTGATACACACATGATTGGACGGTCTGGTTGATCGTTAAGATCAGACAGTGACCTACTTGAATATTTAAAAATTTATAAAAAATTAGAGAGAGAATGGCTAGTCTGTTATTAAAGAATAGAGAACTTTTCTGTTAATAAATTTTTAATAAACGGAGCTTTACCACAAGTTGTGGTGCCTAATATTCACGGGTGGTCAAGGGTTTAGAAAGGGAGGGCGGCTGGTGGGAGAATGGGTTTCATTTCCCCCAAATCTGATGGCCAACACGTATGCTGGGGGGGTTGCCAAAAATGGATCGGATCTTCGCATTTGCCACGCATCTTCCACGTTCCCAAGGTGATAAGTTTCACCAATCCGTCCATGCCCAGTATGGGTAATCTCTTGCCATCATCTTCCCACCGTCAGACAAACATCCACCGGTTACAAAGAATTCGCTAACAGAGAATACTTCCATTATTTAATAACAGAAGAAAATAAAAATCACCAAAAATTTTAAAATATTCAAATACCACCATTTAGGTTGTTTTCCACCCCTTTGGATTTAAATTTCACCGTTGGATCGAAAAACTTAACCACAGCCGTCCAATCAAATGCGCCGTTGTTTGGAGATCAAAACTAAATCCCAATGGATGGGATCAACCCTAAGAGCTAATATGACGAATTTCCTATTTTTTCAGTATTTTTAGATGTTGATTTTTGATATGTGTCCCACACACACACACACACACACACACACACACACACACACACACACACACACACATATATATATATATAATCCATTATTCCGTATGGGTCCCACACGGGAATTAGTTATTCCTGCAATACCCGGTATAAGCCAGGTAAAAAGGCAGAACTGCTTTTTCCGCTTAACCCAGTATAAACTAAGAACTATTTCAAACTAAAATACCTCTCATTCTGGCACAAGCAATCTGGGATAACTCATCGATGAATAACTAATTCCATTATCAAAGTAAGCCATAGGGTTTAAACCCCTTAATTGGTGACCAATCTAAAACTCCACGAGATGGAAACAACACTAGGGTAATTGAAGTAATTTCCTATTTTTTATATTTTTTAAAAAAATTTGTACACTGTCTAATCATGAAACTCAATTGTAGGCTATGGTTGAGTATCATGACCGGACAGTGTAAAAAATGTTAAAATTCATAAAAAAAAACTCTAATTAGTCCCTAGGATTGTTCCCATCGCTTGGGATTTTAATTTTGATCACCAATTAAGGGTTAATCCCCCGCCCCCCCCAAAAAAAAAGTGTTGTGCGGTCTGGCTGCAGTATACATATATATATAGTTACATTAATAGCTGTTACTCTGTTAGTATGATAGTATTCACTGACGAGCGTTGGTGCAACCATAAGATTGCTCCACTGTAACCATCAGTCACAAGTCCAACACAGGAAACAGACTCCTTGAAAAAAAAAAAAAAAAAAGGCAAGGCCATACGATTAACCATCCATAGACCCTGCTCATAGGAGATTTGTGGCACTGGGTTGCCCTTTTTCTTTAGCTTTTAGTATCCAAACAGTGTTATTATTTTATACACCACATTCTCCTCCTTAAAAGTAGTTTTCTTCAGCTCCAAAATCAACAATGCTCAGAATAAGGCATGCACCCTCTGGCCCTAGGACAGCAAACAAAGAAACTAGGGAATCAGCATTAAGATGATAGCTAGACAAAAATCTTAGTCAACTTTTTGGAGATGTATGTCTGATACCAGCCAATCCCATAGGGACAGGACAGGACAAGGCCCCTGACTGATTGATCTCCTTCAATACACCTGATCCTAGCCCATACATAATGACAGGAGAAGGCCCATGATTCATTGATCTCCTTCAAAACATACAGCTTTATTCTGTTCATGGCAATGAACTAGCAAGTATACATTTAGCACATTGTTAACCGGATCTACCACAGATAAAATACTCCGCACTTTTTTCTCATCTTGGAAGCACCAGTTAACTTGGAACTTACTCAAATTTCAAACAGTTGATGGATGCAGCGTTGTTTACTTAAACTCCCACTTGCGACCTTCTAAACTGTAAAACAAATGATGCATCTGTGCTGCTAGACTCTTCCCAGGACAGCATATATGCAGGCTTGTTGTCAGATTTATATTTAGTTCTTTTACTTGAGCATAATTTATCCCAAGGGCATGATAACCTCAAGGAGATTCCTTTAACATCTCATTGACCTTCCACATCCTTAAAACTTGTCTACTTTTGACAATGCCTGGTTATCTCCAAAACTACTCTACAACTTAATTAATAGTTTTTCTATTCTCAGTTCTTCATCAAGAAATAGGGAAACAAATAGGAAACATGCCTGCATTAAAATCATTCTGCATTTTCCTTCATGAACTGCAATATGCATCACTATAGTTTTCATTGAATATAACTTCAAAAATTTTGAAAAAAAATTGTGCTTGGACTCAGGCTGCATTACAAAAGAAGCAAACTAAATAAACAAAGATAACATGCAGTAGCATAAGTGAAATATTTCTTTATAGTAATTAGATCTAATATAATAACAAAAAATATTAAAAGACATTGATTTTTGATAATCTAAAGATCATTGAGGAAATTACCCCATATTCAAACAAGTTTTTTACACATTTTGATTTGCAATTTTCCTCAAGGTAGTTTTTTGGATCAACAAGTTCTTCATCCGCCCTGTAAAATTGCCGTACACAGTTAAGCAACATATGAACATGCACAGTTATGTAACATATAAACAAGCAAAAAGGTCAATCACGAAGAAGATAGAATGGTAAAGGAATCATTAACACTAAGGTCTCAACTCCCATTGCATAAATTTTGTAAACAATGTTATGTAGCCATGTGGTGCTTGCACCAGGAATTAGAGAAGCCAAGTGGCCCTGCCCTCAGCAAAACCCTAATTCCACACAGCGAATCACAATATCTGACTAATCAAGTCAACTATTCCAGTAACCTATTCCATCAAAAAAGAAAAAAAAATCCCGGTAAACAATGATGCATTTTTTTTCGATAATAATGTGGATTGTGCCACCAATTTTATTGAAAAATAAAGAGAGGAGGTACAATCAAAAGGATAGGAGAGGTTACTATCCAAACAAGAAATAGAAAATAACAACTAAAAAAGGCATGTACTAAGTAAATGCCTATAACCAAGAATCAGCTGAAATCCCAATAATATGACGAGACCAACTACACAAGGAAGACAAACTTCTAAATGAAATATTTTCAACATAAATTTTACTTCCCCGAAATGACATCACCATTCCTCTCACTCCATATGCTCCAGCAAATTGCACGAGGAAGAATACCCAGAATGCTTCTCAATTCCCGTTGATGCGTTCTCGATCTCAATTGCTTGAAAAAATTTCACATCTCCAAAACAGATTGGAAATTAGGATTGAAGTTCAGCATCCCCCAAAAATGTTCCAAACTGCTTGACTCACTTGGCAGCTAACTAATAGATGGTCCACATCTTTGTTATGAAGGCCACATAGTGAGCATAAAGTATCATCATTAGGGCACCATTTGCTTCTATAGACTTTAGTAATAATTCTTTTCTCATACAAGAGCCACATAAACGCCTTCACTTTGAGTGTGACTTCATCTTCCACACATCTTCATTCTTCAAGTAATTAGGCAACTCTCCCTCTAGCATTGAATAACATGACTTAACTGTAAACTTCCCTTTATTCGGTCCCCAAATCAGCTTGTCTGGTTCAACAACGTCAATATTGCTGAATATAATGCACTCATAAGTGAATTTAACTCTCCAATTTCTTCATCTTTCATATCCTGCGTGTCTGAACACACCACTGAATATTATTTCCTTCATGTTGATAGCATTCATTCACTGTACACTAGGGCTGGCCATGAGCCGAGTCGCTTGCGAGCTACTCAAGCTCGGCTCAGTTTTGGCTCGGCTCGGTTACTTAAATGAGCCGAGCTCAAGCTTTAAGTGGAGCTCGATTCATTAAATGAGCCGAGCCCGAGCTTGGCCAGGCTCGGCTCCGTTGGCTTGTGAGCCTATTCAAATAAAATATATAGTTTAAACACATTTATTTAAGTCTCAATGTTTTGTACTTTAGTACCCGTCAACCCACGTAAGCCAGTACA
Organism: Zantedeschia hybrid cultivar; assembly: GCA_030544215.1. Lineage (NCBI taxonomy): Eukaryota > Viridiplantae > Streptophyta > Magnoliopsida > Alismatales > Araceae > Zantedeschia > Zantedeschia hybrid cultivar. The sequence goes on along the minus strand of JARZZO010000004.1, from coordinate 10,202,534 downwards.
TAAGTTTCTAATTTTTCTCCTCTGAAGCTTATCAACCCGTCTCACTTTAGATTTGCCCATGTGGGACAAAGCATTGCTGCCCCCTACTATTTTGAAACTCAAATGCGCAGGTTTGCTGCTGCCAGGAGGGGAGCGGGTGTGCCTCGTGGGGCAGAATGGTGAAAGGGACGGCTGGCGTGCAACTTTTAGGATGAGGCATAGGGGGCTCATTGGGGTTTCAAAGTGGAAGTTTTTAGTCCTATACGGGGTAGTTTAGAAAATCCCAACCCTGGGAACGTTATAAACTTACATGCCCACCGTGCAAACATCTTGCTCAACTGGGTGACTCGGTTTTCCACTGAGTTGACTCATAATAACGAGCAGAGCTCGAGCCGGGTTCGATCTCTATAATTTTTGAGCACATGAGTGGAGCTTGAAATAAGGTTGGGCTCGAGCTTGGGCTCGTCTATATTCAAGCCAAGCTCGAGCAAAGAAAAGCTCAGCTCGGCTCGGCTCGTGGCCACCTACTGTACACCCTCGTTAACAGTTACAGCATACAAATGTGGATAAGAATCGATAAAACATTTCTCCCCCAACGACCTATCTTTTCAAAGAAAGTATTTTGTCCATTTCCCACTCTATAAAATATATGGTTATGGAAGAGAACCCCCGCCCTGATGATGTCTGCCCATACTGAAGACATGTTGGAAACATTAGCAGTTTTTAGGTAAATCTGTGCAGTGGCTGATAATGCTTATGTACAATAACTTTTTTCCATATGCTAGCCCTCTCCATCCATCAACTCCCATAACCATTTCCCCAGTAGTGCTAAATCCCAAAGTTGAAGTTTCTCAATTCCCCTGCCACCCTTAGACTTAGGTGTACAAATTTTCTTCCACTGTACCAAAGAGATTCCCTTGCTGTTGGCATTGTAACCTTCCCAAAGAAATTTTCGTCTAATCCTGTCAATTTCTTGCACACAGCTGTCGGAATAAGAAACACTGATAAATAATGCATAGGAAGGTAAACAATGATGTCTTGAACATCCCACACACAAAACTTGACACATTCCCTTGATTATCATGTGAAACTTGACTTTTATGCGTTCACCAGCATCAGTTTGTGATATCCGTTCTACTTATGTGTCTTTTTAAGAACACCATCTACTCAAAGAAAAGCAATCATTTCATTAACCAAGTCCAGTTGTGTGCTCATTTGGAATCAAAATACATGCACGTCCACAATGGGCACAACACAGGATATTACAGTGCAGTTCCATAATATCTACATACTCCATACATCCTCCCCCAACTCTTCCAAGTAACTCATATTCTCACTCTATTCTAAAATGAACATTGGTGTGTGGTCAGCAGACATTTTAAAAAGCACCATTCTCAGGAATATAATGATAAATCAAACATCGGGTAAATCAAAAGGGACCTTATCTCCTTTGGACTCACTCGCTCAACTGCCAACTTCTCGTTTCCTATGGTCCGCTAGGTCTTGACTTTAGCATCAAAGCATCTACGCATGATCAGCCCCTAGGCATGATATGTCAGTTTTTCTCGTGCGGGTCGGATTAGCCGAAACAGAACCCTTTCCCCAGCTCTTCTCTGTCCAAGCTCTCCTGTTTCCTTCTCTCCCCAGGACTTACTGGGATGAGACTTCGCCTGGTAATTTCCGACCTCGTCAATTTACATATATTTTTTACTGCCACCTAAAAAGCTAAACAATCAAGACCATGGCCTACAAATAGAATGGGAAATAGAATCCAATATATGCCCCTGGGATCTGATGAAAAGCAAAGCATGAGCTACGAATAGAAGAAAGCACTAAATTCCTACCCAAGCCACGGTGGGCAATCAAATTAGACTTTGGCTCTGTAAATGTTAGCATGTTCCTAAGAGACTGACGAAATGCTACTATACTACATAATTCGACTTTAAATCTACACTATCTGCATAAAGTTTCATCCAATATGTTAAGATCTTATTGATGTTCGCCTACTCGTGAACATCTGAATAATAATACATTTTAAACTGCTCCATTGGCCCCAATACCCCAAGAAACCTGGAAGAACTAGCAAGCAAACGTAGTAGCGCATCGCTGACCTATCCAGCTAAGTCCTTCACCTGCCGGATCACGCCGTCTCCAACAATAATTCACATCGCAAACACAAAATTGAAGAACCCGGCAAATTAACTCTTCGCAATTCAAAATTCTCCGGAACACTTGCGTTTAACGATTCTAAGAATTGAAAAAAAAAGGAAAGGAAGAACAACTAAAAGAACAACCGTCAGCAAAAGAAAAGAAAAGAAAAAAAGGTACCGACATTTTGGATCAAACACGAGGGTTTCGCTCGATTCGCCTGCAAACAGGATCAAATATGCGAGTCAGATGTTGGAAACCAAATCCAATTAGGCCCTCAGACGAATCGCAAAGCCCCCAAGATCGATCACGATGGAGACCATCAACACGTAAGATTTCTACTGCTCGAATCTGTATAGAGCGATCGCACGATTTACCTCTCTCTTTCTTCAGGTGTCGGACGAATGCGCCGTGGTGATGAGGCCCTGGAAGTGTTGCTACAGGAACGTCGTCTGGTCTGTTATTACTGCTTCACAGCCACTGTCCTCCCCTGGAGTTTACGGGTATGCGAATCTATCCGTCCATTGGAACTACTGAAGTCGAGGAACCAGCAATCGTACGGTGGCGAACCAGCTGCCTAGTGCAGTCGGTTTACCTCTTGCCTTCTATTGGCATGTTCCAATTGAAGCCTCAAAAGTCTCCTCTGATACTTATTCCTGATATGCAGAATTACTTCTGTGGATGATCAGGTGGACCTGAATTTCTTACCTAATTAGGCGGAATTATCGACCGTATCTCCAACCCTAGAGGATCTCTCACGCTTTGCCCTAGATCACGTGTAAATATTTGTACCGATTCTTTACACACAAAAAACAGCAATCATACAGTGGCATGTGAATGAATGAATCAGCTTGGTTCGGGTTACACTTTCCAAGTTCCAAGTGTTGACGTGCTCAATTTTGTAAAAGAGTAACACTTGCTACACCACCTGCGCAAAACAAAACAAAACAAAATTTTAAAAAAAAAAAAAAAATCTAAGATCCGCTCCACTAATATTTCACATATTTGTATAATTTTGATAGATCGAAATCTCGTCCACCACAATCAAAATCCCCCACTTAGGATCAGAAGGTCGGAAAGCGACAGTCTTGTAAAAGAAAACACTGTTAAAGGGTCTCCGAAAGTGATCCAGAGGGCCCCCTTTCGATGTGTAAGTCAGAAGGCTGGGGGGCTGGAAGAAAGGTCGAGAGAAATTGGACTGATCATAGCGTACCTTGACCTGTGGACTTAGGGGTCTTTGTGTAGTAGTTTTGAGGTAGCTTCCAATCCAAATCCGATTATAAAGGGTTTGTCGTCTAGCTCCCCATATAGGGGGGAGATTGCTTGGGAGAAAAGAGTTTGCTTTAAAAGGTTAGATCCGAGCCAAATTCTCTGGCCCATCGTGATCCATCGAGGAAAAGGAAGGATGCCCCATAGGTTAATATCCGGGTTGGTTTTCATATTTATCTTGATCTGCTCTTGCTTGAGGTCAGATTGGGTCGGCAAACTCGAATTCAGCCCAAGGGGGTGAGGTCCTGTTTGATCCACCCATGGGGTCTTGTTAGGACTCAGACGCCTTTTTGGTGGGCCTAGAACAACGGACCAAACACTATTGGTGGTAGGACTTGGCCGTGAGCCTTACCTCAGGCTCGCGCTATTAGGCCAGCCCGTAGACCATTTAGGTTGGGTGAGACTTTCATCTATCACTTGCCCCCCACTCCTTGGCATACCCTGCAAGCTAAGGAGTAATCAGGACGGTTGGAATCTTGTTGCAGTCATACCCATGTCTCTTAAAAGGGAATATACGACATGCAAAGGTCGAATTTCGAAGGGGCAGAATGGGGGGCTACAATCCTGACATACAACATTTGAAATGACGGGACACCTTTCCTGTTGAGGGAAGCCAAGATCATTCCAACTATAGTGAGTAGACACGATTCTGTACGTCGTGCCTGCTCGGTCTTCCTACATCATTTTGGGTATTCATGTCCCCCTGGTGCGGCCCGTCATTCCGTCTTCTAGGGGCGCCCCCTTCGAGAAGTGCCAAACCACCATTACCAAGGCAACCCTACTTATAAGACGTGGGGCAGAGGCTCTCAAAGAGGAACTTATCGCCACCCCCTTCTTCGAGAGAGAGCCTTTCACATATACCTCTTTCTTCCTCCTTACGAGCCAGCATGCTGCAGAGCCTTTCCTCCTCGCATATCCGTCATACCAATGCGCCACAAGCCGAAGGAGATGCATTATACCGCAGCGGTGGAGGAAGATCGTGTGGCGTTGGAAGCCACACACTCCACAGCGGGGCTCCTGGCAAACTTCCGAGCTTCCTACCAAATCCCCGCTGAGTACACCCTTGTCCCTCCATTAGAGGGGGAGTGAATTTTATCGGGATGATGTCGTTCCTTCATGGCATATGAAGCCATGTTCGAGCTAGGATTCAGACTGTCAATTCATCCTTTTGTGGAGGAATTGCTAAACTTTCTCCGGGTCACCCCCACTCAACTGGTGCCGAATGCCTGGAGGCACGCTCCGAGGTTCTATGTCTTGACTTGGGAGAAGGGACACTCCGCACCAAGTGTAGGGATGTTCTTAAACCTTTATCAGGTCAAGCGGTATAATGCTAGGGAGAGCTGAGGCTTCGTCCAGTTCGAGGCGCAAAAAGAGGCACCATTGGCACTAGGGACCAGATATGTTTATGGTTGAAAGGAAACCTTCTTTTGGGTCGAAGGGCAGCACCAAGGATGGTGCATGTTTCCGGTCATCTTTCGGGATCTATTCATCGGTGGCAAGCTCGACCGTGTGGTCCCGTCATTGCCTTCTGAGGGCTCCAGTGTTGTCAACCAGATCAGGGGTAGCCCCCCGATGGATGCCGGCCTTTGGATAGCAGAGACGGCCCTACAAGCGATAGGTTTATCTAGCGTGCCTCTT